>OZ038519.1:53453204-53478204 GCA_964036315.1 Acanthosepion esculentum | reverse complement strand
TGACTTATCCAAATATATATATATATATATATATATATATAAAATGACTTATCCAAATATATATATATATATATATATAAAATGACTTATCCAAATATATATATTTATGTAAAATAATAGTAGTTTTAGGATTCATTTAATATTAGAATTCATTAAATCATTTTTTTTTTAATATTTTTATTTTCATAATTTTTATTATAATAAGCCTGAGATTTAGTGTTAATTCTTAATTTCTCAGATGGTTGATTATACATATATATATATATATATATATATGTATATATATATGTATGTATGTATGTATGTATATTTGTGTGTGTATGTGTGTGTGAGAGATAATATATATTTTTATATATCAAGAGCAATATTGAGAAAAAAATGTATTAAAAAAATGGAAAAAAGTTTTCCTATCATGTAGAATTTGTTGGACTAAATTTGTTATGTTAGTGTGGCTATATATGCACACGAACGAGGGATGCTGGGTATTTTACAAAACAATACATCGAATGTGGTGATTGCTCACCATAAAAAGACTGACCACAATTTTGGAATAAGAGATGTTACTCTGATTAAAGAAGAAAACAATTCACAATAAAAATGCCTAGAAAGTGCCTTGATCACCAAAGCATTGACAGGAAATTTGCACCCTGGTTCTAACAGCATCTCACCATTACTGGTAGAACTTTTATCATCGCAGTGTGCGATACCTATTACCAAAAGTGATGGAAAGAAAAACAGAATCTAAATGAAATCGGCTAGATTTAAAAAAAAAAAAAAAATTTAATTTAAAATTCCCAGCATCCTTCATTCATGCATGTGTGTATCTGCACCAATATAAACAAATTTAGTTCAATAAAGTCCTAAATAAAATTTTGGTGGCTTATTAAATACAAAATCCATCACTTTAAAAATTGCTTTGTTTACATTAGGATATGAATGTTTCAAGAGTGAAAAATTTTCATCTATAAGGAATTATTCAATTTTACTTGAACTTTGAGGCACTCCATGGCCAAGACAGTTGGATCTACTACCAGGTTTCTGCTACTAAGGTGGACAGAACACCAAATAAGCATTGTTCCAGGGTGGTTATGGAAATTAAAAATAATTTTAACTAAGTCTCTACCTTGAGTGACTCTTGCGCCGTATATTCGGCAAAATTTACATTAAAAAAAAAATGAATAATGAAGAAAAAATAAACAAAAACTATAAATAAACAAAAACTATAAATAAACAAAAACTATAAATAAACAAAAACTATAAATAAACAAAAACTATAAATAAACAAAAACTATAAATAAACAAAAACTATAAATAAACAAAAACTAATTATAGGGTGTTCCAATAACTTGGAAAATATAAGTAATTGAAAAATGGTTCAAATATATATATATATGTATACATACACACCATTTTTTTTTTTTTTTTTTTTTTTTACCAAACTATAACTATGAATCTATTTCAAAAATTTTGTTGGCATTAAATGACCCACTGAGGTTTTGATATGCCATAAAACAAAACAACCAACCAACCCAATAACAAACTGATTTTACATGTGAATTAAGTTAAAACGTCTAATGATTTTTTTCTTTTTCTTTCAGATTTACCAACTTAAGTCTTTGGCAATTTCAATCATGAAAGATTAACAATCAACGTGTGAAAGTTTCAAGAGTTCATTTGGAAAAATTGTTCGTAAATTCAAACAAACTGAGTCAGTGGCAGATGTGAAAACGCCACTGCGTGCTCATTTACACCATGATGGGGGGGGGGTCATTATTCACCCCCCCCTCGCTAGGACCCTAACAGGTGCTACCACACCTGGTCAGAGTATACCTGGAAACAACAGCAATTAAGTAGTTGCTCTACTAATGGATCAAGGGGCACAAAAACGTTAAAGAAAGGGTGAAAGGGTAGTTAAGATGTTACCAGACTTACATAAAAAAAAAAAAAAAGTTAAAACTTTTTAAATAATTTAAAATGTCTTCTTTGAAAATATATTTTGGTTTTATTTGAAAGATGACCGTTATTGGAACAGCCTATGACATTAACTTTATATAAATTTGACCGTCCATTTTCGTAGTAGGCTTCGATAACTTTAACACATTTAACATCGGTCCAATTTATTGGAACACCCTATATTTTCAGGTAACAAAACAACTTACTGTTGATGCGGCGAGCGTCTCGTACGAGTCTATCGGCGGAAGAACTGACATCTTTCATTCTCTGCAAGAATTCAGTGTCGTTAAATGCTGTCGGACTCTTTTTTATTACTTCCATGTACTTCCTCATTTCACGTAGGTTCTTTCGATGAATATTCACCTGATCCTGGACAAGATTGTAGCAAGGTGGGCAATCTAGGAAGATAAAGGCAATTAATTAAGTATAGTACAGCAACCTATTAAAGCCATACCAATTCCAACCGCAAAAAATTCCATTCTTGGGCATGGTTCCATTATTTAAATTAACAGATTCTTCAGAATTTGGGTTTTCTGAAAGTGACTAAATATGGGAGCAATGAACAGAAAGGGACAGTTGAACTTTTTAGGGCACATGATGAGGAAAGAGGGCTTGGAAAATTTAACACTCACAGGATATTATATTTTAGAATATCTGTCTATATCTCTGAGATGAGGTATTATGATTATTTACATTATTCGGACTGTCATCCTCATCTTCATTGCCATATTCAGAATGTTTCGGCCTCTAAATCTCTGAGATGAGGTATTATGATTATTTGGACTGTTATCCTCATCTTCATTGCTATATTCACAATGTTTTGGCTGTTGTACACTCCAGCTTTCCTCAGGTGATTGGAATTTTGTATGGCCCATTGGATAAAAACACTGGTCAGATCCAGTGACTAGACCCAAAGAGTTGTGAGTTCAGTACCATGCCACAGCAGTGGTGAACCAAAATTTGGAGAGTTGAGTTAAATGCAAATAACTGAGACATCCAGAAGAAGCATGGCATGTGGAACTAGAACAATCTACCCCAGTGGATGAAATAAAGAGTTTAGTTCAAAATTCCAATCATCTGAAGAATGTTGGTGCGTACAACAGGTGAAACATTGTGAATACGGCAATAAAGATAACAGTCCGAATAATGTAAATAATGCAAACAGAAAGTACACTTATACTTCAAATCAGAAAGAGATTAACTTTTTAGGGCACATAATGAGGAAAGAGGGCTTGGAGAATTTTACACTCACAAGATTTATTGAAGGCAAGAGGGACAGAGGAGAGCAGCGATTAACTTACCTAATGAGCTTAATTAAAAGAAAAAACTTGTAGTTCCAACGAATTGTTTAATTTTATGGAAATATTTTGATGAGCAGTTGCCAGTCTTTGTTACTCCTTAATGTGAGTAAAAACGGTGAAAAGACGCTCAAAATGCTGAAGAATTCAAATCGAGGAAAAGAAACCGAGTTGATGACGTTTACAATGTAATGGCAAGTTGAGGGGTAAACAAAAAATAAGAAAAAAAAAATTTTTGTTTTTTACTCTATAAATTGCCCCTCCCCTTTTTTTTCGTCATATCATATTTTTCTTTGGGACAGAGATGTCCAGACAGGATTAAGTTGTGATGCATCTATCCTATTGCAGGCATTATTTAAATTATTGCTTTTACATTGTAAACATCATCTTTTCCTCGGTTTGAATTCTTAAGCGTTTCGAGCTTCTTTGCACTGTTTTGACTCAAATTAAAGAGTGACCAAGACTGGCAAATGCTAGTCGAAATATTTCCATAAAAATAAATAATTCGTTGGAACTACAAGTTTTTTTCTTTTAATTATAGAACTTTACCTAATGAGCTAGTTTAAATGGTTAGCAGAAAAGGGATTAGGAGAGATAGCAAAAAGACAAAACTTACTAGAAAGGACAGGAAACTGTGGAGAGCCATGATCACCAAGGTTGTGAAAGGACATGGCACATAGAAGAAGAATGAGCTTGACAAAATGATTGGCAGAACAGGGATTAGGAGAGATAGCAAAAAGACAAATGTTACTAAGAGCTAGAAAGGACAGGAAACTGTGGAGAGCCATGATCACCAATGTTGTGATAGGACATGGCACATAGAAGAAGAATGAGCTTGACAAAATGATTGGCAGAACAGGGATTAGGAGAGATAGCAAAAAGACAAATGTTACTAAGAGCTAGAAAGGACAGGAAACTGTGGAGAGCCATGATCACCAATGTTGTGATAGGACATGGCACATAGAAGAAGAATGAGCTTGACTAAATGGTTGGCAGAACAGGGATTAGGAGAGATAGCAAAAAGACAAACCTTACTCAGAGCTAGAAAGGACAGGAAACTGTGGAGAGCCATGATCACCAATGTTGTGAAAGGACATGGCACATAGAAGAAGAATGAGCTTGACTAAATGGTTGGCAGAACAGGGATTAGGAGAGATAGCAAAAAGACAAACCTTACTAGAAAGGACAGGAAACTGTGGAGAGCCATGATCACCAAGGTTGTGAAAGGACATGGCACATAGAAGAAGAATGAGCTTGACAAAATGGTTGGCAGAACAGGGATTAGGAGAGATAGCAAAAAGACAAACCTTACTAAGAGCTACAAAGGACAGGAAACTGTGGAGAGCCATGATCACCAAGGTTGTGAAAGGACATGGCACATAGAAGAAGAATGAGCTTGACAAAATGGTTGGCAGAACAGGGATTAGGAGAGATAGCAAAAAGACAAACCTTACTAAGAGCTACAAAGGACAGGAAACTGTGGAGAGCCATGATCACCAATGTTGTGAAAGGACATGGCACATAGAAGAAGAATGATCTTGACTAAATGGTTGGCAGAACAGGGATTAGGAGAGATAGCAAAAAGACAAACCTTACTAAGAGCTACAAAGGACAGGAAACTGTGGAGAGCCATGATCACCAAGGTTGTGAAAGGACATGGCACATAGAAGAAGAATGAGCTTGACTAAATGGTTGGCAGAACAGGGATTAGGAGAGATAGCAAAAAGACAACATTTACTTAGAGCTGCAAGAGACAGGAAATTGTGGAGAGCCATGATCGCCTATGTTCTGAAGGTACATAGAAGAAAATTGTTATTGCACTTACCGACACACCCAGCTGAGATGTTAAATTTGTTTTCCTGGCAACGGTCGCATCTCTCACCTGTCGTGGTTGGTCGGCAATTACAGATACCTTGATCATCACATTCCAAATCCAGAGATCCAAGTTTATCACATTGGCATCCTACAAAAGCAAACAGGAATCTAGTCAGGCATCAATAAGTTTTTTGTTTTTAAATTTCTTTTACTTTAATTCAAGGAGTTTTTAAGCTAAGCATCCAATTATAATTCTGCTTGTTTTTTTAGTTAGAATGTACATCTATATCCTGCTACTACCTCATAAATAATAGACTATTCCATTTTGATTGCAAGGGAAAAGGAAAAGGACATATCAAAGGAGCTGTTTCATTTTGGTGAGAAAAAGGCAAGAGAAGGAGAAAAAGGCAAGAGAAGGAGAAAAAGGCAAGAGAAGGAGAAAAAGGCAAGAGAAGGAGAAAAAGGCAAGAGAAGGAGAAAAAGGCAAGAGAAGGAGAAAAAGGCAAGAGAAGGAGAAAAAGGCAAGAGAAGGAGAAAAAGGCAAGAGAAGGAGAAAAGGGCAAGAGAAGGAGAAAAAGGCAAGAGAAGGAGAAAAGGGCAAGAGAAGGAGAAAAAGGCAAGAGAAGGAGAAAAAGGCAAGAGAAGGAGAAAAGGGCAAGAGAAGGAGAAAAAGGCAAGAGAAGGAGAAAAGGGCAAGAGAAGGAGAAAAGGGCAAGAGAAGGAGAAAAGGGCAAGAGAAGGAGAAAAAGGCAAGAGAAGGAGAAAAGGGCAAGAGAAGGAGAAAAGGGCAAGAGAAGGAGAAAAGGGCAAGAGAAGGAGAAAAGGGCAAGAGAAGGAGAGAAAGGCAAGAGAAGGAGAGAAAGGCAAGAGAAGGAGAAAAAGGCAAGAGAAGGAGAAAAAGGCAAGAGAAGGAGAAAAGGGCAAGAGAAGGAGAAAAGGGCAAGAGAAGGAGAAAAGGGCAAGAGAAGGAGAGAAAGGCAAGAGAAGGAGAAAAAGGCAAGGAGTTTTTCTCTCAACTGAGAACACTGATGTTATATAGCTTTCCCAGTCCCAGACCCACACTGACTATTGGCGAATACCTGCACAGTATCATTCACATACAAATAGGCAATGCCACCTAAGTAGAAGGTCTTCTCTCAGCAGCCCATTGTGGAAGGGGACACAATTCCTGATGCTTACAACATCACATACAACCAACTCAGTCTTTTAGTGCTGTACAATAATCTCTGCCCCTGCTCCCGGCAACACTAGCATTCACTCGCACGCCTCAACCTCAGTGTGAAGGCAGCCTCGGTTCAACAGACTTTTGGCCCAGAGTCCATTTGCGTCTTTCAAATTTTTCTTCAAAAGACCACGAAGAGAAAATTGTCTTCGCCTTTGTTCAACTTCTCAGCCTGCCAAGAATGACAGAACATTGATCTTGGTACACAAAAATGCTGGTCATTAAACAGGGGCAAAGAAATTGAGTGCGATCACATGTGATCTGAAGTCATCACGCTATGATTTCGAAGGACAGAGAAAGAATTTGTAAAGCGGTGGAAAGGTTTTGCAAATATGCTATTGTGTTCATCTTGTCTGGTTTTCATAATTCCACACGTTGAAAGAACCCGTGTCGATTGAGAAAAAAAATAACCGATCTCAGATCCACACAGACTATTGGCTAATACCAGCCCAGTATCATTCACATGCAAATAGGCAGTGCCACCTACTCTAAGTAGAAGGTATTCTCTCAATAAGGGGACGCAACTCCTGGTGCTCACCGGGCTGTCCCAAATCTGTTTCAACCCACCTCTGATATTTCTACAAACCTACATGAAAAATAATTTACTTTACAGGTCACTGCCGAAGAGCGAAACAAGAAGTTTCGAGTGATCTACTGCTCTGGACACAAGACTGGCTAGCAACACAAGTAATCATCTATATTGACCAGCTATGACACAGAATTCCACCTTAATGAACCTCCGACCTTGATTCTAGACAATGATGGCTGGACTGATAGACACATGACTGTCTGAGCTAGCTCAACGGAATAAAAATAAAAATAATGTTACATTATCTGCGTAGTAGATAGCGTATATATTTTCTTAAAAGACATAGACGGCATCATCTCATCATGATAACTGAATGAAGAAAATTTCAGAGCAGTAACAACAAAACTTACGTTTACATCCTTGTTCTGAAAATCCATAATGGTAAGATTCACAACGGTCGCATCTCTTGCCAGCAACGTTCTCTTTACATGTGCACTGACCATTGTTTTGGTCACAGTTGCTGTTGATCGATCCAGTTAAATCGCAGTTGCATGGTTCACAGCCTGCAGAGAAACAATGCCAAATTAGTAATAACATTTTACAGTCCACTAACACCTCTATAACAAGAAGTGAAAAAAAATTTTTTTTTTTTTTTTTTTAAATTTAATCAAGTAGAAATTTTTTTCTATAGCTTATCAAAACCTCGCAGGTTATTTAAAGCCATATTTTTTCTTTTTAGAGATAATGATTTAAGTCTTACTAATTAACCCATAGCTGGGGGTTAGACGAGGTGGATTCATATCTAATCAGAATTTGATAAACAGACAAGAAATTGTAATGTGAATACAAACTGTGGGGGGGTCAATTCTATATTACCATCAATATAAAAAAATGAACCCTCAATTTGTAGCCACTCTAGTTTCTATACATTTATATCCCAGAGACTGTAGATAAATCTAAAAGACATGCCTGTATAGCTAATCAGTATTTCACTGATTGATTCATTTTCTATGGCTTTATCAATCATTTCCAGGTTATTTAAAGCCAGAAAATATTTTTTTTAGATTGCAATAAATTTTTTTTGTGGGAGAGGGGGGGGCATAATGATTCTGTGATACAAGTCTTACTGATTAACCTATAGACGGGTAGGATAAAGAGGTGGATTCATACCTAATCAGAATTCGATAAGTAAAAATAAATCGTAATGTCAATATAAAGTGTGGGGGGGTCAATTCTATATTATAATCAATATAAAAACTGATCCCTCACTTTGTGACCACGGGTAGTTTCAAAACATTTATATCCCGGAGAATGTAAATAAATCTGAAAGACATGCCTGTGTAGCTAATCAGTATTTCATTGATCGATTTATTTTCTATGACTTATCAGCAAACAAGAAATTATATTGTGGATATAAAGTGGGGGATCATTTCTACATTACAATCAATATATAAATTGATCCCTCTCTTTGTGGTCACGGTAGTTTCAAAACATTTATATCCCGGAGAATGTAAATAAATCTAAAAAACATGCCTGTGTCAATAAGCAATATTTCATTGATTGACTGATTCGTTTTCTATGGGTTATCAACCTTTTGCAGGTTATTTAAAGCCAGAAAATATATTAAGATTGTAAGAAGTTTTTGTTTTATTTTTTTTTTTTTAGAGATAATGTTGGAGTGATACAAGTCTTAATAATTAACCCATAGCTGGAGGGAAGAAGAGGAGGATTCATACCTAATCAGAATTTAATAATAGAATTCAATAATACAAGAAATTATAATATGGTTATAAAATGGGGGATCAATTCTATATTACAACAATATATAAACTGATCCCTCACTTTGTGACCACTGTAGTTTCTACACATTTCTATTCTAGAGAATGTAAAGAAATCTAAAAGACATGCCTGCATAGCTAATCAGTATTTCATTGATTCGTTTTCTATGGCTTATCAGCAAACAAGAAATTATATTGTGGATATAAAGTGGGGGATCAGTTCTACATTACAATCAATATATAAATTGATCCCTCACTTTGTGACCACGGTAGTTCCAAAACATTTATATCCCGGAGAATGTAAATAAATCTAAAAGAGATGCCTGTGTCGATAAACAATATTTTATTGATTGAGTGATTCGTTTTCTATGGGTTATCAACCTTTTGCAGGTTATTTAAAGCCAGAAAATAAGATTGTAAGAAGTTTTTGTTTTATTTTTTTTTTTAGAGATAATGTTTGAGTGATACAAGTCTTACTAATTAACCCATAGCTGGAGGGAAGAAAGGGGAGGATTCATACCTAATCAGAATTTGATAATAGAATTCAATAATACAAGAAATTATAATGTTATAAAGTGGGGCGTCAATTCTATATTAAAGCCTTATATAAACTGATCCCTCACTTTGTGACCACGGTAGTTTCTACACATATTCCAGATAATGTAAATAAGTCTAAAAGACATGCCTGTATAATTAATCAGTATTTCATTGGTTGATTGATTCGTTTTCTATGGCTTATCAGCAAACAAGTAATTATATTGTGGATATAAAGTGGGGGATCAATTCTACATTACAATCAATATATAGACTGATCCCTCACTTTATGGCCATAGTCATTTCTATACATTTATATCCCAGAGAATGCAAATAAATCTAAAAGACATGCCTGTGTAGCTAATCAGTATTTCATTGGTTGATTGATTTGTTTTCTATGGCTTATCAGCAAACAAGTAATTATAATGTGGATATAAAGTGGGGGATCAATTCTACATTACAATCAATATATAGACTGATCCCTCACTTTATGGCCATAGTCATTTCTATACATTTCTATTCCAGAGAATGCAAATAAATCTAAAAGACATGCCTGTGTAGCTAATCAGTATTTCATTGGTTGATTGATTTGTTTTCTATGGCTTATCAGCAAACAAGTAATTATATTGTGGATATAAAGTGGGGGATCAGTTCTACATTACAATCAATATATAGACTGATCCCTCACTTTATGGCCATAGTCATTTCTATACATTTCTATTCCAGAGAATGTAAATAAATCTAAAAGACATGCCTGTGTAGCTAATCAGTATTTCATTGGTTGATTGATTCGTTTTCTATGGCTTATCAAACCTTTGTAGGTTATTCAAAGCTAGAAAATATTTTTAGAACAAAATTTTTTTTTAGAGATAATGTTTGAGCAATACAAGTTTTAATAATTAACCCATAGCTGGTGGTGGGGGAGAAAAGAGGTGGATTCATGCCTAATCGGAATTTGATAATAGAATTCGATAATATAAGAAATTATAATATGGTTATAAAGTGGGGGATCAATTCTATATTGCAACCCATAGATAAAATGAACCCTCACTTTGTAGCCACGGTAGTTTCTATCCATTTATATTCCAGAGAATGTTAATAAATCTAAAAGACACCTGCAAATCTAATCACTATTTCATTGATTGATTCATTCATTTTCTACGGCTTATCAACCCTTTTCATCCTAGTAAATAATAATGCCATTAATCCTAGAGTTGCTAACTAATCATTCAGCCTCAGGTCATGAATGATTGATGTCATATCAGTGTAAGATCAACTGATGGATGAGGCCTATTTTTAAGGATTAATTACATCTGCAAGCTTATGAAAGTGGTTTTTTGGCTTGGTTTATTTTGTTTTACGGCATACCAACACCTCAATGGGTTATTTAATTTCAAGATTTTTAGGATAAGTTTGTATGAATAGGATATGTATTCTTTGTAAGAAATCAGTTTGTAGATCAGGTTAAGTTTATTTTGTTTTACGGCATATCAACACCTCAATGGGTTATTCAATGCCGACAAGATTTTCAGAATAGATTCGTATGAATAGAATATGTATTCTTCGTAAGAAATCAGTTTGTAGATCAGGTTTGGTTTGTTTTACGGCATATCAATACCTCAATGGGTTATTTAATGGTGACAAGATTTTTAGGATAAGTTTGCATGAATAGAATATGTATTTTTTGTAAGAAATCATTTTGTAGATCAGGTTAAGTTTATTTTGTTTTATGGCATATCAATACCTCAATGGGTTATTCAATGCCAACAAGATTTTTATTGCTGGTAATTTTTTTTTTTAATAAAAAAAAACAAAACATTTATAATAATTTCAATCATCTGTGAATAGTTTCTAAAAGTTTCATTAACATCCGACAATTATTTTTTCAAGATTTTCCAAATTAATGTGTCTCATACAAAAAAAAAAAAAAAAAAAACGTGCTAAAAATTGTATGTTATTTTACTAGTTCCAGTGAGACAAAGAGAAACAAGGTTTTTTTAATCAAAATTTAGAATGTTTTAAAAATGAAAAATTTTAAAAATAATTAAAAAAAACTTTGGTCTTTCCTCTTATAATGGTCATATAGATTTTCAGTCATTTTTCACATCTCCCTGATTATAAATGTGCTTTCATGGCACATTGACACCTATATAATGGTCATGTAGTTGCAAGCAAGGATTTTAAAGTATATTTTCAATTTATTATCACATATCTCAAGTCTTGATTTTAAATGTGCTTTTATGACACATTGACCTCTATATAATGGTCATGTAGTGCCAAGCAAGGATTTTAAAGTAGATTTTCAATCTCTTTTCACAACCCCCCACGTTTTGACTTGAAATATGCTTTCATAACACATTGACACCTCTATAATGGTCATATAGAGAGAGATTTTTTTAAATACAGTGTAACCCGGATATAAGAGAAACTCGGATACAAGAGAGAGATTGTATATGGTCCCAGATTAGAGCCTGTGTTAATGTATATATAATAGACCAAACCCGGATATAAGAGACTTCATATCCGGTCCCGACAACTCTCTTATATCCGGGTTACACTGTATAAAAATGCATTGCCAATGATTTTTACTATAAAAATGCATTGCCAATGATTTTTACTATAAAAATGCATTGCCAATGATTTTTACTATAAAAATGCATTGCCAATGATTTTTACTATAAAAATGCATTGCAAATGATTTTTACTATAAAAATGCATTGCAAATGATTTTTACTATAAAAATGCATTGCAAATGATTTTTACTATAAAAATGCATTGCAAATGATTTTTACATAAAAATGCATTGCAAATGATTTTTACTATAAAAATGCATTGCAAATGATTTTTACGATAAGAATGCATTGCAAATGATTTTTACGATAAGAATGCATTGCAAATGATTTTTACTATAAAAATGCATTGCAAATGAGTTTTACTATAAAAATGCATTGCAAATGATTTTTACTATAAAAATGCATTGCAAATGATTTTTATTATAAAAATGCATTGCAAATGATTTTTACGAGTGTAACCCGGATATAAGAGAGATTTTCTCTGGTCCCAAATTAGAGCCTGTGTTAATGTATATATAATAGACCAAACCCGGATATAAGAGAACCCGAATATAAGAGACTTCATATCCGGTCCCGACAACTCTCTTATATCCGGGTTACACTGTAGATTTTTATAGTCTTTAATTCCATCTCCAAGGTTCCAATTCTGAATGTTTTGTGACACAATGACGCTGCTATAATGGTCAGATAATCACCAACAAGGATTTCTAAGGAGATTCTCACTGAATTATGCACATCTCCAATGACACACCGACTTCTCTATAATGGTCATACTGATCAAACAAACAAGACACATGCAGCTCTTTTCAGAGGGATTTGAAAATTGGGTAGAAATTATTTGTAAAATACTTGTAAAATTTTGAAAAAATATAAAATATAACTCACCATTGCCACTGTCCAAATTCCAATAGCCAGGTTGACATTTGTCACATTTGAGTCCTTCCACGGCATTCTGGCATGGACATTGTCCATTGTTGGGGTCACAGGAAAATATGGTCCCAGTTGGAAGAGTGCCCTTTTCATAACAATTGCAGGCTATAAAAAAAATATTATTTTGAATGAACATAGATCCCAGTAATATATTTATCACTTCATGCCACACAAGGCAATAAAGCCACCAAGATTCAACAAGTTCCTGAGTATGAGAGAAAATGAGAGAGAAACAAAAAGCTGTTGGGGAGAAAGGACAATAAAAGAACAGGGAATAAGACAGAAGATAACAATTAATATTGCATGTCTCGCACCTCTCGCCTGTTGAACTCACTTCCCTTTTCCTCTTTCCCTGATAGCTATAATCTCCAGCTATTCAAATGTAATATCAATCGACATCTCCGGATATCTTGATCTATCCCCTTTCCTTCTCGTCATCCTTTCCTCTATCACTCCTATTTGCCCTCACTCCAACTATCTGTAACCCCGTGCTTCCCGCCTTGTTTGGGGTGAAACGCTTAAAAAAGATTTCAATTTTTGAAGATCAAATTGAGAATAGGAGAAAAGAAAACACTATTAATGAGAGAGAACAATAAAAGAAGAGGAATTAAGAAGACAGAAGATAACGATTGACATTGCATTTAAATTTTTGAAGATCAAACTTGACTGGCAAGCAAGAAGCCGGAAGAGAGTTCCACAAGCAAGAAGTGTGCAAGAAGAAACTGTTAGCATCCAACTTATGGTTACATCTAGCCATTTTGACTGCAAAATGATGAGACCTAGCTGCCAATCTAGTACTGCACTTAAATTCATAAAGTTTAGGTACCATAGAGTAAAATTCGTCAGTGAGTGTTGTGACATAAACAAAGGAGATTTGTGTGTGTATGTTTTTATATACATTTTTACTCATTTCATGAGAAAAACATTAAGGAGAGAGAACAATAAAAGAACTGGAACTAAGAAGACAGAAGATAACGATTGACATTGCATTTAAATTTTTGAAGATCAAAGCCAATAAGATGTAAGAGGTTACTGTGTGTTAGAGAATATGAATTTAAATTTGTTTTCTAATCATTTCACCCCATGCAAGGCAGTAAAGCCACTAAGACACAAGGGGTTACTGAGTGTGAGACAATAAGAAAAAAAGAGAAACATTATTAAGGAGCAAGAACAATAGAAGAAGAGTAATCAGGAAGACAGTAGATAATGATTGACATTGCATTTAAATTTGTTTTCTAATCATTTCACCCCATGCAAGGCAGTAAAGCCACTAAGACACAAAGGGTTACTGAGTATGAAAGAACAAGAAAAAAGAGAAACATTATTAAGGAGAGAGAACAATAAAAGAACAAGAATTAAGAAGACAGAAGAGAACGATTGACATTGCATTTAAATTTTTGAAGATCAAAGCCAATAAGATGTAAGAGGTTACTGTGTGTTAGAGAATATGAATTTAAATTTGTTTTCTAATCATTTCACCCCATGCAAGGCAGTAAAGCCACTAAGACACAAGGGGTTACTGAGTGTGAGACAATAAGAAAAAAAGAGGAACATTATTAAGGAGCAAGAACAATAGAAGAAGAGTAATCAGGAAGACAGTAGATAATGATTGACATTGCATTTAAATTTGTTTTCTAATCATTTCACCCCATGCAAGGCAGTAAAGCCACTAAGACACAAAGGGTTACTGAGTATGAAAGAATAAGAAAAAAGAGAAACATTATTAAGGAGAGAGAACAATAAAAGAACAGCAATTAAGAAGACAGAAGATAACGATTGACATTGCATTTCAATTTTTTTTTAAATTTCACTGGAAAGCCAGAAGACAGTTCCACAAATAAGATGTGAAAGAGAAGAAACTGTTAGCATAGAACTTACAGTTCCATCTAGCCATTTCAATTGTAAAATGATGACATCATTAAAATGATGAAATCAAATACTGTGCTTGAATTCATAAAATCTACATACTAATGAGGAAAGTTCATCAGAATAATTACCATAAAAGTATTTACAGAAAAGGTACAGGGAAACTTTATCATAGTGCTGGGAATGTGATTGAAGGCAAGATGCCAGGTCAGGTCCTATAATAATGCACATTATAACATATATCGGAAACATAACTCTGCAGCCTTTAGCTGGCTCACAATGGGCATGCATGTAAATCATTGTCATCATCTCCTTGACATTTATAATCATAGGGCGGATGTAAATGCAGAAACCACACTAATTCTTTTCCACAACAATCTGTCAACGGCAGCCATCAGCAATTCTGGTACAGTCATACCTGTTCATTGTTTGACATTGTCCAACCAGTTTTTGCATTGGTGCCCTGTCCTACATCCACTTCAATGGTGCCTCACATGGTCGTCTTGTGATTTGTATAGTCTGTACTTTGTTTGAAAGCTGATTTTACTCCTCCATATTCTTGTCAATTTGGCCGTCGCTGCCATGGCTGCGGCAATCCGTGTTACTTCAAAGGGAACGCTACAATTCTGACCCTAAACTTAATTTTTAAACTCACCCCCTCAAAAAACGTTTATTTGGAAATAAATATTTTGTGCCGTTATTTATCATGTGTAAAACCCAACTTCCAAATTGAGTGCAATACCACGCTTCCAAAATTGACCTTCCCTATTCTGACATATAGTTTAATGTTTGACATTCTTGTATCCCTGTTTAGCATTCATAACACTTGACCTTTTCTGCCCAGGTCATCATCTTATAGAAATTTGGAACTAATCATCTTACAGACAAGAACCTATGACGATGTGACAGAATAATTAAAGTATTTCAATTATTTTTTTAAAAATAATTTTTCCCTAATCTAAATTGCTTTCACTGATCTCTCTTCTCATGGCACAGCCACTTGAATCTGAGGATGCCAGTCTACTAAGGTGACTAGTTAATCCCCATTGCAGACACCTGCTCAGTCACATTTGTGTTTGTTCAACACCCACAGAGGTGGCTTATATTGCAACTATGTCGAGTTACAGTTTCTGGGAGAGAGCGTGTTATCTAGCGTGATCAACAATATGAACGAGGCCTGCACGCTCAAATCTTCACTGATCCCTGCAACGAGATTCCAATGCCACAATTTTGAACCTAAACTTAATCTTTAAACTCGTCTACTCAAAAAACGGCAATGATGTGGAAAAACTATTTTGGGTCATTATTTATCATGTGAAACCTCAACTTTAAAACTGCGTGTAAAACCGACCTGCCCTATTTATTATTACCCAGCAGTTAGCACTTCTTTCTGTTGAAATTTATAAAATTCCTACATGCAAGTGACCAGTCTTTGAGTCATTAGTTATCATATGAAACCCCCAAGTTTTATATCGAGTTCAATACCACAGTTCCAAATTTTATGAGCAGTGTCCTTTCAGGACGTAGGTGATCATGGTCCTCCACATCTTCCTGTCCCTTGTAGTTCTCTCTCCTGAGACAGTATCATTTGGCTTTACTTTGGCCGAGACAAGCACCTATCCTACTGGCATTGGTCTGGTCTCCGTTCCTTTCGGAGTCTAATCTACATATCTAAAAAAATATCAAATAATTCAGGACAGGACCAAAAACCACAGAGCGAAAATGAAGAATATGACGATTGCAAATAGACAGAAATCTAACTTACGTTTACACTGTCCTTTCGGAAGTGCCAGGGCATCTCCATAATAGTTGGGAAGACATTTTTCGCAGAAAAAGCCAACTGTATTATAGCGACAGTTCAAACATTCACCAGTTATTCTGCAAGAAAATGATTTTTCATTTGAAAACAGTCCAGCTTGAATGATAGAAATTTTCAATGCTGCTATATTTCAACGCATATACAGGGTGTGGCAGAAATGACCACCACATAATGGTAACACATTAATTAGATTTAGACAGCACTGCCACTAATGTTTTACCATTATGTGGGAGGTATTTTTGCCACACCCTAGATCCGCAAACACATTTTTATTATATCTTAAATTTCTTTCAAACTCCCTCTCTCTTATTATGGATTGAATAGTAGATCTTGCGCCTGGAAAAAATCAGTTATCACCAAAAAATTGTTAATGCAATATTCACTCATCAAAAAAACAATACATACAATGGTCTGGACGTTAGGAGGAACTGTCTTTCACTGACCCAGACAGATGTATTGCTACATTGTGTTTTGACTTTTGTTCATGGTGTATGCAAAACAAAGGCTGGAAAAGTGTCATGGTATGTTCACAAGAACGGAAAGATGAAATCAAAATCAAGAAATGAAGATATAAATCCGGTTCTCAATATTTTTTATGTTTATTTCCATGAGGTCAACCCCACCCCCACTATGTCAAACATTGTGTTCCAAGTAGGGTCAGTTGGGCACCATCTGTGAGAAAAAAAAGCACCATGATGCAATTCAGTCCACTAGAAATTTGGAAAGAACATACTGTACTGCTTGGCACTTGTACCATAAGCTCCAATCTGAACTTTTCAGAATGTTTGGTCGTCAATCTAGGGTCAGTGCAGAGGATTCAGAAAGAGATAGATTAGTCTAAGATATGGCAGCTCAGAAAACGCACTCTGATCATTCTGATAAGAGAAGAACTCCATTCATCTTCCCACAAGGCCTCAGACTCAACATAGTGGCCCACATCAAGTACGTTGAGAAAGTAGTGCTGCCCTGGGTCAAGAGGATGGCTGCTGAAAGATCCTATGTCTGGCAACAGGACTCTGCACCATGCCACACAAGCAGGAGAACCCAGTCTTGGCTTTCAGAATTTCTGTGACCATATCACTCATGATATCTGGCCGCCTAACTCCACAGATTGCAAATACCTTTATTATTATGTTTATGGTGCCCAACTGACCCTACTATACTGCACAGTTGATAAAATCAAAAACAAACAACATGCATGTGCGAAATTAAAAATCGCGCCCTGTATAAAAGAAATTATTTTTTTGAAAGAAAATTTTTTTAATGACAAGCAGAGTTTTTTTTTTTTTTAATTTTCTTTTTAAATTAAAAATTAAAATCGATTCGGAAACAAACAACCAAAAATCCCTCACGTATTGCAGTTTCCGACGCTGTTCAGATCGATGTTGTCATTGCAGGAGCATCTTTGACATGGTGTCTTTGGTCCATGACGTCCAGCTGGATCACCATAGTAACCATCCAAGCAAATATTACAAAGGTCACCTGCCATGAAAAAGACAAAATTGAAGCAAATGCAGTCTTTATTATCACGGGTCAGAGGTCATTGTTGCATATTTTGAAGACAGATGGAATAAATAGACAGCTGGAAATTCTATGAACATCTGTTGATATTTCTGAGATGAGGTATTGTAACTATTTACACTATTTACATTGTTTGGATTGTTATCTTCATCTTTATTGTCATATTCACAACATTTTAGCCATTGTACACCCCGACCTTCTTCAGGTGATGTATGTTGGAATTTTGGACTGAACTCTTTATTTCATTCACTGGGGTGGATTGCTCTAGCTCCACATGCCATGCCTTTTCTGGATATCTCGGTTTTCTGTTAATTCCCTTTAGTAATTCAACTCAAGTTTTCATTCACCAAAACCAACGCTTTTATCCACTGGACCATGAGTTGAGTTAAAGGGAGACGTGTGGAAGAGGCATAGCACGTGGAACTAGAACAATCTACTCTGGTGGACGAAATAAAGAGTTCAGTTTGAAATTCCAATCACCTGAAGAAGGCCATAGCATACAACGACCAAAATGTTGTGAATATGGCAATGAAGATGAGGATAAGTCCAAGTTATGTAAATAACGTAAGTGAACAAATGTATTTTGTAAATCTCGATAGAAATTATTAGCGACAGCTTCAACAATTCAAAATAATATGAAGATTTCAACACAGCATATTTAAAGATTTAATATTTAATGAAAATGCAATATTGTTTTTTTTGCATATCTTTAAGTTTTTATATACAAGAATCCAGTTTCCATTTCTCCCTGCATTTGCAAGAACTACAAACAAGTTGCAATGCGAAACTGCTTCAAAATGTTGGCTCCAGAAAGAAGTATTTATGCATGGCCAGTTGTATGATGCATGCTCAAGAGTAAGAAATCTTAAGATTTTATTCACTGTTAAAAAGGAAAAAAAATTGTTTTAGAAAAAAAAATTGTTTACCATGAAGTCCTATAAATTATTAAACCACAAAGTAGGGTTTTTGACAAAGTATTTTTCCAAACAAATCAGCTTATTCAAATTTAATCGATTGGTTTGTGAAATTGAACGAAACGTATCTATATCCCTGAGATGAGGTATTATGATTACTTACATTATTCAGACTGTTATCCTCACAATGTAAACGGTTCAGTTTGAAATTCCAATTACCTGAAGAAGGCTATAGGATACTACGGCTAAAATGCTGTGAATATGGCAATGCTGATGAGGATAAGTCCAAATTATGTAAATAACGTAAGTGAACAAACGTATTTTGTAAGTCTTGATAGAAAATATTAGTGATAGCTTCAACAATACTAAATACTATTATACTAAATACTAGTATGATGAAAAAGACACTATTAAGAGGAGAGAACAATGCATGAACAAGGATGAAGACAGATGATAATGATTGAGAGTGCATTAAATTTTTTTGAAGATGAAAGTGCATTTTCTTTGTTCTTGGGAATTGACAACGAAAATATTAACAGATCATGA
This sequence comes from Acanthosepion esculentum, assembly GCA_964036315.1. Classification (NCBI taxonomy): domain Eukaryota; kingdom Metazoa; phylum Mollusca; class Cephalopoda; order Sepiida; family Sepiidae; genus Acanthosepion; species Acanthosepion esculentum. The sequence continues at coordinate 53,458,906 of OZ038519.1, read as the reverse complement.
CACCTATTAGGGAGATGTGATTGAATATACTTTCATGTTGAAAAAAGAAATGTATTTTGTATTATCATTGTTTAGATAATATGCATTATAATAAAGCTAATATTATGGAAAAAAGGAATTTTCGACAATATACTCATTATCTGTCTATATTTCTGAGATGAGGTATTATGTACACTATTTACATTATTCGGACTATTGTCCTCATCTTTGTTGCCATATTTATTACACTGTGCCATGTGTACTCAAGAACACATGGCACAGTGGATAAAGGCATTGGTTAGATCCAGTGACAGGACCCAAAGAGTGTGAGTTCAATACCCAGTTAAGAACTTGGAGAGGGGAATTAACATGAGATAACTGATAACTGACATCCATTAAAACATGGCACGTGGAACTTGAACAGTCTACCCCAGTGAGCGAAATAAAGGGTTCAGTTCGACATTCCAACCACCTGAAGAAGGCTGGAGTGTACAACAGCTGAAATGTTATAATAAATATGGCGACAAAGTTGAGGACAATAGTCCAAATAATATAAATAGTGTACATAATGCCTCATCTCAGAAATATAGACAGATACTGAAGGGCCGAAACTTTGTGATAAATATGGCAACAATGATGAGGAAAATAATCTGAATAATGTAAATAGTGTACAAAATTACTTATCTCAGAAATATAGACAGATACTGAAGGGCCGAAACGTAATAAATATGGTGACAAAGATGAGGACAATAGTCCGAATAATGTAAATATTGAATATATGCCTTTTTTATGTTATTATGGTTATTTTTTTTTAACTTTTATCGAAAACAACATTCATTAAAAAGCGTCACTGTAAGAAAACAAGTTGTCATTACTTTTCTAAATAACTTAAATTTAAAAAAAAAAGAATTCAATAAAAGCTTCACTTTCAAAAAATGTCTAAAGACTTCTTTTGGTTTTGCACAGTAATTGAGACAAGTAATAAGATAGGAAAATCAGTAAAAAGGCTTGTGGTAAGCTTCTATGCATGCTTGCAGAGATCAATCTGCAAATTTACCTTTTATCTTGTTAACGAACTGAATAAAAGCCCAAAGAATTAAATTTTCAGAAAATAAAGAATGGAACTTTATGATGTGTTGTCGCAGTGGTTGACGTCTCTATTTTTACACAACAGTTACCGTGGAGAGGGATTATCTTTGACTTTGTGCCGCTAAGAAGAGAATTTGAATGTCAGTGGACCACAATAAGCAAAACGAAGACTTGATTAGAAAATGACCGGCCAATGTTTACTGATGCATGTAGGTACAAGATGCAGAGATATAGAGAATGGTCGACATCAAAAGCCAGCCAGGCGTCGAGCGAGGGTGATTGAATCTTCCTATCATTGGGACTGCTACGAAACACGCCCAAATTCAATGGTTGGGAAGTGAGAAGAGCATGATCATCACCTTTCTGGAAGTTGGGGGTCATAAAATGAATGCATGACTGGAAACTCTTTTCGGTTTTCTTTGTTGCATTATGGGAAAATTAAATTCTTTACAATATGAGCTCGGATAAAAAAAATATTTCTATCAGATTTTTCGCTTAAAAATAAAAATCATTACAAAAAGAGTCACACTTCTTTTCTTCCCTAAATTTGCAGATTAAGCCCCACACGCCAATTGTCATTAAAAATTCTAGAATGATTTGTTTCATTATTTAAACAAGAATTTATTATTATTATTATTATTATTTCCTTTGATATCTGGCGTTTACACATTTCTTTCCGGGTCCCGCCCAGGGACCTAAGGTTAGAAATGGCATCATGACACTTTCCACTGCAAAAAAATAAAATATAATTACATAGATAAAGCCCTTCGTAACGTGTGGGCTGTACTTGTCAGAACAATTTTTTGTATCTCTTTGAGGCATGGACTTCCAGGGATCCCTTCAATCAGCCTACTGGGATCTTTTCCAACCAGTCCAAGGGCTCCAACTACAACAAGGATTGTTGATGTTCCCATGTGCCACATTTTTGAGATTTCTATTTCAAGGTCCTTGTATTTCGACAGCTTTTCGAATATCTTCAAAAATACATAGCAGTCTGCAGAGACTGCCATATCAATAAGAAGGCACTTATTTTGTTTGTGGTCTTTAATAACAATGTCTGGGCAGTTGGCTTTGATTGTTCTGTCAGTGTGTATTGTGTAGTCCCATAGAATTGTAACAGGTCCTATCTCCGTAACCGGGTCAGGGTGGTGTTCGTACCAGTTTCTTTCAGTTTCCTTCCCATGGAAGTTGCAAATTTTCCAGTGCAGATATTGGCCCACTCTGTCATGCCGGGTTTTATATTCAGTGGGTGCCAATGTCGTGCAACCTGATACAAGATGATCAATGGTTTCTGGGTGGTGGTAGTAGTAGTAATAATAATAATATTATTATTATTATTATTATTATTATTATTATAATAATAATAATATTATAATAATAATAATAATATTATTATAATAATAATAATATTATTATAATAATAATAATAGCAGCAGCAGCTTCACTATAAGAAAACAACAATTTCTTTTGGTTTTGCACAGTAATTGAGACAAGAAAGAAGATCAGCTAAAAGACCATTAACGAATTAAGTTTCTGCGCATGACCCCAGGGCTTAATCTGCAAATTTACCAAGATTCTTTTTCATTTTACAGCCTGGATTTGAAGTTTGTCACTGAAATTTTAACAAGTGATGCACCTTGCCCAAGTGTGACCTAGAATTGGTGGGAAAGGATTTCCTTACCTCCATAACCATCTGGACAGTTAGTGCAAACAACTTCTTTGTTGGAAAATTGCTGACATGTGCCATTGTTCGGACACGGGCATGGTTTGCAGTCATCAGTTGTCCCCTGCCTGGCATCTCCATAATAACCCTCAAGGCACCTTTCACAGTTACGGCCGATTGTGTTGTGTTTACAGATACAGCGGCCTGTGGAAAAGAGAAACAAGGAATAAAACTTAAAGGTTGGACAAAAATGTCAAAAGATTCATGGTTTAAAAATCTTACCTTTTGTGTCATGGCTCTCCACAGCTTCCTATCCTTTGCAACTCTAAGCAATATTTGTCCCTTTACAATCTCTCCCATTCCCGCTATCAGTTTGTCATAAAAAGAAATGGGTGTTGGATATTTTTTTTTCAGTGTTTCAATACATCAATGGATCATGGCTCTCCACAATTTCCTATCCTTTCAAAATGAATGCAATGTTTGTCCCCTTACCATGCTTTCCAGTCCCTTCTCTTCTTTCTGTTTGGTATAAATACACAAAAAGAGTTAGGTGTTGCATATGTTCATGTAATGTGCTTCATTCCCTTCAGGACATGGCTCTCTACAACTTCCTATCCATTGCAGTTCTCGCTATCACTTCTGTCTCTCCAAGTCCTTGTTTTGCCAGCTATTTGCCATAAATAGTCGAAAAGAAATAGGTGTTGGATAGCTTTTTATGAGCCGAGTCTCTTCAGGATGTCAGTGATCATGGCTGTCCACAACTTCCTATATGAGCAGCAACAAATATAACTAGTTCTTACACCCATTATCAACCTTGACTTTTATAACCGTAGGGCAAATCCGAATTAGAAGCCACACTAATTCTTTTCCACAATGGTCTATCAACGGCAGCCATCAGCAATTCTGGTACAGTCATACCTGTCCATTGTCCAACCAGTTTTTGGGTTGTCGTCCTCTCCTACGTCCACTTTCGACGGTGCCCTGCATGATAGTCTTGCCGTCATGCCTTGTTATGTGTCCAAACCACGCCATTTTTCTCCATTTGACAGTGGAAAGAAGAGGTTCCTGGTGTCCTACAAAACTTTCAACCCTTTTCTGCACAAACTAATTGTTTTTTTTTGTTCCCAATAGAAAAAATGCGAAGGAGTTTTCTCATCCATTTTTTCTTAAACGCTCGGATCCTTCCCCATGTTTATGCCAACAGTGTTCACCGTTAACATCAATATAGGAGAATGGAGACTGCCAGCGATTTGTACAGTCTGTAATTATGTACTTATGAGTGCAGTAACATTCTCAAAAAGCTGTTACATCCATTGTCAACCTTCCTAATTATATACATAACTACCTTAGTTGCAGTTTCACTCATTGATAGCCTTGATAGATAACTATGCCCATATCTATACAAACAGAAATATCTGTTACACTGTAAGCATTCTGAAAGCAAAGGAAATGTTTGTCACAGATTAATTCCACCATGTAGAGAACAAATCACTCTAAGTTCAGACTTGAATATCAGGGGCGGAAAGAAATGCCGAAAACTCGATTCGCAGGTACTATCTCACAAATCCCAATGCACGTAACCAGTCAGAAAAATAACTCACTCTCTGAAGAACGCAGTAGCCAAAATGCATCAATTTTTTTCTCCTCGATTCGAGAACACCAACTGCTTTTATCGGCCAAGCATTTTTTTTCATTCGTTGACAACTAGGAGAGGACGCCAAATTTTTGTATATCAAAATACTTTTACAGAGACTCCTGCGATGGACTTGTTTTTAATCTAAATATTCCATCTTCAGCATGTCATGCGGAATACGTGCCCCTTTTTTTTGGTAAGTAATTTTCTTTTTCATCACATTTTCCATCGTAGGATACACGCGACTAGTTGTCGCTTGGTTTGACGAGGTAAGTCGCCGTTTTCTTCGCTATATACACACGTTATCAACCTTGATAATTATGTACGTAACTATGAGGGCAGCAACAACATTAAATTGCTGTTACACTCATTGTCAGCATCGCTATATAATTATTCACATATCTAGAAGAGAAGTAACAAGCTTGAAAAGCTGTTACACCCACTGTTAACCTTGATAATTTAGTGTGTATCTATGATAAATCATAAAAACCAACTCATCTAATGAGTTCGAATGAAAGGATGGCATAGCAACTGCTAGGAGGATATCTAGTGAGACAAAGGACAGGAAGTTGTGGAGAGTCATGATCTCTAATGACCTGAAAGAAACATAACGTAAATGACGATTTTCCTTAAACAGCAGTTTTGGCCCATTGCCAACCCTGATAGATTATTTTGTAATAAAAAGCTGTTACACTCATTGTCAACCTTGATAATTAAGTATGTATCTATGATAGTAGTAATAATCATAAAGGTCTGAATAGATGGCATAGCAGCTACAAGAAGGGAATCTAGAGAGAGACAAAGGACAGGAAGTTGTGGAGAGCCACAATCACTAATGATCTGCAGAAAACAGGATATAAATGATTTTCCTTAAACATCTGTTTCACTCATTGTCATCCTTGACAGATAATTATGCCCATACCTATGAGGGAAATAACAGCTTCAAACAGCTGTTTCAGCTATTGTCAGCCTTGACAGAAAATTACATATGTATCTATGAGAGCAGGATGCTTTATATTGAGACGAACAGACAAAATTTGAATGCATTTATCTTTTACCCACTTCAAGCAAAGTATGATCCGGTCATTCATTTGATAGGGAAGGGGGACATTGTTCTGCTTACCTGTATTGACATCACAGTCATCCGAGTGACCATTACATTCACAGGGTACACAACGGGCAAATGGACCTCCATTGGGTGGATCTCTTCTGTAACCTGGGGAACAAGACTGGCAATATTCACCCAGATAGGCAGTTGGGCAGTTGCACTGCTCCACCCATGTGGCAACCTTACCCCCATTGAAACCTAACCAAGCTGTCCCCATTTTCACATCGTCA
>OZ038519.1:53383204-53445704 GCA_964036315.1 Acanthosepion esculentum | reverse complement strand
GTCAATCCACAGACATAAGGGAGAGGAGGCAAACATGGTTGTAAGATCATTCTAATCCTGCTTTCCATGAGACATAGACCCTAAACAATTAAAGCATTGCTTAAATCCTGTCCAGTTCCCAAGCAGTTTTGAGTTCCATTTCTGGGTTTGATAGTCAGGAAAGTCACATCTTCTGGTTTAGTCAATTTGTTTGTTTGGGGTTTTATGGCATTTCAACCACTATGGGTTATTTAATGCCAGATCCAGTATTTACTAAATATATCAAAAACGTATAGCTGACAACATCATTGTTTCAAAAACGTATAGCTGGCGACATCATTGTTTCAAAAACGTATAGCTGGCGACATCATTGTTTCAAAAACGTATAGCTGGCGACATCATTGTTTCAAAAACGTATAGCTGGCGACATCATTGTTTCAAAAACGTATAGCTGGCGACATCATTGTTTCAAAAACGTATAGCTGGCGACATCATTGTTTCAAAAACGTATAGCTGGCGACATCATTGTTTCAAAAACGTATAGCTGGCGACATCATTGTTTCAAAAACGTATAGCTGGCAACATCATTGTTTCAAAAACGTATAGCTGGCAACATCATTGTTTCAAAAACGTATCCCTGGCAACATCATTGTTTCAAAAACGTATGGCTGGCAACATCATTGTTTCAAAAACGTATAGCTGGCAACATCATTGTTTCAAAAAAGTGTAGTTGGCAACATCATTCTGGTTTAGTCAAAGAAAGAGACAAACGATGCAAAGGTGAATAAGACAGGTTGGTATGAACTGATATGAGTTACCTCCCCTTAAGCACGAAAGCAGAAAATGAACAACTGACTTCCGTTAATTAAATAAATATGTCAGAAAAAAAAGAAAAATAATATTCTATACTTCTAATGTCTCCGTCTAAACTCTGAAATTTTATTTACTTTTTTTCCTCAATAGGAGTAGATAGATTCGCCTATCATCTAGTTAACACCCCCTCCGCAGTCTTTTGAACAGGAGTAGAGGTTTAGTCCTTTTTCTCTTTTTAGAATTGGGTTTCCAGTTTCTCCTGAAAGCTTTCCCTTCTCGTAGCCTCTTGCATCTTAGTGACATTATTACCTTGCTCGGGGTGAATTGATTAAAAAAAAATAAAAAGTCTTTAAAATGATCCATCTATTTAAACGTAATGTATTTTCTAATATCGTATTTTAAAGAGACAAAAAACGGCTTTTAGTTTCATGCCGCATTGTTGGTTGACAGCAAAAGAGAATCAGCTGAATGATGAAGTGCTTTCAAATCATTTTATGATACAAATGTTAAAAGAGTGGTTTTCTTACACTAACACGCTGCTTCCACAGTATCCTTCACAGCAGCCTGTAGCTTGCAGTTTTTAACAAACTGTCTGCTATGTGCCGTGTCCATTTTGGACATGGATGATCACAGCTCTCCACAATTTCCTGTCTTTTGTAACCCTTAATAAATTTTGTCTTCGTTATCGCTCCTAAACCCTGTTCCACCATCAATTTAATCAAGCCCATTATGGCATGCATCGCTTTCCTCTGTTCCTCTTGCCTTCAATCTGCCCTGTGAGTTCCAGATTTTCCGAGCCCTCTTTCCTTATTATGTAGGTTATGCATTGTTTCCCTCGGTTCCTCTTGCCTTCAATCTATCCTGTGAGTATCAGGTTTTCCAATCCTTCTTTCCTTATTATGTAGGTTATGCATTGTTTTCCTCTGTTCCTCTTGCCTTCAATCTGTCCTGTGAGTATCAGATTTTCCAATCCTTCTTTCCTTATTATGTAGGTTATGCATTGTTTTCCTCTGTTCCTCTTGCCTTCAATCTGTCCTGTGAGTATCAGATTTTCCAATCCTTCTTTCCTCATTATGTAGGTTATGCATTGTTTTCCTCTGTTCCTCTTGCCTTCAATCTGCCCTGTGAGTTCCAGATTTTCCGAGCCCTCTTTCCTTATTATGTAGGTTATGCATTGTTTCCCTCGGTTCCTCTTGCCTTCAATCTATCCTGTGAGTATCAGGTTTTCCAATCCTTCTTTCCTTATTATGTAGGTTATGCATTGTTTTCCTCTGTTCCTCTTGCCTTCAATCTGTCCTGTGAGTATCAGATTTTCCAATCCTTCTTTCCTTATTATGTAGGTTATGCATTGTTTTCCTCTGTTCCTCTTGCCTTCAATCTGTCCTGTGAGTATCAGATTTTCCAATCCTTCTTTCCTCATTATGTAGGTTATGCATTGTTTTCCTCTGTTCCTCTTGCCTTCAATCTGCCCTGTGAGTTCCAGATTTTCCGAGCCCTCTTTCCTTATTATGTAGGTTATGCATTGTTTCCCTCGGTTCCTCTTGCCTTCAATCTATCCTGTGAGTATCAGGTTTTCCAATCCTTCTTTCCTTATTATGTAGGTTATGCATTGTTTTCCTCTGTTCCTCTTGCCTTCAATCTGTCCTGTGAGTATCAGATTTTCCAATCCTTCTTTCCTTATTATGTAGGTTATGCATTGTTTTCCTCTGTTCCTCTTGCCTTCAATCTGTCCTGTGAGTATCAGATTTTCCAATCCTTCTTTCCTCATTATGTAGGTTATGCATTGTTTTCCTCTGTTCCTCTTGCCTTCAATCTGCCCTGTGAGTTCCAGATTTTCCGAGCCCTCTTTCCTTATTATGTAGGTTATGCATTGTTTCCCTCGGTTCCTCTTGCCTTCAATCTATCCTGTGAGTATCAGGTTTTCCAATCCTTCTTTCCTTATTATGTAGGTTATGCATTGTTTTCCTCTGTTCCTCTTTCCTTCAATCTGTCCTGTGAGTATCAGATTTTCCAATCCTTCTTTCCTTATTATGTAGGTTATGCATTGTTTTCCTCTGTTCCTCTTGCCTTCAATCTGTCCTGTGAGTATCAGATTTTCCAATCCTTCTTTCCTCATTATGTAGGTTATGCATTGTTTTCCTCTGTTCCTCTTGCCTTCAATCTGCCCTGTGAGTTCCAGATTTTCCGAGCCCTCTTTCCTTATTATGTAGGTTATGCATTGTTTCCCTCGGTTCCTCTTGCCTTCAATCTATCCTGTGAGTATCAGGTTTTCCAATCCTTCTTTCCTTATTATGTAGGTTATGCATTGTTTTCCTCTGTTCCTCTTGCCTTCAATCTATCCTGTGAGTATCAGGTTTTCCAATCCTTCTTTCCTTATTATGTAGGTTATGCATTGTTTTCCTCTGTTCCTCTTGCCTTCAATCTGTCCTGTGAGTATCAGATTTTCCAAGCCCTCTTTCCTCATTATGTAGGTTATGCATTGTTTTCCTCTGTTCCTCTTGCCTTCAATATATCCTGTGAGTATCAGATTTTCCAAGCCCTCTTTCCTTATTATGTAGGTTATGCGTTGTTTTCCTCTGTTCCTCTTGCCTTCAATCTGTCCTGTGAGTATCAGATTTTCCAATCCTTCTTTCCTTATTATGTAGGTTATGCATTGTTTTCCTCTGTTCCTCTTGCCTTCAATATATCCTGTGAGTATCAGATTTTCCAAGCCCTCTTTCCTTATTATGTAGGTTATGCATTGTTTTCCTCTGTTCCTCTTGCCTTCAATCTATCCTGTGAGTATCAGATTTTCCAAGCCCTCTTTCCTCATTATGTAGGTTATGCATTGTTTTCCTCTGTTCCTCTTGCCTTCAATATATCCTGTGAGTATCAGATTTTCCAAGCCCTCTTTCCTTATTATGTAGGTTATGCATTGTTTTCCTCTGTTCCTCTTGCCTTCAATATATCCTGTGAGTATCAGATTTTCCAAGCCCTCTTTCCTTATTATGTAGGTTATGCGTTGTTTTCCTCTGTTCCTCTTGCCTTCAATCTGTCCTGTGAGTATCAGATTTTCCGAGCCCACTTTCCTCATTATACGCCCCAGAAATTTCAGTTGTCTCTTCCTGATGTTAAGCATATGTTTCTTTTTTGTTTCCATTTCCTCTAAAACTTTGTTGTTGCTCGCATGTTTGGTGCAAGGTTTCCTCAGCATCATTCTGTAGAAAGACATTTCTGTTGCTTCAAGTCTCTTCTTCAGCAAAGTCCGTCTTTTTGGCTATATCTCCTAATCCCTGTTCAGTCAACCATTTACACAAGCTTGTTAGGTAAGTTATGCGTTGTTTACCTCTATCCCTCTTGCCTTCAGTAATTTCTGTGAGTGTTAAATTTTCCACGCCCTCTTTCCTCATTACATAGGTTATGCATTGTTTCTCTCTTGCCTGCAATATGTCTTATGAGTATCAGATTTTCCAAGCCCTCTTTCCTTATGTAGGTTATGCATTGTTTACCTCTGTTCCTCTTGCCTTCAATATGTCCTGTCAGTGTTAAAATGGCCTGTGAGTATCAGATTTTCCAAGCCCTCTTTCCTCATTATGTGCCCTAGAAATTTCAATTATCTATTTCTGATGCTATAAGTGTCTTGTTTCGATTTTCTCTAAAACTTACAGCTCCCATGTTCAGTCTATGGCATTCTCAATATCCTTCTGTAGAGTCACATCTCTGGTGTTTTCAGATTTTGGTGTCACACTTTCTGTCCTCTGTTAAAACACTACTTAGATGTTTAAATTTTTTTACCGAGTTGATTTTGGTATCCTCAATTCGTAGCTCGCACCTTGAGCTGTTCTTCTGCTGACAACTATACCATCAATACATTTGACTCTCGGCAAAAACCCTCTTTACAAAAATACATGAATAAAACCTGATCTACAAACAGGTTTCTTATAAAGAACACATATTCTATTCATACGAACCTATCCTAAAAAACTTGTCAGCATTAAATAACCCATTGAGGTGTTGATATGCCGTAAAACAAAATAAACCAAACCTGATCTACAAACAGGTTTCTTATAAAGAACACATATTCTATTCATACGAACCTATCCTAAAAAACTTGTCAGCATTAAATAACCCATTGAGGTGTTGATATGCCGTAAAACAAAATAAACCAAACCTGATCTACAAACAGGTTTCTTATAAAGAACACATATTCTATTCATACGAACCTATCCTAAAAAACTTGTCAGCATTAAATAACCCATTGAGGTGTTGATATGCCGTAAAACAAAATAAACCAAACCTGATCTACAAACAGGTTTCTTATAAAGAACACATATTCTATTCATACGAACCTATCCTAAAAAACTTGTCAGCATTAAATAACCCATTGAGGTGTTGATATGCCGTAAAACAAAATAAACCAAACCTGATCTACAAACAGGTTTCTTATAAAGAACACATATTCTATTCATACGAACCTATCCTAAAAAACTTGTCAGCATTAAATAACCCATTGAGGTGTTGATATGCCGTAAAACAAAATAAACCAAACCTGATCTGCAAAGTGATTTCTTACAAAGAATACATATTCTATTCATACGAATCTATCCTAAAAAATCTTGTCGGCATTAAATAACCCATTGAGGTGTTGATATGCCATAAACCAAACCAAATTGTCACATTTTATACAAGTCCATTGGTAGGTTATTCACTGCTTTCCTCTGCCCTTATCATGTGAGTGTCGAATTCAACAAGCCCTCATTCCTCTATTATGTGCCATAGAAATTTGAACTGTCTCTCTCTCTGATTTTAAGTAGAAGTGTCCTTTTTGTTTCCATTTTCTCTAAAACTGTGTCGTTGATCAATCCAGGTATTCTCAGCATCCTTCTGTAGAGCCATATTTCTGTTGCCTTAAGTCTCTTCTTTGTGATGAGATTGTCCAATATTCACTGCTATATAGGAGTCCAATTCTATTTTCTCTGTTTCTTACAAAGTTTTCCCATTTCTTAATACTCTTCTTAGCTTTTGGAAGGCATTTTTGGTTATTCCAATGTGCCTTCAGATTTCAGCGTCACTTTTTCCCGCCTCTGTTAAGACACTTACCATATATTTAATTTTTTGTACTTACTTCATTTTGCTGTCTCAAATTAGTAGTTCGCACCCCGGGCTGTTCTTCTTACTCACAACTCTACGTACTGTCCCCTTTTAATTCATAGTTAGTCCTTTCTTCTTTCCTTTAATACCTTCTCCAAGAGTTCCGGCAGTTTCTTTTCTGTGTCTGCTAAAGATTATGACTGCCAATAATGAGTCCTGGCAGGACTTCTAATTCTCTGCTCACAAAAAGTAGGGGCAAATGTCTATAATATATTTTTGTTGTTGTATGGTTAGGAATGCTGTACGATTTCCTTGACGATGAGACTCAAAACGAATGATGATAACAATACCATGGTTCTACAGATTGATCCTAAGAATACTGTTGATAGAACAACAAACTTTGGGCAACAACAAGGTTTTAAAGAAAATGATAAGAAAAAAAGAACACTTCTAATCAGAAAGAAACAACAGAAATTTCTTGGAGATCTTATGAGGAAAAGGGGTCTGGAAAATTTGGCACTCACAGGAGATATTGAAGGCAAGAGGGACATAGGTAAATTAATCATTGTTTCCCTAACAAATCTCTGAAAATAGATGGCATAGTATATAGATGTTAAAGATTAAAACACAGCTTAGTGCTACAATAGACAGGAAGTCGTAGAGGGCTATGATCACCCACATTTTGAGGGTACACAACATATAGAAGAACTGACAAGACTTACCTGTATCAAAGCGGCTCAGGATCGATCGGCCATAATAGCCATTGGCCGATTGGCAGGATGAAGAGTGACCGTAGCAAAAACAAGCAATACAGCCAAATGGATTGTTTTCTTCCATTCCAAAGAATCCAATTTTACACCTGGAATACAACAATGGAGTTTAAGAATTTACCAAAGTCTAAAATTACAGGCATTTAACATGCCCCAAGCTACTCAGAAAGATTTGGCACCCAATTTGATTTTACAAGAATTTCAAGACATTTATTTGAATGAGAAAAACCTCTAAAAATGTCATCGTACATTCTTACAATTATACAATAACACTCTTTTCAATAATCCTTGAAATCCTCATCTCCAACAATCCCATCATTCCTAATTTTCAACAGGAAATTCACTTCATTTTATATTAGTTTACATTTACACATTTATTATTATTATTAGATCAAATATTTGTAAATATTCATTTTTGAAATTAAGCCGTCAACAATTATTAATTTTTGACTAGTATTTACTTTCATCTTCATTTTTGATCAAATGAAGCATTGTCAGCCATTATTAATTTTTGACTAGTTTTTATTTTCATCTTCATTTTTTATTAAATGAAGGATTGTCAGCCATTATTAGTAATTTTTGGCTAGTATTTACTTTCATCTTCATTATTTTATTAGATGAAGCATTGTCAGCCATTATTATTAATTTTTGACTAGTATTTATTTTCATCTTCATTTTTCATTATATGAAGGATTGTCAGCCATTATTATTAATTTTTGACTAGCATTTATTTTCATCTTCATTTTTCATTATATGAAGGATTGTCAGCCATTATTATTAACTTTTGACTAGCATTTATTTTCATCTTCATTTTTTATTAGATGAAGCATTGTCAGGCATTATTAATTTTTGACTAGTATTTACTTTCATCTTCATTTTTTATTAGATGAAGCATTGTCAGCCATTATTATTAATTCTATGACAAATATTTACTTTGATTTCTATTTTACAGTTGGTTTTATCACAAATTTACTCAGGCTGTCAATCTACTGCAGTGAGTAAACAGTGTGATCAAGAATAAAGTATATGTATTGTCATATACATTTAGTCTTCATGAAGCCGTGTAACTGTCCAGCTGATTCAACGGAGACAAATCTTTGACTTGTGTTTATGTTTAGCAAAATTTCAGATAATTTTTAAAGACTAAATTATCCAGTTGATTTATTAAAAGTATTACGTATTAATGAAATATTGACACTGGAGATTCATTCCTCCAACTATTCCTCCCATCATCATTAGTGTATATAGGTGAAAAGAGACCCATGTTTGTGCAAGACATTGACTCCCTCTTACCATATACACATTTTTGATCTCCGTTCACTTTGCATTTCCCCCACCTGACACTTCCACCTCGACCTACCTGTCACATTTTTGTCCTTCTACATTTGCTTTGCATCTGCATTTTCCTGATATCGTGTCACAGTGTGGTTGATTCTCAAGACTTCCTGCAAGGTCGCAATCACAAGACCTGAAAAGAGAGGGGAGGAAAAAAAAAAAAAGAATTAAAACACTTCAAAATTTTGCTGAAAAATCAATCTGCCAACAGTTTGCATTTTACAGCTGTCATCCCAATTCCCCGCCTTGAAACCCTAAAATTTACCCTTAATCATCTATCACTGACATGATAACAGCTTCAGATGTCACAGAAACATTCCAAGCATCTCTTACATAGACGACATCACAAATAGTGTAAGCAAGACACCATCAGACAACGGACTCATTGAAAGATGGCATTACCATCATGTTGATTTCACTATCTAGAAACGACTGCAGAACACTTGCCCCATCACCTTTTGTAGGCAAAACCACACAAATGCATGCTGGGATTTTTTTCTCAGCCAATAAAATAGGCTTGCTGTTTGACATGACTCAGTCCTGATGTATCTTGTCTAGAAGACAGCTTGTTCAAACTTGTTTTGGTGTGTCAATGCCAATCCTTAATATATGAACTTTTGTCTTCTTACCTGTTAATTTGCCGCGCACATATTGTTTGCTTGCTTGATATCATTTCCTTTTTGCCTCATTTCTTTTTTCTTTTTTGTTATGCCGTGCTAAGGGAATAAATAAGTAACACCAGGTGGATACTAGAAGAAAGGTTTATTGTACACAACCAGTACAATATGAAATACGGTACAGTTATACACACAGGTCAATCTAGTAGTGAGTGCCACTAATTGGAAGGTCGGACATGCTTGTGTTGTCTCACTCCTGTTCTCCCAGTCTCTCGTAGACGGTTGACTTTATAGGTACTAACAACCTATAGTGTAATCATTCATGGGGGTGACTGGTTATTACATTATTTTTATTGCAAACTTTGTCAGTTCTTCTTGACCGACAGTTTTGTTACTTATTTTGCATTTGACCATGGCTACTCACTCCACAAAAAGATGAAGTTTGGGGCAAACCGAAACCTGCCTTTTGTCCAAAAATGGGGACAAACAGGAGTTTATCTTGTGCCCAAACCTGAAGTGTGCAAGGTCCTAAGTTTTGAAATAATATACACAATTGTATACAGGTGTGTTTGATGACATTCAGAGATGATGTAATGGAATAACCTGTCACTGCCATGAGTAACTACACTCTAGGTAGTAACTGCCTATAAGTATCAGTAAGGCAACAGACTACAGGAGTCAAGCAGGGATCTGCTGAGTACAACTCAGACTTACGCGAGAACTACCAACCTTCCAATAGTAACACTTACTACTGGATTGACTTGCGACGATCATATGCATAACTGTAACCTTATTTCTGATTGTACTGGTTGTTACAATAAACCTTTACCTATTTTATCCACCATGTTTGTGCGTCCTGGGTATGACGATAAACTGCATCCGCATCCTGGGTAAGGCAATAAACTACGTTCAACAACAAGGCTTCTGATCAGGAGGTTTTGAGGAGCGTGGAACCACCTCTTAATTGTTGATGTTTCCAGGTCCACCCTGACTCAGGGTGGTAGCACCCATTAGAGTCCCAGCTATGGGCAAATAGTTAACACCCAGACTACATCCGCGTCCTGGGTATGACGATAAACTATGTCCAACAGCAAGGCCTCTGTTAATACATTTTTGAAAAAATAATGTTACCAGCTGTACGTTTTTGAAAGAATAGTGTTACCGGCTATACATTTTTGAAAAAAAATTAATATTACCAGCTAGAAGTTTTTGAAAAAAAATTATTACCAGCTAGAAGTTTTTAAAAAAAAAAAAAAAAAAAAAAAAATCAATATTACCAGCTAGAAGTTTTTGAAAAAAAAAAATTAATATTACCAGCTAGAAGTTTTTGAAAAAAAAAAAAAAAAAAAAAAAAAAAAAAAAAAAAAAATCAATATTACCAGCTAGAAGTTTTTGAAAAAAAAAAAAAAAAAAAAAAAAAAATTAATATTACCAGCTAGAAGTTTTTGAAAAAATATTACCAGCTATACATTTTTGAGGAAAAAATATTAACAGAAATAGATTTTTGACAAAACAAAAAATATTACCAGGAAAAAAAAAAAAAAAAAAAAAAAAAAAAAAATTTTCAGCATTAAATGACCCATTGAGGTGTTGATATGCCGTAAAACCAAACAAAAACCAAACCATGTTTGTCAAGTATATATTCTTATTAGCATGGAATCTAACAAAAGATTTCTACATAAAGTATACACCAATATACAACAGACATTTGAAAACGGAAACAATGACCAAAACACGCTTTCAACACTCTGCAGTTAATCTGGAGATCAATAGCCCGCTCACTTTACAACAAGATCAGGATCTTCAACACCAACGTGAAGTCATTCCTACTTTGCGGCTCAGAAACCTGGCGAGTAACCAAGACCAACACCTATTTCAGACATTTACCAACCGACGTCTCAGGAACATCCTCAAAATCAAGTGGCTGGAAGTTGTCTCCAATGACCAACTGTGGGACAGGACCCGACAAGACCCAATTGAGATTGACATCAAGAAACGGAAATGGGGATGGGTCAGCCACACACTCTGCAAGCCGGCTTCTGGTTTGTTTGTTTGGGGTTTTATGGCATATCAACCACTATGGGTTATTTAATGCCAGATCCAGTATTTACTAGATATATCAAAAACGTATAGCTGGCAACATCATTGTTTCAAAAACGTATAGCTGGCAACATCCTTGATTAAATTTTTTTCTTTTTTTTTCTACTGATTGACCCTAAGCCACCGCTTTCCGTCACATTTTAGGGGGAAGGTGTTAGTATATTTAGTGTAGGGTTTGGGTGGGAAAGTTGTAAGTTGTAGTTGTTTTGGGATGGGTTAGATGTGATGGGGTATGACATGACCAGCCGATTGATCGGATCGACGGCCTTTTGGTTGGACGTAGTTTATCGTCATACCCAGGAAGCTAACACACCTTGGGATTTCACTATTTTCCCATAGCTGGGACCCTAACAGGTGCTACCACCCCGGGTCAGGGTGGACCTGGGAACATCAGCAATTAAGAGGTGGTTCCACACTCCTCAAAACCTCCTGATCAGAGGCCTTGCTGTTGGATGTAGTTTATCATCTTACCCAGGACTCGGATGCAGTTTAACATCATACCCAGGACGACCTGCTTCTGGTGCCACCAGGCAGGCTTTTGACTGGAATCCACAAGGGAAGCAAAAAGTCGGTTGACCAAAACAGACTTGGTGCGGAAGTTTTGAGACAGAAGTGAAGGCAGCCGGCGCAACATGGGCCGAGCTGAAGAGGACCGCCGGGAACGGCATCCGTTGGAGACGTGTTGTTGCAGCGTTCCCCAAAGAACAATGATGAAAACAACCAAAATATGCGCAGCATGTGGGAGTTGGGTGGGGTGGGGGAACAGATAATAGAAATGTTTCTTGAAGAATTTTAATAAAAAACTGAATCATTTATCAATTAAGGAATACATAATTTTGCTGAAAGGTGGAATAGAATATAAAAAGCCAGCGAGTGTTGAAGAAATGCAAATACTCCTGAGCAAGCATCTGCAGCAGGGATTGAATAGATGTCCAAGCAGCCAGCTTGGTTTAGTTCGTTTTACTGCACATCAACTCCTTATGGGTCATTTAATGCCAAAATTTAATTTTCTTGGGAGTATTAGTAATTTCTTTTGCAAAAAAGAATGTAGTGCTGGTAATATTTTGTTGTGACAAAAATATATCGCTGGTAATATTTTTTTGTTACAAAAATATATCGCTGGTAATATTTTTTTGTTACAAAAATATATTGCTGGTAATATTTTTTTTTCCTTACAGAAATGTTATGCTGGTAGTTTTTATTACTATGAAAATGTATTACTGTTATTTTTACCATAACATTTTTTATATTTTCATAGTGTTTTGACCTCAGTTTGGGGATTAACTATTTGTCCATGTCTGGGATCCTAACAGGTTCTACCAGCCTGGGTCACTGTGGACATGAGAACAACAGCAATTGCGAGATAGTGCCATACTCCTCAAAACCTTCAATCTCCTGATCAGAGGTTTTGCTTCCAGGTGTATATAATTGCAGTATAAACCTCAGGTGGGCTCTATGAGTGTTGAACAAATACAAATGTTCCTGAGTAGGCATCTCCAACAAGGATTGGTTAGCTGTCCGAGCAAACAAATGTATGTTTTAATGTCATTTTTTCCCTCTAGAACACTCTTAAATGACATGATTAAAAGATTATGTTAGAAAACTGTTCATCTATCACCCCGACTCTTCACAAAAATTAATTTCAAGAAATTTGTATACACTAACAAGTCAAATTGTTCGCAGGAAGAAAGATTTTCACGTTTAACAGCTGTTGATTCAAGAAAGAGATAGCAAGACAATTTTTACCTGCAACCATAGGCACTGAAGTCATAGTGATTTGGTTTGCATCTATCACAGTGGACACCTGTCACACCTGGTTTGCATCTGCATTTACCTGTAAAGTCACACTGCAAATTGGTGGAACCTACAAAAACAGACAAAAATATACTTATAATATCTATTCTGTTAATATTTGAATTCTTCCTGACAACTGACAATCGTTTTCTTCTTCATTTTCAATGCATTCCTATAGTAAAATCATTAGCAATGCATTTACATATTATATATATATATATATATAACGCTATTCTATCAGTAATGCTTGCATTCATTTCTGACCATGGACAATTCATTTTTCCTGATTTTTCAATGCATTTACATAGATATATATATATATATATAATAGCCCTATTCTCTCAGTAATGCTTGCATTCATTCCTGGCCACTGACAATCCCTTTCTTCCTCATATTCAATGCATTCCTATAGCAAAATCATTAGCAATGCATTTACATTATACATATAATAGCCCTATTGTATCAGTAATGCTTGCATTCATTCCTGACCACTGACAATCCCTTTCTTCCTCATATTCAATGCATTCCTATAGTAAAATCATTAGCAATGCATTTCCATTATATATATATATATATAATAGCCCTATTCTATCAGTAATGCTTGCATTCATTCCTGACCACTGACAATCCCTTTCTTCCTGATTTTCAATGCATTCCTATAGTAAAATCATTAGCAATGCATTTACATTATATATATATATATATATAATAGCCCTATTCTATCAGTAATGCTTGCATTCATTCCTGACCACTGACTATACCTTCTAGAATTTCAAAAACTCAAATTAAATTATGCAAAATGCACACACAAACATTTCTTATTACTTTATTTTATTTGATTAGACATGACTGCTTTTTTATTTAAAAAAAAAAATCCTTGAAACTGACATCTACCTGCCTGAGCAATCAAAAGTCCTGTGAAAGAAAATGTGCCTTTTGGTAGGGATCTAGGAATTGAAACCAACCTAGATAAAAAGTGACTGTCCAAGATGAAGAGAACACTGGTTCAATCCATGACAAGAGACATGTTTTCTTTAACAAAACTTCTAATTGCCCAGCCTTGTAGACATCAATTACACTGTTAAAAAAATAAACTAAACTAAAAGCAGGGAAATCGAGACCAATGCTTCTCAAACCATCCGATATGGTGGACAGGCATTTTTTTCTCAATGTGTCAATATTAATTCATACCAGAAACGACATATATAATGAGTATAATAAAAGTTGACTATTTTTTATCTTCCATTTATTTTGCAATAAATTCAATATCAAAGCAGATAACAAAAAGTAATAAAAAAATAATCTGTTTATTAACACAAAATTTATATAAACTTAATCTTTACTAGTGTGAAAGGTGAGCCTGCTTCTTTGCCAGTGCTTCAAATGATTCCTTAGCATGTCCTGGATACTGGCCGTGTGCCAGTAGCTGATGGTCCGCAGACTGATGCCAGTCCGCGGACCACCACTTTGAGTAGTGCTGGTCTAGACCAACACACGACCCCACGAAATATCATGTCTAAAGAGATTTGCATAAATCTATTGAAATGGTTCTGGAAACAAAGACACTAGAAAAAAGTTGCTTGCATTCCTGTACTGATTTAGGTAATATGTAAATACATGTGTCCTCTCATAAAAAAAAAAGGAACACTTTTCCTGGTAATAATTAGGTTTAACAGAATTAAAATATTTTTTTTTTATTTTTAAATTGACTTAGAAGTCATGATCCTGTTCATAATATCGACTGACTTTTACAGAGTTACCTGTGCTTGTGTTTTATTTACAAATATACCCTGAAAATGTGTTTATATCATATCTTTAATTAAAAATAGAGTACTAATTTAAATGTATATATACGTTAAATAGGTACCTATGAACACAAATGGGTATGTCCCAAACCTCATAAACACATTGGACACTATTGTAAGTGGGGGTAATATGCTGTCTAAATAGTCCACAACTAGCAGGGGTTTACCTACTCCATGCTGCTGGCGAGTATTGTATTTTGATGATGTTATAAAGATTACCATTTCATTTCCAACCTCCATTTTGCTTATTCCTAATTCAGTAACCCTTTCTAGGTTACAACAATTATAAAAATGCATTGCCAATGATTTTTACTATAAAAATGCATTGCAAATGATTTTTACGATAAAAATGCATTGCCAATGATTTTTACTATAAAAATGCATTGCAAATGATTTTTACGATAAAAATGCATTGCCAATGATTTTTACTATAAAAATGCATTGCAAATGATTTTTACGATAAAAATGCATTGCAAATGATTTTTACTATTAAAATGCATTGCCAATGATTTTTACTATAAAAATGCATTGAAAGTGATTTTTACGATAAAAATGCATTGCCAATGATTTTTACTATAAAAATGCATTGCCAATGATTTTTACTATAAAAATGCATTGAAAGTGATTTTTACTTTAAAAATGCATTGCAAATGATTTTTACGATAAAAATGCATTGCAAATGATTTTTACTATAAAAATGCATTGCCAATGATTTTTACTATAAAAATGCATTGAAAGTGATTTTTACTTTAAAAATGCATTGCAAATGATTTTTACTATAAAAATGCATTGCCAATGATTTTTACTATAAAAATGCATTGCCAATGATTTTTACTATAAAAATGCATTGCAAATGATTTTTACGATAAAAATGCATTGCAAATGATTTTTACTATAAAAATGCATTGCAAATGATTTTTACTATAAAAATGCATTGCAAATGATTTTTACTATTAAAATGCATTGCCAATGATTTTTACTATAAAAATGCATTGAAAGTGATTTTTACGATAAAAATGCATTGCCAATGATTTTTACTATAAAAATGCATTGCCAATGATTTTTACTATAAAAATGCATTGAAAGTGATTTTTACTTTAAAAATGCATTGCAAATGATTTTTACGATAAAAATGCATTGCAAATGATTTTTACTATAAAAATGCATTGCCAATGATTTTTACTATAAAAATGCATTGAAAGTGATTTTTACTTTAAAAATGCATTGCCAATGATTTTTACTATAAAAATGCATTGCCAATGATTTTTACTATAAAAATGCATTGCAAATGATTTTTACGATAAAAATGCATTGCAAATGATTTTTACGATAAAAATGCATTGCAAATGATTTTTACTATAAAAATGCATTGCAAATGATTTTTACTATAAAAATGCAGGACAAATTTTTACTATAAAATACATTGCAAATGATTTTTACTATGTTATAAAGATTACCATATTATTTTGTTTGGTTATTCTTCATTCAGTAACCCTTTCTAGGTTACAACAATATATTTGTGCTTTAATTACAAAAAAAAATTCATTGGAAAAAAAAAAAAAAAAATATGATAAAAAATGTAATTCACCAAACAATTATTTATCTGCCTATATTTCTGAGATCAGGTATTGTAACTATTTTCACTATTTACATTGTTCGGACTCTTTTAGGAACCAGAAAGAAAGCCACGGAAGATGAAGGTAGGTTGGATAAGTGTATTGAAAATAACAGATATATACAAAGCAAGAGTGTTAGTAATAAGCAGATAGAGGTGTACGTCCGAACAGGCGGTTAACACTGCATTTCCCAACAGACTGCCCTACGACTCTTGCTAGGAAGTCTCACAGTATTTAGGAAAGGAGGAAGAGTTCATTCTACTGTAGGAGGGTTTACCACAACAAAATCTTGACCTTGTGTCACATTCAGTAGCAACATGGGCACACGGAAAAATCCTTATTTAAAAGAAATCTTTATGTAAAAAAGTTTAGCTTTCATACGCAAATATCAATGATGAAAGCAGAGTTTCAAACTTGACATTTGGAAACAAGCAACTAGGTTCTAGTAACTCTGTAAAAATTCAGGGATCAATTTTAAACTGTACTAATGTTATAAAGAGCCTCCACCACTTTTAAAATAATTGTTTTTTTATTTTGTTTTTGTTTTTTTTACAGCTTATCGACCTCTTGAAGGTTATTTAAAGCCAGAAGATATTTTTAGATTTGTTGGGACCTCACCCCCCCGGTTGCACGTGTTTATGCTCGGCAATGAACTTGTTATATAAGAATAAAGTGTCGCTGCTGACACCGGAGTTTGAACACAGATCACCAGAAAGCAAACACAGGCGATCCCATTTTGAATAAGTAGACCACACAATGGTAAAGGAAATGTATATATGGGAATTAGCGTGGTGTCTAAGGGATCGCTATATGGATCCCTATCTGGTGGTTACTATTTGAGCGAGTATTATCGAGCAAGTTCTATTAGGGTGAGTGTTATACAAAAGCGTCTGACATCTAGTATTGTTCAACAGCCTTACTATAGTTGTATCTGCAATTACAAAGTCTCTACTACAATGAGCAATGTGAAAGGGACATTACATAAGTGGCAATGTGTGTTTGTTGACGTCACTAAAGAACAAAAACTCAAAGCTTGAAAATAACTATTCAACAGCTTTTATTTTTGGTTGAAAAAGAGCAAAAAATAGTAGTATTTTACAGGAAAAAAAAATTGAGTTTCCCAGTTAGCAAAGCTCTTGAGTATCTGATTTGTTTTTGTTAAGAGAGATTTCTCCACAAGTTCCCACAAGAGGAATGAGAAATCTGACTGTGAAACTGCTAGGAGAGGCCACGTCTTTTGCAGCAAAGGTTGTGCATAATTTTCCTTTGGTAGGGCGTCTCGAAGGGAGATTTCTCTACCAGTAACCACAGGAGGAAGAAGCCTCCAGGACTGGCACTGTCTTCTGCAGCAAGGATTGTATGTAGCCGTTCGAGCTGGGCTTAAAAGGTAGAGACCACTGAAAGTGAAAAAATGGGAACGAGCAGGCCTTGGATATAGAGGCTGCCGAAATAAAAAAATGGAAAAGAGAACTGGCTGTAAGATAGAGGCCGCTGAACAGGAAGGTGGGAAAGAAACCGAATAGGGCTCAGTTAAGACTTTAATGACCTCTGGGTCTTCCAGTTGTACCCAGCTGATTATTTTCTTTGCTGCTGCATCAAGGAAGCCCCACCCCATACCACAATAGCCAATAAGTGAAATAGTTTTTATGGACTAAGGATTTTTTGGAGAGAATGATGATTTTTTACTGATACAGGTCCTACTATTTAACCCATAGCTGGGGAGTAAAGAGGTGGATTCATACCTTTCCGCAATGGTATTTGAACATAAGTGAGTATAGCAAACCTGACTAGAATTAGAGTTCTGATTTCCAATTCCAAGACGTTATTTCATTGCACCTACACAACCAAGCTTACAGCACCTGGTATTCGCAAGCAGTCACCCATCTAGGTACTGATCAGGCTTGACGTTGCTTAACTTTGGTGATAGTATGAAAATGGGGGGTTTCAACATATGGCCAGAAGCCTTCCAAAATGATAACAAATCACTATTTTCCAATTCTGATAAGGGTCATAGCTTAAGGAAGGTCGAAAAGAAACACTAAAAAAAATTTTCAAAAAAGTTTATCCTTTTTTTTTTTTTTTTTTTTATATTAGAGAACCATTGTACTTAATTAGTACCTGATTTTTAGCCACTGAACATACCTGGAATTAATATAAGAAATGAAAGACTTACCTGTTGCATCGCAATTACATGGCATACACATATGCTCAGGCTTCTTCAGGTAGTGATTCACCTTGCATTGATCACAATTAGGGCCAGCTGTATTATCACGGCAATTTATACAATAACCACCATGGCCGGTTAAATCATAAAGTGTCTGGTTGAAGTAACACTCGTGCGATTTCCCGTTGCAATTACATTCTAGAAGAAATAAAAATAAAAAAAATATTAAAATTATATTTTTAAAAATTGATACCAAAATGTTTGACCTTATTTGATAATACATTTGTTATGTCATTAAAATAATTAATGGATCAATGAGTAGTAAGGTGATTCTAGTAAGGAAAAATTTACCATATGTACTTCTAAAAAGCAAATCTCCCATACTCACGCACACAAATTTTATTATAATAACTGTTGTGGTGTCCTCCCTCAAAAGAGTCTATGTTGGACTCTTCCGCCTACTATAAAATTAGTAGGAGAGAAGGCTTTGGGAGAATAGTTGACCAGATTGTTAATCTGTCGAACTCTCTGCCTCGAGCAGAACTCAGACAAGGCTTTGTTGAAGGGCAAAGTTTTGTCCGGGGAGGTAGACAGGCCATGAACCGGTTTATGTGGCTTCTAAAGGAATATTTTTGGTCTAGCCTGCAGGCTTGGAGAACCCATGGTAAACTCGGCCTTGTGCCATAGACATCCCTCGTGGAGTGGGGGGGCTGTTAAATATAACAGTTGAATAGATTGAACACCGGGTCATCTGACACAAGCTCACTAGTCGTGTAATACTCTTCTGTTGTACTTACTTTTTAATATATGATATATCGGTAACATTGTTTTGTTATTTCTTTAACCATTTACTCGGTCACAACAATAACTAGAAAGAAACTCAAACATTTCACAGTTTTCCTATTTAAATTTTCTGATAAATCTTAATTCTTAAGTTAACAATTTAATAAACTCATGGCGAGTTCTACGACAATGTCCGTAGAAATTCTCCGATCACATTAAGTATTTGAGCTTAACAACTTTAACAAAATATTGCAATAACAACCACAAATATTCTGGTTGTTATTTTAAGAAGTGGGTATAAATGAAATGATTATAGCTTCGTCCACTGCAAGGAAAGTCAGCTCCCTGTTCCGCACCAGGAAATTTTTCTTGCCGGCGTCAATCTTTCAAATCTACAAATCAACCATTCGCCCTTACATGGAGTGTTGTTGCCATATATGATCTGGAGCCCGTTCTGTTTGTTTCAAGGTCCTTGATGAAATCCAAAGATGGATATGCAATGTAATTGGCCCTGATCTGGCATTTCATCTGCAGTCGCTCTCTCACAGACATGCCGTTGCCTCCCTCTGTCTTTTTTACAAATACTTTCACGGTAACTGCTCGGATGTACTGTTTTCGCTGGTTCCCAGACGTCATGAATTTAAGCGTTCAACTAGGCTGGCACCTCGCTCTCACACTTTCACTGTCGGAACTGTTAAATGTAGCCGTCTCTTCTACTCCAATAGCTTCAGGTCTCGCACTTCTCGCCTGTGGAACTCCCTCCCCATTTCTTGTTTTCCTGATAGCTATAAATCCCCAACTATCCAAATGTAATGTCAATCGGCGTCTCCAGATGCCCTGATCTATCTCCTAACCTTCTCTTCATCCTTTCCTCTATCACTCCTCTTTGCTCTCGCTTCAACTCTCTGTAATCCCTTGCGTGCTAGTGGCTTCCCGCCTTGCTTGGGGTGGGAATGCTTAAGAAAAAAAAACAAAAAAAAACTCTTTCCATTTTACTGAAACAGACACTAAACATGTTTATCTTTCCTTCTTTCATTCATTCATTTTCTTACAGAAACCAAATAGAATCTCATGTGTGTCTTTTCCATGCTGTTTTACCAAAATGGAATTATTTATGAGGTGTTGGCAGGACGTAACGGTAGTGCTAAAGAACTAAATGCAAAACAAGCATAATAATATTATTATTATTATTGATCATCAAAGACCAGGGCTTTCTCACTCCTATTGGAGGAAACCCATCCCTGATTGATTATATCTTCTTGGACAAATGTGGGTTGGCAAGGTTATTTAATCCAGTCTGTCCTGATATTTACCCATAGTTGGAGGGAGAAGAGATGTATTCATACTTTTTTCCCCCCAAAGGGTATTTGTGCATAAATGAACCTAACAAACTCAGAATTTGAACCTAACTCTCCGATTCTTCAATCCAAGCCGCTATATATTACTATCCTGCCTAATAGAATAATAATACATAAAATTAAATGTTCACATGACTAAATTCTTGAGTTTCATGGAAATTACATCCACCTCTCTTCAGTAGACTCGACTGTAAAATTTTATCATCAAAGAATGGATAGAATTTCATCGAAACTTAGAGGACAAATAAGACGAGTGTACATTAAGTTTTAACTGTTAATATCATTGTTCTATCATTTGATATTCAGCACTATAATTACAAAATTGTGTTCCAAAATAGCCTTGGGAAAAATACAATCTTTCTCATTGTTGTATACATACATTATATATATCAATTGGTGATACCTCTTGGCAAGAGTGTTTTCTGGAGGGGTCGTCTACGAAGGTAACCCCAATCAGCTAAGTGACAAACTTTATGTTTCTATTCATTCTAATCCTATAATGATTGCCACAAGAAATATATTGGTGAAACCTCAAGGAATTAAATGAAAGATTATATGAATGCAAAAGGGATCTTTTTACTCAATGTATTAGTTACTCACCATAATGAGTATGACCATAATTTTGATTCAAATAAAGCTGTTTTGGTGTGTTGGTGTGAATTTCTTGAGTTAGATTATCCGCAGATATCTGGATCTTTCATTCTTTAAGTATGGGGTTTATGAATGTTGGTGATATGAAAAATTGTATCTGGCATGTGTTTATCAATGGAAGTACATTAATTAATATTCCCTCTAGATATTTTCTTCATAATAAGAAATTTTCTTTTTTTATTAGGGTAGTATATCTTTTTTTTTTTTTTTTTTTTTTTATTTTTTTAAAATCAATTTCATGGCCAGATTCATTTCTGTGTTACAAGAGAGTTCAGTGAGTCGTCTCAACTGAGGTCTCTCTTATGTTTACAGATGCAGGCTTTGAGGGTCGAACACAATGTTCAGAAAAAAAGAGAATTAAAAAAATAGATTCATACTTAGGATACATGAATGGGACGCTATATCAAAAGATTCACAGGTCTGTATTTAGGCCACAAATTGTCTTTAATATATGTTTTCATAAAGAAGACAGTTATGAACATTTTTTTTGTTGTATTTTTCTTACAAGCAAACTAATATTTTCTTTTTTTGTATATAATACATCGATTTCAGAAAAGAAAACACTTGTTTGCATACAAGGATAAATACAATAATAAACTTAACAAAATACCTTGTCAGTCTAACAAAAGATATTACAATTTGTCCTTGCTTAGAATATCATGGCCATATATAGTCCGGTGCTCCTGCTATATATTTAGAAATTCTTGATAATATTATTGGTCCTGACCTGGCATCTCAGCATCAGTCACTTTTTTTTTTATCGCTGTAACATAGCTTCCCTATACTTTTCTATAAATACTCTTGTGGTAATTGCTCGGATGAGCCCTTCGCTATGGTACCTAGACTTTATGAATTTAAACACAGTCCTAGATTGGCAATAAGGTCTCATCAATTTACACTTGAATTGGCTAGATGCAGTAGTGTGCAGAAGGTGGCAATATTATCAGTCTTGACCTGGCATCTCAGTTTCAGACACTTTCGCACACTCATAAAAATACTTTCGCGGTAATTGCTCAGATGTGCCCTTTGCTATAGTACCTAGACTTTATGGTACCTAGAATTTAAGCACAGTACAAGATTGTCAATAAGGTCTCATCAATTTACACTTGAAATGTCTTCCTTTCTCACATTTCTCAGTACTTGAGTCTTAGGAGCATAAAATCAAGAAGTTGGCCCTGGCCATCACCAAACCTCTGCATATCACTGGGCACTAGATCTTTGTACCAGCCTTGGCTGATCCTGTTCCCACCGTGTCCAAGTACATCTGCATTACTTGACCTAAGCATTGAACTCTCAATTACTATATGACCAAATCACCCTATCCCACAATCCTCTTGGCTATTGTTACATAAGATAATCCTGAAGCTAAAATTTGGGGGATTTAAGCCTAAATGAATAAATTTACAAATACAGTGTGTGGAACATATGTTGTATATTACTGCTGGACTCAAATAAGGCAACAAACACTTTATATATATATATATATATATATATATATATATATATATAAATAGCTATGGTACCTAGACTTTATTAATTTAAACACAGTACTAGATTGGCAATAAGGTCTTATCAATTTACTGTTGAATTGGCTAGACGCAGTAGCGTGCAGAAGGTGGGGCACAGGGTGTGAGGTGGGGGCAGAGGGTGTGAGGTGGGGGCAGAGGGTGTGAGGTGGGGCAGAGGGTGTGAGGTGGGGGCAGAGGGTGCGACGTGCATCCATATCAGGAGGGCATCAAATCAAAGAGTGAAATAAAAGTTTAGTTTACATTTAATTTGAATAAAGTGTTTTACTTCAAGTTTCATCCGGTTTTACATACTTAAAATGTCTTCCTTTCTCACATTTTCAATACTAGGCCTCCTTACTCGACTCTTAGAGGCACACAATCAAACAGTTCTAAGTTAAGTTCTTTTCTCGCACTTCTCGCTTGTAGGACTCCCTTCCAGATCTATACTTTCCTGCCAACTTTGATCTTCAAATATTTAAATGCAGTTCCCATTCTCTAATTCTGACATTCACAGTGACTTAGTGGCTTTATTGCCATACTTGAGGTAAATTCAATTAAAACCAAAAACTAATTAAAACTATACGCTAGCACTAAAAGTTCATTCACCATGTCGTGCTAAACAATATTTATCTCCAGAATCTATCTTACATATCTATAAGACTACCATTCATCCATGCTTAAAATATTGCTGCCACATACGGTCCAGTGCTCCTGCTATATATTTATACATTCTTGATAAAATCTAAAGAAGAATCAGCAATATTATCAGTCTTGACCTGGCATCTCAGCTTCAGTCACTTTATGAATTTAAGCACCGTACTAGATTGGTAACAAGATCTCATCATTTTACAGCTAAATTTGCTAAATATAACCACAAGGTCGATGCTAACAATTTCTTTTCTCGCACTTCTCACTTGTGGAACTATCTTATATCTCCATGTTTTCTGGCCAACTTTGACCTTCAAAAATTTAAATCCAATGTCAATCGTTATCTACTGTCTTCTTGATTACTGTTCTACTGTTCTCTTTACTGCTTTGTATGGGGTGAAATAATTCGAAAACAAATAATATTACAACACAGAATGAGGGTGGAAGTCTTAGTGAATTTGAAGGCAAGACGGGCTCTCAGAAACAGCAATTAGCTACTATCTAAGAGGCCCGTGTAACTTGATGACAAAAGAGGCACCGAGAGGGATAGTAAAGGAACTTTGTTTTTAGAACTATAATGTATAGGAGGTTCTTTTTTTTTTTGTTTGTTAAATGGTATATATCAACTTCTCATGGGTCATTTAATGCTGAAATTTAATTTTCTCATGTGCATTAGTAATTTATTTTAGAAAAATGTACTTCTGATCATTTTTTTTTTTTCTTTTTACAAAAATGTATTACTGGTGATTGTTTTACTAGTAAAATGCATTGTTGGGACTTCTATTATAAAAATAAGAGTACAAGACAATTGAGATGTAGGAAGAGACAGGTGAGGTTTCTGGAGCATATGAGGAAGGAAGGCTTGGAAAATCTGATACTCACAGGACAGATAGAGGGCGAGAGGGACTGAGGAAAACAACACATAACATACTTAGTGAGCTTAAGAGTAAATATATGGCAGAACAGGGTGTATTACTGAAAATCTTTATTTTTTTTACAAAAATGTATTACTGGTAATTTTTATTTTTTTTTTACGAAAATGTATTACTGTTAATTTTTTTTATTACGAAAATGTATTACTGGTAATTTTTTTAAATTTTTTTTTTTTACGAAAATGTATTACTGGTAATTTTTAAAAATTTTTTTTTTTTACGAAAATGTATTACTGTTAATTTTTTTTTTACTATGAAAATGTATTGCTGGTATTTTTATACTTTCATAGCGTTTCGACAC
The DNA here is from genome assembly GCA_964036315.1 of Acanthosepion esculentum. Taxonomy (NCBI): domain Eukaryota; kingdom Metazoa; phylum Mollusca; class Cephalopoda; order Sepiida; family Sepiidae; genus Acanthosepion; species Acanthosepion esculentum. The sequence goes on along the minus strand of OZ038519.1, from coordinate 53,421,460 downwards.
CAATCCGGTTTGGTTTATTTTGTTTTACGGCATATCAACCTCAATGGGTTATTTAATGCCAACAAAAATTTTTTTTATTGCTGGTAATATTTTGTTTTGTCAAAAATCTGTTTTTGGTAATATTTTTCCTTCAAAAATTTTGTTTTGTCAAAAATCTGTTTTTGGTAATATTTTTCCTTCAAAATTGTATTGCTGATAATAGTTAACTATTTTCTCATAGCTGGGACCCTAACAGATGCTACCACCCTGAGTCAGGGTGGACCTGGGAACATCAGCAATTAAGAGGTGGTTCCACGCTCCTGAAAACCTCCTGATCAGAGGCCTTGCTGCTGGACGTAGTCTATCATCTTACCCAGGACGCGGATGTAGATTAATGTCTTACCCAGGACGAGACACCGATCTGAAGGATTAACTATTTGCCCATAGCTGGGACCCTAACAGGTGCTACCACCCCGGGTTAGGGTGGACCTGGGAACAACAGCAATTAAGAGGTGGTTCAACACTCCTCAAAACCTTATCAGAGACCTTGCTGCTGGATGTCGATAGGTTGTGGAGAGTGATAATAAAAAGTCTTGTTTGGAAATACTAACAGTTTGAAAACAAGTAAGGGTTAGGGGGTTAGGGTTTACTTACGCAAACATTCATTGGCATCGGTCTCTGTGGCCATCTTCCAGGGTCGGTCGTTATAAAAATTACTGCACTTTTCACAGTCCCTGCCAGCTGTGTTGTGTTCGCACTGGCACACAAGACGGTCATTGTGTTTGATACAAGCTTTGGCATGACCATTACATTTACACCTTTAAAAAAAGAAAAGAGAAAAAGACATTAGATTTAAAAAAAAAAAAAAACATCACTTCATTGTGACATTACTTAATGGGCCCATTTAAAATATCGTCTAGCACTTAAACTGCTCATTGTTCACTTGATATTTAATGTCAAAGGTTATATTTTGAGGTAGAAAAGTGGGAGGGGGTGCATGAGAAAGGCAAAAATATTAATACGCTAAATATATTAGAGGTATAGATATTAGTGTGGAGGGAAGGCAGATATACCGGTTGAGTGGGGGCAAGAAAGCAGTCATACGGGTCGGTGGTGGGACAGAAGGATAAGACAGAGATACAGGTCTGGTGTAAGTAAGAAGCAGATGAACTGGTCAGTTGGGATGGAGGAGAAGGCAAACAGATCTGCCTTCTTGCTGATATATTGGTTGGCGGAGAGAGAGAAGGCACTTCTTTTGGTTGGCACAATGAGAAGTCAGATATAGTGGTCATCGAGAGAGAGGTGACAGATATATTGATGTGTGGAGAAAGCAGGTCTGTCGGCTGGCGGAGAGAGAGAGAAGGAAGTTCTCTTAGTTGGAGGAGAGAGAGAGACGGAGGAGAGAGAGAGACGGAGGAGAGAGAGAGACGGAGGAGAGAGAGAGACGGAGGAGAGAGAGAGAGACGGTAGTTCTCTTAGTCGGAGGAGAGAGAGAGAGACGGTAGTTCTCTTAGTCGGAGGAGAGAGAGAGAGACGGTAGTTCTCTTAGTCGGAGGAGAGAGAGAGAGACGGTAGTTCTCTTAGTCGGAGGAGAGAGAGAGAGACGGTAGTTCTCTTAGTCGGAGGAGAGAGAGAGAGACGGTAGTTCTCTTAGTCGGAGGAGAGAGAGAGAGAGACGGTAGTTCTCTTAGTCGGAGGAGAGAGAGAGAGAGACGGTAGTTCTCTTAGTCGGAGGAGAGAGAGAGAGAGACGGTAGTTCTCTTAGTCGGAGGAGAGAGAGAGAGAGACGGTAGTTCTCTTAGTCGGAGGAGAGAGAGAGAGAGACGGTAGTTCTCTTAGTCGGAGGAGAGAGAGAGAGAGACGGTAGTTCTCTTAGTCGGAGGAGAGAGAGAGAGAGACGGTAGTTCTCTTAGTCGGAGGAGAGAGAGAGAGACGGTAGTTCTCTTAGTCGGAGGAGAGAGAGAGAGACGGTAGTTCTCTTAGTCGGAGGAGAGAGAGAGAGACGGTAGTTCTCTTAGTCGGAGGAGAGAGAGAGAGACGGTAGTTCTCTTAGTCGGAGGAGAGAGAGAGAGACGGTAGTTCTCTTAGTCGGAGGAGAGAGAGAGACGGTAGTTCTCTTAGTCGGAGGAGAGAGAGACGGTAGTTCTCTTAGTCGGAGGAGAGAGAGACGGTAGTTCTCTTAGTCGGAGGAGAGACAGAAGATTTGTTGGTGCAATGGTGAAGGTAGTAAAACAGGAATAATTTCAAGCTGCTGAAATACAATAGCAAACAAAATATATTAATTGGAGAAACACACCCAAACTTCAAGGTATGTAATTGCAAAAGTAAACCTTGAGACTTAATCTAATGATAGGGTTAAATAGCTGATACACTGTGAGTATATCTTCAACAGTGCAAATTAATTCAACTTTGTGAAGAAGAACTATGATGAGAGGTTGATAATTAAATATAATATTTATCAAGAGAGAAAGAATCAAAGTGTGTATTTTTGTCAGTTAGAATTTTTTATCATTTCACCATAAGCAAAGAAATCAAGTCCATTAAGACACAAGGTGTTACTGAGTGTGAAAGAACATTATTAAAAAGAAAGAACAGGAATTAAGAAGATGAAAGATAATGATTGAAATAACATTTACATTTTTGAAGATCAAAGTTGACTGGAAAGCAAGAAACCAGAAGAGAGTTCCACAAGCAAGAAGTGTGAAAGAAAAAAACTATTAGCATAGAACTTATGATTACATCATTTCAACTGTAAAATGATGAGATCTTGCCACCAATCTATTAATGTGCTTAAATTCATGAAGTCTAGATACCATAGAGGAATGTTCATCAGAACAATTACCAAGAAAGTATTTATAGAAAAGGCACAGAGAAGCTACATTACAGTGATGGAAAAGGAACTGAAGCCGAGATGCTTTGTCAGGATCAATAACATTGCAGATTCTTTGAATTTTATCAAGAATCTCTAAATATATGGTAGGAGAACCAGACCAAATATAGCAGTAATATTTCAAGAAAGAACAAATGGTAGACTTATAAATATGCAAGATAGATTCTGGATGAAGAGGAGACATGGTTCTACAGAAGGATGCTGAGAATACCATTAGCAATGAAGAGGTTTTAAAGAATATGAAAACAAAAAAAAAAGACATATTTAGAATCAGAAAGTTGAAATTACTGGGGCATAAATAAGTTTCCAAACAAAATGATTCCCCAAAGAAATAAGCCAAAATGGAAGTCGTAAATACTAAAAACAAAATAATCAGCCGCAATAATCAAGTTAATCCCAAACAGTCCACCAAAATGTTTTTTTTTTCTTTCATTTCTTGCTTGTAGAACTCTTCCAGCTTTCCAATAAACTTTGATCTTCAAAAATTTAAATGCAATGTCAATTGTCTCTTTCTGTCAACTCCTGTTCTTTTATTGTCCTCTCTCCTTAATAATGTTTTGTTTCTCAGTTTCTATCACACTCATTAACCCCTTGCATCTTAGTGGCTTTATCACTTTAAATTCTTGAAGATCAAAGTTGACTGGAAAGCAAGAAACCAGATTAGATCTTGCTACCAATCAAGTACTGTGCTTAAATTCATAAAGTCGAGATACCATAGAGGAAAGCTCATCAGAACAATTGCCAAGAAAGTATTTATAGAAAAGGCAGAGGGAAGCTACGTTACAACAGTGGTAAAGTGATTGAAGTCAAGATGCCAGATCAGGACATATGACACTGCAGAGTCTTCTTTAGATTTTATAAAGAGTCTTTAAATATGTAGCAGAAGCCCCAGACCAGATGTGACAGCAATATTCAATGAACGGATGAATGGTAGATTTATCAATGTGAGGAAAGTGATGGAAGCCAAATGCCAGGACTGATAACATTGCAGATTCTTCAATGGATTTTCTCAAGAATCTCTAGATCCATAGCAGAAGTATCAGACCAAATGTGGCAGCAATATTCAATGCACGGACAAATGGTAGACTTATAAATATATAAGATGGATTCTTGTAAGAAAATGTATCTAGCACGACACAGTGAATCAAGTTTCTGAGCAGCAGACCTAGCAACTGATTCAATATAATCTTTTCATTTCATGTCAACAGAAAACATTAGCCTGAGAAAGCACAACGAATCATTTTCCTGATGGTTAGCATCAGCCATAGAAAGTAAAACAAAAGGTACTCTAAAACTCACCCATTTTGCTTTTTTATGATGTACCTGCTTTGAAAATAAGCATTGGAAATCCATACTTTTACTTCAGCTCAAATACTGGTGATATTGTCCTAAACATATGAACTACAAAAGTTTCTATTGCTATAACTCAATGTATAATGATTTTTTTGAGAATACGCATTTATCTCTTGCATGTGCAACATTTTTAACATGCTTTCAAACAACTACAAAAGAGTCACATAGGGAAACGGGAGTATTTATAAACAGCGTACAGGCATTATTCCTTCATGAAAATGTGCAGTGCAGGAGTAAGCCAAATCTGTAACATGTGAAAACAGTAGGGATAGCCTGGGTCTGAAACTTGTGAAAAGCTGGCAGTAGGGTGCAGTTAGAGAGCATAATTTGCCAACACTGGGGTAGGCGTGAATTATTCTAATGAAAAATAAATATATGTATTTTAATTACTAATCACTGACAATAAGTTCCATCCTGTTTTCCTGTCGTAGAGATCCTCATCGTATATATCTGATTGTTTCTTAATTAGCACGTAGATTATGCCTTGCCATTCACTCAGATAAACAGCCAGCCATTTCTGTTTGGTTGCAAGGATAGAAAGAAATGGATGAAGAAGAGAAAGGTGGGAATAAAAGAAAAAGAAAGAAAGAAAGAAACAGGAGAGAAGGAAAGCAAGTGAGAAAGAAAGAGAGGCATGAAAGAAAGAGAGAGATGTAAGGAAAGCAAAAAAGAGAGAATTAGATGAAAGAAAGAGAAGGATGAAAGCAAAGCAAGAAAGAGAGGCATGAAAGGAAAGAGGGGGCGCGAAAGGAAAGAGGGGGTGCGAAAGGAAAGAGGGGGCACGAAAGGAAAGCAAGAAAGAGGGGGCACGAAAGGAAAGCAAGAAAGAGGGGGCACGAAAGGAAAGAGGGGGCGCGAAAGGAAAGAGGGGGCGCGAAAGGAAGGAGGGGGCGCGAAAGGAAAGCAAGAAAGAGGGGGCACAAAAGGAAAGCAAGAAAGAGGGGCACGAAAGGAAAGCAAGAAATGGGATGAAAAAAAGAGAGGCATGAAAAAAAGCAGAACGAGAGGGATAAAACGGCAAAAAAGAAAAGTGTGAAAAAAAAAGAAAATGGTGAAAGAAAGAAGGTAACAGATAATGTTTTCATCTGTTCAATTCTGCTTTAGTGAAATAGATAACTTGTCAATTTGAAATCTTTTTTATTTGTACCCCCTTACTTCTTTCAATAATCACCTGCATTCATATTTATGATTGTTATTGCAATATTATGTTAAAGTTGTTGAGCTCAAATACTTAACCAGGCAATGAAGAAATTTCTGCAAGTGCTTTATAGTCAAGGAGTACACAAGGGACAATCATTAATTATTAATTAATTATTAATTGTTATGATCCATCTGAAAATTGAAATAGGAAGATTTCAAATTTCTTATTCTTGGAACGAAACCATGTTAAATGCCATCCTCACAAAAGAAATTTTCAGAACCAAACCAAGTAAGCATTGACTTTCAAACTAAAGACACACTGAGAACATTTTTACACACACCATCACAAAATTTTTTATATCAAAATGTGTCAAGTTTTTATTATTGTTATTCATTGTACATTCATGCATTTTAATTTCTGTCATTAATATCAACCCCATTACAGTCAGCAAATAATAACAATGGGTGTAGGGAATAATACATCAATACCCAACATTACCTAGCCCAATACACCATCATCTTCCCAATATTATCGACACAGAAAAAGGACGAAAGCTAGTATAAAAGACAGGTTTATAGCTAATCAATATTTGATTAGTAAACAAGTTTTATTGATTTTGTTAATATTTCCCTGTTTACTGTGATCATCTTAAATAAAAGAAGTTTGAGAAAATGGCTTGTCAATAATCAATATTTGATTAGTAAACAATCACTTGATTTTGTTAATATTTCCATGTTTACTGTGATCATCTTAGATCAAACAAATTTGAAAAAATGACTTGTCAATAATCAATATTTGATTAGTAAACAATCACATCTTAATTTTGTTAATATTTCCATGTTTGCTGTGATCATCTTAAATAAAAGAAGAAGTTTGAAAAAAACAGCTTGTCAATAATCAATATTTGATTAATGAGTAACCAACATTGATAACATCTGACATTTTATAAGAAAGTTAGCATAGTGCGTAAAAGGTGAACCAGTTCAAACATCAACTCCGGCGCGATATACATGCTTTCATGAAACAACATTCTCACCTAACATAAATTTATGAAGGTCATCCAAAATGATGTCTAATCTCAGTACACAACCACTAATTCCAGCTGATGTCGAGAGCCGTCATTTAGTTGGTAGAAAGAAAAAAAAGAAAAAAAAAAGAAAAAAAAGATAAAGAAGAAAAAGAAAAAAGAAAAAAAGAAAAGAAAAAAGAAAAGAAAAAAGAAAAAAAGAAAAGAAAAAAAAAAGAAAAAGAAAAAGAAAAAAGAAAAAAGAAAAAAAGAAAAAAAAGAAAAAGTTTAAAAGAAAAAAAAGAAAAAAGAAAAAAAAGAAAAAGTTTAAAAGAAAAAAAAGAAAAAAAGAAAAAAAGAAAAAAAGAAAAAAAGAAAAAGTTTAAAAGAAAAAAAGAAAAAAAGAAAAAAAAGAAAAAAAGAAAAAAAAGAAAAAGTTTAAAAGAAAAAAAAGAAAAAAAGAAAAAAAAGAAAGGTTCACTTTTAAACAGTCCCATTTGTTGAGTTATTCCAAAAATAATTCATCTTGGCTAATCGACACAGAAAACAGCCCTTCGTCCAATGTCGGGCCTACACTGTTGCAAACAGCACCGGCTTTCAAAGTAAAAATTTGAAGTATGCTAAACATGTCATATTCAGCAAGTTTGCACAATGGGTGTACAGTTTTATTGTTTATTCCTGATAAAGCACAAAGTCAGATCAGGGCTCGAGAAAAGGTCATGTGAGGATAAGGATTGCTGGCCATGTATTGTCGACTGAAAACTACAGCTAGACTCTCCTTCAACATGTACGTAACAATAATACTTTTTATCCATCCCCCTCCTCCAGCGACTACGGTATTTATTTTGCATGCACCACTTAACATGTTTACAATAAATAAAAGTGCGAGTATAAAATATAAGGTGGGGATGAACAGGCAGTGTAATGGTTAACAAGTCAGAAGGAGAAACCACTGAGCTCAAATTCCACTAGTTCTGGGTATGACGATAAACTATATCCAGCAACAAGGTCTCTGATGGCGAGATTCGTAGTTTTGAGGGACATGGAACCATCGATTAAATGTTGTTGTCCCCAGGTTCACCCTGACTTAAGGTGGTAGCACATGTTAGGGTCCAGCTATGAGCAAATAGTGAACCTGCCCCCCATACAAAAATCAAAACTATGCAGGAAAAAAAAATACATTTTATAGAAAAACTGACCAACGATACATTTTATAGAAAAACTGACCAACGATACATTTTATAGAAAAACTGACCAACGATACATTTTATAGAAAAACTGACCAACGATACATTTTATAGAAAAACTGACCAACGATACATTTTATAGAAAAACTGACCAACGATACATTTTATAGAAAAACTGACCAACGATACATTTTATAGAAAAACTGACCAACGATACATTTTATAGAAAAACTGACCAACGATACATTTTATAGAAAAACTGACCAACGATACATTTTATAGAAAAACTGACCAACGATACATTTTATAGAAAAACTGACCAACGATACATTTTATAGAAAAACTGACCAACGATACATTTTATAGAAAAACTGACCAACGATACATTTTATAGAAAAACTGACCAACGATACATTTTATAGAAAAACTGACCAACGATACATTTTATAGAAAAACTGACCAACGATACATTTTATAGAAAAACTGACCAACGATACATTTTATAGAAAAACTGACCAACGATACATTTTATAGAAAAACTGACCAACGATACATTTTATAGAAAAACTGACCAACGATACATTTTATAGAAAAACTGACCAACGATACATTTTATCTGTAGTCGAAGCCATAAAACTGTTTTTTTTTTGTGGCACATCAACCTCAGTGGGTTATTTAATGCCGACAAGATTTTTATTGCTGGTAATATTTTTGGTTCGGTTTGGTTTGTTTTACAGCATATCAACCTCAGTGGGTTATGACAAGATTTTTATTACTGGTGTTAATTTTTTCTTCCAAAAAATGCACTGCTGGTAATTTTCTCCTTCCCGCCCCCAAAAATCACTGCTGGTAATTCTCCTTCCCGCCCCCAAAACTCACTGCTGGTAATCATTTTTTTTTTTAAATGTATTGCTGGTATTAAAATGTATTTTTATACTTTCATAGTGCTTCGACACCCTGAGGAGCCAACCACTGTAACCCCGACAGGTGCTACCACTCCGGACCAGGGTGTACCCAGGAACACCATCAACCAAGAGATGGCTCCACACTCCTCAAAACCTCCTGATCAGAGGCCTGCTGTCGGATGTAGTTTATTGGCTTACCCAAGACAATTAAAATGTTTAGATTTCAGTATTAAATAATCCAAAACAGGCCGATATGACGCTAAACAAAATCAGTCAAATTCCAGTCAAGTTCTGAACACTGACTTTCACACAAATACTGTTGGAACCATCTATAGCAGGGGTCAGCAACCTTGGCATGCGTGCCAAACATGGCACACCGATGACTTGCTTCTGGCACATGAAACTTATTCATTAGATTCTCTTTTATTCTTTCTCCTCTTTCACGTATATCATTATCTCAGGTATTTTTATTTTACAGACTGAAGAATGTCACAATCCTCAGCTAAGGAACGATGTCATTCAAATGAAGAAGATATTAGAGAATTTAAAGAATACTGGACTGGAAAATGTGGTTTGATTAATAAAGACAATAAAGCCCTATGCATGTTCTGTTGGATGTAGTTTATCATCTTATGCCAGGAATCTGATGTAGCTTATCGTCTTACCCAGAACGATCAAAATGTTTAGATTTCAGTATTAAATAACCCAAACAGGTTGATATGCCGCTAAACAAAATCAGTCAAGTTCTGAACATTGACTTTCTCACAAATACTGTTGGAAAAAGGTATTAATATATTTTCTTCTTCACCATCTATAGCAGGGGTCAATTTTATATTATAAATCAATATATAAACTTATCTCACACTTTGTGGTCTCATTAGTTTCTATACTTTTATATTTACTAATTAACCCATAGCTGGGAGGAGATGTGGTGGATTCCTACCTTTCCTAAGAGTATTTGTGTGTAAGCGGATATAATGAACCCAACTGGAATTTGGCCCGCTGATTAACAATTATCTGTACTTAACTCAACCATAATAATGTAAGACAGGGGTCAGAAACCCTTGACATGTGTGCCAAATATGGCGCACCGATGACTCGTTTCTGGCACGTGAAACTTATTCATTACATAGCCTTTTATTCTTCCTCCTCTTTCATGTATATCATTATCTCAGGTATTTTTGTTTTCTTCCCTTTACAGTTTGTACAGAATGTCACAATCCTCAGCTAAGGAACGATGTCATTCAAATGAAGAAGATATTAGAGAATAAAGGTGGATTTAAAGCTAATTAGAATTTGATAAAGACAATTTTGCGGACATGAAGAGGGGGATCAATTTTGTATTATAATCAATATATAAACTGATCCCCCACTTTGCGGTCGCATTAGTTTCTATACTTTTATATATTAGAGAATATAAATAAATCTGAAAGACCATTGATTGATTCGTTTTCTATGGCTTATCAACAAACAAGAAATTATAATGTGGATATAAAGTGGGGTATCAGTTCTACATTACAATCAATATATAAATTGATCCCTCACTTTGTGGTTACGGTAGTTTCTATACATTTCTATTCCAGAGAATGTAAATAAATCTAAAAGACATGCCTGTGTAGCTAATCAGTATTTCATTGATTGATTGATTCGTTTTCTATGGCTTATCAGCAAACAAGAAATTATAATGTGGATATAAAGTGGGGTATCAGTTCTACATTACAATCAATATATAAATTGATCCCTCACTTTGTGGTTACGGTAGTTTCTATACATTTCTATTCCAGAGAATGTAAATAAATCTAAAAGACATGCCTGTGTAGCTAATCAGTATTTCATTGATTGATTGATTCGTTTTCTATGGCTTATCAGCAAACAAGAAATTATAATGTGGATATAAAGTGGGGTATCAGTTCTACATTACAATCAATATATAAATTGATCCCTCACTTTGTGGTTACGGTAGTTTCTATACATTTCTATTCCAGAGAATGTAAATAAATCTAAAAGACATGCCTGTGTAGCTAATCAGTATTTCATTGATTGATTGATTCGTTTTCTATGGCTTATCAGCAAACAAGAAATTATAATGTGGATATAAAGTGGGGGATCAGTTCTACATTACAATCAATATATAAATTGATCCCTCACTTTATGGTCACGGTAGTTTCTATACATTTCTATTCCAGAGAATGTAAATAAATCTAAAAGACATGCCTGTGTAGCTAATCAGTATTTCATCGATTGATTGATTCGTTTTCTATGGCTTATCAGCAAACAAGAAATTATAATGTGGATATAAAGTGGGGGATCAGTTCTACATTACAATCAATATATAAATTGATCCCTCACTTTATGGTCACGGTAGTTTCTATACATTTATATTCCAGAGAATGTAAATAAATCTAAAAGACATGCCTGTGTAGCTAATCAGTATTTCATTGATTGATTGATTCGTTTTCTATGGCTTATCAGCAAACAAGAAATTATAATGTGGATATAAAGTGGGGGATCAGTTCTACATTACAATCAATATATAAATTGATCCCTCACTTTATGGTCACGGTAGTTTCTATACATTTATATTCCAGAGAATGTAAATAAATCTAAAAGACATGCCTGTGTAGCTAATCAGTATTTCATTGATTGATTGATTCGTTTTCTATGGCTTATCAGCAAACAAGAAATTATAATGTGGATATAAAGTGGGGTATCAGTTCTACATTACAATCAATATATAAATTGATCCCTCACTTTGTGGTTACGGTAGTTTCTATACATTTCTATTCCAGAGAATGTAAATAAATCTAAAAGACATGCCTGTGTAGCTAATCAGTATTTCATCGATTGATTGATTCGTTTTCTATGGCTTATCAGCAAACAAGAAATTATAATGTGGATATAAAGTGGGGGATCAGTTCTACATTACAATCAATATATAAATTGATCCCTCACTTTATGGTCACGGTAGTTTCTATACATTTATATTCCAGAGAATGTAAATAAATCTAAAAGACATGCCTGTGTAGCTAATCAGTATTTCATTGATTGATTGATTCGTTTTCTATGGCTTATCAGCAAACAAGAAATTATAATGTGGATATAAAGTGGGGGATCAGTTCTACATTACAATCAATATATAAATTGATCCCTCACTTTATGGTCACGGTAGTTTCTATACATTTATATTCCAGAGAATGTAAATAAATCTAAAAGACATGCCTGTGTAGCTAATCAGTATTTCATTGATTGATTGATTCGTTTTCTATGGCTTATCAGCAAACAAGAAATTATAATGTGGATATAAAGTGGGGTATCAGTTCTACATTACAATCAATATATAAATTGATCCCTCACTTTGTGGTTACGGTAGTTTCTATACATTTCTATTCCAGAGAATGTAAATAAATCTAAAAGACATGCCTGTGTAGCTAATCCGTATTTCATTGATTGATTCGTTTTCTATGGCTTATCAGCAAACAAGAAATTATATTGTGGATATAAAGTGGGGGATCAGTTCTACATTACAATCAATATATAAATTGATCCCTCACTTTGTGGTTACGGTAGTTTCTATACATTTCTATTCCAGAGAATGTAAATAAATCTAAAAGACATGCCTGTTTAGCTAATCAGTATTTCATTGGTTGATTGATTCGTTTTCTATGGCTTATCAACAAACAAGAAATTATAATGTTGATATGAAGTGGGGGATCAATTTTACATTACAGTGAATATATAAACTGATCCCTCATTTTGTGGCCCCAGTAGTTTCTATACATTTCTATTCCAGAGAATGTAAATAAATCTAAAAGACATGCCTGTGTAGCTAATCAGGATTTCATTGATTGATTGATTCGTTTTCTATGGCTTATCAACAAACAAGAAATTATAATGTGAATATAAAATGGGGGATCAATTCTACATTACAATCAATATATAAACTGATCCCTCACTTTGTAGCCAAAGCAGTTTCTATACATTTCTATTCCAGAGAATGTAAATAAATCTAAAAGACATGCCTGTGTAGCTAATCAGGATTTCATTGATTGATTGATTTGTTTTCTATGGCTTATCAACAAACAAAAAATTATATTGTGGATATAAAGTGGGGGATCAATTCTACATTACAATCAATATATAAACTGATCCCTCAGTTTGCGGCCAGTTTCTATACATTTATATTCCAGAGAATGTAAATAAATCTAAAAGACATGCCTGTGTAGCTAATCAGTATTTCATTGGTTGATTGATTTGTTTTCTATGACTTATCAACAAACAAGAAATTATAATGTGAATATAAAATGGGGGATCAATTCTACATTACAATCAATATATAAATTGATCCCTCACTTTGTGAATATAGTGGTTTCTATACATTTCTATTCCAGAGAATATAAATAAATCTAAAAGGCATGCCTGTGCAGCTAATCAGTATTTCATTGATTGATTCGTTTTCTATGGCTTATCAACACTTTGTAGGTTATTTAAAGCCAGAAAGTATTTTTAGGTTAAGAATTTTTCTATTTTTAGATATATAATGATTTAGTGATACAAGCCTTCTTAATTAACCCATAGCTGGGAGGAGAAGATGTGGATTCCTACCTTTCCTAAAGGTATTTGTGTGTAAGCGAATATAACGAACCCAACTGGAATTCGGATCTCCGATTAAGTTATCTGTACCTAACTCAACAATAATAATATAAGACAGGGGTCAGAAACCCTTGACATGTGTGCCAAACATGACACACTGATGACTTGTTTCTGGTACGTGAAACTTATTCATTAGATTCTCTTTTATTCTTCCTCCTCTTTCATGTATATCATTATCTCGTATATTTTTATTTTCCTCACTTTACAGACTGTGCGGAATGACATCACTTCTTATCTAAGGATTGTGACATTCAAATGAAGAAGATATTAGAGAATAAAGGTGGACTGAAACCGGATTAGAATTTGATAAAGAAATTATAATGTGGATATGAAGTGGGGGATTAGTTTTATATTATAATCAATATATAAACTGATCCCCCACTTAGTGGTCACATTAGTTTCTATACTTTTATATATCAGAGAATATAAATAAATCTAAAAGGCATGCCTGTGCAGCTAATCAGTATTTCATTGATTTATTAGTTTTCTATGACTTATCAACCCTTTGTAGGTTATTTATCAGGTCATCCCATAAGTTCTGTCCGAATTTTGAATAAAGAAAACAAGTGACCAAATGTTACATTTAATTACAGAATCAATCAACAATCTATTTTCCCTGATTATCTATGACTTCCTTCCATCTATTAACAAGCTTACTAATTCCATTACTGTAAAATTCTTTTGGATTTGATACGAAGAACTCACAAATGTCAGTTTTAACCTCTTCCTGTGTTACAAAAGCTGTTTCTTCCAAATGATTCTGTAAACTACGAAACAAATGGTAGTCTGAAAGAGCAAGGTCGGGAGAATAATGTGGATGAGGAATTTTCTCCCAACCAAGTTCTTTGATCTTTTGTGACGTGATTCTTGCTGTGTGTGGTCGCGCATTGTCCTGATGAAACATCACCTGTTTTCGATTCACTAGAGCAGGTCTTTTTTTCCTCAAAGCTTGGTTCAAACGCTCTAATTGCTGACAGTATATTTGAGCATTAATTGTTGCATTAGGTGGTAAGAATTCAAAGTGGATTATTCCTTGGCAATCCCACCAGATTGAAAGAAGAACCTTTTGCCGATGAAGTTCCCTTCTCGGCTGTGGCTGGAGTCATTCCCCTTTACCAAGCCACTGTCTACGATGCTTAACATTTTGATAAAAGATCCATTTTTCATCGCCAGTCACAAGTCTATCCAAGAAAGGTGAAACAAGTTGGTGAGAGTGGAGAGTAGAGCAGATGTCAACTCGGGATTTGAGGTTGTTTTCAGACAATTCATGAGGCACCCATTTTCCAAGTTTAGGAACTTTTCCAAGTTGTTGAAGATAACGATGAACAGTTGTATGGTTTGAACTGTGAACCACTGCCAATTGCTCAACTGATAAAGCAGGATTTTCTTCAAGGGCTGCTTCAAGAAGCTTTTCATCAAACTCAACTGGACGTCCGGTTCGATCTTCATCTTCAAGGGTGAAATTTCCACCTCTGAATTTTGCAAACCATCTTCTGCAAGTTCTTTCATTCACACATTCCTCTCCATAAACTGAGTGAATGTTTCTAGCCGCTTCGGCTGCTGAGTTTCCATTCTTGAACTCATAAAGCATTATGTGCCTCAAATGATTCTTGGGTACTTCCATGTTAGCAGGGTTTGAATCAAACAAAATTTAATTTTATTGTTCTCTGAAATAAGATTTGATCAGTTTAAATGCATCTAAACATAAAAATAATGTTCAGCTCCATTAGACATTATAAAATACTCTTTAAATTTCGTTCATTTTGACAAAAAGTTAAAATTCGGACAGAACTTATGGGAGGACCTAATAAAACCAGAAAATATTTTTAGGTTAAGAATTTAATTGGTTCAAAAGGAAGAAAAAGGACCAGAAATCCGACCCGATCGAAGAGAGAAGGAAAAAAGGGACCAGAAATCCGACCCGATTTGAAGAGAGAAGGAAAAAAGGGACCAGAAATCCGACCCGATTTGAAGAGAGAAGGAAAAAAGGGACCAGAAATCCGACCCGATTTGAAGAGAGAAGGAAAAAAGGGACCAGAAATCCGACCCGATTTGAAGAGAGAAGGAAAAAAGGGACCAGAAATCCGACCCGATTTGAAGAGAGAAGGAAAAAAGGGACCAGAAATCCGACCCGATTTGAAGAGAGAAGGAAAAAAGGGACCAGAAATCCGACCCGATTTGAAGAGAGGAAAAAAGGGACCAGAAATCCGACCCGATTTGAAGAGAGAAGGAAAAAAGGGACCAGAAATCCGACCCGATTTGAAGAGAGAAGGAAAAAAGGGACCAGAAATCCGACCCGATTTGAAGAGAGAAGGAAAAAAGGGACCAGAAATCCGACCCGATTTGAAGAGAGAAGGGAAAAAGGGACCAGAAATCCGACCCGATTTGAAGAGAGGAAAAAAGGGACCAGAAATCCGACCCAATTGAAGAGAGAAGGAAAAAAACGGACCAGAAATCCGACCCAATCGAAGAGAGAAGGAAAAAAGGGACCAGAAATCCGACCCAATTGAAGAGAGAAGGAAAAAAACGGACCAGAAATCCGACCCATCAAAAGAGAGGAAGAAAAAAAGGCCAGAAATCCGACCCGTTTGGAGAGAGGAAGAAAAAAGGAGTAGAAATCCGACCAGTTCAAAGAAAGGAAGAAAATCCAATCAGTTCAAAACGCAGAAAAATGACAGAAATTCAACGGTTCCAAAAGAATATAAATGGCAGCAATTCAAGAGCAAAAGAAAACAAAGCAGAAATCTGACTGGTTCAAAGAAAGAAAGAAAAACGGTGAAAGTCGACCAGTTCAAAGAAAAGAAGAAAATGTCAGAACTCCGACCGGTTTGAAGAAGTGAAAAGAGCAGAAAGTTCCTGATTGAAAAAATAAAATAAAAATTAATAATTCTTACATAAAATGATAAACATAGCCTTATTACATGACTATTTTATTTTAAAAAAACAGAATATAAAAAAATGTCAGATTTTTTCTCCCACTTCAAAAACTTTACACGTTTTCCTCACTTTCAATGCTGATATTACTTTCTTTACCACAAAGACAAAAACGAAACCTGAGAGTGTCAAGAATGACGTAGAGCAACAAAAAACAGGAAGTCTGGAGAACCATGAACACCCACATCCTGAAATTACATAACACAGAAAAGAAAACACCGACAAAGAATATTATCCTTGTGTTGTCACATGATCATCAGTGCTATCTTTTTTCAGGGTTTTTTGCCCCCCCCCCCTCAATATTTCTTGAAGAAATACGATAGGTATCTTACATGTCACCATGGACAGCAGATACAAATATCATATGCAAAACATTACCTAGCCTACAAACTAACTCGGTACAATGAGATCAAACACACTAACTCAAGGATGAATTTCATGCTCTAT
Source organism: Acanthosepion esculentum (assembly GCA_964036315.1). Taxonomy (NCBI): domain Eukaryota; kingdom Metazoa; phylum Mollusca; class Cephalopoda; order Sepiida; family Sepiidae; genus Acanthosepion; species Acanthosepion esculentum. Next base: position 53,404,968 of record OZ038519.1, on the reverse strand, counting down.
AAAATCTTGAGGTTTCCTGCATGGTTCATTGATTTACAATCTTTATTACAACGTCTGTAAACAAGCAGTATTACCTTAAACAGGGGCTCCCAAACATCTTTACATCATAGCTCAAATTCACATGGAAAAAATTTTCCAACATTCGCCTGTACAGAAAACATTCAAAAGCATCCCAAAAATTGTTTTGTAAATGTTTGTTACTGGCTCATAAACTGACTTTATAATGAAGTAAAAAAAAAACAAACCACAAGGCGGTAACAAACAATGCTCAGTCTATATCTCTGAGATGAGGTATTATGATTACTCGCATTATTTACATTATTTGGATAGTTATTCTCATCTTCATTGCCATATTGACAACGTCTCAGCCGTTGTACGCTCCGGCCTTTTTCAGGTGATTCTTCACTGGATCCTCATCTTCACTGGGCTGTGTCTCCTCAAAGACACATGGCTCAGTGGATAAAGACGTTCGTTAGATCCAGTGACTAGACCTAAAGAGAGCGGTGAACCAAAACTTGGAGAGTTATGTTAAAGGGAAATAGCTGAGACATCTGTAAGAGGCATGGCACATGGAACTAGAACAATATACCCCTGGTGTATGAAATAAAGGGTTCAAGTCGAAATTCAGTCACCTGAAGAAGGCCGGAGTGTAAAACGTCCGAAACATTGTGAATATGGCAATGAAGTTGAGGATAACAGATTTTCTCTGGTCCCAAATTAGAGCCATACTTACCTAAACAAAATAGACCAAACCCGGATATAAGAGACTTCTTAACCGGTCCCGACAACTCTCTTATATCAGGGTTACTGTATATTTGATTCTCCCATCACATTCGATGTGTGAGGGTTAAGCAGCTCAGTTCCTCGGAACTGACTGACAGCCAGACACCGACACATGTAATTTGATTATAGTGGTGAAGGTTTTGTGCAGAAACATTCACACTTTTTGAAGGGCCGAATACAGACACCTGGTGCACTACGTGTCACAAGATCCCCAAACAACCCTCCACAGGTTTTGAATTCAGAGTTGTCCTTCTCCTATACCATTTGCCAACCAAAGCTATAGAACCCAGTCTGTCCAGCTATTTACTCATAGCTGGAGGGAGAAGAAGAGGATTCATAGCTTTCCCCAAGGGTATTGGCACGTAAGTGTATGTAATGGATTCAACTGGAATTCGAACTCGGCTCTCTGATTCCTCAATCAAAGTCATTATCCATTACTCCACCTTGCTTTCTGTGTGTGTGTGTGTGTATATATATATATATATATATATATATATATATATATATATATAGTTTTAGAGGTAGCATTGCAAGGGTTGACAAAAATTAAAACGATTTTTGTTCAAAATTATAAAAGAATATACACTACTAGCAACTAACAAAAATTTAGCAAATATTTTCTGTTGGTCTTCCATTATCGGATTTATGCACCCACCCCCACACCAAATTCTTTCATCTGAAGAACTATTTGAAGGTTAAAGATTCTTCACAAAACTCTAAAAAATACCAAAATATTCTTTGGGGGGGGGATATTTATATCTTATCTAGGAATGTGACCAAGTTATTCCCATTTAGCCTCCTGTTTTTTATATATACACACACACACACACACACACACACACACACACACACACACACAGTCCATAGAGTTTGTGTGCACTTTAAAAAATTTATAACTTTATTTGTATTTGCGGTAGAAATAATCTATAAAAAAATGTTATAAAGTTTAATGTACCTAGTTTTAAGTATAGCTAAAATAACTAATGTGATTTCAGGCATTACTGTAAATCAGTTGGCAAATGTTTTCCGTGAACTGCAAAATCGTATTACCCTTTGTATTGCTAATGATGGAGGGCATGTAGAAACTTAAATAAAATTTCAATAAAAGTTTAAAAAAATATAGATTTACTTCTTTCTAATCCTTTTTACAAATTATTTCTATCGCAAATACAAATAAAGTTATAAATTTTTTTAAGTGCTTACGAACTTTACGGACACCCTGTGTGTATATATATATATCACGGTGGAGTAATGGATAACGGCTTGGATTGAGGAATCGGAGAGCCAAGTTCGAATTCCAGTCGGATACATTACATTACATTCACTTAAGTGCTAACATGGTGAATCCTCTTCTTCTCCCTCCAACTATGGACAGACTGGGTTCTATAGCCTTGGACGGCAACTGGTCTAGGAGAAGGACAACTCTGAATTCAAAACCTGCGGAGGGTCGTTTGGGGACCTTGTGGCATTCGTTGCACCAGGTCCCTGTATTCGTCCCTCCAAAAGGTGTGGATGGCCCTACACAAAGCCTTCACCACTATAATCAAATCTTGTGTGGGTGTCCGGCTATCTGTTTCTGGGAACTGATCTGTCTGGCCCTCATACGTCGAGTTCGACGGGAGAGTCCATCATATATATATATATATATCTCCTTTAAATATTTTTTGAGGTAGCATATATTGAAATACCTTTTTAATACTAAAGATCCTGATTCACCCACCAGTTACATCTGTTATATATATATATATATATATATATATATATATATTTCCACAAGTGAAGAAATGATTTCTTTTCTGGATACAATCCATCGAGTCCAGAAAAAGAAAACATTTATTTGCATACAAGGATAAATACAATAATAAACTTAACTTGGCCTCATTTCTATTGCCATATTCACGTTTCAGCTGTTGTACACTCTGGACTTCTTCAGAATTTGTCTAGATTTCTGACATGAGGTATTAATTTTTTTTTTTAACATACGTGTATTAATACGTGTGATACCCTGTCTTCATCAGCCGCCGATCAGGGGTGATCTCACGGTTTCGGTGGCTATGGCGGGACAGCCACCCCTAGCACCACCAGCAGCGTTTGCTATTTACATTATTAAGACTGTTGTCCTCATCTTTATTGCCATATTCACAAAACTCAGTCAAGAAGATAAAAGCATTGGTTGAAGTAATCCTGTGACTTGACCCAAATAGTTGAGAGTTCAATACCTGACCACAGCAGAGGTGAACAAAAAAATTTGTTCAGTTACAAAAGGTAATTAACTGAAACTGAAATATCCAGAAAAGGTTTCATACATGGAATGAAAACAATTTGCCCCCTTGGACTAATTAAAGGATTCAGTTCAAAATTCCGATGTATATCCCCTGAAGAAGTCTAGAGTGTACAATGACTGAAACATTGTGAATATGGCAATAAAGATTAAGATAACAGTCCAAACAGTGTAAATAACCTATACTCCAAAATCTGAAAACAAAAGTACTTTTGGTCCCAAGAATATATATAAATATAAGTAATTATACTCATCTAGAAAAACCATAGGTGTTTTGGCTTGTAAATGTTCACATTGGACGAAACGCATCGGCTAATATTATAGTTTTCCTATTGTCTTTTACATTTATAACTCTGAGAAATTTGTCCTATATATATATATATATATATATGAGAGAGAGATATGCGCCCGCACGTGGGTGCTTATTTTACTGAATAATATGACAGACAAGCAATACTTTAGTATTTGTCTATATTTCTGAGATGAGGTATTATATACACAATTTACATTATTCGGACTATTGTCCTTATTGTCACCGTATTTATTACAACGTTTCAGCTGTTGTACACTCCGGTCTTCTTCAGGTGGTTGGAATGTCAAACTGAACCCTTTATTTCGCTCACTGGGGTAGACTGTTCTAGTTCTACGTGCCATGTTTAATGGATGTCAGTTATCAGTTAACTCCTGTTAATTCCCCTCTGCAAGTTCTCCATTGCCTTAACCAGGTACTGAACTCATACCCTTTGGGTCTTTTCACTGGATCTAACTAAAGCCTTTATCCACTGGGCCATGTGTCATTGAGAAGAAGGCTGGAACGTATAACGGCCGAAACATTGTAATAAATATGGTGATGAAGATGAGGACAATAGTCCGAATAATGTAAATAGTGTACATAATACCTCATCTCAGAAATATAGACAGATACTGAAAGGCCGAAACGTTGTGATAAATATGGCGACAAAGATGAAGACAATCGTCCGAATAATGTAAATAGTGTACATAATACCTCATCTCGGAAATATAGACAGATACTGAAAGGCCGAAATGTTGTAATAAATATGGCAACAAAGATGAGGACAATAGTCCGAATAATGTAAATAGTGTAAGCAATACTTTTTAAGATTTTTATTGTTTTTCAAGGAAAAAGTTGTGAAGACTGCAGAACAAATAAATAAAAAAAGTCACAAAATTCCTTGTTCTTCATACAGTGTAACCCGGATATAAGAGAGTTGTCGGGACCGGAGACGAAGTCTCTTATATCCGGGTTTGGTCTATTATATATACATTAACACAGGCTCTAATTTTGGACCAGAGACAATCTCTCTTATATCCAGGTTTCTCTTATATCCGGGCTACACTGTATTAAAAAAAAAAAAAACATGTATTGGTTTCTAAATATACAATATATTAGTTACCTCAAAAAAAAAAAAAAAAAAAAAAAAAAAAAGTGATACCTCAGGTCTAAAATACGTTTTAAAAATGAAAAATCTCTTCATTTTTTTTGTTATTATCAGTGAAATTGATCAGATTGTACGTATTGACAAATAGGTCAACACGACCTAATTCTCTTTATTAAAATATCTTTCAAAAATAAAATCAATATTCCTGGAATGTCATTTGAGGAAAATTAGTTCATTTGAAGTTTACTTCATCTGAACTGAAATAAATATTACTTATAGTTTAAAATATCCCCAAAAAGCATTTTTTAACATGGAAGTGTTTTTTTTTTCATGAGATGCTGACACATTTATTAATTTGATATTTGGGGAAATCATGTAACTGGAGATAAGGGACATAAAATTATATGACGAATACAACAATAGATGAAATTCGAACTCAGCTCGTGGATTTCTCATTTTGAGCAGCTATCCATTACACCACCACACATCCACACTTGAGGAACATGGCATTAAAAAGTGATATGTACCATATCTTTACAGGACATTGGTAATCATGGCTCTCCACAATTTCCTGTCATTTGCAGCTCTTAATAAATGCCTTTTTGTTATTTCTCATAAACACTGCTCTACCATCCATTTACTCAAGCTCACTAAGTAGGTTATACATTGTATTCCTCTGTCCCTCTTGCCTTCAATATGCCCTGTGAGTATCAGATTTTCCAAGCCCTCTTTCCTCATTGTGTACCATAGAAATCTTAACTCTCTCTTCCTGATGTTAAGTAATGGTTTCCTTTTTGTTTCTTTGTTGTTTGTTCACATATTGTATCCTCAGTATCCTTCTGTAGAACCATATTTCTGATGCTTCAAGTCTTTTCTTCATCTGTGTGGTGGTTGTCTCGTATTCACTGTTGTATAGGAGGGTAGATATCCTGTAATAGTTCACCTTTCTTTTCTTTCCTTGAATAAAATCCTCGATGACTAATGCACAAAGTGATCTACAGGATTGTAAAATTACTTAAATATGTTTGTTATTTTTGACATTACGAGTTAACTCATGAGTACACACAAACCCTTTTACTATATATATATATATATATATATATATATATATATATATATATATATATATATATATATATATATGTATATATATATATATATATATATGTATATATATATATGTAGGACGCTACCTGAGTTGTTATGTAGGTAAGAGGGAAATAGGTCAGTATTAAACTAGTTAAGTCTTCGTGTATGATAAATGGCTCTCAGGTAAGAAGGGGGGAAAGAGATGACAAGAAGCGGGGGAACGGAAAAGAAAGGCGGGGGAAAGAGAAGACGGAAGGAAAAAGAGGGAAAGAAAAAAGAGGGAAAGAAAAAAAGAGGGAAAGAAAAAAAGAGGGAAAGAAAAAAAGAGGGAAAGAAAAAAAGAGGGAAAGAAAAAAAGAGGGAAAGAAAAAAAGAGGGAAAGAAAAAAAGAGGGAAAGAAAAAAGAGGGAAAGAAAAAAGAGGGAAAGAAAAAAGAGGGAAAGAAAAAAGAGGGAAAGAAAAAAGAGGGAAAGAAAAAAGAGGGAAAGAAAAAAGAGGGAAAGAAAAAAGAGGGAAAGAAAAAAGAGGGAAAGAAAAAAGAGGGAAAGAAAAAAGAGGGAAAGAAAAAAGAGGGAAAGAAAAAAGAGGGAAAGAAAAAAGAGGGAAAGAAAAAAGAGGGAAAGAAAAAAGAGGGAAAGAAAAAAGAGGGAAAGAAAAAAGAGGGAAAGAAAAAAGAGGGAAAGAAAAAAGAGGGAAAGAAAAAAGAGGGAAAGAAAAAAGAGGGAAAGAAAAAAGAGGGAAAGAAAAAAGAGGGAAAGAAAAAAGAGGGAAAGAAAAAAGAGGGAAAGAAAAAAGAGGGAAAGAAAAAAGAGGGAAAGAAAAAAGAGGGAAAGAAAAAAGAGGGAAAGAAAAAAGAGGGAAAGAAAAAAGAGGGAAAGAAAAAAGAGGGAAAGAAAAAAGAGGGAAAGAAAAAAGAGGGAAAGAAAAAAGAGGGAAAGAAAAAAGAGGGAAAGAAAAAAGAGGGAAAGAAAAAAGAGGGAAAGAAAAAAGAGGGAAAGAAAAAAGAGGGAAAGAAAAAAGAGGGAAAGAAAAAAGAGGGAAAGAAAAAAGAGGGAAAGAAAAAAGAGGGAAAGAAAAAAGAGGGAAAGAAAAAAGAGGGAAAGAAAAAAGAGGGAAAGAAAAAAGAGGGAAAGAAAAAAGAGGGAAAGAAAAAAGAGGGAAAGAAAAAAGAGGGAAAGAAAAAAGAGGGAAAGAAAAAAGAGGGAAAGAAAAAAGAGGGAAAGAAAAAAGAGGGAAAGAAAAAAGAGGGAAAGAAAAAAGAGGGAAAGAAAAAAGAGGGAAAGAAAAAAGAGGGAAAGAAAAAAGAGGGAAAGAAAAAAGAGGGAAAGAAAAAAGAGGGAAAGAAAAAAGAGGGAAAGAAAAAAGAGGGAAAGAAAAAAGAGGGAAAGAAAAAAGAGGGAAAGAAAAAAGAGGGAAAGAAAAAAGAGGGAAAGAAAAAAGAGGGAAAGAAAAAAGAGGGAAAGAAAAAAGAGGGAAAGAAAAAGAGGGAAAGAAAAAGAGGGAAAGGAAAAGAGGGAAAGGAAAAGAGGGAAAGAAAAAGAGGGAAAGAAAAAGAGGGAAAGAAAAAGAAAAGAGGGAAAGAAAAAAAGAAAAGAGGGAAAGAAAAAAAGAAAAGAGGGAAAGAAAAAAAAGAAAAGAGGGAAAGAAAAAGAAAAGAAAAGAGGGAAAGAAAAAGAAAAGAAAAGAGGGAAAGAAAAAGAAAAGAAAAGAGGGAAAGAAAAAGAAAAGAAAAGAGGGAAAGAAAAAGAAAAGAAAAGAGGGAAAGAAAAAGAAAAGAAAAGAGGGAAAGAAAAAGAAAAGAAAAGAGGGAAAGAAAAAGAAAAGAAAAGAGGGAAAGAAAAAGAAAAGAAAAGAGGGAAAGAAAAAGAAAAGAGGGAAAGAAAAAGAAAAGAAAAGACAGAAGGGAAAGACAAATGAAGCCTGTGGACGACAGCAAATTTCAAGTCTGCAAGGTGTAAATGCGGACAAATGGCGAGGAGAGGGGAAAACGAAGCCGGAGGGTAAGGTTTAGGGTGAGGGGCTTGAACTGTACGTAGCGAAACTGGGTGATAAGCAACTACTGCCAACTCAACCGAATGGCGTACAACGAATGAAAGAATTAAAGAAAAACTATTAAGGACAGGAAAAAATAGGACAAAACAAAATAAAACACAGGTTTATGATCAACAGTTCGAAGTGTCATTGAAGTACCTCTCCTTTCTCATTAAGAGGACAGCGACTGTCATTTTCCCAGCCGGGTCAAAAATAAGTATCCGCTTAAAAGCTTTAAGGGTGGTGGTTGAGGACGGGGGGTGCATCCGACACTAATTTTTATCCCTTCCTTGGGTAACGATAGTCGGCAAAATCGAAAAATATTGATCTGATATCATTTCAGAGAGTTCTGTTTATAATATTCAGTGTTAAATTGATCACCGAAAAAAGAAAACGGTTCGAGCCAGAGGTGGAATAAAAAAAAAAAAAAAAGGAAGAACGGTCATGGAGATGAATAAAAAAAATAACTGGAAACGCACGAGAAAAAAAAAAAAAAAGAAAAGGTAAAAAGTTTTGAAAAAATTTAAAAAAAAAACGACACGTGTCGTGCGAGTATGTTGGTTGTGTTTAAGTTAGAAAACAGGTGTCTCCTGGTTTATTTTCCCCTCAACAAAAATGGCGGACTCGGAATGTGAGTCCAGGTAATAAAATAAGGGGTCCGTCCATCCATCCAATGTAAGTAAAAAATGGTAAGACCAATTTCACGCTTCAGGATAAAAAAACAACAACAAAAAAACAGCCAACCGGTTTTGTCCTCACTCAGCAGATCTGGAATCGAGGGAATAAATATCACAATATAAAATATATATACAATGTTCAATACTAAAGGCGGAACAATCTACATTGTAATAACGTCAAGTTCTAACAGACTGTCTGTTGACGTTATTTCAATCAAGAATTTTTCCGCCTTTAGTATTGCAATGACGTTATTACAATGTAGATCGTTCTGCCTTTAGTATTGCAATGGCGTTATTACAATGTAGATCGTTCTGCCTTTAGTATTGCAGTGATGTTATTACAATGTAGATCGTTCTGCCTTTAGTATTGCAATGGCGTTATTACAATGTAGATCGTTCTGCCTTTAGTATTGCAATGGCGTTATTACAATGTAGATCGTTCTGCCTTTAGTATTGCAATGGCGTTATTACAATGTAGATCGTTCTGCCTTTAGTATTGCAATGGCGTTATTACAATGTAGATCGTTCTGCCTTTAGTATTGCAATGGCGTTATTACAATGTAGATCGTTCTGCCTTTAGTATTGCAATGGCGTTATTACAATGTAGATCGTTCTGCCTTTAGTATTGCAATGGCGTTATTACAATGTAGATCGTTCTGCCTTTAGTATTGCAGTGACGTTATTACAATGTAGATCGTTCTGCCTTTAGTATTGAACATTATATGTCTTTTATATTTTATATTGTGATATGTATTCCCTCGATTCCAGATCTGCTGAGTGAGGACGAAACCGGTTGGCTGTTTTTTTTTTATCATGATGGGTAAAATTGGTCTTACCTTTTTTTATTTCCATAATAAAATTCTGTATCTCAAAGGAAATTATGAAAGATTGTTGGGTGATATAAAACAATGAACATGAATGAAATCATTTAAACTAGTGAATTGTGTGTGTGTGTGTAAAAATGTAGAAGTCCTGAGAAAGGTGTTATATTCATGATAGTGACGGGAAAGGTATGTGTCGGGGTAGCGCGCTTGTGTTGGCGCGAATTCCCTCGTGGGGAAAGGATTTTTCTCGTTCGGTCTACACCTTAGCGTCTCTGAGTAAAATAGGGAAAAGTGGATAACAGAGAATTTCTCTGCCTATTTATAGACTTGGAGAGCGACAGTTTTTTTTTTTATGAAAATAAGTGGGTAACTCCACGTGGGCATGGTGAAAAAATAAAAAGAAAAGGACCACAAGGAAAAAAAAAACATTTTTGGGGTTTTTTTTTTTAATCTTGATGGTTTCCTCTGCGGGGTGAGGGATAGGCAAAAATGTCCCCTTTTTTGTTTTAAACGCCCCGTGTTTAATCTGCGAGAAAGGCGAACAAACAAGAACCACACAAAAAAAAATCTCCAAGTAATCACAGCCTTTTTGAAAGCGAGATCGCAATTAGAGCAAAACCAATGGCGTAACAAGTTTTGCTTGTCGAGCAGACGACCATGAATGAAACGGATCAATGCAAGATTCATCACCGACGGCCTCTGCTGATTGGTTGAATATACCCTTCATTCAACCAATCAGCACTTTGTGATATCAAGATCAGTCAACAACTGAAAGTTTTAACCTATTTCCAAGCCGTTCGGGTTTTTTTTGCTCGCGCACAACTCTCGATTGACACTACTCCTTTTGTGATGAAGTCTTGATTTGAAATTTCAGATATGTTACTAAAAATCTTTATATGCCGTGTCCCCTTAGGACGTAAGCGATCATGGCTCTCCACAATTTCCTGTTCTTCATAGTACTTAAAAAATTTCATCTTTTTGTTATCCCTCGTAAACTTTGTTCCGCCATCCATTTACTCAAGTTCACCAAGTATGTTATGCGTTAGTTTCCTCTGTCAATCTCTCTTGTGAGTATCAAATTTTCCAAGCCTTCTTTCCTCAATGTTTCCTAAATATTTCAGCTGACTCTTGTTCATGTTAAGTATAAGTTTTCCTTTTTGTTTCCATTTTACTTTGTCGTGGCTCACATGTCTGGTTCATGGTATTCTCAGCATCCTTCTGTAGAACCATATATCTGTTGCTTCTAGTCTGTTTTTCATCTGTGAAGAGATTGTCCAGCATTCGCTGCCATACAGAAGGACTCACTATCTGTCTATATTTCTGAGATGCTGTGTTATGGACATTATTTACATTATTCGGACTATTGTGTTCATCTTCGTCGCCATATTACAACGTTTCGACCGCTGTACGCTCCGGCCTTCTTCAGGTGGTTGGAATGTCAAACTGAATCCTTTATTTCGCTCACTGGAGTAGACTGTTCTAGTTCCACGTGGCATGTCTAATGGATGTCAGTTATCTCCTGTTAATTCCCCTTTCCAAGTTCTCTACTGCCTTAACCAGGTATTGAACTCACGCTCTTTGGATCCTGTCACTGGATCTAACTAACGTCTTTATCCACTGTGCCGTGTTTCCTTGAGGAATAATGTAAATAGTGTACATAATACCTCATCTCAAAGATATAGACAGGTATAAAAATGTATTATTGGAAATTTTACCATGAGAATGTATTTTTATACATTACTAGTGTTGCACTGATTGTCATTTTGCTCGAAAATTGTTGGTCATTTTATTATAGGGTCCCAGCTATGGGTAAATAGTGAACTGCCAAACAAAAAACAATAAATTTTTTATAAGAAAATGACCAACAATACAACGTCGTAAATATAGCAATAAAGATGGGGGCAACAGTTCGAACAATGTAAGTAGTGTAAATAGTTACTATAACTCATCTTAAAACTATAGACAGATCATGAAGAAGGCCAGAGCGTACAACAACCGAAACGTCGTGAATATGCCAATAAAGATGAGGGCAACAGCCCGAACGATGTAGTCTAAATAGTTAAAATATTCCGTATCAGAAATATAGACAGATCCTGAAGAAGGCCGGAGCGTACAGCGGCCAAAACGTTGTAAATATAGCAATAAAGATGTGGACAACAGTCCGAACGATGTAAGTAGTGTAAATAATCACAATACCTCATCTTAGAAATATAGACAGACGTTCTAGTCTCATGTATTATTTTTTTGTATGCAAAATCCATTTTTAAAACTGAAAAATCCTTCCAAGTTAAGCTCAAAATTTAAGCTCCTTTCAGTAAGTTTTGTTCTTCACTACAGACAAGGGTTTCTAGACCTAAATCCTTAATTTTTCTAGACCTAAATCCTTAATTTTTCATCAGAAAGGTAAAAACCTTTGTTTTAACCTTCCCCTTAGATACAAAGAAGATTAATACAGTTAGAATTGAAAATTATTCAAGGGAGTTCAAAAATCACAAATGTCTCCTTCGTTCTATTGCCCAATGACACTGTGCTTTATAGGTCATTTGGTTATGAACATTTCTGAAAGGTCTGACCAGTTTGGAATGTTGTATGGATTTGTCAGTTAATGTCGCCATAAGTTATATATATATTAAACCGTAAGTACACCAGAAGAGTATTACACGACTAGTGAAAGTGTGTCGAATGAACTAGCGCTCAATCTATTCACAGTTAACTGTTTTTCGAACCTTCTCTCCTACTAAACTTATAGTAGGCGGAAGAGTCTAACAGACTCTTAGAGGGAGGACACCACAAAACTTTCAAAGCTATGGACGTCAGCTTTTGGTGTCGATGAATAAAATCCAACCGAAAGAAAAAAATTGGGGGAGTTGCAAAATCTGAATTTAAAAAAAAAATGAAAAACAAAGACCTTTTCAATCCAGCAAAGATAAAATAGCAAGCCATTTCCCACCCGATTCCAAATCTATGTGAACTGTCACGGCTATGCTGTCCCAAGCCCCGAGCCCCGACGATAACATTGTCTCTAACTTTTACTGTAGAAAGAATTTTGTGGAGATTTTATTTCGATTATATTAAGGGCAGCCTCCTACTTATTATTGAATGATGAATATCAACTGGAATTATTCATATTAAATCTTTTTTTTTACAGTAAGTTTCACCCTGTATAAGGCACGAGGGCCACTCGAGGTAGAGAGTTACGTTAAGAGGCAGTTTATACAGACAGGAGGGGAAGATATCGGTTAAATCTAGACTTGAATAGGTTAAGACTGTAATGATCGGCGGGAAACATCCTCTTCAGAGTCGGTTCCACAGGGCAGTGGTTCGTGGGAAGAAGCTGCTCGAGTGGAACTTACGTCTCACCAATTGGAATACGAAGGGAATGAGGGTGGGTCGTTGCTATGTGCGTACCATGGCGGGTATTAACCGTGAAGGTTAGGCCTGGTGGAACTAGTCCGAATACTTTCCATGGAAATAGCGATAGACCAGCGAGAGAATTCCGAACTTTCGTCTGCGAAGATGCTTTTGGAATATATCGAGAATGAAGACCTAAAGGGCGAAACGCGTCGCACGAAAACTTATTGTTCTCGATATATAAACATTTATATATCGTTAACGCATAGAGAGGGGGAGGGGGAGGGAGAGATAGAGGGAGAGAGAGAGACGGGGAGAGAGAGGGAGAGAGACGGGGAGAGAGAGGGAGAGAGACGGGGAGAGAGAGGGAGAGAGACGGGGAGAGAGAGGGAGAGAGACGGGGAGAGAGAGGGAGAGAGACGGGGAGAGAGACGGGGAGAGAGAGGGAGAGAGACGGGGAGAGAGAGGGAGAGAGACGGGGAGAGAGAGGGAGAGAGACGGGGAGAGAGAGGGAGAGAGACGGGGAGAGAGAGGGAGAGAGACGGGGAGAGAGAGGGAGAGAGACGGGGAGAGAGAGGGAGAGAGACGGGGAGAGAGAGGGAGAGAGACGGGGAGAGAGAGGGAGAGAGACGGGGAGAGAGAGGGAGAGAGACGGGGAGAGAGAGGGAGAGAGACGGGGAGAGAGAGGGAGAGAGACGGGTAGAGAGAGGGAGAGAGACGGGTAGAGAGAGGGAGAGAGACGGGTAGAGAGAGGGAGAGAGAGAGAGGGAGAGAGATAGAGGGAGAGTGATAGAGGGAGAGAGATAAAGGGAGAGAGATAAAGGGAGAGAGATAAAGGGAGAGAGAGATAGGGAGAGAGGGAGAGAGAGAGAGGGAGAGAGAGAGATACGTTAAGGGGTAATTTATACGGACAGGAGGGGAAGATAACGGTTAACCCTACAAGTAAAGATTCCAGCGATCGAAGAAGCGTCCCCTTGGCAGTCGGTTCCACAAAGCAGTGGTATGAGGGAAGAAGCTGTTCGAGTGGAACTTACATCTCACAAATAGAATACGAAGGGAATGAAGGTGGTTCGTGACTATGTGCGTCCCCTGGTGGGTCTTAGCCGTGAAGGTTCGACCGGGTGGAACTAAGGAATGTAGTTCGTCCGAACACTTTCCATGGAAATAGCGACAGACCAGCGAGAGGCTTGCGAACTTTCTTCTGTAAGAAAAGAGTTGTAGGGTGTTCGGGTAATTTAAACTATAACATAGCGTTGCGTGTGATTTATTTCTAATTCATTTGAAAATGAAAACATTTCTTCTTTAGAGAAAAAAAAGAACATTCTTATGAACGTTTCCTGTTTCAAAAGCAAAGGATGTTTACACGTATGAGCTTTCTTCCGCCATGTTATAATTTAAATTATACTATCATCAGTGATAATATTAGACCAAAACTTCATTTATTTTTATCATTAAAAAATCATTTCTAAAAAAATAATCTTCCTAATATTTCTAAGGTATGTTTTCTGTGGTGAATGGTTTAATATGCTGACAACGTTACTTAACCAATTTTTTTCAGAAAATTCAAGAAACATTGCACTTAATCATTGTTTATGTATGTGGTTATATGTATGAGAGAATGTGTGAGGGTAAGGTGGGGGCGTAAGGTATCATATTCCTGGGTGAGTGGTCTGGGTTTGGAGTTTATTTATGGCTACGATTTTTGCTCGTAGTTTAATATCAGTTCCTACTATGTGGTATTTCTTATAGGGGCCCCAGATTGTGTTTTTCTGGGATTCACTGTAAATAGTTTTTGTACTACTCATTGATGCAGGATTTAAATTTAAGTTCGTTAAAATTAGTGTAGTAAGTTAGTTATGTGTGTATTATGAAATAGACAAAGTCCGACAATTATTTAAATACATTTTTATGTTTATACATTCTTTTTTATAGATACAAGTATTTCAGCAAATGCTCTGTTTATAATAAACAGTATTAAATAACATTTACCAGCCTGAATGTCTGAGAAAATTTCATAGAAAATTTTCGTCCTCCGACAGGATTCGAACCTGTATCCTATACGGAACCGTCATTTAGCCCGACGTGCTTTTTTAACAGATTCGGCCACAGAGGATCGGTCGGTTGGCAAGGTCGAATTTACTGCTTATAAACTTCAATGTTCCATGAATTTCTCACGTACATTCATAACTGCTCATGACGTATCAAATGTAAACAAATGACGTCACACATTATGAAATGGACAAAGTCCGACAATTATTTAAAGACATTTTTATGTTTAACATACTTTTTATAGATACAAGTATTTAAGTAAATGCTCTGTTTATTCGGAGGACGAATATTTTCTCTGAAAATTTCTCGGACATTCAAACAGGTAAATGTTATTTAATACTGTTTATTATAAACAGAGCATTTACTTAAATACTTGTATCTATAAAAAAGAATGTTAAACATAAAAAATGTCTTTAAATTATATATATATATATATATATATATATATTCTGAAAATTGGTCAATACACGCTTGTCAAAATTTTAATCTTTCTTTCCTTTGCAACCATATGCTGATTATAACAGTGAGATCGATTTCAAATTAATTTACATAGAAAACTGAACTTCCCTTATTAACTTTTCTAAATGTTTTTTTTTTTTTTTTTTTTTTTTATATCTGTCATCTGGAGTACTTGACCTATAGACCAGGCAAGGGCAAACTTTTTCGAGTAGTGGGCCATATGATCTATGGCTCCCACAAGGCAGGCCACACTACCAAAATGATTAAAATTAATTTTTCGTAGCATGTTCCTCAGATATTTACACTCCAGAAAACCATGTACGTAAGCATATACCTTAGGAATTGAGGAGGAGGGCTTTCGGCCACATTACGCAGATTCCCGGACAATCACAGAAGTTAAGCAGTGTCGAGTTTTGTCAATACATGAATGGGTAGCTGCTTGGGAAAATCAGGCGCTGTAAGCTTGGATGTGCACGTGGTGTAACAGATAATGACTCGGAATTGTTAATCGGGGAGCAGAGTTCCAATTGCCGTTAGGTTCGTTATATTCACTTACACGCAAATACTCTTGGGAAAGGTATGAATTCGCCTCTTCTCCCCCAGCCGTGGATTAATTAGTTAAACTTGTACTACAAGATCATTGTTATCTCAAAAAAAAACAAAAAAAAAAAAATTAGAATCTAAAAAAATTTTCTAGCTTTAAATAAGGGGTTGATAAGCCGTAAAAAACAAATCAATTAGAAATGAGGGAAAAAAATTTTTATATAATTAAAATTGAAGTCTTGCAATAATATCATTGATGACTGCGTGATTAACGCATGTCACTGAATGTGATTTATTTCTAATCTATTCATTCGAAAATAAAAATAAAATTTGTTTCTTCTTAATAGAAAAAGATTTTAAGTTTCATAAGTAAAGGATGTTTACACGTATGATCTTCCTTAGCGAAAATTGCCAATCGGTTAAAATGATGAAAATGTTTTCATAGAATGTTTACAAAATTCATGAAACATTGTACTCCATCATTGTTTATGTATGTGGTTATGTATGAAAGAGTCTGTGAGTGAACAAGTGAGAACAAAAGAAAAAAAAATTAAGTAACATTATTTTCCTCATGAAACTATGGCTCATTATAAGGCGGACCGCACTACTAAAAAAGATTCAAGGTAATTTTTCGTAGTAGATACCTCGGCTATTTTTTTCTACGGATAACCATATGTGTAAGTATATAGCATAGAAATGGTAAGAAAATTTTATTTTTTAGAAAAAGACCTTTTTATAATTAAAAAATTGAAGTCTTGTGATTAATAGACAATGCTGGATGTGATTCATTTCTAATTTATTCATTTGAAAATGAAAAAAGTGCATTTCCTTTGCATAGGAAAAAAAAAAGAATTATGAAGGTTTCTTGCTTCGAAAGCAAAAGATGTTTACACGTATGAGCCTCCTTAACGAAAAACCGCCAATGGTATAAAATGATGAAAACGTTACTCTCACTGAAAGTTTAAAAAATTCAAGAAACATTGTACATAATCATTGTTTATGTATGCAGTTATAGGTATGAGAGAGTCTGTGAGTGAACAAGTGAAAACAAAAGAAAAAAAATTAAGGAATATTATTTCCCTCGTGAAACTGGCTGATTACAAGGCGGGTCACACTACTAACAAAGATTCAATGTAATTTTTTGTAGTAGGTACCTCGGACATTTTTTCTACAGATAACGATATGCATTAGTATATACCTTACAAATGGTAAGAAAATTTTTTTTTTTTTTTTAAAAAAGACTTTTTTATAATTAAAAAATTGAAGTCTTGCTATAATATTATCACTAATGACATTCATTTCTAATTTATTCATTTGAGAATGAAAAAGTATATTTCCTCTGCATAGGAAAAAAAAAGAATTATGAAGGTTTCTTGCTTCAAAAGCAAAAGATGTTTACACATATGAGCTTCCTTAACGAGAAACCGCCAATGGTATAAAATGATGAAAACGTTACTCTCACTGAAAGTTTACAAAATTCAAGAAACCTTATACTTAATCATCGTTTATGTATGCGGTTATCTGTATGAGAGAATGTGTGAGTGAACAAGTGAGACCGAAAAGAAACAAACAACATTATAATAAACGTTTTTTTTGTCACCATGAAATTAGGTGTGCCATTCAGAAAGTCAATCAATCTGCAGATTGCCGATGACATGTAGTTTATGTCTTATGATTAGAAGTCGGGTATGCTTTCAACAACACATGAAATGTACTGCTGGTCATTTTGCTATAAAATGTATTGTTGGTAATTCTACAATAAAATATACTATTGGTCATTCTGCTATATATATTGTTAATTTTGTTATATAAAAATATATTGCTGGTATTTTTATACTTTCATATTGTTTTTGTTTGGGGATTCAATATTTTCTCATAGCTGGGACCCTAATAGGTGCTACCACCTCGGGTTAGGGTGGACCAGGGAACAACGGCAATTAAGAGGTGGTTCTATGCTCCTCAAAACCTCCAATCTCCCGATCAGAGGCCTTGCTGTCAGATTTAGTTTAAAGCCAGACCCAGGACGAAAGGTTTTCGGCCAAACTATCTTCCCAAACTTTGACCAAAGAACCAAACATCAGCTATTGCTTTGAGAACAGCTTAGTTACGACCTGAGATTTTCAACACTCCCTCATTATATATATATATATATATATATATATATATATATACATACATACACACACACACACATCTAAATAATTAGCTAGGATCTGGCTGCTGATTATTGTCCCGCCAACAATGCCCTAAGCATTTGCTGGGTTAAGCTTAGTATAGCAAAATGTTATAAATGGGTACCTAGTGAGGATCCCCCAGAAATGTACAGTGTACAGTGTTGTTTGATAAAAGTGACTCACCTGATTTTTTTACTAAATATTCTCTTCTCCGATGAAACGAAAGTTGAGCTAAATTCAAAGGATAAGCGATCTAAAATCCGAAGAAGAAGCTTTGAAAGCTGTTTGAATTTAGCAGTAAGTACTGTCAAGCATCCGTTCAGTATAATGTTCTGGGGATGCTTTTCTTTTCATGGAACTGGTTTCTTAAAACCTATTGAAAAGACCTTCAGGAGCGAGCAGTACAAGAGAATTTTAGAGTCTTGTCTGCTCCCTTCTTTTGAAAGGGTGCAAATCAACCCCACCAAGCTCATTTTTATGCAGGATAATGCTTCCTGTCACAAATCAAAATTGATGAAGGAATACTTTGATGAGAAGCAGGTGAGTGTTATGACATGGCCGCCCCAATCTCCTGACCTCAACCTCATAGAAAACTTATGGAGCATTATAAAGTACAGGCTCTCGAGAAAGCAGTTGAGCAACAAAGAGGACTTGATTCTGAATTTCATATCCGAATGGAATTCAGTGCTTGGAGATGAGATTTGCCAGAACTTAATCAAGTCAATGCCAAAAAGGGTTGAAAAGGTTATTCAAAATAAAGGAGGACCCATAGATTATTAAATATTTCGAACTATATTACCTATTATAAATAAATTATAACTCTATTATTCTTTATTTAAAGCTGTTCGGTTATGTTTCTATTGATTATTAGTTGCAGGAAATAAGCGAGTAATTTTTTTTTTTGCACAGAGTTTTTCCCTAAATCTCATTTAAATCCAAAATTATAATTTTCAATAGAATACCTTAGGGTGAGTAAACATTTTTTACTGGGTGGTCATACACACACACTTGTAAAAATGAGAAACGTCAAGACATGAAAATAGTAAAACAGGCACTATTTATTATCTGGTTGTTATGTGATACTGGAGAAACAAGAGAATACTAAGTAAAGTTATGAGTTTGCGGCAAATGCACATCAAATATGGATTAGAATCCAACAGGAGTATAAGATAAAGAATAACTGTATACAGTCTTTCTCGTATGTTTTTTTATAGATGTATGTAATGAATGTCCAGATAATTTAGTTAGAAAAATACAAGAATATCTGAGGTTTTCTTACCTCAAATTTTTTATTAAAAGCTAAGTGATAAATGTTACTATTATGGCCTGAAAAAGGGAAAGGAAATGAAACTATCATTGATGCATGTGTTAATGACCTGTCCATGTGAACTGCTTGGCTGATAGTGAGAATGTCACATTTTTTTTTGTGTGTGTAGAGGAGAAAAGTAGGGTCAATTCTCATTGGTTTAGAATGAGTGAATGAATTATAATTGTTATAATTATTTTATTATAATGATCAAAAAGTATCAGGACTGGTGCTATAAAAAGAAAACTACAACAGATATCAATTCAGCATTTAATCTCCTTTAAAGTAGTCAATCCCCTTCTGAAGCCACATACTTTATCCAGCATCATTTCCGTTGATGGACAAATTCTTGAAACTCCTTTTTTTGGAATAGTGAGCAGCTGGCTTGTCACACTCTTTTGGATTTCTTTGTTGTCTTGAAATATTGTTTCTTTCAAGTAGGATTTGCTTTTTTGAAAGAGGAAAGTCGCAAAAGGTGAGATCTGGAGAACATGGTGGTTGTCAGACATGGGGAATTCTGTTCTTCACCAAAAACTGCTGCACAAGCCACGGTCACTGATGGAACCCCTGTGATGTGGCAAAAATGACCACACTCTACACACTTTCCTTCCAAGCACCTGCTATAAACAATAGAAGTGAGCAAGAATGACTAAGTGTGACAATCAAGGACAATCTGCACTAAGTGGCTTCACTGTGTACTTTAGTTCTGTTACCATAGCAACTGTCACAAAATTTAATCTGATTTCATATATCTCTTTTTTAACTTTCCTTGCTATAAAAAAAAGGAATGGTTCAATTTCTGAATTAATGACAGGTTGTAACAACTGTGCTAATTAATTCTGCAAAGAAACAAGCAGAATTATAGTTGCTTTCTTTATGACCTAAGAATTTCCCCAGCTATGTTGGGTTAAACTTTACTTGTTACGTTTTTTTTTTCCTTTTTATCCAGCAGCTGAAATACGCTATATCTTATATGGTTGGGACAGATAAGTCTGTTAAAGAAGAAAGAAAAAAAGGAAAGGAAAAGGGAAGAAGAAAAAGAGATGAGCAAGAAGAGAGGCAGAGGGAGGAGGAGGCAAAAGAAGGAAGGAGAAAGAAAAGAGGAAGACAAAGAAAAGAGGAAGACAAAGAAAAGAGGAAGAAGAAAAAAAGAGGAAGACAAAGAAAAGAGGAAGAAGAAAAAAGAGGAAGACAAAGAAAAGAGAAAGAAGAAGGAAAGAGGAAGACAAAGAAAAGAGAAAGACGAAGGAAAGAGGAAGACAAAGAAAAGAGAAAGACGAAGGAAAGAGGAAGACAAAGAAAAGAGAAAGACGAAGGAAAGAGGAAGACAAAGAAAAGAGAAAGAAGAAGGAAAGAGGAAGACAAAGAAAAGAGAAAGAAGAAGGAAAGAGGAAGACAAAGAAAAGAGAAAGAAGAAGGAAAGAGGAAGACAAAGAAAAGAGAAAGAAGAAGGAAAGAGGAAGACAAAGAAAAGAGAAAGAAGAAGGAAAGAGGAAGACAAAGAAAAGAGAAAGAAGAAGGAAAGAGGAAGACAAAGAAAAGAGAAAGAAGAAGGAAAGAGGAAGACAAAGAAAAGAGAAAGAAGAAGGAAAGAGGAAGACAAAGAAAAGAGAAAGAAGAAGGAAAGAGGAAGACAAAGAAAAGAGAAAGAAGAAGGAAAGAGGAAGACAAAGAAAAGAGAAAGAAGAAGGAAAGAGGAAGACAAAGAAAAGAGAAAGAAGAAGGAAAGAGGAAGACAAAGAAAAGAGAAAGAAGAAGGAAAGAGGAAGACAAAGAAAAGAGAAAGAAGAAGGAAAGAGGAAGACAAAGAAAAGAGAAAGAAGAAGGAAAGAGGAAGACAAAGAAAAGAGAAAGAAGAAGGAAAAAGGAGGAAGAAATGAAAAAAGGAGGAAGAAAAGAAAAAAGGAGGAAGAAAAGAAAAAAGGAGGAAGAAAAGAAAAAAGGAGGAAGAAAAGAAAAAAGGAGGAAGAAAAGAAAAAAGAAGAAAAGAAAAAAGAAGAAAAGAGAAAAAAAAAAAAAAAAAGAGATAGATTTGAACTTACCGTGCACCAATTGAAATATCCGAAATGGCATAAAAATAAGACTTCAATACTTGAGGATCTCCAAAAACTTCATCCCTGAATGTATTTATCCGGTTTAAGGTAATCCTAATGTCGGTAGCAGTTACAAATTCCTGAAAAAAATAAATATTTAAATAAAATAAAGATCAACATTCAAAGTTCCACAGTTGAAGCAATAATCTATTAATTCCATGCGGTATTGTTGACAATGTAGTAATATACGAGTTGTCACAATCAATTTATTTAAATTCCAAACTACATGGTTTTCCCTTTGAAGTAATCCTCCTTGGGTCAAATGCAGTTTTCCATCCTTTTCTTCTATACACTGCTGGAAGGATTCTTTTTGGAAGCCCCTCAGCTTCGTCCTTATGGTCACCTTGATGGCCTCCACGCCTCCAAATTGGGTCCCCTTGATGATCCCCTTAGTTTAGAGAAAAGAAAGAAATCACGTGGAGGAAGATCAGGTGAAGAGGGAGGTTGTTCCAGTACGGTGAGATTCTTGGTCAGGAACTACCAGATCCTCAGCGAGTTGTGAGCAGATGCATCGTCGTGGCAGAGCAACCACGATTTGTCCTGCCTCAACTCTCATCTCTTCTTGCGCACTGAGAGAAGAAAATACTGCAGGATCTCTTTGCAGACTTGCTGATTGATCATCTGGCCCTGTGGCAGGAACTCACTGTGGACAATAACTCACATTTCAGGTTTAGTTTGGTTTGTTTTATAACATATAACCCTCA
>OZ038519.1:53370704-53378204 GCA_964036315.1 Acanthosepion esculentum | reverse complement strand
CTTCACTTCTTATCCATATAAACAACCCCTCAACATAATCCTTTACCTTCAGTGGCTCCTGGGCCTTACACAGGGTCAACGTTACTGTAAAACAAAAGAACAAAAAAATTTTTGAAGATTATGATTTACTGATACCAGTCATACTAATTAATCCATAGCTGGGGGAGAGAGAAGTGGATTTATATTTTTCCCCAAAGAGTATTTTTGCGTAAATGAATATACAGAATCTGGCTAAAATTAGGATTCAACTCTCTGATTTCCAATTCCAAGCTGTCACCTGTTGCACAGCGCCAGGGTGGTTGTCAGTATGCATGTTTGGATCTTTCTGTCTGTGCTGACAGCTTCACATTGCTTTCTCGCTGGTGAGATTGTGTTATGTTGGTCATAAAGCCTAAAAAAGTACAAATGCAGCAGGACAATGGGAAACAACTTTCTGAGTGAACCCAAGATTCCGACCCCATGTAGATTTTATTGCCAGGTCCATATTAAATGAGACAGATAAATTGGAAGAAGAAAGACATCATTCCCCCAGTGAATTCCTGAAATGAAACCTTTTATGTTAAATTTTTTTTCGTTAAGCATTTCACCCCAAGCAAGACGTGAGTGCCACTAGCACACAAGGGGTTACAGAGAATGAAAGTAAGAGTAAAGAGGGGTCTTTGAGGAAAGGGTAAAGAGAAGGACTAAGATTAAGATCAAGCCATCAGAAGATGATGACATTACATTGAGATAGGCATGAAGAGACCCAGACAGATATATATATATATATATATATATATATATATATATGTGTGTATGTATGTATGTATGTATGTAAAACCTAGATAGATATATTGATTGATTGATATCATTTTTTTTTCGTTAAGCATTTCACCCCAAGCAAGACGGGAGTGCCACTAGCACACAAGGGGTTACAGAGAATGAGAGCAAGAGTAAAGAGGGGTCTTTGAGGAAAGGATAATGAGAAGGACGATGATCAAGATCAAGGCATCAGAAGATGATGACATTACATTTTGATAGATAGATAGATAAAAAGTCTGAGATAGCTTGCTAGATAGATATGAAAAACCTAGATAGATTGATTGATAGATATGAATTTTTTTTCCTTAAGCATTTCACCCCATGCAAGGCAGGATGCCACTAGCACGCAAGGGGTTACAGGGAGTGAAAGTAAGAGTAAAGAGAGAGCGGTTACAGAGAGTGAAAGTAAGAGTAAATAGGGAGGGGTTACAGAGAGTGAAAGTAAGAGTGAAAGTAAGAGTAAATAGGGAGGGGTTACAGAGAGTGAAAGTAAGAGTAAATAGGGAGGGGTGACAGAGAGTGAAAGTAAGAGTAAATAGGGAGGGGTGACAGAGAGTGAAAGTAAGAGTAAATAGGGAGGGGTGACAGAGAGTGAAAGTAAGAGTAAATAGGGAGGGGTTACAGAGAGTGAAAGTAAGAGTAAATAGGGAGGGGTTACAGAGAGTGAAAGTAAGAGTGAAAGTAAGAGTAAATAGGGAGGGGTGACAGAGAGTGAAAGTAAGAGTAAATAGGGAGGGGTGACAGAGAGTGAAAGTAAGAGTAAATAGGGAGGGGTGACAGAGAGTGAAAGTAAGAGTAAATAGGGAGCGGTTACAGAGAGTGAAAGTAAGAGTAAATAGGGAGAGGTTACAGAGAGTGAAAGTAAGAGTGAAAGTAAGAGTAAATAGGGAGGGGTTACAGAGAGTGAAAGTAAGAGTAAATAGGGAGGGGTTACAGAGAGTGAAAGTAAGAGTAAATAGGGAGGGGTTACAGAGAGTGAAAGTAAGAGTAAATAGGGAGGGGTTACAGAGAGTGAAAGTAAGAGTAAATAGGGAGGGTGACAGAGAGTGAAAGTAAGAGTAAATAGGGAGGGGTGACAGAGAGTGAAAGTAAGAGTAAATAGGGAGGGGTTACAGAGAGTGAAAGTAAGAGTAAATAGGGAGGGGTTACAGAGAGTGAAAGTAAGAGTAAATAGGGAGGGGTTACAGAGAGTGAAAGTAAGAGTAAATAGGGAGGGGTTACAGAGAGTGAAAGTAAGAGTAAATAGGGAGGGGTTACAGAGAGTGAAAGTATGAGTAAAGAGGGTTGTTTGAGGAAAGGATAAAGAGAAGGACTGGGGTCAAGCTCAAGGTATCAGAAGATGTCAATTGACATTACATTTGAAGATTATAGCTATCAGAGAAGCAAGTAAGAGGAAGGGAGTTCCACTGTCAGGAAGTGTGAGAGAAGAAGCTGTTGGAGTATGAAGAGGTGTTTACATTTAACTGTTTTGACAGTGAGAGGGTGGGACCGAGATACCAAACTAGTAGCACGCTTAAATTCATGCAGTTGGGGTACCAGTGAATGTTGACCGTCAGAGCAGTTGCCACGAAATATTGGAATAAAAAGACACAGGGAAGCCACATTACATCTGTGAGAATGTAACTGGAGTCAAGATGCCAGGTTAGGACCTATGACATTGCATATGCGTCTTTGAATTTTGTTGAGAACCTCGAGATGAACTGTGGCGACACCAGACCAGATATGGCAACAGTATTCCATGTACGTACAAATGGTAGATGTGTAGATTTGAAGAAAGATAACAAACTTTCCTTGCAGTAGATGTAGCTATTGATTCAATGTAGTTGTTCCACCTCAGGTCAATGTAAAACACAAGACCAAGAAGGTGCGTAGAGAGACTCTTATCATCACAAGTCTCATGATCAAGTGCGATCATAGTGTTGCTGTAACATGTCTTACGTAAACTACCGTATTCCGCTGCTTGTAAGACATCCCGATGCATTAGACACTCTCCAAAAAACATTTGAAGGAAGAAATGGGTCACTTGGTAAGACTTAACCATTACCCTTTATTTCATCCACCAGGGTAGATTGTTCTAGTTCTACGTGTCATGGCTCTTTCAGATACCTCAGTTATTTCCCTTTAACTCCACTCTGCAAGTTTTGGTTCACCACTGCTGTGGCCTGATATTGAACTCATGACTCTTTGGGTCTAGTCACTGGATCTAGCCAACATCTTTGTCCCCAGTGGACAAAATAAAGGGTTCTGTTCGAAATTCTAATCACCTGACGACGGCCAGAGCATACAACAGCCGAAATGTTATGAATATGGCAATGAAGATGAGGATAGCAGTCCGAATAATGTAAATAATGCAAGTAATCATAATGCCTCATCTCAGAGATATAGAGGCCGAAACGTT
The DNA here is from genome assembly GCA_964036315.1 of Acanthosepion esculentum. Lineage (NCBI taxonomy): Eukaryota > Metazoa > Mollusca > Cephalopoda > Sepiida > Sepiidae > Acanthosepion > Acanthosepion esculentum. Next base: position 53,375,005 of record OZ038519.1, on the reverse strand, counting down.
GTAAATATGGCAATGAAGATGAGGATTGCAGTCCGAATAATGTAAATAATGCAAGTAATCATAATACCTCATCTCAGAGATATAGACAGAGACCAAGAAGTTTCAAATTTATAGTAACTATTTAGAATGTAATAATTGAAAAGTTAGAGTGTATAACCGAAAAGCCGACCTCTATTGCAGCCTGAAATCCTTACTAATCACTCACCCAACCCCCCAAAATTTTTACTCCCATCAATGACCTTTAAATCATATGCAGGGTAGTTTTTGAGGATATTTTATTGGAAAAAAATGTGCGAGATAAACATCAAAGTACAGTAAATCTGGCAGAGTCTACTCCTCTTCATGTCACCACTATTATAATAAAGAAATCCCTCTAGAATTACACACAACAGTTGATCTTGGGCAAAGCCAAAAGCTTTTTAACACTTGTTATCATATTCTCTTTATCTCTTAATCATAAAGAAAAAACTCAACTGAGAGCCATGGCTGTTAGTCATTTTACACACACACACGAAAACATGATGTTTCCTTAATAGAAAGTACACAGACTTTAAAAAAAAAAAACATTAATTTACTTCCTAGCATCAAACTTTAATTTATATTCTAAGTATATATAACGTCAAAATAATTATGTAATTTATATCCCAAATACAGTCTCTTACCCAATCCCAACCATTTCTCTCTCGTACATTGAGAGTGAGGGTCAAATGGCGGTTCTGGCTACACCCAGAATTAAAATGGATCATTTTACTATGTACAAATTAAAAGCAAAATAGTTGCATGCACACACACACACACACACACTTCTATAGGGCAATTAAGATAAACTCCAATTGACGTTTAAAAGAAGCTGTTGATTCACAGTCAGGGAGGTTTGCCCACCCTCCTGCTCCGCCCCACCTTACAGTATTGCGATCCGTTCGTATGAGTATTAGAAAAAAAATGGTACAATCACTCTGAAAACGACACGTATGGAAATGCGGCAGACATATACAGGTATTTGAAAACGCATCTTGAGAAATTGACAGAAAGCTTGTCTTTTAATTCATCTTGCCATGGAAGTTACGAACTAACGCAGGAATCAAAAAAAGACATGTTATTCTTGTTGCTTTAGCTGCAAAACCAAACTGACAGCATGCAGCCTTTTTAGCTGTCACCAGGCCCTTCGTGAGAGACTCCTGGCAAGAATGTCGTCAGTGTTCAAAAATTAAAAATAGCCCCCGACAACCAGACATTGTCAAAGTATACCGAGTTTGTCCAGCAACTTCAGATTACCATTGACAAGAACCCCAGAAAATCAATGAAGGCCACTGACAAACATACCCACATGTTGCTTTGGTTTGTTTAATTTGGTTTGTCTAACACCGTACCAACTCCTTACGGCAAATTTAATTTTTTAGGAGCTTTGATAATTTTTTTAACTAATAAAATGTATTGCTGTTAATTTTACTATAAAAATGTATTTTTATACATTCATAGTATTTTTTTCCCACTTAGCAGGTTCCCACATGGGTGAGTAATGGATAGCGGCTTGGTTTGAAGAATTGGAGAGCCAAGTTCAAATCCAATTCAGATCCGTTACAATTCCTTATGTGCTAATACCCTTGGGAACGATATGTATTCTCCTCTTCTGCCCCCAGCTATGGGTAAATAGCAGGACAGCCTAGGTTCTATAGCCTTGAGTGGCAACCAGTCTAGGAGAAAGTAATTCTGAATTCAAAACTGAATATGTAACACATACTAAACAGCAAAAGAAAGGATCGTTCACATTGGCTCGATGAGCCCAAATACAGTCAAATGAAGATTTACCCTTAACTGGTATCCTGAGAGGTGATACTAGCCCAAGTCTGGATGGAACCGAGCACAACAGTGATTAAGAGAACGTTCTACTCCCATCAAAATGTCACAGCTGGAAGCATTGCTGATGGATGTAGTTTACAGTCATGCCCAGGAAGACGCATGTTGGAATGAACAGTAAAGCATGTGATGTACAAAGACGTCAGATATAAATGCTATGTTATGAAGGAAGGGCAGTTCATATCCCTGTGACCCAGTCAAAAATCAATCAGGATCATATTTGCTTGGAGGAAAAAATAGCTATCATTACCTTCCCAGACCAAAATAAATTGTTAAATAAAAGATCCGAGCTAATCTCAAAATGCAGACATTAAAACAAATTTTTACTACGTAACTTAAAAATCGAAAATGGAAAAAATAAATACATAAACAAACAAAATGACAATAAAATAAGCAAAATAAATTAATCCAAACAAATTACCAAATCATACCTGTTAGAATAGACGAAATAGAATAAAAAATAAGGAACAAAATGAATAAAGTAAATAATAAACAAATTATCAAACTATTATAACCAAAAAATTAGACTATAAAAATCAAAACAAAAAAATCAGACGAAAAACTGTTATATAACGATAAAAAATGATTAAAAAAAGATAAAATAAAAAATATAAAATATACTGCGTTAATTAAAAATCAAAAACCAAAAAGGGAAATATACAGTGTAACAAATAAATAACAAGTATAATAAATTGATCTAAACACATCCAAATACATAAATAAACTAACAACCGATACCGATAAACTAGCCGTTTAGAAAAAACAAATAAAGATAATCAATCCAAATAAATAAATTAAAAACCGTTCCCACCAAAATAATAGTCAGAACAAACCACAACAATCAACCACAAATTCAACAAATAGCTTTAATTATCTTCCCAAAGAAAAACAAAACTATTAAATAAGCTATATAAACAAATTTTTATTACGTTAATAAAAACACCGACCAAAATAAAAAAATAATAAATAATAAATAAATAAATATGTAAGATAAAAAACAAAAATTAAAATGAATAAATACAAGCAAAACAATTTGACCCAAATAAATAAGCAAATAAACGACTTCCAGTAACATAACGGCCATAATAGACTACCCACAGTAAGCTATATAAACAAATTTTTACTACGTTAATAAAAAACACCGATCAAAATAAAATAAATAAATAAATATATAAGATGAAAAAATAAAAATAAAATTAAATAATAACAAGCAAAATAATTTGACACAAATAAACAAATAAATCACTTCCGGTAAAAATAACCGCCAAAATAGACTACCCACAATGCACCACTGACCCGTATATATAAATAGCCGAGAAAAATAACAGCACTAATTGCCTGATGATTGCATCTAGCATGAAACAGACTGTCACCTCTAAGTGTTGACTTCTATGTTCACTTTAATATTTATATATATATATATTTATATATATATACACACATACATACATACATAGATATATATACACACATACATACATACATAGATATATATACACACACATCACATACATAGATATATATACACACACATCACATACATAGATATATATACACACACATCACACACAATCACATACATATACACACACATCACACACAATCACATACATATACACACACATCACACACAATCACATACATATACACATACATCACACACAATCACATACATATACACATACATCACACACAATCACATACATATACACATACATCACACACAATCACATACATATACACATGCATCACACACAATCACATACATATATATATACACACACAATCACATACACATACATCACACACAATCACATACATATACACATGCATCACACACAATCACATACATATATATATACACACACATCACACACAATCACATACATATACACATACATCACACACAATCACATACATATACACATGCATCACACACAATCACATACATATATATATACACACACACACACATATATATATATATATATACACACACACATCACATACATATATATATATATACACACACAGACACACGCATATATATATACACACACAGACACACGCATATATATATATATACACACACAGACACACGCATATATATATATACACACACACACACACGCATATATATATATACACACACACATGCATATATATATATATATGCATATCACATACATGCATATATATATATATATATATATATATACACACACATCACATACATGCATACATATACACACACATCACATGCATGCATATATATACACACACAACACTTACATGCATATATGTATATATATATATATATATATATACACACACACACATCACATACATGCATATATATATATATATATACACACACACACATCACATACATGCATATATATATATATACACACACACACACATCACATACATGCATATATATA
>OZ038519.1:53305704-53355704 GCA_964036315.1 Acanthosepion esculentum | reverse complement strand
CAGCATTTATCTGGAGACTAAGTGTCAAAACATTCTAGCAATTCGTAGGCTACAGGAAAAACAATACCAGCACCCACTCCCACACCACCGTAGATGTTTTTAAGCAGACATCAGTAATATTCTTTTATTGGTATAAGGTTATCTATTGTTTGGAAGTTTTACAAAGAATATTATCTTTTCCTTTTCTTCATCTTATTTTTGCTTCATATCCCATCTGCTCTAAATCAATAGTTCCCAACCTTTTTCTAGTCATGGCTCCCCTCTCCATTGATTATATATATTAAATTCAAAGGCTTTAGCTTCCATTTTTGAAACATGGTTTTCACTGTGTTGCAAAAAACCCATATTTTAAATCAATTAATTTATAATATATATATATATATAATTTTTTTTTTTTTTTTTTTTTTTTTTTTTATGCCTCCACCCGCTCCTAGCAGTTTACTTTAACAAAAGATCATTTCACAATTTCCGTAACAAATAGGCAGTGATATTTCTCCATATAAACTTCAAAACTGCTCATTTTAAAAACTGAACCAGTTAAATGGAATAAAGTTTTATTTCGGCAAAAATGCTCTGTGCATAAATGCACACACACAAACTTAAAAAGTTCAACAAAACGAATAAGTTCTGCACATAAATTTTGCATAAATATACACTAGTAGCATAAAAGACACTTGAAAACCATTTTATTCCACAATTTTAGTTTACGAGAACTAAAATGTAAAGGGGGAATATTACAAAAGCAAATGGACAGACAAATACGTGGAAATTGTTACAAAATGGAGGAGATTTAAAGTTTTTTTGTTTTTTTTTAACTAACTTAATCCACCTCTATATGGTCACCATTAGTTGCCTGAAGCACATCAAGACGGTACTTAATTTCTTGCCATGTTTGCTGTAGCATAGCCTCATCAATGGCAGTAATTGCATCAGTGATCTTTTGCTTTAGATCACACATGTCCCATATGTTTGTTCGATACGCAAAACCATTTTATTACATAATTTAAATTTATTACAACTAAAATGTAAAGGGGGAAACGTGGTTATAGCACTGTGTCGTCTTTCATTGAACTTGTGCACCCACCACTCAATCAGAAAAAGTTTCTGTGGTCCCCATAAAATTTACCAGGGCCCCAAGTAGCTACGTAGACCTACATTAAAAATAACTGATTTACTTGAATCCACAAAATTTTGGCCCGATCTTGTATCTGTTGGATTTGTTTTGGAATTCAGCCAATGAAAACTAGTTTTAATGAAAGACGTCATCACAACGTCATCACATGCAATAAAACAGTTATCGTCTGCCTTACTCAAATGCAAAGGTGCCATAATTCAGCAATCAGAGAATAAACTGATAGCACTTTGAATATTTCATCTCTCGATTTATTTTTTTATTTGAATTTACTTACTGAATGGTATTTATTTATTTTCATATTTGTCTGTTTAAATTCTCGTTTGTGCACAGATTGCTAACTGGACAGAAATACCATTTAATCGTTCCATAGCCGATTAAGAACCCTCCTAATCCACAGCCAGGTACTTAATTTCTTGCCATGTTTGCTGTAGCATAGCTTCGTCAAGGGTGGTAATTGCATCAGTTATCTTTTGCTTTAGATCACACATGTCCCATATGTTTGTTCGATACGCAAAACCATTTTATAACATAATTTAAGTTTATTAGAACTAAAACGTAAAAGGGAAACATGGTTATAGCACAGTGGCTCCTTTCATTGAACTTGTGCCCCACCCTCATTAATCAGCAAATGTTTCTGTGGTCCCCATAAAATTTACCAGGGCCCCCATGTAGCCATGTGGACCTACATTAAAAATAACTGATTTAGTTGAATCCGCAAAATTTTGGCCTGATCTTATATTTGTTGGATTTGTTTTGGAATTCAGCCAATGAAAACTAGTTTTAATGAGAAACGTCATCACAAGCCATAAAATAGTTATCGTCTGCCTTACTCAAATGCAAAGGTGCCATAATTCGGCACTCAGAGAATAAACTGATAGCACTTTGTATATATCTCTCTCTCATTATTATTTTTTTTTTTTTTTTTATTTGAATTTATTTACAGAAAGCTATTTAGTTATTTTCATGTGGATTCACATTAAAAAAAACTGATTCAGTTAGGGGTTCATCTTTCATTAACAGGATGCCTAAAATACACAAGTTCAGTGTGATTAAAAATTTGATAACTCCTGAGTGAATAGAATGAATCTGATTAAGATATTGCATCAATTGCCTTGGTAATATATTTTTTTAAATTGTAAAGAGATTTTATGGACACCCTGTATATTAAGGCAAGATTGGAAGAGGGAAACATCTGTCCTCCTATATGGTAGTGCATGCCGGACAATTTGAACAAGCCCCGGCACACTCAACCTCCCGGCCATGATGACTTGTGAGTTCGCGCTAGCATTGCTATAACGAAGGGTTCCACCTACTTAATTTTACTCACAGTGCTTGGGTTAACCCATGGTATGGTTTTCAGACAAAGGTGCCACATGCCGAGATAACATCAGTTTTTTTTTTTTTTCAATTAAATGTTTTTTTTTGTTTTTTTTTAAATTCTGTAAATTGTTGTTCAACGTTTTTGGACCATGCCCCACCTAAGCATCTCTAAAATCCTGATCCCCCACCCCATGATATATAATTCATATTTAAAAAGTAAACTCTTATTCACACTGAGGAAGCCTAAAAGCCATTAATTTGGTCTAAACAATCTTCTGCCAAAGAACATGGCTTCCATGAAAGAGAAAAATAAAAGAATGAAAGGAAAATTCAAGCACCAATGAAGAAAGTACTAAGAAATTGTTTTTATATATATATATATATATATATATATATATATATATATATATATATATATATATGACATTTTTATGTTTATACATTCTTTTTATAGATACAAATATTTAAGTAAATGCTCTGTTTATAATAAACAGTATTAACAACATTTACTGGCATGAATGTCTGGGAAATTTTCATAGAAAATATTCGTCCTCTGACAGGAATCGAACCTGTATCCTATATGGAACCATCATATAGCCTGACATGCCTAAACCTTTTGGGCCACAGAGGAGTGTTTGGTTAGCAAGGTCAATTTTACTGTTTTTAAACTACAATCTTCCATGATTCTCTCACGGACATTCATATCTGCTCATGGCATATAAAAAAAAATAAAAAAAAATGTATAAACATAAAAATGTCTTAAAATAATTGTCGGACTTTGTCCATTTCATAATGTGTGACATATATATATATATATATATATATAAGTGAACATTGATGTTAATAATTAGATGCAATAGGCTGTTTCAGGCTAGACGCAATCATCAGTGGCCTGACGATTGTGTCTAGCATAAAACAGCCTGTCGCCTCTAAGTGTTGACTTCAATGTTCACTTTTATATTTACACACACTATCTGATATTGAGCCCTTTATTCCATAAATATACAACACTTTAAGAGTATATTTCTTCATATATATATATATATATATATATATATATATATATATATACACGTGTGTGTGTGTGTGTGTGGCCGAGTGGTTAGAACGTTTGCATTCTGACCATGAGACCTGGGTTCGACTCTCGTTATGATTGATTTACCAGAAAAGAGACTTCCTGATGTTATCCTGGCATGTGGCACCTTTGCCTGAAAACCATACCACAGGTTGACCCATGCTCTGTGAGTGAAATAGGATAGATGGAACCCTTCATTATGGCTGTGCTAGCACAAAGTCACAAGTCATTTTGGCTGAAGAGTTGAGGGTACTGGGGCTTGTTCAAATTGTTGATCACGCTGGAAACTGTAACTAAGGTCTGCTCAGCATAGTTGCAGTATAAACCACACGTGTGCTCTGTGGGTGTTGATCAAACACAAAATGCACTTGAGCACGCATCTGAATTAAGGATAGGCTAGTCACCCTAATAGCCAGGTAACGTTGAATACGAGTGGCCAGCTATATATATATATATATATATATTTTCAAACATTTTTCATTGAATAATATAGACATATTATGTCTATTTATTTTTATAATAATCCTCATGAAGGAGGGCATTGTGGTTTTTTCTAACCCAAGTACTTTCGTTCTCTTTGTAGATCATCCCTAGGAGTGTATTATAACTGCGATCGTTGTGATGGTGATTTTTGAAAACGCACAGGAACGCGCCCTGTTAAAAATATTTTTAATTTATCAGTTGTAGCTATGGTGCTTCCCCCCCCTCAAACAAGCGTCCCAATCTAAGGGGGCTATCCAGAAATGGTAGAAATACAAAATTAAAAGTAAATGTTAGTCAAATGCATTTGAAAACGTTGCAGCTACACATATAAATTTTGCTCAGTGCTGGTTGTTTGCGTGTATGTGTGTATATATATATATATATATATATATATATATATATATATATATATAATCACACATATTTTTATGTATGCATATGGTATATGCACTGTATGTATTAACTCATGCAATCACACTCGAAAAATTCACTGTTAATATATAGTTGGTAATATTTTTTTTTTTTTCATAAAGAGTTTATTGCTGGTAATAATTTTTTTTACAAAGTATTTCCGGTATTAAAACTTATTTTTACACTTTTATAGTGTTTTGACCCCAGTTTGGAGGTTAACTATTTGGCCATAGCTGGGACCCCAACAAGTGCTAAAACCCCGTGTCAGGGAGGACCTGGTGAAAATACAACAAGTATTTTAATTATTGTAAATATTAAATTTAATCTACTAACTTGAAATTAGAAATAAAACCTAGGTTAGTTTGGGTACCTATTCTTCTTGTTAAAATTCTTTTGGATTCCAAATTCCTAAATTATGAAGTTAAAGAATTTATAAAAAAAAAATCGTAAAAGAAATTAAGATAATTTTTTTAAAAATTGCTCACCTGTAATACTACGGAGGTTTCAAATTTTCTGCTACTTGGTCGACCTTCCAAGGTACTAAAAGCCACTGTGCCTCCAGACAACGGAGAAATATCACTGTATTCATCAGAACAAACAGCTTTTGATTCGTCATACTCTGTGATTATTCCACCTGGACGTAAACCGTATGTTCTCTCACAGGAGGCACTATAATACTGATAAGGTATCCATTCTCCATCTTCTGTGGTCCGTTTGTAAATTGCAAAACTCTCTGGACGACTTGAGTGGAAACGTATGCTCACGTAGGTAATATCAAAAGATTTACCTGAAAAGAAACATATATACACATGTATAAATATTAATTTTTGGGTAAGTTTATCTTAACAGGTACAGGAAAGGGGAAGAATCTAATGCCAAAATGGGGGGGGGCGAGTGCCAAAATCGGGGGGAGAGAGAGGACGGCGAACGCCAAAATCGGGGGGAGAGAGAGGACGGCGAACGCCAAAATCGGGGGGAGAGAGAGGACGGCGAACGCCAAAATCGGGGGGAGAGAGAGGACGGCGAACGCCAAAATCGGGGGGAGAGAGAGGACGGCGAACGCCAAAATCGGGGGGAGAGAGAGGACGGCGAACGCCAAAATCGGGGGGAGAGAGAGGACGGCGAACGCCAAAATCGGGGGGAGAGAGAGGACGGCGAACGCCAAAATCGGGGGGAGAGAGAGGACGGCGAACGCCAAAATCGGGGGGAGAGAGAGGACGGCGAACGCCAAAATCGGGGGGAGAGAGAGGACGGCGAACGCCAAAATCGGGGGGAGAGAGAGGACGGCGAACGCCAAAATCGGGGGGAGAGAGAGGACGGCGAACGCCAAAATCGGGGGGAGAGAGAGGACGGCGAACGCCAAAATCGGGGGGAGAGAGAGGACGGCGAACGCCAAAATCGGGGGGAGAGAGAGAACGGCGAACGCCAAAATCGGGGGGAGAGAGAGGACGGCGAACGCCAAAATCGGGGGGAGAGAGAGGACGGCGAACGCCAAAATCGGGGGGAGAGAGAGGACGGCGAACGCCAAAATCGGGGGGAGAGAGAGGACGGCGAACGCCAAAATCGGGGGGAGAGAGAGGACGGCGAACGCCAAAATCGGGGGGAGAGAGAGGACGGCGAACGCCAAAATCGGGGGGAGAGAGAGGACGGCGAACGCCAAAATCGGGGGGAGAGAGAGGACGGCGAACGCCAAAATCGGGGGGAGAGAGAGGACGGCGAACGCCAAAATCGGGGGGAGAGAGAGGACGGCGAACGCCAAAATCGGGGGGAGAGAGAGGACGGCGAACGCCAAAATCGGGGGGAGAGAGAGGACGGCGAACGCCAAAATCGGGGGGAGAGAGAGGACGGCGAACGCCAAAATCGGGGGGAGAGAGAGAACGGCGAACGCCAAAATCGGGGGGAGAGAGAGAACGGCGAACGCCAAAATCGGGGGGAGAGAGAGAACGGCGAACGCCAAAATCGGGGGGAGAGAGAGAACGGCGAACGCCAAAATCGGGGGGAGAGAGAGGACGGCGAACGAACACGAAATATAGAGATGGACGAATACCAATAATACCTTCCATGTATGCGTTATTTATCTAAAACTACATTCAGGTTACATGCACAAGCTGTGTAATGAAGTATAGAGGGGCATCATGTTTATGCTTAGGTTCAATTCCCAAGATGCTACATACAAATTAAATAGCCTGTATTACAAAAACGGAAAAATTTGAAAACCGAAGTACTTCCGGTCTCAAGAATTTCGAATAAAGGCTTCGCAACCTGTATTTACGAATTCCACATATTGAATTTTTATGATGGAATCAGTGTTGGTGCCATCACTGCTTTCATTCCAATTTCAGATCATTTTTTTTCTGTTTTGGAAGTCCTACTTCTCGGAACACTTGATGAAGGTTGTTGATTTTCTGTTCAAAAGTTAATTAACGTACCTACTCACAACTTATGAGAGAATATGAAAACTGAATTTTGGATCGTTGATATCGATGTGTGTGTGTGTGTGTGTGTGTGTGTGTGTGTGTGTGTGTACAGTGAGGGAGTACAAGAGATGCCAATTAAGCACTTTCTGATGAAGGCCATGAGCTGAACAACGTCATAATATAAATTAGATTCATTGTTTACAAAAGGCTAAAAAATTCCTGAGAACAGCCAAGCTACCCACATTATTAATTAGGCCTGTTGTCTTAACTATTCTCGCCAACTCAATGGCAGATATTAAGTTACAGGAATTTTAAAGACATTGGCAGAACTCTGAGAACCGTTCACTTCTATTTTTGGTATTTTCTCTTTGAACAGTTCCATGATATTTTTAAAACTTCTAATTCCTAAATGGTGAAGGTGGAAGGAAAATGAAAAAAAAAAAAAAAGGTGCTAAAATGTCTAGACCCACTGCCCAAAATAACCTAATAATATTCTTTTTCTTTTGAAACTTTTCTTGGTTGGGCTGAGATCTTTTCAGTAGGGACAAAAGGAGTTAAGGTTTTTGCAGATTATCCTGTGTTCGGGGGGTGTAATTTCGTTTTGCCGGAATGGTTTTAAAAAAATATTAAAAAAATAAATAAAAATAAACAAAAAAAATAAAAAATAAACAACAAAAATAAAAAACAAAAAATAAAAAATAAAAATAAACAAAAAAATAAAAAATTTAAAAAAAATTAAAAAATAATAAATAAAAAAATAAATAAAATTTTTTAAAAATAAATAAAAACAAATAAAAAAATTAAAAAAACAGAAGTTAAATTTATGTAAATATTTTTTATTTTTACTTAAACGCATTTTTAGTGGATACCCATATTTGAGTAGAAGCTACGTTTATTTATTATTTGTTTTCGTCCATTGGCCTAAATATTCTGAGAAATATTATTAAAAAAAAAAAAATAAGCGCTCACCGGCAGGTTTCGAACCCTTTTCCCCTAGAAAAGGGAAAATATTGTTTATCCAAGTACCCCAGGCAATGTAGTTTTAGAATATATATGGTTATGGGTGTCTATCTCCAAAACCATGGTAAGAGTTCGATAACAAACAAACTTATAGACACGCAGAGAGACAGACACGCGCAGAGAGACAGACACACGCAGAGAGACAGACACACGCAGAGAGACAGACACACGCAGAGAGACAGACACACGCAGAGAGACAGACACACGCAGAGAGACAGACACACGCAGAGAGATATTTCAACCGACTGTAGCATTGGATGATCGGTCAATGAATGTCGAATGTTTCCTTATAAAGAAACAATAGTACCATCACCATAATAAGTGTGCCCGAATGTCTTTCAAAGAGATACAAAAAAAAATGAGTGTGCGGGGAACATAACAGTTACCAGCATACAAATTGGAATCGGTGATCAGTGTTCAAATCTTGGCCTACACTATTGCGTCGGTTTTCGCCCAAAGACACTTGGAAAAGACATGAACCAATTTCTTCTCTCCCGCCACCCAACTATGGGTTAAATAGCAGTGTAGACTGCTTTCTAGCCTTGAGTTACAGCCAGTTAAGGAGAAGAAAATCAGTCAGTTATGTGCCATGCGTGACACACGCATAGGCGATCATGTACCTTTCGATACATGACTGACGAGACAGATTTTTTCCCGCAGTAGGTTGCCATTTCTTTCTGTGATAGACCAGTTGCCTCCAAAATCTATAGAACCCGGTCTGTCCTGCAATTTACCCATAGCTGGGAGGAGAAGAAAAGGATTCATACCTTTCCCAAGGGGATTAGCACGGAAGTGATGAATTCAAAACCGTGGTGAAGAATACGGAAAGTACTCCAGAATTAAAAAAAAAATATGTCTATTCATAGATAAAGAAAAAAATATCTTAGCAGAATCATAATTGTTTACATCCTTAAGGGATATCGTACTTTAAAAAGAAGTAACGTTTTTCAAGGTTATACGTCTTATGCTCACATCTAATAGCCACAAATTTGTTATGTGGGGTGAGGACAAGGGAGGGCAACGTATGAGTAGTGCGTCCAATGCCGTTCGCATTTCGAGAAAGAAGTCCGACCAATGCCGTTCGCATTTCGAGACAGAAGTCCGACCAATGCCGTTCGCATTTCGAGACAGAAGTCCGACCAATGCCGTTCGTATCTATCCCTTTTTTTTTTCATCATATTTTACTCCCTTGAAATATTTTACAAAACATCTGCAATTGAAAATATTCCTGATTGGGCTGACCGCGGTTAATTAGAATTGCGGTCCTATTTGCTGACGGTGAGACCCCCTGTAGTTTGGGATCTCACAGATGGTGAGTTGCTTACTGTGCTATCAATTCTTGTTTTAATAGATTTCCCATCACAAGTCTTCATGAAATCAAACCAGGTTTTAAACAAGTAAACAATACTTATAACCATTGACTGTACGTCTTTATCCCTTTGAGAACTTCGCCAGCCACCTGGCACCAAATATGACTCTCCTGTGCCTAATTAGTCGAGGAGGGAGGGGCTAATAACTAGTAGGGTTAGAAATTCCTTGCGAATTCTTTATTTGGAGGTTGGGTGTGGCGCTCAATAAGTTGGAACCTCTAGCGTCTGGTTTTAACACAAAAGTCGAGGCGATTGGCATACAAGGTGTAGGGGTGTGATAAGGAGATACGGTTAGTAAAAGGAATAAATAAATAAATTTGTAAAAATAGAAATTTAATCCCCATCTCAGATATTGAGCAGAGGAATGAACAATTTCATCAGACGACATTTTCGACACATTAATACTTTTGGCGAGTATAGTTACTTGTTTCAAGTAACTATACTTGATATTTGAGACAGAAGTCCACCCATTGCCATTCGTATCTATCCTTTTTTTAATCATATTTTACTCTTTATACAAGACATTTGTTCGAGGCAAAAGATACTTTTTTTTCTCAAAGGCCCGCAAAAATTTTACGGGTTTTCTATTTAAATTTTCTGAGGAATTTTAATAATTGAGAATCACACAGCTCATTGTGAGTTCTATGACAATAAAATATCCGTAGAAATTCCCCTATCGCATTGTTAGATATTTGAGTTTAATAACATTTATAACGATTGTAAAAGCGCATGTCAATCTGCTTGTATCTCCCTTCTCGGACTTTTGGCTAAGATCAAAGTATAGTATCTGTTCTCAGATCGCTCGCTTAATGATCGCCTTTTGGCTGAGATTCGATCACTGATACAGGCCGGTCGCAGGGATTCGTCCCTGCGCTTCTCGGCCTTTTGGCTAAGATCAAAGTGTAGTATCTGTTCGCGGATTACTCGCTGAATGATCGCCTTTGGGCCGGGAGCGATCACTGATACAGGCCGGTCGCAGGGATTCGTCCCTGCGCTGGTAGTATCGGGGGCTACGTCTGACTAGCTATGACAAGCTAAGACCAGCCATGACCAGCTATGACTAGCTAAGACCAGCTCTGACCAGCTTGGACAAGCTAAGACCAGCTAAAGCACTGCGGCCCGGGTGAAAGCTCGGGTCCACTCCCCCTCCCGTCCCACGTTAAACCCCGACCTTGTGTCACAACCTGACCGTGTGGGAGGTCAAGTAAATCCACGGCCTTTTGGCTAAGATCAAAGTGTAGTATCTGTTCTCAGGTTACTCGCTGAATGATCGCCTTTAGGCTGGGAGCGATCACCGATACAGGCCGGTCGCAGGGATTCGTCCCTGCGCTGGTAGTATCATAGCTAGACTAGCTAAAGCCAAAGCTAAAGACCAGCTTGGACAAGCTATGACCAGCTAAAGCCAAAGCACTGCGGCCCGGGTGAAAACTCGGGTCCATTCCCCCTCCCGTCCCACATTAAACCCTGACCTTGTGTCACAACCTGACCCTGTGGGAGGTCAAGTAGATCCTGCTTCTCGGCCTTTTGGTTAAGATCAAAGTGTAGTATCTGTTCGCAGATTACTCACTGAATGATCGCCTTTAGGCCGGGAGCGATCACTGATACAGGCCGGTCGCAGGGATTCGTCCCTGCGCTGGTAGTATCGGGGCTAAGACTAGCTATGACCAGCTAAAGACCAGCTTGGACAAGCTAAGACCAGCTAAAGCCAAAGCACTGCGGCCCGGGTCCATTCCCCCTCCCTTCCCACATTAAACCCTGACCTTGTGTCACAACCTGACCCTGTGGGAGGTCAAGTAAATCCCGGCCTTTTGGCTAAGATCAAAGTGTAGTATCTGTTCGCAGATTACTCACTGAATGATCGCCTCTGGGGCCGGGATTCCTTCTCCGATACAGGCCGGAGGCAGGGATTCGTCCCTGCGCTGGTAGTATCGTGGCTACGTCTGACTAGCTATGACCAGCTAAGACCAGCCAAGACCAGCTATGACTAGCTAAAGCCAAAGCACTGCGCCCCGGGTGAAAACTCGGGTCCATTCCCCCTCCCTTCCCACGTTAAACTCCGACCTTGTGTCACAACCTGGCCCTGTGGGAGGTCAAGTAAATCCCGTGTAGTATCTGTTCGCAGATTACTCGCTGAATGATCGCCTATGGGGCCGGGATTCCTTCTCCGATACAGGCCGGCGGCAGGGATTCGTCCCTGCGCTGGTAGTATCGTGGCTATGTCTGACCAGCTAAGACCAGCTATGACTAGCTAAAGCCAAAGCACTGCGACCCGGGTGAAAACTCGGGTCCATTCCCCCTCCCCTTCCCACATTAAACTCCGACCTTGTGTCACAACCTGGCCCTGTGGGAGGTCAAGTGAATCTCGGGGTTCGTCCCTGCGCTGGTAGTATCGCGGCTACGTCTAGCTATGACCAGCTTGGACCAGCAAAATGCAGCGGCCCGTGTGGAAACACTCGGGTCCCCACGTTAAAAACCGACCTTGTGTCACAACCTGACTCAGTGGCGGGGGGGGGGGAGTAGATACTATATTCATCAACACGCCCACGTGTGTCAAATGTGGCACAAGGCCGGTTTAATGTGGGCTTTCCGAGCCTGTAGGCTCGGGCAAAAATTGCCCGTAGAACCCGTATAAACGGGATCGGGGTGGTCAACCACCTCGAACGAGGCTCTGCCCTTCGGCGGAGCCTCGTCCGAGTTCCTCTCTGCCTCAGAGGCAGAGTTCGACCGAATAGCTGAGACGTCCAAAAAGGTAGGGGGGGGCAAGTAGATACCAAGTGTAGTATCTGTTCTCATCAGCTTTATCTGATTCTCTCTCTTTCCAATTCTAGCTTCCCTTCTTTCTTTATTTCAGAAACAACATAGAAGCAAAAACATGGAGAAAGAGCCGTGAAAACTTTACGATTTACCTATTTGAATGTTCTTATTAAATCATTACCTGAAGAATAAATATTCATGAGTTCATAGTGAGTTCTAAGACAATAAAATATCCGTAGACATTCCCCCGTCTCATTAAATATTTGAGCTTAACAACTTTAACAAAATTTTGCAATAACAATCATAAATATGAATGCTGGTCATTACTTTAAGAAGTGGGTACAAATGAAAAGATATGAAATTGACAACTTTTTCCATTTCATTAAAACAGACTTTAAACACTTCTATCTTCTCTTCTTTCATTCATCCCCACCCCTCGGGCAATCAAAATGGAATAGTCCATTATTTACGAGGTATTGGCAGGAGACGTTAGACACTTCTAGCTTACCTTCTTTCTAGTCAAATCCCAGTATTACGCACATTTCTCTTAATGATAATTTTAAAATAATTCATCAGGCGATGTTATTTTAATTATAGTAACCTCCCTTTTTTTTTTCCTTTTTTTTTTTTTACGATTGCTTTACTCAGTTCCCGTCGTTTGATAATGCGTGCCTGGGAAAAAAAAAAAAAAAAAAAAAAAAATGACGCTTTTATTGTGGTCGCCACTTCCTCCTTGAAATTTTTATTTTATCGTGGTCGCCACCATATTTCTATTTTTGCATGTCTTGAAGTCGGAACGCTACGATCGCTTCTCTGTATCCTTTTTGTGTGTTAACACTAATTTTAATTTGGGAACTTTTTGCCTTATTACTGGTGTTTTGCCTACTTTTCGTTTGCATATTTAGTTTACTTAATATTATTGTTGCCTTATCCTTTTCCTTCTTTTCTTATTGTTTATTACAAACTTTGTTAATTCTGTTTGTTGTGCATCTGCCAATTACAATTAACCACTCGACAGTTATTTTCGTGTCCTGAATTGCTTTTAATCTTTATGGGGAATGATTGTAAAATACTATTTACATTATTCGGACTACTGTCCTCATCTTTGTCGGCATATTTATCACAACGTTTCGACCTTTCAGTGTCCGTCTATATTTCTGAGATGAGGTATTATGAACACTATTTACATTATTCGGACTATTGTCCTCATCTTTGTCGCCATATTTATTACAACGTTTCGGCCGTTGTACACTCCGGCCTTCTTCGGGTGGTTGAAATATAGAACTGAACTCTTTATTTCACTCGCTGAGGTAGACTGTTCTAGTTCCACGTGCCATGTTTAATGGATGTCAGTTACCAGTTATGTCCTGTTCATTCCCCTCTCCAAGTTCTCCACTGCCTTAACCGGGTATTGAACTCACACTCTTTGGGTCCTGTCACTGGATCTAACCAACGCCTTTATCCACTGTACCATGTGCCCATTCTTCCCAATAACTGTTACTTTATGAAAGACTATCGATCAATCCGATCTTATGCCCTTCAGATCTATATTTACTTCCTCTTACCATAGAACGTACACAAGTTCGAATCGGCCCAATTCTCTTCGTATTCCATTAGTAAGGAAGAAGTTCCATTCAGATAGCTTCTTTTAATAATTGTTACTTTCTTGAACAAACGACCGAGTGAATGTCTCCCCGATCGCTACGATCTTAAGCTATTCAAATCTATAGTCAACGGTTATCTATCCTCAGAATACGTACTTGCTTTTATGTCCAAACAACAACCTTGTTAACAAGTCTCTACCTTGAGTGGCTCTTGCTTTGGGTGAACATTTCATAAAAAAAAAATGTTTATATTTAAAACCAATTCGAGAAGCACACCGCCCGCAAGATAGTGTGGGCCGAGTAATTAATAACGCTATCCGATTTCATGTTTACGTACTTAGCTTGAGAGAGGTCAAGTGTACAGATTGATGACGACAGTCTGTCAAAATGAACACCGATTAGCCATGATCTCAAAAGGGTCAGAAAACAGCACGTCATGTTTAGATGTCATGTGCATTGTTTGTTGTTTTTTTTTCTTTGGTTATTTCTTTTTAATCCCACGTAGTTAATAAAAAAAAAAAAAAAAAAAAAAAAAAACACCGTACCTCCCCACGAGGCCGGTCAGTCTCGAATATATTGCGGTTCAGACTGGGCGCTGAGGTGGAATTCGGTAACAAAAATAATTAGCCACAAGAAAGACCATTGAAAATTTGGCCGTTTTCTTACTTGAAATTTCTGACGAATCTTAATTCTTCAGTTAATGAGCGAGTAAGCTCAAAGCGAGTTCTACGACGATAAAATCGTCATAGAAATTCCCCCGTCGCATCGTTAAATATTTGAGCTTAACATCTTCAACAAAATATTGCAATAACAAATCATAATTACGAATGCTGGTCATTATTTCAAGAAGTAAGGGGGTACAAATTAAAAGATTTGAAATTATCATGCCACCTCTCAAGATCAGATTTCTAGTGGATATAGTCAACCTACTAGCAGGGAATTTTAATTCTTAAGTTGATTGAATGAGCTCATGGTGAGTTCTACGACAATAACATATCCGTAGAAATTCACCTATTGCATCATTAAGTATTTGAGCTTAACAACTTTAACAAAAGATTGCAACAACAACGACCATAAAAGCACATTCTGCTTGTACCTCCCTTCTCGGCCTTTTGGCTAAGATCAAAGCGTAGTATCTGTTCTCAGATTACTCGCTGAATGATCGCCTTTAGGCTGGGAGCGGTCACCGATACAGGCCGGTCGCAGGGATTCGTCCCTGCGCTGGTAGTATCATAGCTAGATTAGCTAAAGCCAAAGCTAAAGACCAGCTTGGACAAGCTATGACCAGCTAAAGCCAAAGCACTGCGGCCCGGGTGAAAACTCGGGTCCATTCCCCCTCCCGTCCCACGTTAAACCCCGACCTTGTGTCACAACCTGACCGTGTGGGAGGTCAAGTAAATCCCCGGCCTTTTGGCTAAGATCAAAGTGTAGTATCTGTTCGCAGATTACTCGCTGAATGATCGCCTTTAGGCCGGGAGCGATCACTGATACAGGCCGGTCGCAGGGATTCGTCCCTGCGCTGGTAGTATCGGGGCTACGTCTGACTAGCTATGACAAGCTAAGACCAGCTATGACAAGCTAAGACCAGCCATGACCAGCTATGACTATCTAAGACCAGCTCTGGCCAGCTTGGACAAGCTAAGACCAGCTAAAGCACTGCGGCCCGGGTGAAAACTCGGGTCCACTCCCCCTCCCGTCCCACGTTAAACCCCGACCTTGTGTCACAACCTGACCGTGTGGGAGGTCAAGTAAATCCACGGCCTTTTGGCTAAGATCAAAGTGTAGTATCTGTTCTCAGATCGCTCGCTTGATCGGCCTTTTGGCTGAGATTCGATTAAATGATACATGCCTGGCACAGGGCTTCGTCCCAGCGCTGGTAGTATCGCGGCTACGTCTAGCTATGACCAGCTTGGACAAGCTATGTCCAGCTAAGACCAGCCCTGACCAGCTCGGACCAGCTAAGACCAACAAACTCCAGCGGTCCGGGTGGAAACACTCGGGTCCCCACGTTAAAAATCGACCTTGTGTCACAACCTCAGTGGCGAGTCAAGTAGATACCAAGTGTAGTATCTGTTCTCATCAGCTTTATCTGATTCTCTCTCTCTCCAATTCTGGCTTTCCTTCTTTCTTTCAGAAACAGCAGAAAAGGAAAACATGGAGAAAGAACCGTGAAAATTACACGATATATCTATTTGAATTTTCTTATGCATCTTAATTCTTCAGCTAATGATTGAATAAACTCATGCCGAGTTCTATGACAATAAAATATCTGTAGACATTCTCCCGTTTCGTTGTTAAATATTTGAGCTTAACAACCTTAACAAAATATTGCAATAACATTCATAATTATGAATGCTGGTCATTATTTTAAGAAGTAAGGGGGTACAAATGAAAAGATATGAAATTATCATGCCACTTCTCAGAGAAGATTTCTAGTGGATATAATCAACCTATTAGCAGGGAATTTTAATTCTTAAGTTGATAGAACTCACCATGAGCTTATTCAATGACAATAAAATATCCGTAGAAATTCATCTATCCCTATTAAATAATTGAGCATAACTTTAATAAAATATTGCAATAACAACCAGCTACATAATAAATGCGAATGTCAGTGTGTCACACTTTTCAATTAAAAGTACAACTCTCCAACTTTCAATAGCTCATGTTACAGAAATTTTGGATTCCTAATTTTCGTTTCTGGGATTCTTTTTTTTTGTACGGTAACAACTTTTATAAGTTGGAAATAAATTTGGGAATAACTGAAATTAATTGCGAAATCCAGCTAAAGTAACCCATGAAATAATTTTTTGTACTAAAAGGACCTACGTACATCAATCTGTCTAAATTGACTGACGGCAGAAGAATTATTGTTGAGCTTTTAAAAGGTAAGCTTAAATATTAATGCAATAGTTAAATGTAACGATCAATTTTGAGTTCTTCTGTAGTTTATTGTTGCTTATAGCATACGGTAGCAGTATGCCTCGCCAAAAGAAATCTCCGCTAACAAAGGAACTGATTGCAATAAAAAAAAGCCAAGGCTGCAACGAAGAAAAGAAAGTCCCGTGCAGATCAAACGGCGGCCAGGAGAGTTTCCAATGCTGAGTTCAGGAATTGTTCACGCTTGTTCAGGAATTTGAGAGTCCCTATCAAGATCTCACCGTGGGAGCTAGCTTAAATGCCGCCCGACGGGGCAGCTTTTAAGCTTGTTTTATTATAATTGTTCTTGTCTTCTCGTTTTTTTTGTTAAGATCAAAAAGTGTAGTATCTGTTCTAATCGGTTAAATTTGATTTTCACTCTCTCCAGTTCGAGATTTCCTTTTCTTTCTTTCTGAAACAGTATAAGAAGAAAGACCCGTGAAAATTTCACGGTTTACCTACTTGAATTTTCTGAGGAAGCGGTCTGAAAAATGTTCACTCCGACCAAGAAGCCTTTGAAAATCTTATGTGCCGTGTTCCTTCAGAACGCAGGCGATCATGGCTCTCCTCTTCCTCCTAGTTCTCAATAAGTTTTATCATTTTGCAACTTCTCTCAGACCCTGCCCTATCATCCGCTAGCTATGCTTTCCCTTGTTCTTCTATTCACCCTGTGAGTATCAAATTTTCCAAGCTCTGTTTTCTCAGAAATTTCAGCTGCCTCTTCCCGATGTTAAGTATTACTTTCCTTTGAATATAAAATGGTTAAAAAAAATAAAGACCTGAGGTTTGGATACACCTTGATAAGCGAGTCAGACCGAAAATAAATTTAGCAGCATTTCATATATTAACTTCACTAAGTTAAAAAAAGAAAATAACGGAAACTGAACCAAGTTTGTAACAACGAATTTAGTAAAAAAGCAAAACACTGCTCCAACTCAGAAAACTAAGTTATAAAACTACTGAACGTCAATATTACCGCGCACTTTCTGGCTCTTAAAGTACACGTTTGAATAACCACAATTAAGTAAATTGAAATGTCCTTGTGAAGTTCTGACTGTTAAGCACTTCACAAAGTACTTCCATTATTGTACTTGGCTTCCATTTTGAATCTTTCTTCATCTTTATTCGTTGCTTTTTAATCTCAACGTTTTTAATCGATATATTCTTCATCGGCTGTTGAATTAGGAGTAATGCTTTGAAGTTGTTTTGAGATTCTCACATCAAGTCTTTTCATTACTACACTTTTTTTTTTATTTAGAAAGAAAAAAGAGAAAAAAGAGAAAGACGAAGAGAAAGACGAAGAGAAAGACGAAGAGAAAGACGAAGAGAAAGACGAAGAGAAAGACGAAGAGAAAGACGAAGAGAAAGACGAAGAGAAAGACGAAGAGAAAGACGAAGAGAAAGACGAAGAGAAAGACGAAGAGAAAGACGAAGAGAAAGACGAAGAGAAAGACGAAGAGAAAGACGAAGAGAAAGACGAAGAGAAAGACGAAGAGAAAGACGAAGAGAAAGACGAAGAGAAAGACGAAGAGAAAGACGAAGAGAAAGAAAAAGAAAAAAAAACTTCCAAATCTTCAACGATGTATTTCAAACTTTGTGGGCTTAGCAGAACAAGTCGTATTAGTTCTCAAAAGGTGCCACTTGGCGGCGGGCATTTTACTTGTAAACAAAGACGGAAAGTACGATACATGAGCGCGTGCGTGAGAAAGTAGCTGTGAGAAATCTATCACTTTTGTTATTTTGATTAATATATCTATATTAAGTACCGTAATTCCCCGTGTATAATACGCATTCATCCATAATACGCACACATAAAATTGTACTGAAAATGTGGGGAAAATGCTTCTACTCATGCATAATACGCACCCCTTGTTTGGTAATCGAACCCTGTTAATTGTACCTCTCCAATTTCATTACGGCCAGCGTTTCCTACTTTATTTTTAAAAAATGGTTTTAAAACGTAGAATAATATTATTCTAATTTAGTTTTATGATATTGTATATATTTATTTATGCTATATATATATATATATATATATATATATATATATATACACACACACACACACACACACGTATGCAGTATTCACATTGTGATCAAAGCTACTGGTAGTTACTAATAGTAGTTTTGTAACTTAAAAGTAATCCATTCCCATCTACGGTTAATCTGCTATAACAGGCCACCCCTCTCCCACTAGTAGTCCGTTAATGAAAGGTTTGTCTGCATTTAGATTTCGGCAATAAATAACCCACAGAGGTGTTGATATGCCGCTAAAGAAAATCAACCAACAAGAAAGAACTGTTTCATGACATTAATCCATATATCCTACAATTTCTTAAAGAGATTAAACTATTTCAAAATATAACTTCAACAAAACTACAACATACTGGAATTCGTTCCCGGTTCTCCGATTTTCCAATCCCGTTATCCCTTAGAGCAAACATTGTGAATATTCCAATGAAGATGAGGATAACAGTCCGAATAATGTAAATAATGCAAATAATCATAATACCTCATCTCAGAGATATAGACAGATATAAGAATTTTGTTGTACGATTTTCTTGTGAAAAAAAAATCATTTGCCTTATGACGCCGATTCATGTCGAAGTTTCCCAAATTGTCCGATATAATTTTACCATTCTAGCTCATTCTCATCCAACTATACCCACCCACGTCTTTAAAGACTAAATTCTTGTTTAATATCTTTTAGAATTCCAGCCCAGATAGTGCTGTCTAGCCTTCGTCGAATTGCTGTGGGTAAATGCTGCAATTGGTTGATATTTCTCTTGTTAAAGATTATTCACCATTACATATGTCAAACGATGTCTATAAAGCAACACTTACTAGCAAATACTAGGTTTTAAATGTCAAGTAGCAATAAAAGATATGTCATCATAAAATGCCCCAGTGTTCATGCGTATACAGATATCTTTAACTTTGAATGAAACATTAAAATAGACTGTGCATAGCAAATAGACATTGACCGACTAAAATCTTTTCATTGGTGTGAGTAAAAGTCAATAACGCTAGTTTATTGGAGGTTATAAAACTGAGAAAGCATTTAAAATGAATCAACCCAACTAACGTATACCAAGATAGGAAAATAAAACCACCAGCTATTTAATGTTTGGGACACTGAGCTCTATAGCCTTGGATGGAAAACGGGTTAGAAGTAGGAACATTTTTAAATTCAAAACTTTAGAGAAGGCAACGGGAAACTCCCTACCTTTCCCAACAAGACATGCCAGTTTTGTGTGCCTCGTCCGTTCAGTACATGGCTCTCCACAGCTCCCTGTCTATTGTAGCCCTTAATAAATTTTGTCGTTTTGTTATCTCCCCTAAACCTTGTTCCGCCATCTATTTATTCAACCGCGCTAAAACAGTTACGACTTAGTTATACGTATCCCCATTGGGTGCTCCATACTTTCGGCTTTGTGCCATGCTTAGAAATCACCACTTGCACCTTGATGTCGTATAATGGTTAGTAAGCTTGTCTCGCTAGAACAATTACGACTGAATAGTAAGATCAGTCTCCAGTGCCACTGAAGTAAAAATAAATCTCTCCATAAGAGAAGAATATTTAACTATTTTTTTTTTATTTCCACGTTCCCGTGTTGAAGACCTCGGATCAACCGCTGACCTGATCAAATTCTTTTTTATGTGCCATGTCCTTTCAAAGCGTAGGCGATCATGGCTCTCCACATCTTTCTATCCCTTGCAGCTCTCAGCAAGTTCCTTCCCTCTGCTTCCTCCCACAGACCACGTTCCGTCATTCACTTGCTCAAGCTCGTCAGGTATGTCATGCGTTGTTTTCCCTTGTCTCTCCTTTTCCCTCTATTCGACCCGTGAGTATCAGATTCTCCAGGCCCCCCTTCCTCATTATGTGTCCCAGAAACTTCAGCTGCCCCTCTCTGATAAGTATAAGCCCCCCTCCTTTGTTTGCAACCTCCTCATAGTTGCTCTCACGCTCGGCCCCTGACATCCTTCTGTAGAACCACATCTCTGTCGCCTCGAGTCTCTTCTTCATCTTTGAGGAAATCGTCCAATATTCGCTGCCTCTTCCTTATGTTAAGTATAAGCCTCCTTCTTGTTTGCATCCTCTCTAAGACCTCATCATTGCTCACACGCTCGGTCCATGATATCCTTAGCATCCTTCTGTAGAACCACATCTTCGTCGCCGCGAGTCTCTTCTCCGTCTTTCAGGAAATCGTTCAACATTCGCCGCCGTAAAGAAGAACAGACGTCGCGTAACAGCTCAGTATTCTTTTCTTTGTTACCAAAGAAATCCTTCTGCCTCGCAGCACAATGCCCAGCTTTTGGAATGTGTCCTTGGCCATCCCGATACGTCTCCGGATCTCAGTGTCGCACTTAATGTCTTCTGTCAAGACGCTTCCCGGATATTTAAACTTCTGCGTCTGATTAATTCTAGTGTTCCCGACCTGCAAATCGCATTTCGGGCTCATCCTTTTATTGATGACCATGCATTGTCTTCTTGTAGTTTATGCTTAGTCCTTTCTTCTCGCTCTCCGTCGCTACCTTCTGTAGGAGATTTTGTAATTTCATTTCCGTGTTTGCTATTAGTACTGTGTCACCTGCGTCTATTATGTTGTTAAGGTTGTGGCCGCCAATGCCAAATCACGGTAGGGTTTCCAATGCTCTCAAAATTGCCTCGCTGTATAGGTTGAACAGGTCCGGTGAGAAGACGCATTCTTGCCTTACGCCCCTTTCTAATTTTGTGTATTCACTGAATTCTTTCCCTATGCGCATGCATGCTGTTTGCTGCCAGTCTGGGTTTTGATTATTCTGATATCCCTCCCAAATATACCAAGGTTGCTGAGCAGTTCCAGCAGATCCTTGTGGCGTACTTTGTCGAAGGCCTTTGCGCAGTCTATGAAACATAGGTACACGTCCTTCTGCATCTGTAGACCCGATGAAATTACCGGTTGAAAACGTATCGGCACAGATCGCATCCCAAATCAACGACTTCCCCACTTTAAAAAGAGAAATGGTAACCCCATCAGACCGCTTTCCATCACCACGGTCGAGGCCAACGGGTTTCAAATGAGAGGTATTTTTAAGCTGAGTAAAACCTGGATATGTTTACTTGCGTATAACACGAATCGACGTTTTGCCTTTAATTTTCGTTCAAATTTCTCGTATTATACGCAAGGAAATAGTATTTATGGAGCCGGTTGGCCCAGCTCGCAGTGGAAGAGCGTGTTATGAAAAGAAAAGGAGTCTTTTTCCCCCGTTTCATCCGCAATACGTTAATATAAAAATTTGCAGTTCTGCATTTTTACGAGAAAGTATCAAATATTAAGTGGCCCAGTAATTTATCACACACTGGGAGAATAAGCAAGGTGAAATCCTAACAAAGTCAATGAAAAGGCTTCTCACTTTAACGTCACTGTGTTTAACAAGAGATAGTCATGTTGAACCGTTATCTCCTGCCGTGAGAGAGAATGGAAAACGATGTCTGTGGAGCTTGCCTGCTGCTTGGAAATTGGTGTGGCTAGCTTTATTTTTCCGCTCGTGCGGCGTTGTCATCTAACACTATCTATAAATGGAAAAGAATGCAGAAAAAAAATAACTTCCGCCTCTTCACGTGGTATTGGAGTCAGGTTACCAGTTTGTTACGGAAGTCATCTGTTTACAGCGACGTTTACAAGGGATAGTTTTCTTGTGTGTGCGGACGAGGGGAGCGGATGTATTCATGTGATATTAGGTTGTAGTAGCACAGATCATTCTTTTTAAATCATTTCACCCCATGCAAGGCAGTAAAGCCACTAAGACACAAGGGGTTACCGAGTGTAAAAGAATAAGAAAAAAAGAGAAAAATTGAGAAAGAACAATAGAAGAGAAACCAAGAAGACAGTAGATAACGATTGACATTGCATTTAAATTTGCTTTCTAATCATTTCACCCCATGCAAGGCAGTAAAGCCACTAAGACACAAGGGGTTACTGAGTGGGAAAGGATAAGAAAAGAGAAACATTATTAAACAGCGAGAACAACAGCAGAGTAATCAAGAAGACAGTAGATAACGATTAAAATTGCATGTAAATTTTTAAAGATCAAAGTTGATTGGAAGGCATCGCGCCGGAAGCGAGTTCCACAAGCGAGAAGTGCTATAGAAGAAACTATCAGCATAGAACTTACGGCTACATCCAGCCAATTCAACTGTGTTTTGATGAGACCTTTCCGCCAATCTAGTACTGCGCTTAAATTCATAAAGTCTAGGTACCATAGCGAAGAGCTCACTCGAAAAATTACCATCAATGTATTTATAGAAAAGGCAAAGTTATATTACGGCGATGGAAACGTGACGATGAATTAGGACCAATAACATTGCTGATCAGTGATAGTATTGGGCTATACTTGACCCCAAACTCAGTCAGATCCGTTTTTAACGTGGGGACCCGAATGTTTACACTAACCGCTGGTCTAAGCTGGTCAGAGCTCGTCCAAGCAAGTCATAGCCGTGATACCACCTGTGTTAGGTAAGTACTGGACTGCGATTTTTGGTTCGATTTGGTTTTTGTTTTACGGCATATCAACACCTCAATGGGTTATTTAATGCCGACAATTTTTTTTATTGCTGGTAATGTTTTTGTTTTGTTAAAAAAATATATTGCTAGTAATATTTTTATTTTATTTTATTTTTTACAAAGTATTTCTGGTATTAAAACCTATTGTTACACTTTTTCTGTTTTGATCCCAGTTTTATTTACTCATAGCTGGGACCCTAACAGGTGCTACCACCCCGGGTCATGTTGCACCTGGGAACACCAGTAATTAAGAGGTGGTTCCAAGCTCCTCAAAACCTCCTGATCAGACGCCTTGCTGTTGGGAGTAGTTTATCCTCATGCGCAAAACTGAATTATATTGGAAAATCTTGCATGTTTTCATTAGATATCAAGAAAAAAAAAGCTTTAAACAAAAAAGTCACAATATATGGGGGTGGAAGGTGTCAGTTTAATCTAACACTAGGAGGATTTTTTTTTTTACTATTTCCAGAAACATTAAGGTGATGAAAAAGTGAGTAGAAAATTAGAGAACTTGTTGGACATTACAAAATACAGTCACAAGCCTGGAAACAAATAAGGGTAATAGAAGAAAAAAAAAGATCGTCTATTTTGTTTTTGTCCCCAACAAAGCGGTTCAACTGATTGGATCAGCTCCGAATTATGTGGACAATTTCGTTGTTGGCCTTACCTATGCTATAGCCAGTAATTAAGCTACCATTATACACAATGACCAGAGGATTAAGTGATCGATTGGACCTTTGAAAGGTTATTGTAATTATCATCCCGTGCCAATGGATTTTAAAGAGTTATATATTTAGAGAAACCAGAGTAACGTTAGATAAAGCAAGGGTGTAATTGGCAGAAACTCCATGACAATTAAGTTGAGGATATTTCACGAATTTAGAGAACAAGATTTGTCGATGACTTCTGGAGCATGTTGAGGTCGGTATTGTGACCAAATTGCTTATGATATTACAGGTTTATTGTTTCATAAAATTTAAAACAACACAGGCAAAAAAAAAAAAACTTTTAAAATGGCCAAGACAGTAGTCGAAAGTGCTCCGAACGAACAACCATTTGAACAATCTCAACAGATACTAACAAGAAATATCTTGTTAGCATGCTAGAAAAAAAAGAGAAACTTAAAAGTACAGTAGAGTGCCTCATATCCGGAATCCCTCATATCCGAACATGATTTTGATGTGCATATTTAAACTATATGGGTGATATGTAACAGATTTCAAATTTGTTTTTCAGGAATTGCTCATGCTTATTTCACCCTAACGGCTTGTACTGGTGCAAAAGTTGATGGGAATAAGAGGAAAGGATGACAAGGGGACACATCTGGATCAAGATAGCGACAAGATGCATGATTGTGATAAAACCTGGACTGAAATTGAAAAAGCTATTGAAAAGGTTGTCAGTTTTATGGAAAGGAAAGCTAGCGCTGTATTGGTGCAATAGACGATGGGAATAAGAGGAAAAGAACAGCTTTGGAGGTATCACAAAAAGTGGAAATTTTAAACAGACTAGACGCTTCTGAAAGTTCATTGTAACTAATGGCTGAGTTCAACATAGGAAAGTCAACATTGTATGATATAAAATCTTCCAAAGAAAATATTTTCCAGCGTTCACACTGTCACAATGAACAAGGAAATGAAAAAAAAAAAAAAACATGATTGTGATGAAACCTGGACTGAATTTGAAAAAAGCTATTGAAATGGTTGTCGGTTTTATGGAAAGAAAGCTAGCATTCAACTATGACAATCGCAATAACACACGCAGAGTTAAAAAGTGTCTTTCGTTTAAAAAATTTCAAGAACAAAAGCAAGTTTTTTGCTTTTCTTCTTATTGAGAAGTATGCTTGTAGACATAGCACCATCTTTAACGGATTTGTTATTGGGGGGGGTCACCATTTGAGGTTGAGAAGATGCGGTAAGTTGACAAAGAAAAAATTACATGTGCTTAATTGGTTGAAAGAAACTGACAAACAAAAGATTTGACAATGAGATAGACATTTTTATTCTATCGGGAACTTTCAGGAGAATGTTCAAGGATAGTTCCTGAAAATAAGTGAAAGTAAGTGTAAATGGAATGAATGTTCTTGTGGTATTCCCTGTAAAAATGAAAAAAATGGATGTCTCCTGCAAATGCATGAGATTCAATGTCTTCATCTGCAACAGTACAAGACGAAAAAAAGGTTAGTCTCTTGAAATTTCTATTACACTTGCTCCCAGGTTTTCTTTCTTATTTTTACGCATACCCAAAAGCTGAAAAGGGGTTGCTACTACTAATAGAGTTTTGAATGCACATGTGTCTGGCCATATCAGCTGTTGCTACATGTTCTTCTGGCTTTATATGCAGTAACCATATAAATTCTATATAAATAGAAACTTTGTGAATCCCAGAGTTGTCATTTAGACTCAAATCATGAACAAATAAAACCCATAGCGTTGGGAAAAGTTCAAATAATTTATGATATCTACTTATCTCAATAAAACATCAATTGATTATGTCCACCGTTTAAGGCAGCGGTTCTTAACCTTGTTTTGAATAATAGACCCCTTTAGCCAGGGACCCCAATAACAACTAGCCCTTCATCAACAAACAAGATTCTCAGTCTCTGTGTGTGCGTTTGTTTTTCACAAAACTTGTACGTGCATTTCTCTATACTGCCCACACTTCACTTTTCAGCCAATCTTGCTTGAAAGAAATTGTGGTCAATTAATCTTCGCCAGGAAATGAGAAGATAATCAAGCCATGATAAACGTGGAAATTGTGAATTGTCATTTGCTCTTCCGGAGTGGCAAAAGCCAGCAGTTGTGCAGAGAATGACGACATTCAAATCATGAATAAAATGTTACCCTTAGAGTTGGAAAAGTCACTGATTATGCTCATGGCGAGTTCAATGACAATATCCATAGAGATCACCCATCACATAAATAATGATTTGAGCTTAGCAACTTAAACAAAATATCGCAATAACAATTGTTAGAAGAAGAAAAAAAAGGCTAGTCTCTTGAAATTTTTACTACACTTACTCCCAGTTTTTCTTTCTTATTTTTATGCATACCCAAAAGCTGAAAAAGGGGCTGCTGCTGCTAATAGTGTCTTGAACGCATATGTGTCTGGCCATATCAGCTGCTGCTACATGTTCTTCTGGATTCATTTGCATTAACCGCATAAAAAGAGACAAGAAAAATTATGGTTTGAAAAAGGTAGTTATTCTTGTTTTTGCTTCAATTAAATGCAAAAGAAATAAAAATTACAAAAAAAAAAAGCATGGGAAATTTTCACTGTTTTCCTTATTGAATCTTCTGATGAATTTCATTTTTCAGTTAATGACTGAATAATCTCATGTTGAGTTCTATGGCAATAAAATGGTCATAAAAATTTCCTTATCACATGACTAAACAAAGTACTGTAATAACATCAACAATCATAAATATGAATGCGGGTCATTACTTTAAGAAGTAAGCGGGTACAAATGAAAAGATTTGAAATTTATTTCATTACTGAAACCAAGTAGTGTATGTCTTGCTTCTTTTACCCAACCAAAACTGCATAGTCTATTATTTATGAGATATTGGCAGAAGATGTTAAAAATTTGATCTTCCCTTTTTTATTTCTTCTTTTCTAGCCTAACCCCGTCTTATGAAGATTTCTCTTAATAATAATAATCTATATCTTTAATTCTCAAAATTTGTATGTATGTAGGTATGTATGTATGTATGTATGTGTATGTGTGTGTATGTGTGTGTATGTGTGTGTGCGTGGTCGGATGTTGTTTATGCGTTTCCATCGAATTTCGATGAAATCGTTTTTTGTTTGATAGATAATTCTTCAGTGTCGGTTTTGAGTCCAAATTGGCTGGAAATAATTACAACCTTGAAGGTGAAAAATAAAAGATTTTTTTTTACACTTTGCGCATAAATCAAAGGCAAAATTTAATGTCTGTAAAAAACAGCGTACAATCAATTTAGGGAGTTGAAATCTAACGCAAAAGATTAGAATTATAAAGAAAAATTATCGTATATTATTATTGTGACGGTCCATGGAAGAAGTTCCTTCCTTGCAAGATTGAGAACGCAAAAGCGGCCCTTTTCAGGCCCCCCTTCAAATTGTTACCCAGACACACACACACCATTTAGGGATGTGACTCAATTGCACCGAATTGTTACTAACACTGACTTTAAACTTAAACCTCTCCAACTGAACAGCAAAATCCCAGTCATGAAACACCCGGTCAAAGACGGGTTATACTGCTAGTTTTAGATAATTCAGCAGATGTTATTTCATTCATGGTAACTGGATTTTTGGCGATTGCCCGAGTGTTTCTGTCGTTAGATAATGTGCTTCTGAATGGTGAAATGTTGGAAGAGCCAGGCCGCAAATTGACTGTGGGTGACTGTGTTCATGTGTAGTCGAACCAGCATAACAAATTTAGTTCGATTATGCCCTAAAACAGGGGTCGGCAACCTATGCCACGCCAAGCAATTTCCGATGGCACGCAGCGGCAAACGACATCACGAAGTCCGAACCAATAACTACTACAACGTGAAAAAGCTATTTAGCTGTTTCAATTTTAATATATACTAAAGTATATATACTAAAGTATATATACTATATATCACTACAGTGGAACATCGGTACACGAATTTAATTCGTTCCTGAATACGTATGCTGTTGGCACACTGAATGATTTTAAAACCCTAAGTCGGCACATTGCAAACGGTTGCCGATAGCTGGCTTAGAATAGTGCTGTCACATATGGTCCGGTGCCCCAGCTATTTACCCTGAGCACCATAGAAGAATCAGCAATATTATTGGTCCTGATCTGGCGTCTCGGCTCAAATCCCTTTCCCACCGCCGTTAGTTTGCCTCTCTGTGTCTTTTCTTTCATGGTAATTGTTCGGATGAGCTCTTAGCTATGGTTTTCGAATTTAAGCGCAGTACGAACGAATAACTACTACAACGTGAAGAAGCTATTTAGCTGTTACAATTTTAATATATACTAAAGTATATATACTATATATTACTACAGTGGAACATCGGTACACGAATTTAATTCCTTCGTAACCCTAATGTTCGTAAAGCGAAACTATTTTTCCAATAAAAATGGTGAAATGCCAGGGCGCAAATTTACTGTGGATGACTTTGCGATCAAGGCACTCTCTAAACTTGCACCCGGGCTCTTACAATATTTCACCATTCCTAGCAGATCTATTTTCAAAGTGTGGGATATCAAATAACAAAAGTGATGGAAGGAAAAAGAATCTAAATGAAATCGGCTAGGCACGCGTGCCACACCAAGCAATTTACAATGGCACGCAGCCGCAAATGAAATCGGATAGATAAAATTTTTTTTTTTTTAAATTCCCAGCATCCTTTGTTCGTGTTTATGTGTAGTCGCACCAACATAACAAATTTAGTCCGATGATATCTTAAAGGCAACGTATGGCACGCGTGCCACATGTGACACGCCAAGTAATTTCCAATGGCACGCAGCGGCAAATGACATCACGAAGTCCGAGCCAATAACTAGTACAACGCAAAGAAGATATTTAGCTGTTTCAATTTTAATATACAGGGTTTGGACAAAATAATTAGAACAGATGCAAATTTCCCTCCTGTATTTCAAAGACCTATTATATTAAGAACTTTAACTAAAACTTCGTAATTGCAGGTTATATCTATTGTAAATACGTTTATGTACCTAATTTACTCTCTTTGTCACATTTATTTTTAGAATTTAGTAAAATTTAAGCTAAATGCGTGACCTCTCCGAGTTCGAAAAAGGGCAAATTGTTGGAGCTCGCATGGCAGGAGCCTCGATCACTAAGGTTGCTGAACTGTTTGGTTTTTCAAGAGCTACCATATCAAGAACACTGATGCAATTCGAGAAACAGAGCAAAACCTCTAGCAACCGTAGCAATTCGGGCCGGACTTGCAAACGTACTTACAGGGACCGACGTGCATTGAAACGCAATATGAAAATTTAGGAAAACGAGTAGCGAAAGATGCCTTTCAAAAGCTAAACTAAGTATTAAGAAAGTGGAAAATTTCATAAGAAACCAAGAAAAGGGCGCGAAACATCTACGTTATATCAGCTCTTTCATACGGCAGTGAATGCTAGACGATTTCTACACGGATTACGAGGAGACAGAGATTTGGTTCTCCCCGAGGAGAGCGAGAATACCATGGACAGTGCATGCAAGCAACGAGGAAGTATGAAAGAAAACGGAAGCACAAAGAACATTTATAATAAGAAAATGCATCGGGAATATTTGAGAGCCATTAGGAGAGAGGGATTGGAAAATTCGACATTCACAGGATATGTCGATATTGTAATCAAAAGGAACAAGGGTAGGTAGCGAGCGAGCTCCATGGGAACGTTATGGCAGGACGGAAAGTGGGCGGTATGGTAAAAAGACAAACATTATTAAAAGGTGCACGGGATAGGGGAGGTTGTGCAGAACAAGGCACGCCCCCCCTTCTGAAGGGATATGGCACAAAGAGAATGACCGACTCGTGTCGCTTCTAGCTCGCATTTTAGACATCAATTTCAATTTGAGAAATGATTTGGGCGTTATAAAGATTTTTGAAAAACGGTCAAGAAAGAAAAAAAAAAGAAGAAGAAAGAGAGAGAGAGGAGAAGAGAGAGAGAGAGGAAAAGAAGAGAAGAGAGAGAGAGGAAAAGAAGAGAAGAGAGAGAGAGGAAAAGAAGAGAAGAGAGAGAGAGGAAAAGAAGAGAAGAGAGAGAGAGGAAAAGAAGAGAAGAGAGAGAGAGGAAAAGAAGAGGAGAGAGAGAGAGAGAGGGGAAAAGAAGAGGAGAGAGAGAGAGAGAGAGAGGAAGAGAAGAGAAGAGAGAGAGGAAAAGAAGAGAAGAGAGAGAGGAAAAGAAGAGAAGAGAGAGAGGAAAAGAAGAGAAGAGAGAGAGGAAAAGAAGAGAAGAGAGAGAGGAAAAGAAGAGAAGAGAGAGAGGAAAAGAAGAGAAGAGAGAGAGGAAAAGAAGAGAAGAGAGAGAGGAAAAGAAGAGAAGAGAGAGAGGAAAAGAAGAGAAGAGAGAGAGGAAAAGAAGAGAAGAGAGAGAGGAAAAGAAGAGAAGAGAGAGAGGAAAAGAAGAGAAGAGAGAGAGGAAAAGAAGAGAAGAGAGAGAGGAAAAGAAGAGAAGAGAGAGAGGAAAAGAAGAGAAGAGAGAGAGGAAAAGAAGAGAAGAGAGAGAGGAAAAGAAGAGAAGAGAGAGAGGAAAAGAAGAGAAGAGAGAGAGGAAAAGAAGAGAAGAGAGAGAGGAAAAGAAGAGAAGAGAGAGAGGAAAAGAAGAGAAGAGAGAGAGGAAAAGAAGAGAAGAGAGAGAGGAAAAGAAGAGAAGAGAGAGAGGAAAAGAAGAGAAGAGAGAGAGGAAAAGAAGAGAAGAGAGAGAGGAAAAGAAGAGAAGAGAGAGAGGAAAAGAAGAGAAGAGAGAGAGGAAAAGAAGAGAAGAGAGAGAGGAAAAGAAGAGAAGAGAGAGAGGAAAAGAAGAGAAGAGAGAGAGGAAAAGAAGAGAAGAGAGAGAGGAAAAGAAGAGAAGAGAGAGAGGAAAAGAAGAGAAGAGAGAGAGGAAAAGAAGAGAAGAGAGAGAGAGAGGAAAAGAAGAGAAGAGAGAGAGAGAGGAAAAGAAGAGAAGAGAGAGAGAGAGGAAAAGAAGAGAAGAGAGAGAGAGAGGAAAAGAAGAGAAGAGAGAGAGAGAAGAAAAGAAGAGAAGAGAGAGAGAGAGAGGAAAAGAAGAGAAGAGAGAGAGAGAGGAAAAGAAGAGAAGAGAGAGAGAGAGGAAAAGAAGAGAAGAGAGAGAGAGAGGAAAAGAAGAGAAGAGAGAGAGAGAGGAAAAGAAGAGAAGAGAGAGAGAGAGGAAAAGAAGAGAAGAGAGAGAGAGGAAAAGAAGAGAAGAAAGAGAGAGGAAAAGAAGAGAAGAAAGAGAGAGGAAAAGAAGAGAAGAAAGAGAGGAAAAGAAGAGAAGAGAGAGAGAGGAAAAGAAGAGAAGAAAGAGAGAGGAAAAGAAGAGAAGAAAGAGAGAGGAAAAGAAGAGAAGAGAGAGAGGAAAAGAAGAGAAGAGAGAGAGAGAGGAAAAGAAGAGAAGAGAGAGAGAGAGGAAAAGAAGAGAAGAGAGAGAGAGAGGAAAAGAAGAGAAGAGAGAGAGAGAGGAAAAGAAGAGAAGAGAGAGAGAGAGGAAAAGAAGAGAAGAGAGAGAGAGAGGAAAAGAAGAGAAGAGAGAGAGAGAGGAAAAGAAGAGAAGAGAGAGAGAGAGGAAAAGAAGAGAAGAGAGAGAGAGGAAAAGAAGAGAAGAAAGAGAGAGGAAAAGAAGAGAAGAGAGAGAGAGGAAAAGAAGAGAAGAAAGAGAGAGGAAAAGAAGAGAAGAAAGAGAGGAGAAGAAGAGAAGAAAGAGAGGAAAAAAAGGAGGAAAAGAATATAAGGTCACTGAAAGAAAAAAATGACAAAGAAAAAATACGGATTTTGAAAAACATTCCTTTTTATTTCATTAACAGAGCAATCCCAGTTTTGAAAACCGCCAGTCCGAAGATTTGTCGACTCAGAATAAAGTGCGGCATTGTGCCGACACAGGAAGCACTTATGCCAGAAAAATGTAAAAAAAATTAAAAAATAAATAAAATAAAATAAACCCCAAAAATGTCTGATTGTATAAATGCGTGAGAGAGTTCTTTGGTTTGTCTACCAGAAAAAAAGGAGAAATAATCAAATGCGGTATTATGCCTTACAAGAAAAGACCATTTATCACATACTGTATTCCAAGCCAATAAATACTTTTATTTTTCAGACAATTAGTAAAAACCAGTTCTTTCAGTGGGAAAGAAAACATTTCAAGTCACGTTAGCAATGACTCATCTGTTTTACTTTATATTTAAAGATCTTTTGGCAGGCCGAGATATTTTGGGTTTCATGTATCATTATCAAGTGTTCTACGGTAGTGAACAAACTTACATATCACTTTGTAGGACAAATCACCGTTTGAGTCTTTCATTTTAGGTTTATGGACTCTTTGCAGGATATAAATATATAAATTTATTTAAATTCTATATAAATATAGAAAATATGAGATTTAAGAATTTTTTTGAGATATTAATGATTCAGCGTTACAACTACTAATTAACCCATAGCTTGAGGGAGAAGAGGAGGATTCATACCTAATCAGAATTTGATAATCAAAAATCGTGTGGATATAAAGTGGGGGACCAATTCTATATTAAAATCAATGTATAAACTAATCCTTCACTTTGTGGCCACGATAGTTTCTATACATTTATATTCCAGAGAATGTTAGTCCAGAGTATGACGATAAACTACATCCGGCAGAAAGGCCTCTGATCGGGTGACTGGAGGTTTTGCAGAGCGTGGAACCACCTCCTAATAGTTGTTTCCAGGTCCACCCAGGCCCGGGGTGGTAGCACCTGTTAGGATTCCAGCTATGGGCAAATGGTGAACCCCGCAAAAAGTGAAAATATGAAAATACCTTTTAAAAAATTACCAGCAATATATTTTCATAATAAAAAATAAAAAATTACCAGCAATACATTATTGGGGGGGGGGATTACCAAAATTCACAAGAAAATGAAATTTTGGCAGTAAATGACCCATAAGGAGTTGATAATCCGTTAAACAAACAAATCAAACCAAACGAGAGAATGTAAATAAATCTTTTTTTATTGGGGGGATGATAATCATTTAGTGATACCAGTCTTACTATTTAACCCATAGCTGGGAACAGAAAAGGTGGATTCATTCCTTTCCCAAGGATAAGTGAATATAATGAACACAACGGCAATTGGAAGTCGGCTCTCCGGTTAACAATTCTGGCGATTATCCCTCAAACAACCCACACATTGTCTCTTCCTTTCCTTTTCTATCCTTCCTTTCCTTTTCATTCTATTCTTTCCATTCTTTTCTTTCTATTTATTCTATTCTTTCCTGTCTATTCTATTCTTTCCATTCTATTCTTTCCTTTCTATTTATTCTATCCTTTCCATTCTATTCTATTCTTTCCATTCTATTCTTTCCTTTCTATTTATTCTATCCTTTCCATTCTATTTATTCTATTCTTTCCATTCTATTCTTTCCTTTCTATTTATTCTATTTTTTCCTTTCTATTCTTTCCTTTCCATTCTTTCCTGTCTATTCTATTCTTTCCTTTCTATTCTTTCCTTTCCATTTATTCTATTCTTTCCTTTCCATTTATTCTATTCTTTCCTTTCCATTTATTCTATTCTTTCCTTTCCATTTATTCTATTCTTTCCTTTCCATTTATTCTATTCTTTCCTTTCCATTTATTCTATTCTTTCCTTTCCATTTATTCTATTCTTTCCTTTCCATTTATTCTATTCTTTCCTTTCCATTTATTCTATTCTTTCCTTTCCATTTATTCTATTCTTTCCTTTCCATTTATTCTATTCTTTCCTTTCCATTTATTCTATTCTTTCCTTTCTATTCTTTCTTTTCTATTTATTCTATTCTTTCCTTTCTATTCTTTCTATTTATTCTATTCTTTCCATTCTATTCTATTCTTTCCATTCTATTCTATTCTTTCCATTCTTTCCTTTCTATTTATTCTATTCTTTCCTTTCTATTCTTTCCTTTCTATTTATTCTATTCTTTCCTTTCTATTTATTCTATTCTATTTATTCTATTCTTTCCTTTCTATTTATTCTATTCTTTCCTTTCTTTCTATTCTTTCTTATTCTATTCTTTTTTCTCTTGGTATTCCCGTGTGTGCGCGTGTGTGTGTGTATATATGAGAAACCACTATTCGATCAGCCATATTTTGAAGACGTCCATTTATTTATTCAAAAAATTGTGTTTAAAAATTAATTGATTAAAAAAAACAAAAACAAAAAAAAACCAAAAAAAAAACGAAAAAACAAACAAACTCGCTATTCAGTCGTAACTAATCTCACGAGACAAGCTGACAATCCATTACACCACGTAGTAGTGACGAGCCTAACATGAAAGATGACTAATTCTAAATGTAGTTTCCTACCATTCAAACTTGGTTCTGCCCTGATGCGTTACTCAGATCGGTGAAAAACGAAATCACTTTCCGAACACCAATGTATTATCAAACTCTCCTCACTGCTTAGTAACGAGATTTTCAGTTGCCGTGCTAAAACGAAGCAACATCACCTCTTTCTTCGATAACGAAATAGCTTATTAGTGAGACTATGCGGCCGTTGAATCGGCCCGGTCTTAATATTCGCGGCTACGCGGCCGCTGAATCGGCCCGGTCTTAATATTCGCGGCTACGCGGCCGTTGAATCGGCCCGGTCTTAATATTCGCGGCTACGCGGCCGTTGAATCGGCCCGGTCTTAATATTCGCGGCTACGCGGCCGCTGAATCGGCCCGGTCTTAATATTCGTGGCTATGCGACCGCTGAAAATCTATGTTATTAATATTATAGAATAGTTTCAACGGAAAGCATGGAATGCGGTTTTATTTTTATTTAGCAACCGCCTTCTCTTGTCGCAAACACTTCAGTGACCCACATGTTTCCTTTCTAGACTTGTTATGGGTAAGTAGGTAGATTAGGATTAATTTATTTTTTTTTGCCATATCTGAAACTCGAAAGGCAAGTTTACAAAGCTTGATTCGTTAGCAAGTGTGAGGAAATAAGCACACTTACCTACCTACGTACATTTATTGTTTACACCTCGACAGGTATGTCAACATTTTCTATGTTTATATGAACATGAGCTACACACGGTCGCGGGAGGACATTTATTTGTAGACTAGCTTCTAGTAATGTTTCAAGATGCTACCCCTGGGGTCAGGCAGGATTTCAAAAGGTGACACTTTGTTGGAACGAACGAAGGCCATCTGTGTAGTACTTAATACCAGACTTTGAACAACCTATTTCAATTTGTTTTTTTGTCTTATTTTTTTTGTTTTTTTTTTTATGTTATACTGGATTATTGTCAGCACTGAAGAGGGATTTAGTAACGTGAGTTTTTTTTTTTTACTGTCACATGTAAAATAGTAAAACATTGATCCAGACTAAGGTTTTGTTTATTCACACGAATTCCGGAGAGAAAAAATAAACCACTTCGAAATTAAAATATTGTTTCCTTAATTTTGTCATATGTTTTCGTTGCATAATAATTTA
This sequence comes from Acanthosepion esculentum, assembly GCA_964036315.1. Classification (NCBI taxonomy): domain Eukaryota; kingdom Metazoa; phylum Mollusca; class Cephalopoda; order Sepiida; family Sepiidae; genus Acanthosepion; species Acanthosepion esculentum. The sequence goes on along the minus strand of OZ038519.1, from coordinate 53,320,523 downwards.
GAAACAAAAATTAATACAAAATAAAATTCGAAAGAAGAGAGGAAAATAAAGAAAAGAAGAGAGGAAAATAAAGAAAAGAAGAGAGGAAAATAAAGAAAAGAAGAGAGGAAAATAAAGAAAAGAAGAGAGGAAAATAAAGAAAAGAAGAGAGGAAAATAAAGAAAAGAAGAGAGGAAAATAAAGAAAAGAAGAGAGGAAAATAAAGAAAAGAAGAGAGGAAAATAAAGAAAAGAAGAGAGGAAAATAAAGAAAAGAAGAGAGGAAAATAAAGAAAAGAAGAGAGGAAAATAAAGAAAAGAAGAGAGGAAAATAAAGAAAAGAAGAGAGGAAAATAAAGAAAAGAAGAGAGGAAAATAAAGAAAAGAAGAGAGGAAAATAAAGAAAAGAAGAGAGGAAAATAAAGAAAAGAAGAGAGGAAAATAAAGAAAAGAAGAGGAAAATAAAGAAAAGAAGAGGAAAATAAAGAAAAGAAGAGGAAAATAAAGAAAAGAAGAGAGGAAAATAAAGAAAAGAAGAGAGGAAAATAAAGAAAAGAAGAGAGGAAAATAAAGAAAAGAAGAGAGGAAAATAAAGAAAAGAAGAGAGGAAAATAAAGAAAAGAAGAGAGGAAAATAAAGAAAAGAAGAGAGGAAAATAAAGAAAAGAAGAGAGGAAAATAAAGAAAAGAAGAGAGGAAAATAAAGAAAAGAAGAGAGGAAAATAAAGAAAAGAAGAGAGGAAAATAAAGAAAAGAAGAGAGGAAAATAAAGAAAAGAAGAGAGGAAAATAAAGAAAAGAAGAGAGGAAAATAAAGAAAAGAAGAGAGGAAAATAAAGAAAAGAAGAGAGGAAAATAAAGAAAAGAAGAGAGGAAAATAAAGAAAAGAAGAGAGGAAAATAAAGAAAAGAAGAGAGGAAAATAAAGAAAAGAAGAGAGGAAAATAAAGAAAAGAAGAGAGGAAAATAAAGAAAAGAAGAGAGGAAAATAAAGAAAAGAAGAGAGGAAAATAAAGAAAAGAGGAATAAAGAACCACGAAGACAAAAAGAAAAACATTAAAATCCTTAGGAAAAATATTAATTTTGAGCCATGAAAACAAAAAAATAAAAAATAAAATATTGAAGTTTTAAAAATGTATAAATACAAGAATTAGTCAAATTTTACTGCAATTGTTATACTGCTAATCCACCTTTTATTTCTACTAAATTTAAGTCCAGCCTTCTTTCAGGTTTCATTCACCAGTTTAAACAAAAAAACACTTGAGCTTGAATTATTCAATTATTTATTGGTATTTAAGTAGTTCAATTTTGTTTTTAAATTATTGATTAGAAACGGTTTTTTTTTCCATTTTAAGAAATTAGTTAGTTACTTTTAAAATAAATATACCAGAATTTAAATTTAAAAAAAATAAAAAATAACATTTAACCAGTCGTCCCAATATTCTACTATCACGGGACGGGGTTAATTCTGAGCTCTGTTTGAAAGGGAGAGAAGCAGGGGAAACTGCGAGTAAACTACTTGACAAGTTCGAGTAACTGGATAACAACACAGACGACAAAAGATTTTTTATACTTCCGCGTTTCTGCAAAAGTACTATTTTAGTTAAAGAGATACACCCGGGTCTAGATATCAGTGTGACAAGCTTTTATTTACCTATCATATACAATACAGGAAACAGTCAAGATTACAAGCATACCCACAAGCGCCGCGTCTTATCGGAAGCCTGGCAATAGACAAGTTAGTTAGGATTGGGGGAGGGAGAACAAGACTTATACAAAGAAACAAGTCTGAACATACACCCAATGCTCTGCAGTCCCCCGCCCCGACTGGTCACACTTCTTCCCCACGCCAAGGTTCGATTCCTGTCTGCGTCGGTGTTAGCAAATTTGGAAAATGGCCCAGTGCTCCAGGAGCGAAGAAACTAAAGACACCTAGAGAAAAAGTTTCGAATACGGCTATACTGTGACAATGTCTTTGTAAGTTCTTTATCCATGGATCATTTACCGGTTACCGTCTGGGGGTGTAGTTAATTGACACGCGAGACATCGCTGCTACTTCTCTCATCGTCATCTTTAAAAACAAAATTGTTCAAATTGTACATATGCGATCTAGTTAGGACTTCAAAGAGACTTTGTGGTATTATGGTGACTGTAGTAAGAATGTGTTCTTGTGGTGCAAGGAATACTGTGGTACGTTTGGGTCAGTAATTGTAGCTAGTTAGGTTTAAGTTAAGGCAGATTGAAGACACCGAGAGAAAAGTTTCGAATACGGCTATACTATGATAATGTCTTTGTAATAACCAGAGTTCTTTATCCATGGATCATTCATCTGGCACCGTCTGGGGGTGTAGTTAAATGACACGCGACACATCGCTGCTACTTCTCTCTTCTCTCATCATCATCTTTAAAAATGAAACTGGTCTCTTTTAATCATCCGAGGGGATCCTTTTTACCTTCCATCGGCATGGCTGATGCTAACCTCCAGCACAGAGATTCATTGCGCCTTCTCAGACTAACGTTTTTGGCTGAGATGAGGTGGAAAGAGTATATGGAGTCAACTGCTAAGTCTGCAGCTAAGAAAGTTCGTTCCTATGTCGAGCTAGACAATTTTTCTCGCCAGGATCTGTCTTACATATTTATAAGTCTGCCATTCGCCCTTGCTTTGACTGCATCTGGTCTGGTGCTCCTGCTATATATTTAGACCTTCTTGCTAAAAATCGAAAGAAATATCTGCAATATTATTGACCCTGACCTGGCATCTCGGATTTTATCCTACTGCCATAATGTATCATTTCCGTGCCTTTTCTATAAATACTTTCATGGTAATTGTTCAAATTATACATATGCGATCTAGTTAGGACTTCAAAGAGACTTATGGTATTATGGTGACTGTAGTAAGAATGTGTTCTTTTGGTGCAATGAATACTATGGTACGTTTTGATCAGTAATTGTAGCTAGCTAAGTTTAAGTTACGGCAGATTGAAGACACCGAGAGAAAAGTTTCGAATACGGCTATACTGTGATATTGCCATTGTAAGTTCTTTATCCATGGATAATTCACCTGTCACCGTCTGGGGATGTAGTTAATTGACACGCGAAACATCGCTGCTACTTCTCTCATCGTCATCTTTAAAAACAAAATTGTTCAAATTGTACATATGCGATCTAGTTAGGACTTCAAAGAGACTTTGTGGTATTATGGTGGCTGTAGTAAGAATGTGTTCTTTTGGTGCACGGAATAATATGGTATGTTTGGGTCAGTAACTGTAGCTAGCTAAATTTAAGATAAGGCAGATTAAAGACCAGCCTTTCCCCCACCCACTCTTTTGGCCTTGTGCAACATTTTTGTATTTGCAAAATAAATATTACTTCCCGCCATGGTACATAGACTTTACGGATTTAAGTGCAGTACTAGATTGGCGGCTAGGTCTACTCATTTAACAATTGTAATGGCTAATTATAACCCTAATTTCTATGCGAAGAGTTTCTTCTATCGCGCTTCTCGCATGTGGAACTCTCGTCTGCTCCTTCCCCCCAGTCAACATTGATCTTTAACAATTTAAATGCAATGTCAATAGTTATCTTCTATTTTTTTAATTCTTATTCTTTTGTCCTCTCTCTTTAACAGTAGTTTTTCTCATATTCTCTAAGACAATAACCTCTTGTGTCCTAGCGGCTTCATTGCCTTTCTTGGGATAAAATGATTAAATAAAAAAAAAAAAATCTTCCCTTCAGCAAGCGAGAACCCGATCGCTAGTTGATTACATCTTACCGGACACTAACCGACAATGCCCTATCCAGAATGTATCCTGATTATATAGGCCCATGACCTGAATTCTCTACTTTTCAGACGGGGTGTCATTTGATCCAGAATGTTTTTCATTTCTTTATTCATTCATTCATTCATTCATTTTGTTTTTCTCCTATTTATGGACAGCGTGTGGTTGCTTTGAAACACTCACATCTCGATTTTATTTACGTTGAGGACATGGACGATCATGGCTCTCCACAACTTCCCATGTGGCAAAGCGGGTCCCCGATTGATTGGTTCAGACAATCACGTGGTCAAGTAGAATGAAAATAATTGAATCTATGTCTGTATCGACGGCAATTTTATTAGCAGTAATAAAATTGCCGTCGACACAGACAGATTCAATTATTTTCATTCTACTTGACCACGTGATTGTCTCAGCAAATCAATCGGGGACCCACTTTGCCACATGGGAAGTTGTGGAGAGCCATGATCGTCCATGTCCTCAACGTACATGACGCAGTCAGTCATGTGCCATGCGTGATAGACGCTTAGGCGATCATGTATCTTTCGATACATGATTGACGAGGCAGATTTTTCTCGCAGTAGGTTGTCATTTCTTTTTGCGGTAGACCAGTTGCCATCCAAGGCTATAGAACCCGGTCCATCCTGCTATTTACCCATAGCTGGGAAGAGAATGATTCATACATTTCCTAAGGGTATTAGCACGTAAGTGAATGTAATGGATTCGACTGGTATTCGAACTCGGTTCTCTGATTTCTCAATCAGAGCCACTATCCATCATTCTACCCTGCCTCCCACAGGATCAATTACTCAACTGTGCCTCCCCACACGTCACAGAGAAAAGGCCAATTTTTCATCATTACGTGATGAGGATTAGGGTACAGTTTTCAAAAAGGCACCCGAGAACGAACACGGAACGAAAAAAAAAAGAGAGTTCAATGGGACACGGGGGGAAAAGAAGAGCGTTCAATGGGACACGGGGGAAAAGAAGAGCGTTCAATGGGACACGGGGGAAAAGAAGAGCGTTCAATGGGACACGGGGGAAAAGAGCGTTCAATGGGACACGGGGGAAAAGAAGAGCGTTCAATGGGACACGGGGGAAAAGAAGAGCGTTCAATGGGACACGGGGGAAAAGAAGAGCGTTCAATGGGACACGGGGGAAAAGAAGAGCGTTCAATGGGACACGGGGGAAAAGAAGAGCGTTCAATGGGACACGGGGGAAAAGAAGAGCGTTCAATGGGACACGGGGGAAAAGAAGAGCGTTCAATGGGACACGGGGGAAAAGAAGAGCGTTCAATGGGACACGGGGGAAAAGAAGAGCGTTCAATGGGACACGGGGGAAAAGAAGAGCGTTCAATGGGACACGGGGGAAAAGAAGAGCGTTCAATGGGACACGGGGGAAAAGAAGAGCGTTCAATGGGACACGGGGGAAAAGAAGAGCGTTCAATGGGACACGGGGGAAAAGAAGAGCGTTCAATGGGACACGGGGGAAAAGAAGAGCGTTCAATGGGACACGGGGGAAAAGAAGAGCGTTCAATGGGACACGGGGGAAAAGAAGAGCGTTCAATGGGACACGGGGGAAAAGAAGAGCGTTCAATGGGACACGGGGGAAAAGAAGAGCGTTCAATGGGACACGGGGAAAAGAAAAGCGTTCAATGGGACAAGACAAGAACAGACAGAAAATATCTTGAAGACGCCGAGGAAGCAAGTCTTCCACATTCCATTGGAACAAAACAAACAATGTATAAACAGAAATTCCTCACCAAAAAAGTGATTACTTAATTTTAATTTAATTTCAACTGCTACTGGAATGAACAGTAAACCAAATGTTACATGCTTAATCCAGATTGAATACGGCTATAACCATTTTCCAGACTAATTTACCACACATTAAATAAATAAATAATAGTTATTACTTTTCCTTTCCCCTGTCAGTAATAACTTGGCCTCCCACTAATCAGAGTCCACAGTGGGAAGACCGTCTTTAGCAATGTCTTTCAGTTCGAGCCTTTATATTAGCTTCGCACAAAGTTCAAGTTGATTTAAAAAGTATTTCCAACCAAGGTTTTCGTTTGTTTGACAAAATGTCTGGATATTTTTACGAAAGGAAATACAACGGGTACCCGAAGAAGGACAGAGGTGACAACAATCGAAACATCGTGACTTGAATAACCAATGACACTTCGAATAAATCTGGACATCAAAGACGAATAAGTGATATTTATTTTTGATTTAACCCAAACAATAAATCAAGTTTTACAAGCAAACACGCTGACACACTAACTTCTGAACCGGGAGAGAAATTTGTTAAGGGCATTTTTTTCTTTTTCTTTTTAGTATTCCATAGTTTTCAACATGTTCGTTGGTAAAAAAATACAACAAAACAAAACAGAACAGAACGTGGATCTACGGTGGGAAATTTAAGAGGAGTTCAGATATGCATAGGAGACAGGTCAGAATAAAAAGAACCAATTTGTCAAACAATTTCTGCTTTTGGGTACTGACAGACCAAGTTCGTAAACAAATTTTTAAAAATCTCGGGAACTATGAGCAACATTTTTGTTTAGGAAAAAAAAGATAAATGTACACTAATAAATTGACTGATTGAAAGCTTAAATATAATCCTATTTATTTTTAAAACAATTTAAGGTTCATCGTTCCATACGCTTTCTATTCTGTCCTCCGTCAGACGATAAACTACATCCGGGTCCTGGGTCAGACGATAAACTACATCCGACAGGAAGGCCTTTGATCAGAAGATTTTGAGGAGTGTTGTTCCCAGGTCTATCCTGACCCGAGGTGGTAGCACCTGTCAGGGTCCCAGCTATGGGGAATGTTACCCCCTCCCCCAAAAAGGGGCCAATTTTGAAAAAGAAAAATATTACCAGCAATACATTTTTTTTAAAAATATTACCAGCAATACATTTTTTTTTAAAATATTACCAGCAATACATTTTTTTTTAAAATATTACCAGCAATACATTTTTTTTAAATATTACCAGCAATACATTTTTTTTAAATATTACCAGCAATACATTTTTTTTAAATATTACCAGCAATACATTTTTAAAAACAAAAAAAATATTACCAGCAATACATTTTTAAAAACAAAAAAAATATTACCAGCAATACATTTTTAAAAACAAAAAAAATATTACCAGCAATACATTTTTAAAAACAAAAAAAATATTACCAGCAATACATTTTTAAAAACAAAAAAAATATTACCAGCAATACATTTTTAAAAACAAAAAAAATATTACCAGCAATACATTTTTAAAAACAAAAAAAATATTACCAGCAATACATTTTTAAAAACAAAAAAAATATTACCAGCAATACATTTTTAAAAACAAAAAAAATATTACCAGCAATACATTTTTAAAAACAAAAAAATATTACCAGCAATACATTTTTAAAAACAAAAAAAATATTACCAGCAATACATTTTTAAAAACAAAAAAAATATTACCAGCAATACATTTTTAAAAACAAAAAAATATTACCAGCAATACATTTTTAAAAACAAAAAATATTACCAGCAATACATTTTTAAAAACAAAAAATATTACCAGCAATACATTTTTTTTTAAATATTACCAGCAATACATTTTTTTTTTAAACATTACCAGTACAAAAAAAAAAAATTTTTTTGAAAAAAAAAAAAAAAAAAAAATTTACCAGCAAGACATTTTTTTTTTAACTATTACCAGCAGTACATTCTGGGGAAAAATATTACCAGCAATACATTTTTATTTTTAAACATTACTAGCAGTACATTTTTGTTGGGGAAAAAAATTCCCAGCAATAAAAATCTTGTCGGTATTAAATAAACCAGTCAGGTTGATATGCCTGAAAACAAAACAAACGAAACTATTTGAGAGGGACGCGCCTGCGCAGACTCTCGCAGATATCTTTCATGTGCTTTGTCCATTCAGGATATAGGCGATTATGGTTCTTCACAACTTCCTGTCTTTTGTAGCTCTTAGCAAAGTTTCTCTTTCTGCTATCTCTCATAATCCTTGTTCTGCCAACAATTATTAGAAGCTTGTTGAGTCGTTTACCTTTGTCTCTCTTGCCTTCAATATTGTCCCGTGAGTGTTAAATTTTCTATGCCATGTGTCCTAGAAATTTCCAGGGTTTTTTTTCCGATTCTAAGTACAAGTGTCTTTTTTCGTTTTCATTTTCCTTAGAACTTCGTTATTGCTTACATGTTCAGTCCATGGCATTCACAGCATCCTTCTGTAGAACTACATTTCTCTATTCTCGAAGAAAATACTTACGAATCTACGCGATGATTATCCAACATTCAAAGACGGAGAAATAGAGAATTTTACGAATAGAACTGGGGCTAAGACAAATTACGATGCCTGGTTAGAGACAAATCTTACATTGGCTTATATATTATAACCAATTTTATCAGTAAAATCATTACCTCCATAAATTTCTTACCATCTAAACCAGTGGTTCTGAACCGGGGTCCATTTAACATTACTGGGGGTCCAAACAAAAATAATAAATTGGGGAGGTGGGTCCACGGTAATATTTTAGTGGTCCATAAGCAATTTCACTTCGGAACGATTGTTACATTTGAAAATTACAATTTCTACAGTAATCTACGCCATCTTAAAACTAGCAGAAAAAACCAAGCGATGTAAGCTAACGTTCCTTTTACTCTATTTTGATTGTAAAAGTTGAATAAAAACTGAGGATATATAAAAGGAAGGATTATATATATATATATATATATATAATAGAAAAATTATATATAGATTATAATATATTATATAAATTAATATAATAATAATAATATAATATTTATATCATTATTATTATATTATAATAATGATATAAATTAATATAAAATATTAAAAACAATAAAATACGAATAATAAAATTAAACTTATATATAAATTATGCAAGAATCTATATCTATAATTCTCAAAGTGTGTGTATGTGTGTATGTGGGTATGTGTGTATGTATGTATGTATGTATGTGTGGGTGTATGTATGTATGTGATCGGATGTTGTTTACGATTTCCACAGTTTCAGCCGACTTAGATGATTTTTTTTTGTTTGATAGATAATTCTTCAGTACTGGTTTTGAGTCCAAATTGTTGGCGACAATGGCTCTCCACTACTTCCTGTCCATTATAACTCTCAGCAACGTTTTATCATCTGTTCGTGGATATACATCTTTCATAAAAACATTAATAAAAAAAAAATACTTTAAATTATTACAATAATATTATTATTATACAGTTCCCTTTTCAGGGTCACACCCCCATTCAAATTGTCACCCCCCCCCATTCAAATTGTTACCCACCCCCTATTTGGGGATGTGCTTCAGTTGCACCCAATTGTTGTTACTAATATTGATTTTCGGGTGGGCCGACTTCAAACTTAAACTGCTCCAATTGAACAGCAAAAATTCCCTGTAATGAAAAACCCGGTCAAAGACGGGTTATGCTTCTAGTTTTAAATAATTCAGCAGACGATGTTATTTCATTTATGGTAATTGGATTTTTGGCGATTGCCCGAGTCCGTTTCCGTCGTAATGAAAGACCTGGTCAAAGACGCGTTATACTACTAGTTATATATAACGAAAGGCTTAATAATATTAACCTCTTCAGCAGCAGGAACAATTTTCGGCAAAATCATCCACCCTGAGGGCCTATATATACATTAGTGTTCCATAGAATTTAGTTGTTAAGTAAAAGTTTATTTTCATTAGTTTTACTGAAAAATAAAGCAAATACATTTACTATTTCTATATTACAATTCCTAAACTTATCCATTAGAAAAAAAAAAATTTTTTCATGGTTATGGGGGTCCACCAAAAATAAATTAAGTGTAAAATTGGTCCGTGGGTAAAAAAAAGTTGAGAACCAATGATTTCTCTAAAAGGTGATTCAATGAAATCTCTGTACTTGTATTTAAAAGATTTTAAACTTCTTCTGCCTTGCGGCCATCTTGAAAGCTCCACATAGTGAGAGCAAGGTCTGAGAGCAACATATGGGTTGATCAGAAGTATTCTAAAATCTCTATATTTGTATTTAAGAGATTTTAAACTTCTTCTGCCTTGCGGCCATCTTGAAAACTCCACATAGTGAGAGCAAGGTCTGAGAGCAACATATGGGTTGATCAGAAGTATTCTAAAATCTCTATATTTGTATTTAAGAGATTTTAAACTTCTTCTGCCTTGCGGCCATCTTGAAAACTCCACATAGTGAGAGCAACATATGGGTTCATCGGAAGTATTCTAAAATATTTGTCTAACTGTCACCTCTTCTCTTTCTACCTCTCCTTGGAGATTGTTTTATTTGTCAAATTCAATTTGACAGACCAATTATTGGTCTGTAACCTGTGGCTGTTTGGTCAATATTTCATTCACACTATAACAGCCATATTGAAACGGTAGTTCTTTGTTATGTTAATTTTTTTTATTATTATCTACTATTTCACTAATATATGCATTACTATTTACATATTCCAGTTGATAATGATGAAATACGTTTGCATTTTACTTCAGGTTCATTATTTCAGATCTGATTTGCAAATTATCCCCCATAAGTAAATTTCCCCAGGTGGTCTGAATAAGGGCTTTTCAATTTTCAAAATATAAAATTCTCTCTTATTTGGTAATAATATAAATTACAATTAGCTATAAAATATAAAATAAAGTAACCAAATAATCATTTTAAGTTCTCTGTATTTGTATTTAAGAGATTTTACATTTTTGCTCCCTTGCGGCCATCTTGAAAACTCCACATAGCGAGAGAAAGGTCTGAGAGCAACATATGGGTTCATCGGAAGTATTCTAAAATCTCTATATTTGTAGTTTAGAGATTTTAAACTTCTTCTACCTTACGGCCATTTTGTAAACTCCACATGGTGAGAGCGATAAGAAAACTATTTAGAGCTTATAAATCGTCTGCTGTTGTCTTCTTTTTTAATATCGAAAGTAAAACAGCTTAGTATAGTTCTTTACACCCCATCCACCCAATGTCTAAATAAACATATCTTTCATAGATTTTAAGAATTTTATGGAGATAGCGATTTACTTATGAAGAGTCTTTTAACCCATAGCTGGGGGGAGAAGTGTTGGATTCGTAACGTTCCCAAAAATAAAAGTTAATATAACGAACCCGATTAGAATTGAAACTAGGATCGCCGATTTGCAATTACGAGCCGTTATCAATTACACCAGCCGCACGTTCAAGAATACAGAATCTGGTATTCCCATCTCGGTACTGACCCGGGTCGACGTTGCTTAACTGCGGTGAACTTAGAACTAGTGTTTCAAATTGGTATAGCCATAAGCTTTGGCTTTTATTGAATTCTGTGTTTTTGTACACTATAATATAAATGGCAGGCAATAAGCCATTATTTCTTGTTACTTAAACTGTAATATATATATATAAATTTTCAATATATATATATATATATATATAAATTTAATATATATATATATATATATATAAATTTAATATATATATATATATATATATAAATTTAATATATATATATATATATATATATAAATTTAATATATATATATATATATATATATATATATATATATATAAATTTAATATATATATATATATATATATATAAATTTAATATATATATATATATATATATATAAATTTAATATATATATATATATATATATATAAATTTAATATATATATATATATATATATATAAATTTAATATATATATATATATATATAAATTTAATATATATATATATATATATAAATTTAATATATATATATATATATATATAAATTTAATATATATATATATATATATATAAATTTAATATATATATATATATATATATATATATATAAATTTAATATATATATATATATATATAAATTTAATATATATATATATATAAATTTAATATATATATATATATAAATTTAATATATATATATATATATATATATATAAATTTAATATATATATATAAATATAAATTTTCAATATATATATAAAAAAATTTTCAATATATATATAAAAAAATATTCAATATATATATAAAAAAATATTCAATATATATATATAAAAAAATTTAATATATATATATATATATAAAAATTTTCAATATATATATAAAAATTTTCAATATATATATAAAAATTTTCAATATATATATATATATATATATATATATATATATATATATATATATATCTCTATCATTATTATTTAATGCTCTATTTTTATTTATTTACATCTACTGGCGTGAATATTCGAGAAATGTAAGGAAAATATGCACCTTCTACAGTACTCGAACCTGAGTCCCCTAGGGGAAATCGTTATTACAACTGACGTGTCTTAGACCACTCTGCCACCTCCTGATCAAACAAAGCCCGAATACTGCTTTTTTTATCGGTTGATTTAGTTTTGCGGCATATCAACATCTCCATGTTTAATTTAATGCCGAAACTAAATGTTTTGAATGCAATGTCATGCCTTCAACTCCAGATAAAATGTATTGTTGGTAATTCTATAAAGTGTTTAGTTAATTTTAATTTTTTATTTCTTTTTTTTTTTTTAACATATAAAAATGTATTGCTGGTATTTTTACTACCAAAATGTATTTTTATACTTTCATAGCGTTTTGCTTTTGTTGGGGGGGGGGCACTATTTGGCCATATTTGGGACCTTAACAGGTACTACCACCCGGGTCAGAGTAGACCTGGGAACAACAGCAATTAAAAGGTGCTCCCCCGCACCTCAAAACCGCCAATCTCCCAATCAGAAGCCTTGCTGCCGGATGTAGTTTATCGTCATACCCAGGACTATTATAGCTCCGGTCAAAGCATTCGCTGCATAGTGCTGTAGAACCGCATCTCTTCATTATCTGTGAGGAAATTGTCCAACAGGAACTGCGATATTAGAGAGCCGATATCACGCAATATTACTTACCATACGCCCATGTTTACAGGGCGAACCAGATGTTAGAGAACGCACACACGCACTTAACGGACCATAAACGAAAGGCGACCTAACGTAGCGTCCTGGGTAAGACGATAAACTACATTCAACAGCAAGACCTCTGATCAGGAGGTTTTGAGGAGCGTAGAAACACCTGTTAATTGTTGGTGTTCCCAGGTCCACCTTGACCAGGGGTGGTAGCACCTGTTAGGGCCCCAGCTATGGGTAAATAGTTAACCACCAAATTGGGGTCAAAACATTATGAAAATGTAAAAATAGGTTTTAATACCAGAATACTTTGTAAAAATTATTACCAGCAATACATTATTACCAGCAATACAATTTAAAAAAAAAAAAATTACCAGCAATAAAAATTGTCGGCGTTAAATAACCCATTGAGGTTGATATGCCGTAAAACAAAATAAACCAAACCAATCTAAACCAAAGAATACATATTCTATTCATACGAATCTATCCTAAAAATGTTGTCGTCATTAAATAACCCATTGAGGTTGATATGCCGTAAAACAAAATAAACCAAACCAATCTAAACCAAAGAATACATATTCTATTCATACGAATCTATCCTAAAAATGTTGTCGGCATTAAATAACCCATTGATGTTCATATGCCGTAAAACAAAATAAACCAAACCAATCTAAACCAAAGAATACATATTCTATTCATACGAATCTATCCTAAAAATGTTGTCGTCATTAAATAACCCATTGATGTTGATATGCCGTAAAACAAAATAAACCAAACCAATCTAAACCAAAGAATACATATTCTATTCATACGAATCTATCCTAAAAATGTTGTCAGCATTAAATAACCCATTGAGGTTGATATGCTGTAAAACAAAATAAACCAAACCAATCTAAACCAAAGAATACATATTCTATTCATACGAATCTATCCTAAAAATGTTGTCAGCATTAAATAACCCATTGAGGTTGATATGCCGTAAAACAAAATAAACCAAACCAATCTAAACCAAAGAATACGTAATCTATTCATACGAATCTATCCTAAAAATGTTGTCAGCATTAAATAACCCATTGAGGTTGATATGCCGTAAAACAAAATAAACCAAACCAATCTAAACCAAAGAATACATATTCTATTCATACGAATCTATCCTAAAAATGTTGTCAGCATTAAATAACCTATTGAGGTTGATATGCTGTAAAACAAAATAAACCAAACCAATCTAAACCAAAGAATACATATTCTATTCATACGAATCTATCCTAAAAATGTTGTCAGCATTAAATAACCCATTGAGGTTGATATGCCGTAAAACAAAATAAACCAAACCAATCTAAACCAAAGAATACGTAATCTATTCATACGAATCTATCCTAAAAATGTTGTCAGCATTAAATAACCCATTGAGGTTGATATGCCGTAAAACAAAATAAACCAAACCAATCTAAACCAAAGAATACATATTCTATTCATACGAATCTATCCTAAAAATGTTGTCAGCATTAAATAACCTATTGAGGTTGATATGCCGTAAAACAAAATAAACCAAACCAATCTAAACCAAAGAATACATATTCTATTCATACGAATCTATCCTAAAAATGTTGTCGGCATTAAATAACCCATTGAGGTTGATATGCCGTAAAACAAACCAAACTAACGTAATGTTACGAGTCAAGCGTTCAACATTCATTCTTTTCAAACGAACTTGACTTTAATGCGCTGGGTTCACACACAAACACACTGATTTTTTAAGCAAAGCTAAGATGTGGCACAATGCCGAAAAACGGAGCGCCTAGTGAGGATCGAACTCAGTAGTAAGCGATATGGCAAGACAAGCTTCCTAACCATTACACCACAGCAATATATATTTGCACATTTTATATATATTATAAAGAATTAGTCATACAAGAACTAATCAGTAAAGTTAATGCAATTAATGGCGAATTCACTTCGCTAACAGATTTAATAAAGTATTAATTTACTAACCACTCGTTGAATGACGCCATATTTGTTTCTAAAATTTGTAAAAGTGAATAATGTTCAGCCCATTTGCAAATATACATACACACACACACACACGTCATTCGCAGACAGTACTATTTCGCTGTATCACAGCT
>OZ038519.1:53163204-53300704 GCA_964036315.1 Acanthosepion esculentum | reverse complement strand
CGCAATCACGGCTGACGCAAATAAATTTCATCATACACCCCTAAAAGATTACTGCACACCACTGCAAATGACCTAATTTGAGGTTAAATACAAATCAATTACACTGTTACTCCAGTGTGTGTAAAACTGACCGTATGGTGAAAGAAAGGAGACTAAAGCAGTTGTTTCAATTAATTTACACAAGAGTTTAATGTTAAAGTTCTTTAATATTTACGTCAGATCGAAACATTTTTGTGGATGTCATGCATGGCACCAAACCCGTTCAGAAATATCTAAACTGTCAGTTGTATGCAACCGCTTTCTCAGGTCAATGGTTAAAAATGGCTTTGCGCGAACGAAGCTTGGGGGTCTTGGCTAAGACACCACTTCTACGAAACTTGTGAACTGGCGCTACAGAATCACAAAGAACTTTACTAAAGAAACAAAACCGACATCATCTGCGAATTTTACCAACTAAAATGGAGAACGTGGAAGTGGAAGATAGTGACAATCAAAATGCTGACGTTCCACACTACTTCGAACAAAAGGTTAGGAAGCAAACTCCCATCAGTACTGGAAAGACTGTTAAAAGCTGCTATAAGTTTCAACCGACCGCATCAAGGGCTGCTCGGTCAATCAATGTCGAATGTTCCTTTCTAACATTACCATCGATAAAAATCTATCATTCCCCGTAAAAAAAAACAAAAAAACAAACAACAACCTTAAAAAGACCAGCAGACTTACAGTACTTCACTAGTTAGCACAGGACAGCGAGGTTTGGATAATTATAAGAAGGAGAAGAAGAGAAAGAATGATGACTATGAAACTAGTATAGCCTCAAGTGTGAGCACTCACCGATTTCAGCATCCGAGATTGAGCAAGTGATGCTCAAAGGGAGATACTGTCATCTTGATTGACAAGCGCTGGGATAGCAATTGCCCTGACATAACTCTACCCAAGTGCAGCCAGAAACGGATCCTGATAAACGTTGCTGTAACTTTGGATAAGAACACCGTGAGGGTGGGGCAACGAAAGATACAGAGGTTACAAGACCTGACAGGGTAAATCAGCGAAGTATACCAAGCAGCAGTCCGAAGTTTGTCCATAGTGTGGTCGCCGTATTCGGGACTGTTTCCAAGAATCCGTCTGCCTCGCTCGTGAGACGCCTGACGTCATTGACAGTGCACAGATGGCAGCGCTGATTGAAGCAACTCAAGTGCCGAGAGAAATTGTTTTAGGAGAAAGATTTTATAAGTTTCAACCGACCGCAGCACTGGCTGCTCGGTCAATCAATACCAAACGTTTGCTTCTATTATTACCATCAATAAAAATCCATCATTCCCCGTAAAAAAAACTTGAAGAGACTAGAAGTACTTTCCCTAGTGAGAACAGAACTGCGAAGTTTTGGATAGGACTCGTTGTGATGTGGGGTCTGGCGAAACAACATTTAACTCGGCCGAGTCCGTCGTGATAATATCATGCAACAGTTTTTTTCTTTCTAGACAATTACCCAGGACTACAACCTGATTTGCAGTGCGCCTCCAAGTCGGAACTGCTAAGTACAGATTCTTAAAACTAGATACATCTAGATAAAAGTACATAAAAGCTACAAACCTCTGGAATGAAAGAAGTGAGGGCACCAACTTCAAAACCATCATAAATATTCAATATGTGGATTTATTAAATGCCAAACATTTCAAACACCTCGACGTATGGATCTGTTATAAGAAATTTAGCATTGGAGATAAGGAAATTGAACATAGAATAGGCTGTTCAGGGGTAGTTTCGCCCAACACCGCAAATTGCTACAAAACGAAAACATTAACCTGAAACCCCCGAGTCATGTTCTTAAATCGTCTTGTCAGATCAAGACTTTCACACGGATGTCATATATAGCACCAATCTCATTCAGAAATATCTAAATGCTGAAGAACAAACGGATTTGCAGTGCGCCTTCAAGTCGAAACTGCTCTGGCGATGACTTTTTTTAGTGTTCCTAACTACAGGTTCCTAAATAAAAAAAAAAATGACTTTTTTTAGTGTTCCTAACTACAGGTTCCTAAATAAAAAAAAATGACTTTTTTTAATGTTCCTAACTACAGGTTCCTAAATAAAAAATGACTTTTTTTAATGTTCCTAACTACACGTTCCTAAATAAAAAATGACTTTTTTTAGTGTTCCTAACTACAGGTTCCTAAATAAAAAAAAAATGACTTTTTTTAATGTTCCTAACTACAGG
Source organism: Acanthosepion esculentum (assembly GCA_964036315.1). NCBI lineage: Eukaryota > Metazoa > Mollusca > Cephalopoda > Sepiida > Sepiidae > Acanthosepion > Acanthosepion esculentum. Next base: position 53,298,486 of record OZ038519.1, on the reverse strand, counting down.
TTCCTAAATAAAAAAAAAATGACTTTTTTTAATGTTCCTAACTACAGGTTCCTAAATAAAAAATGACTTTTTTTAATGTTCCTAACTACAGGTTCCTAAATAAAAAATGACTTTTTTTAGTGTTCCTAACTACAGGCTCCTAAATAAAAACTTCTAAACTTGTCTCGATAAAGTTCAAGGAACGAAACGCGTTGGCATAAGAATTTTTTTTTTTTTTTTTTACTGTTATATATTTCCTGCGCACATTCTGGACGTTGCAGTCGATTTCGCACCTAAATCTGTCCATCCCAAATGTTGCAGAAATACGCCCGCTTTCCAAGTGATGCCGGCTGCATTCTTCTCTGTGGCTTTCATAAACCTACTCAACAGACACACATTGACGCCAGGTCAACAACAGGTTCGCGAAAATGAAGACCTTCACCTCTCCGGTGGATGTATATTCTAACAATAGTCATTTTTCATCTGAACATTTGCCTGGCATCCACCCCCACGAGATGGATGAACACGTGATGCCGGGTGGAGAGAGGCATCTACCCGAATTACAAAGACAATACTCATTGGGTTGTGCGTTTTCAAAAACATCTGAGTTTAATCAGATTTATCACAACGCAAATTTAAATAGTTTTTTTTTTTTTCAAAAGAAAAGTCTTAAACTGAAGATAAGATGGCGGGATTTGTTTTGTTAATAACATGAACTTCTTTTAAGTGTTGGAAGATATTCGCAAACAATTCGTGCAAACATGTAACGTCTCCAATCCTATAAAACAAGTTTTAGACCAGATCGAATAATGAAACTGCTATCAAAATGAAGTCAATTTATTTCTCTTCAGAATTACGAGGGTTGATTGATAAGTAAGGTCTCCAATCCTATAAAACAAGTTTTAGACCAGATAGAATAATGAAACTGCTATCAAAATAAAGCCCATTTATTTCTCTATAAAATTACTAATCCATTTCTTAGCAGTCATAATTTAAAATGGAGTAATGGAAAGTGGCTCGAATTGAAGAATCGGAGAACAGAGTTCGAATTCCAGTCGAATCCATTACATTCACTTCCGTGCTAACACCCTTGGGAAAGGTATGAATCCTCTTCTCCCCTGATTTATTTGTTAACACAAAACAATTTATTATAATTTATAATAAAAAGGAGGCACTGTGGAGTAATGGATAGCGGCTCGGATTGAGGAATCAGAGAGCCGAGTTCGAATTTCCAGTCGAATCCATTGCATTCACTTACGTGCTAATACCATTGGAAAAAGTACGAATCCTTCTCTTCTCACCAGCTATGGGTAAATAGCAGGACAGACTGGGTTCTATAACCCCGGAGGGCAACTAGTCTAGGAGAAGGAAAACTCCTAATTCAAAACCTGCGGAGGTTCGTTTGAAAACCTTGTGGCACACCAGGTTTCTGTATTCGACTCTTCAAAAAGTGTGGTTGGTTCTGCATAAAATCTTCACCACTATAATCAATTGATATCTGCAGGTGGTCTGACTGTCGGTTCCACAGGACTGAGTAGCCTGACCCTCATACGGCGCAAGAAGAACCACGGTAGGCGCGGGTCAACAACCCGCATAGATCAACGACAGGTGTGTACATGACGACACACAAAACAGACACACGTATCCCTCGATTAGTGTGAATAATGTGTACATTGGTTACTATAAAAAAAAAAATCAATTTTCAATTACTATGGTTAAACGGAAGAATGTTTTACCGCACTAATCAAGTATTAGGTATGCACTAATCGAATGTTGGTATATAAAAATTTTAGCGCAGTATTCGAGGGATGCATATATCATAATATTAGTAGTTATATATATATATATCATAATATTAGTAGTTATATATATATATATCATAATATTAGTAGTTATATATATATATATCATAATATTAGTAGTTATATATATATATATATCATAATATTAGTAGTTATATATATATATATATCATAATATTAGTAGTTATATATATATATATATCATAATATTAGTAGTTATATATATATATATATCATAATATTAGTAGTTATATATATATATATATATCATAATATTAGTAGTTATATATATATATATATATATCATAATATTAGTAGTTATATATATATATATATATATCATAATATTAGTAGTTATATATATATATATATATATCATAATATTAGTAGTTATATATATATATATATATATCATAATATTAGTAGTTATATATATATATATATATATCATAATATTAGTAGTTATATATATATATATATATATCATAATATTAGTTATATATATATATATATATCATAATATTAGTAGTTATATATATATATATATCATAATATTAGTAGTTATATATATATATATATCATAATATTAGTAGTTATATATATATATATATATATATATATATCATAATATTAGTAGTTATATATATATATATCATAATATTAGTAGTTATATATATATATATATATATCATAATATTAGTAGTTATATATATATATATATATATCATAATATTAGTAGTTATATATATATATATATATATCATAATATTAGTAGTTATATATATATATATATATATCATAATATTAGTAGTTATATATATATATATATATATCATAATATTAGTAGTTATATATATATATATATATATTAGTAGTTATATATATATATATATATATATTAGTAGTTATATATATATATATATATATATTAGTAGTTATATATATATATATATATATATTAGTAGTTATATATATATATATATATATATTAGTAGTTATATATATATATATATATATATTAGTAGTTATATATATATATATATATATATTAGTAGTTATATATATATATATATATATATATTAGTAGTTATATATATATATATATATATATATTAGTAGTTATATATATATATATATATATATATTAGTAGTTATATATATATATATATATTAGTAGTTATATATATATATATATATATATATATTAGTAGTTATATATATATATATTAGTAGTTATATATATATATATATATATATATATATATATATATATATATATATATATATATATATATCTCATAATATTAGTTATATATATATGTATCGTAATATTTGTGGTTAATATATATAAGTGGTTAATATACATACACAGAGAAATTAATGTCTATTGGCCTAAAGACGTGCACCTGGCAGGAATCGAACCTCTCTTTCCACGTTTTAATTTGGGATGCGGCTTTCGAGACAATAGGTTATTAATATTTCTCCAGCCATTTCAAAGTTATCAGTTCATCTCCCCCTCCTTGTGTGCCGGTGACCGTACACTAGATAAAACGTCGCATGGAAAAAGAAAAGAAAAAAAAAGCGGTGTGGCTGGGGTATTAGCTCATTTCCTCAGTGACCTAACCAACCAACAGATTTCAAGGACTTGAGTTAGACAGAATATTCAACTGCACTAAACAAAGGATGTTGACAGAACAGATGCAACACACAGTCTAAGTTTCAGCGGAAAGGCGAGATAACCACAGAACATAGAACGAGAGTTTTATTCTTCAAGTCAAATTTCAGCTTAATTTGTTTGGTAAAATGAAAATTGTGTGGCGGAGATAGACATAGAAAGACATCTACTAAATGGCATCCAGAATTAAATTCACTCAGGCAGAAACTGTATATATATATCAGAAAAACATGCAATGATTACAGCGAAAATTGCAATATGCGTACTGGTAAAAAATGTTTGCCGAGACATTAGGTTTATATAATACCCAGAAATTCATACACAGATGTCCTCAACGACACATGCCACAGGGGATAAAGCCGTTAGTTAGATCCAGTGACAGGACCCAAAGAGTGTGAGTTCAATACCCGGTTAAGGCAGTGGAGAACTTGGAGAGAGGAATTAACAGGAGATAACTGACATCCATTAAACATGGCACGTGGAACTAGAAAAGTCTACCCCAGTGAGCGAAATAAAGGGTTCAGTTTGACATTCCAACCACATGAAGAAGGCCGGAGCGTACAACGGTCGAAACGTAATAAATATGGCGACAAAGATGAGGACAATAGTCCGAATAATATAAATAGTCTACTAAATGGCATTCAGAATTAAGTTCACTCAGGCAGAAACTGTCATATATATATATATATATATATATATATATATATATTAAAGAATTAAACAACGTGTTGCTTCTCACAAGTTTGGTTCTAACGATTATTATAGCCTAGACAAAATAATTTGCTTATGCATCATGTGGGAGCAAATTCTTATTCTCCATTGTACAATCTTTCCTCACAGCGATTAAAACTGCAAGCCATTAAAACTGCAAGCCATTAAAACTGCAACTTTTAACAGCCCTCAAACGCTAATTTATCAAGACATTTTCGATTGCTTAATACTTTTCTTAGCATGTGACGCGCCTCCCGATTCGGGTGTCTCATTTTCCGATATCTTTTACTAAGTGCATTAATAGACATCGGTCACCTGCATGATTTTGACGTTCCCGATACGTACCTCACAACGTGGTTTTCCCCCCTTTTACTGACACTCATGCAGTATATCTTAAAGCTAACATTTAGTTCCCCTGGCTTTCCACGATTTCTTCTGTTCTAATAATTATTTTCAGTTTTTTTTCCGACTGCGCCACGTCTGCATCGCGTATTCTGTGAAAATCAGGTGCGCCGATTAAGAATAAACTTTCTGGTCGGCCTTCTAGAATTGTTTGCTGTGTTCACGTGAAATAAATCGCTCTATAAGAATTTACTTCGGGTGGTGTAAATTAACAGAAGTAGGGCACTCGATAAAAATCGAACTGACTAGATTAGCAAATAAGTAACCTTTTTTTTTAGCCTCTGAATTTGAAAAGAAGGGCGTTTATATTTAGTCCTGCGTGTTCCAAGAAATTAGACTCTTGAAAATTTGCTTAAATTTCAAACAGTTACCTTAAAGCATACTTGCACTAAATCAAGGTGTGTGTATGTGTGACAATTTACATCCCGTGTGTGTGTGTGTGTGAGAACCTACAACCCTGTATGTGTGCTTGTGCGAACTTACAGAGGACGAGAAAAAAGTAAATCCCCGTGTGTGAGAGAGAGAGAGAGAGAGAGAGTGTGTGAGAGAGTGTGTGAGAGAGAGTGTGAGAGAGAGTGTGTGAGAGAGAGTGTGAGAGAGTGTGTGAGAGAGTGTGTGAGAGAGAGTGTGTGAGAGAGTGTGTGAGAGAGAGTGTGTGAGAGAGAGTGTGTGAGAGAGTGTGTGAGAGAGAGTGTGTGAGAGAGTGTGTGAGAGAGAACGTAGGTGTGTAAGCTTACATCCACGTGTGTACGCAGGCAAACAGACTTCGTGTGTGTGCGCTTGTTTCTACTCTTGAGTACGTCAGTACTTGTGTTAAAAAAAAAAGGAAACAAAAAGAAGCTATCAGTGAATCATTAAAGACAGAGAAGTGCTCGACTTGAAGGGCTTAACAACAATAATAATAATGTTCATTAAAGATAGCCCAAGGGGATAAGAGAAGGATGTATTCATGCAGACCCCCACCAATATGCCTTGACACGCAAACAGGATGCTTGAGTCAACATTCTCCCACTTGACAAAATTTGAACTACTTCCATGACATCTAAAATTCTATGTTGGACAGTTGCAATTTAGATTAAAATTTGGCTACGGTGACTTGGACTGATTTTACAAAATTTCAACCTTTTATTATTTACGATCGGTTGGTTGATTTTCTTTAGCGGCATATCAACACCTCTGTGGGTTATTTAATGCGGGAACCTAAATATTTTGAACACAAGAGATAAAATGTATTGGTCATTCTGGATTGGGTTGAGACTAGCTGTCTTGTATCTTTTTAATTTAGCGGCATCATTGACCGTTTTACCTGGCAGAAAGAGGGTTAAGTTTAATAGCCAGACTTCTCTCGGGTCAAAACTAGTTGCTGAGTAGCTACAATACAAATGAACAACAGCTGTGATATATATAAACCGTTCGATATTACTGAACATATTAATTAGGTACCGCCAAAGGAACGCGATACGTAAGGTTTAAAACGAATTATTTAAAAAAAAAAAATCTTTCTTGAAGCTTTTATTTTAGTTCTGATGTCGAGCTAATAGATTAAATGTAATATTTCCAATAAGCAAAATACTTTTCTGTATTTCAAAACTAATTTAAACTGATTGGAAGTCAGTTATGTGCCATGCGGGATACACGCTTAGGCGATCATGTATCTTTCCATACGTGACTGACGAAGCAGATTTTTTTCCTGCAGTATATTGCCATTTCTTTCTGTGGTAGACCAGATGCTATCCAAAGCTATAGGACCCGGTCTGTCCTGCTATTTACCCATAGCTGGATTCATACCTTTCCCAAGGGTATTAGCACGGAAGTGAATGTAATGGATTCGACTGGAATTCGAAATCGGCTCTCTGATTCCTCAATCCTAGCCGCTATCCATTACTCCACAGTGTCTCCTGGAAGTATTGAAAGTAGTTTTTTTTTGTTTGTTTTTTTTTTATTTTATTTTATTTTTTTTTTTTGGAAATGGCTAAAAAAACGCTGATTTTAGCTCCATTTTTTGTCATCTGTCCACACAATATAATTATCTTTATTAAAAGATCTTTCAAAAATTAATTAGTCTCCAGACGATGGTTACGCTTGTCCTAGCATGTCGGGATCTCTTGTCGAATCTCCTGTGACCAGTTGCAGCGGTCAAATTGCTCTTAGTCGGATCAATCTCTGCATTACACCCCGTGCTTGCAGGGCATCCAGTTAACCAGAGCATATAATTTTCACCGCCTGACACAGGGACTGAACTCAGGGCCATCAGTGCATAGTTATAACATAAAATTTATTTTAAACTATAGAACAAAAGAACACTCACTACCATATTTTTTCTCTTATCATGTTTGTGACACATCTTGACTGGGCACTTCAGGAGTCGTAAGATGGAGGAAAAGGGACAATTTTGCTCATTTCCTTTGTGACCTAATCATCTCAAGAGTGTGACTTAGACAATTTGACTCAACAAACAATTCTCATACTTCCAATTTTAAATGGTTTCAGTAAAAAGGCTACAAAACCACAAAGCATCAAATTCAGAGAATCTACTCAAAGGAGAGTTTCAAGGAACTCGTTCGTTAACGCAATTTTTTTAATCATTTCACCCTAAGCAAGGCGATAATGCCTCTAAGACGCAAGAGGGTTACTGGGAATGAAAGAGAATGAGAAGACTTTAGTGAGGAGAAAGGACAATAAAAGAACAGAGTTCAGGAAGACAGAAGATGGCGTTTGACGTTGTATTGAATTTTTTAAAGAACGTAGGTGGCAGGAAAGCAAAAAACTGGAAGAGAGGTTTGGTTTTGATTTTTTTCCTGGTAATATTTTTTTTTACCAAAAACATTGCTGGTAATATTTTTTTTTTACCAAAAACGTATTGCTGGTAATATTTTTTTTTACCAAAAACGTATTGCTGGTAATTTTTTTTTCCCCCCAAAAAACGTATTGTTGGTAATATTTTTTTTCCCCAAAAAACGTATTGTTGGTAATATTTTTTTTCCCCAAAAAACGTATTGTTGGTAATATTTTTTTTCCCCAAAAAACGTATTGTTGGTAATATTTTTTTTCCCCAAAAAACGTATTGTTGGTAATATTTTTTTTCCCCAAAAAACGTATTGTTGGTAATATTTTTTTTCCCCAAAAAACGTATTGTTGGTAATATTTTTTTTCCCCAAAAAACGTATTGTTGGTAATGGTTTTTCTTCAAAAATTTATTGCTGGTAATAATTTTTAACAAAGTATTTCTGGTATTAAAACCTACTTTACTCTTTCATAGTGTTTTTACGCCAGTTTCGGGAGTTAACTATTTGCCGATAGCTTGGACCCTAACAGGTGCTACCACCACGGGTCAGGGTGGCGCTGGGAACACCAGCAATTAAGAGGTGGTTCCACGTTCTTCAAAACCTCCTGATCAGAGGCCTGTTGGACGTAGTTTATCGTCTTACTCAGGACGCGGATGTAGTTTATCGTCATACCCAAGACGGCAGGAAGAGAGTTCCACAGACGAGAAACTAAATTATTACAATAGAACTTAGGTTTGTTCTTTTTATGGTTGAAAATTGCCTTTCTAATAGTAAGCTTGAATCATGCAGTCGAGATACCAAAGAGAAAACAACTGGTTTGGAAATATTTCTAGAAATGACAGAGGGAAGCCACATCACTGAAGTCGAAATGACAGGTCAAGATTGCTAAACTTATATGCCCCTTCTTAAGATTTTGTAGAGAATCTAGGTGGAAGATCACAGAAACACCAGATCAGATATGACAGCAAAATTCAATGCGCCTTGTATCTTCAGTTTTGCCTCGGGAGCTTATGGGCGGTTAATTCTACCGTTTTATTACCGTCAATGGAAATAACAAAAGAAAAAGTGTACTAGACTGTTATATAATATCGGTCCGCCTACATGGTAGTGAATGTTTGGACAATCTCATCACAAAGGAAGAATAGGCGGCAGAAATTTGGTTCTACAGAAGGATGTTAAGAACACCACGCATTGAACATGTGAGCAGAGAATTTTAGAGAAAATGAAATCAAAAGGGCAATTGTATGTAGCATCAGAAAGAGTTGAAAGTTCTAAAGCACGTAATGAGGAAAGAGGGCTTGGAAAATTTGACACTGGCATAACATTGAAGGCAAGACAAAAAGCGCGCACAATCTAGCTAACTGGCTTGTGTATATGGCTGGCAGAAAAGATTAAGAGACAGCAAAAAGAGAAACTCTGCTAAGTGCTACAAAGGACACAACATTGTGGAGAGGCATGATCGACCACGCGCTTAAGGGACACGGCACATCTCAGTTATACAAAGCTTCTTACATAAGCCGACAAATGGAAAGTTTCTTGTTTCTTAGCACACCAGTCTTCGAGGGAAATTAAGCAATATTATATATATATATATATATATATATATATATATATACTAAAACTATGCTGAGCAGACCCAATTTCTAGTTTCTTGGAGACAGAGAACATAATTTAGCGTGATCGCTAATTTGAACAAGGCCAATACGCTTAAAGCCTAAATCACGAGGACTACTGACTTCGTTCTAGCACAACCGTCGACCTGCTTCCAAACTGTACCATTCGTCCAATTTCATTCGCATGGCTTGGGTCAAATCCTAGTTTGTTTTTCAGGAATATTCCAAGAGCGCCGCACACTTTGGCATCTATGTATATTTCTTCCAATTCGAATAACTTAAGACCAGGGCTGTGGATTCGGAGTCGGAACCAAATAAGGATAAGGCTCCCCCCGGAGTCGGAACCAAATAAGGCTCCGCCGGAGTCGGAGTCGGGAAAAACTATACCGACAAATGTGTAAAGTCACTCTAATTTAACACATTTATCGAATCCATTTATCACGTTAACGTAGACTTTTCTTTCTACGCTGGCGTAGCACCTATTTGGTTATCAAACGCTTACTTAAACTAAAAGCTTTCCTGGAAGATCTAGATAACCAGAATGTTTCACTAACTGAAAACCAGAGGGCACAAGTAGAAAAAACTAGGAAGTCTGCTTTATCAGCCTTATGTCGTCACCAAGAAAATGCAATCTGAGAAATTAACCCCTGGTGGATTCTTGTTGGAATTGAAAAGTTGGTATTTAGTTTGACCAACAAAGGAGGATTAATTGCTGATGAGATGTTTTCTTTCAGTGAAAAGAAGAGAGTCTCTCTTAATGGACAATAAATTTTTGCTGGCTGGCTGGTATTTACGTAAATCCAATGAACTGAATCCTACTCAGCAGTGAGCAAACTGACGTAGGAAAACAAGCACTGATTGAACTAGCATATCACATGAAAGGACCAAAGGACCAGGTATAATAATACAGGTTACTCAAGTCAGGAGTGAATGCATAGGCTTTATGAGATATGTAAGGCATAATTACTTAATTACAAAGAGAGGAGTCGGAGGTTTTTTGTTCCGACTCCGCAGCCCTGCTTAAGACAATGTCAAAATATTTTATAGCAAAATAGATTTTTTTTTTTTTTTTAACATTTTTAAAACAATGTGTATCTGCTGATGAGCGGGAGTAGTGGAGAAGTTTCTGTTTTTAAGTTTGAAGGATGGGGCAGTCAAAAGCAACGTAGGTGTCAGATTTAGATTATTGGGGAAAAACCCTCAATCGGAGACCATCTGAGTGGACTTGGTTACTTGACCTAACTGGTCCCCACCCGTAAAGTTATAAACTTCTTTATCAAAACCTGTCACCATATCGGTCACGTCTGGCTGCGACGGGTATAACCTTATCAGATTGGTTGCTGTAATGATTATTTGACCTCGGATATTTGTATTTTGGTGTCTCTTCGAAAGTGTGTTTCTGTCTCGGTTAATTACTGATAATCAAAAAGAAAAGATGGACGAAGGCAAAAAATAAAAATGGCTTCTCTTTTCAAAGACGCGTGAGGGTTTGGCGGGAAAGGGTAGAGTGAAACGCTGAAGAAAGAAAGTAGATATTATTAACCATCCTCCCCGTCCCACCACAAACTTTCCAGATACAATATTTCATTGGCTCATCGAGCAAGGTCTGGCTGTGCGTCTCTTGGTTTAATGGGGATGTCTTTTTTTACTCGTTATCAACACATGACAGAAAATTGGGGAGGTGTATAAGGTGGTCCAAGAGATTAAAGTACCGAAAGAAAAAGAAAAAAAAACTCAAGGCAAAAGGGAATTCTTAAGACAAAGAGTATTCAATGATGGCTGATATCAACAACCGACAATTTTCATATCAGACATTTGCAGGACGGTAGACTCAAGCAGAATGAGAGTATAGGAAGGATGTAAAAAAATAAATAAATAAATAAAAACTGTTAAAGCAATCTTAATGTTTCGATATAAAAGGGGGGGGGGCGACGGGAGGAGTGATAAAAGAGAGCGAGTGAATACAACGCATGTACGGGTGGGGTGGGAACGTGGTGGTGGGTGGGAACGTGGTGGTGGGTGGGGTGGGAACTTGGTGGTGGTTGGGTTGGTAAAAAGAGCAATAGAGACGCCGGACGCGATGGTGAACGGTTGGAGTGGAGAGGAGTGCGAAAGAGAGTGGAGAGGAGTGCGAAAGAGAGTGGAGAGGAGTGCGAAAGAGAGTGGAGAGGAGTGCGAAAGAGAGTGGAGAGGAGTGCGAAAGAGAGTGGAGAGGAGTGCGAAAGAGAGTGGAGAGGAGTGCGAAAGAGAGTGGAGAGGAGTGCGAAAGAGAGTGGAGAGGAGTGCGAAAGAGAGTGGAGAGGAGTGCGAAAGAGAGTGGAGAGGAGTGCGAAAGAGAGTGGAGAGGAGTGCGAAAGAGAGTGGAGAGGAGTGCGAAAGAGAGTGGAGAGGAGTGCGAAAGAGAGTGGAGAGGAGTGCGAAAGAGAGTGGAGAGGAGTGCGAAAGAGAGTGGAGAGGAGTGCGAAAGAGAGTGGAGAGGAGTGCGAAAGAGAGTGGAGAGGAGTGCGAAAGAGAGTGGAGAGGAGTGCGAAAGAGAGTGGAGAGGAGTGCGAAAGAGAGTGGAGAGGAGTGCGAAAGAGAGTGGAGAGGAGTGCGAAAGAGAGTGGAGAGGAGTGCGAAAGAGAGTGGAGAGGAGTGCGAAAGAGAGTGGAGAGGAGTGCGAAAGAGAGTGGAGAGGAGTGCGAAAGAGAGTGGAGAGGAGTGCGAAAGAGAGTGGAGAGGAGTGCGAAAGAGAGTGGAGAGGAGTGCGAAAGAGAGTGGAGAGACACCGTACGTGACAGGGGTGGGGGGTACCTGATGAAGGGAGCGTGAAACAAACAAAAAAGAAAAACCGGAAGTGAAACACACAATGCAACGGGGCACGCGAGGTGGAAGGCGCGAGAAGTGAAACGCCGAACACGACGAAGAAAGCATGGTGGGAGGAACGCGAAAGAGAGAGCGGGGAGACACCGTACGTAGCTGGACACTCGGGGTAGAGAGAGATAATGAAAGGAGGAGAGACAACGTACATGACGGAAGACGTGGAAGAGGGAGCGTAAAAAAAGGCGAGAAAAGAGACATCGTACATGACGTGGGGTTATGGGTGCAGACAGACCACAATGGAGGAAAATAGAGTCGGCTATCTTGTGTACATACACTTTACAATTCTCGTGGGGTGATAAAAACAGCAGGTTTAACGCCCTTACAAATTAAGATATTTAAGAGAAAAGGCTTGTATCTAAACACCGAACTAAAATTCAGTTTTTGAAAGTGGTGGCTATTACATCACAAGTGCCCAAAGCACGGAATCTTTCTGAAAGCCACTTCATCCAAGTCAAATTTTAATCGCGAAAATATCTGCAATGGAGCAAGTTATTCTGTCAGGATATTGTAGTGGTGGGGGGTTCAATCCTCGTTGTTTGCCGAACGACAATAGCTCAATCTTCAGTATCTGTCTATATTTCTGAGACGAGATGATCTGTACACTATTTACATTGTTCGAACCTCATCTCTGTTGGCATATTTATCACAACGTTTCGCCCGTTGTACGCTCCGGCCTTCTTCAGGTGGTTGGAATGTCGAACTGGACCCTTTATTTCGCACACTGTGGTAGACTGTTCAAGTTCCACGTGCCATGTTTAATGGATGTCAGTTGTCTCCTGTTAATTCCCCTCTGACAGTTCCCCACCGCCTTAACCATGTATTGAACTCGCAACTCTTTGGGTCCTGTCACTGGATCTAACTAACGCCTTTATCCACTGTGCCATGTGTCCTTGTGGAACTAGAACAGTCTACTGCAGTAAGTGAAATAAACACTGTTTTATTAAACCAATTCTTTTGCTCAGCTGTAAAAGCTGATTCGTCGAGTGCCAAATGGAGACGTCCATTCGCTATGAGTAGAACGTCTGCTCAGTGGAAAAACTGACACAAAGGCGTAGCGTTGATTCGTACGCATTGCTGTCTTGGACTATGGTATTCGCTATCATTGTATTTTTTTAGTGGAAAGGTCAATGAATTTATAAATAATCAATGAATAAACGGCGTTTATTCATGAGGCCATAGTAATTTACGTGTTACTTTTTTTTCCCCCCAAACAAATTTTTAGGAGAAATTGTTCAACGTAAATTATGCAATAAAGAACAAGAACAAATACGAACACAATATTTAAACAAGAAAACAAATTCAAATAATTATTATACATCTATATACAAATTGTGATTTGAAATAATGTGGCATGTATGAGCGAAAGTTTATAGTTCGTTTCTTTGTATCAGGTCGATTGAAAACTGCTCTTGAGTCGAGGTTAATTGTTCGTACAGAATGTGTGTGTGTGTGTGTGTGTAGGAAAGAAAAAAGGTAAGTCGTGCCTTTAAGTTAAATGAGACAATATTTTTTGGTAGTAGATGAATGGGGAAAAAAAAAAATCAACTTTTATATTATATTATGTCAGGCGTACATTTCGATGAGTTTGCTTAGAGAAATGAGTTTTCTTGTTCTCGAATTTGGGTTTTTCTGAGTCTCATAAGGCAGACTTGAAGACGTATTTCGCTGATCGACGAAACGTGCGTTTTTGTCGATTCAGATATTCGCGCAAAACTGACGATTTCCTAAGAAGAAGCGCGTTCCTTCCCGTTTCGAAGTTCGCGCCTTGGCGGGAATATGTATCGACCGACCTGATTGGTTGACTTCGTCTCGACTGACCCGATTCGCCAACACATGATACGAATCGTTCATTTAATATTTTGGGGGTGTCCACGGTATATGGACTATCCCAACATTTTCAATAGCGTCCTATTCACACTCCTCCCATGTCTTTTGAAGAGGAGTAGAGTTTTTTTCCTGTTCAGGATAGGATTTCCGATCCCTAGTTTACTTCAGCTGAACTCTGAAATTTTATTGAATAACTATTTAATTCTATATTTTCCCTCCACCACTACGAGTAGATCGGTTCCCGCTCCTCCCCGGTCTTTCGAACAGGAATAGAGTTCTATCACTTGTTTCCTGTTTAGGATTGGGTTTCCGGTTCCTTCTAAAGTCTACTTCAGCTATATACTCCCAATGTCAGCACCTGAACCCCGAAATTTTATTCCCTATTTATATCATTTTGTTTTTCCTCTCCTCCACCAATATGAGTAGATACGTTCGACTATCGTCAAGTTCACACTCCTCCCCGGTCTTTTGAGCAGGAGTAGAGGTTTATCTGGTGTTTACTGTTTAGGATTAAGTTTTTGTTTCCTAAAAAAATTAAAAAAAAAAAAAAAAAAAAATTTACTTCAATTCTATATTTCTCACGTCTCTGAAATTTTATTTACTATTTTTTTCCTCAGTATGAGTAAATAGTTGTGCTTCTCATGCCGTTCACACTACTCCCCGGTCCTTTGAACAGGAGTAGAGGTTTATCCCTTGTTCTCTCTTTAGAACAGGGTTTGTGGTTCCTTCTAACATCTGCTTCAGTTTCATACTGCTAACGCTTGTCCTTTTCTATGCTAATACAACACCACACAATAACTCTCTACCTCGAGTGGCCCTTGGGCCTTGTATTAAGTGAACATCAGTAACAAAAAAAAAAAGTGTCCCTCATCTGATTAGCACTTTTCCGCACTAATCTTTTGTTCCAATGTTTTTCCTTGGAATTATTATTAACCAGAACTACGAGGTCATACGAGAATTGTGAAAATAATAAACACTACGGTAGGAGAGAAGGAAAAAAAAAACGAAATTTATGAACGTGACTGGCAAAGAACTAGTTTCTAGAGCCAGATAATTAAAGTCTAAACTAGATCTTCCTTCCTGTCTCGTATCAGATCTAGATTGCTTACAGCAGAGTTAATAACATTCAAACTTAAAATCGTCAGCATTTTACTGTGTAGTCGAGCATTTAACAAACCGCCCTTTATTAAATTTGGAGCGCTATTTCGAACAAACGGGAAGCAAAGATCTTTACAAGCAGAGCTTATGCGCAGCTGAAATCTTATACAGGTTGTATCTGACACGGCACATTTTGAATCCACCGCCGCAGTTCTTGGATACGGTTTCGAATTTTGGCTTGAACGGCAGTCGCTTCTTCTATGTGCCGCGTCCCATCAGGACAGGTGCGGCCACGGCTCTCCACAGCTTTACAGCACTTAGCTGTGTTTGTCTTTTGGCTGTCTCTCCTAGTCCCTGTTCTGCCAACCATTTCCATAAGCTTGCCAAGTAGGTTATTCTCTGCCTTCCTCTGTCCCGCTTGCCTTCAACATG
Organism: Acanthosepion esculentum; assembly: GCA_964036315.1. Lineage (NCBI taxonomy): Eukaryota > Metazoa > Mollusca > Cephalopoda > Sepiida > Sepiidae > Acanthosepion > Acanthosepion esculentum. Next base: position 53,283,299 of record OZ038519.1, on the reverse strand, counting down.
TCTTGTGAGTATTACATTTCCCAAGCCCCCTTTCCTCATTATGCGTCCTAGAAATTTAAATTTCTATTAAGTATAAGTGTCCTTTTTATTTCAACTTTCTCTAAATCTTCATCGTTGTTCATGTTCAATCCACGGTATTCTCAGCATCCTTCTGTAGAACCACATTTCTACTGCTTCATGTGTCTTTTTTTTTAGTACCCAAACAAAAATCTCGCTACAATGTGCCGTTTTTGTGAAAAACACACCAACAGACCAAATTACTTCTGCTCCAAAAAGAAATTACGATGTTTAGAACTAAAGAGGTTACTAATTAATTTTCCAACCAGGCAAATATTCCAAGATCGTCTGCCCGTCAGAAATGGCTTTCTTATTAGATGTTGCCATTAACGTATTAAGAAGAAGATGGTGTCATCAACACAGAAAATTAAACGCGCGATCACTCTGATCATATTTTATTTTGGGGGCAAACGTGCCCGTAATAAGATTGGGGGTGGGGAGATGTCAAAAGTACAGATTTTTGACATGACACCGTTTTTATTTTAACTCCTTTGACAAAGTTTGTCTTAAAAAGCGATGATTAGAATTGTAATAAAACCTAAACATATGAAAGTGAATTTATACGTTTTCTCTTTGTTCTTGCACATTGACAACAAAAATAACACTATTAGAATGGTTATTATCAAACATTATTTATCAAACACTAGTGTTTATAAAAGACGGGAAGTTATTCAGAGCCATGAAAGACGGGAAGTTATTCAGAGCCATGAAAGACGGGAAGTTATTCAGAGCCATGAAAGACGGGAAGTTATTCAGAGCCATGAAAGACGGGAAGTTATTCAGAGCCATGAAAGACGGGAAGTTATTCAGAGCCATGAAAGACGGGAAGTTATTCAGAGCCATGAAAGACGGGAAGTTATTCAGAGCCATGAAAGACGGGAAGTTATTCAGAGCCATGAAAGACGGGAAGTTATTCAGAGCCATGAAAGACGGGAAGTTATTCAGAGCCATGAAAGACGGGAAGTTATTCAGAGCCATGAAAGACGGGAAGTTATTCAGAGCCATGAAAGACGGGAAGTTATTCAGAGCCATGAAAGACGGGAAGTTATTCAGAGCCATGAAAGACGGGAAGTTATTCAGAGCCATGAAAGACGGGAAGTTATTCAGAGCCATGAAAGACGGGAAGTTATTCAGAGCCATGAAAGACGGGAAGTTATTCAGAGCCATGAAAGACGGGAAGTTATTCAGAGCCATGAAAGACGGGAAGTTATCCAGAGCCATGATCATCAACGTCCTTAAGGGACACAGCACATGAAGATACTCCTTGTAGCTAATTGACAAATATTCAGAAAGCTACTTTAATAATTACGAAATTAAGAAATAAAATCGACTTGTCGCTTGCTTGTAAAATATTAAGGGTAAACATTTTGCGGGCTGTTCAAAAATTCCATTGAACTAATGGAGGGTTAAAAATATTTTTAAAAAATTTTTACGGCTTAACCTTTTTGTAGGTTATTCAAACCAGGAAATATTTTTAGATTGCACAAATATTTGAGTTTTTTTTTTATGATTTAGCGAAACAAGTCTTACTGATTAACCCATAGCTGTTGGGAGAAGAGGTAGACGCATACATTTCACAAGGATATTTGCACGTAAGAACCCAATGAGAACTGGCACTGCACTCTGATTAACAATTCCGAGCCATTATCCACTACACCACCTGCACATCCAAGCTTACAGCACCTGGTATTAACCATGTAATGATCAGGGCCGACGTTGCTTAACTTCGGTGATCGTACGGGAGTGTGTTACAACGTGATGTGGCTGTAAGTCCTTTACACTACCCGCACACCCAAGCTTACAGCAGCTGATATTTCCAAGTCGTCACTCATGTATGTACTGACCAAACTCGACGTTGCTTAACTTCGGCTCCACGATTAATAATTCCGAACCACTATCCATTACAACACCCGTACAGCCACTGCTATTACCAAATGGTCAACTTATCCTCGACGTGGTGTAATGATGAGGATAACAGTCCGAATAATGTAAATAATGCAAGTAATCATAATACCTCATCTCAGAGATATAGGCAGATTTTGCTTAGAATGTTAATCACTTCAGAACTGGAATAGAATATTTTATGGTTAAGTTTATTCCAATTTTAGGAGCCGCTGCTTAATATAAGAAAAAAGAATTAACATCTATCTTCGCAAAACGGCCCTTAACCCAAAGGTTTCTCATTGAAAGAAATAAAAGAAAATGCATCCTGCCACTGCCCGAAAGAAAACGCCCACAGCCACTACTTACAGAGCAGACCACGAGGCGTCTTTCGACTTGCGGTTGGGTCCACGTTTATCATTTAAACGTGTGTCGTCATTCTCTGCACGACGGCCAAAAAAGAAAATTGCTAGAAAAGCAATCAAGATTAACCTCTCGTCAATGGATACACAATAACGATACACACAATATATGGTCTGGGGCCCCCTTATGTTTGTCTCAAGGTTCTTGATAAGATCCAGAGACTAATATGCAACGTAATTGGCCCTGATCTGGCATCTCGTCTGCAGTCGCTCTCTCACAGACGTGCCGTCGCCTCCCTCTGTCTTTTTTTTACAAACACTTTCATGGTAACTGCTCCGATGAGCTACTTTCGCTGGTTCCCAAACTTCATGAATTCAAGCGTTCTACTAGACTGGCATCTCGCTCTCACCCTTTCACTGTCGAAACTGTTAAATGTAACAGTCTTTTCTACTCCAATAGCTTCATGTCTCGCACTTCTCACCTGTGTAACTCCCTCCCCTCTTCCTGATGGCTATAATCTCCAACTATTCAAATGTCAATCGACGTCTCCAAATGTCCAGATCTATCCCCTATCCTTCTCTTCATCCTTTCCTCTATCACTCCTATTTGCTCTAGCCTCAACTCTCTGTAACCCCTTGCTTGCTAGTGGTGAAACGCTTAAAAAAAAAAATAATAAGAGAGAGAGAGAGAGAGAGAAAAAAAAAAAAAAAAAAAAAAAAAAATTAGCCTTTCCCTGGGAAAAAAAGTGTTTTGTCAAAGACTTAGTTTAGTGGTTTTAACCTTTTTTGAGTCACGGACCCTTATAAGAACTAGCCCCTCACAGACAGACAGCCATGCAAATAGTCACAGTTCAATTGGACTCTCATAACATGATTTATTACTCGAAAATACAGCAATTCTGGTCAAAAAGGAAAGAAATGGCTAGAGGCTGGTCGTCACTATCTTATACCTAGCTAATCCGATTCAAGACTAATTCATTCGTTACAATTTAAACATCCGCCATAAAAACTAGTTCATTCAATCCTCCATACACCACAATACCGCATACACTCAAAGGGACCTATAAAAACACCCCATGACATGAAAATTTGTGTATATAAAAGTTTATCGATGAGCGTTAAACTAAAAATAATTTATACATTTACATTATTCGGACTATTGTCCTCATCTTTGTCGCTATGTTTATCACAACGTTTCGGCCGTTGTACGCTCCGTCCTCCTTCAGGTGGTTGGAATGTCGAACTGAACCCTTTATTTCGCTTAGACTGTTCTAGTTCCACGTGCCATGTCTAACAGATGTCAGTTATCTCCTGTTAATTCCCCCTCTGAAAGATCTCCATTGCCTTAACCAGGTATTAAACTCGCACTCTTTGGGTTTAACTAACGCCTTTATCCCCTGTGCCATGTGTCCGTGAGGACATCTGTGTATGAATTTCTGGGTATTATAAACCTAATGTCTTCAGCAACCATTTTTTACCAGAACTCATATTGCAATTTTTGTTATTATCGCTTTCCTCTGGCACTAAAAATAATTGATATTAGTAGGACCCGTCCAGTCCTCAAATGAAATGAGAAAGACCGCTTTATTCTCTCTACAGACAAAATCAAGAGGCATGATCTATTGTATAAAAATACAATTGTGTCACAAGGCCGAAAAGGGTGAATCGGGTTGACGCTGGTCGGCATTGCTATCCTATACCAAGCTAATCCAATTCACGACTTGTTCACTCGTTACAATTCGAACATTCACCAAAAGAACTTGTCTGTCGTCATTCAATCCTCCACATACTATTATACCGCATGCACTCAGGGGGCCCACATAAAACGCACCCCATGACATAAAAATCTATGGATGATATGAAATGAGAGGGGAGGGGATGAACCCAAGATATATCAAAACAAACTAAGATATATCAAAACAAACTAAGATATATCAAAACAAACTAAGATATATCAAAACAAACTAAGATATATCAAAACAAACTAAGATATATCAAAACAAACTAAGATATATCAAAACAAACTAAGATATATCAAAACAAACTAAGATATATCAAAACAAACTAAGATATATCAAAACAAACTAAGATATATCAAAACAAACTAAGATATATCAAAACAAACTAAGATATATCAAAACAAACTAAGATATATCAAAACAAACTAAGATATATCAAAACAAACTAAGATATATCAAAACAAACAAAATAAAGATAACTGATGTTAGTTGGACCCTTCCACCCCTCAAAAGATTTAAGAGAGGCCGCTGTATTCTGCCATTAGACAAAATCAAGAGGCTCTCTCGCTACGGGAGAGGGAAGGATAAAATAAATACGGAGATTGGGAAAGGAAAAAAAAATGAACCCAGTCAAGATGAAATTGGTTTCTCATAACATTTCTCGATACCGCACGCACATCACTCTTCAGCCACCCAGGCTCGAAGGAAATTGTGGTCAATTAATCCTCACCAGTATATGCGAAGATAATCAAGCTGTGAAACACCGTGTAAAATGAGAATTATCACTTGCTCTTATGGAATGGCAAGAGATGGCGGTCGAGCAGAGAATGACGACACACGTTTAAATGGTAAACGTGGACCCAACAGCAAGTCGAAAGACGCCTAGCGGTCTGCACTGCAAAGTAGTGGCTGTGGGCGTTTTCTTTCAAGCAGTGGCAGGATGCATTTTCTTTTATTTCTTTCAGTGAGAAACCATTAATTATGATAAGGGTCGTATAGCGAATTAAATATGTTAATTTTTATCTGATCCTCGCCGACTCTCTGAAAGCCGTCCATGGAGCCCAGGTTAAGAAGACCTTCTCTGCCTTCGGAAAACTTATAGACGATTTTTATGAACTCATATAAAGTTTCGGAGTGTTGATATTGGTATAAGTATCTATCTAAGTAACGAAACTTCAACCTTATTAGCTTTCACAAATACGGAATGCAGATGTGCAATTTCATGGCGCTCGTTTAAATAGAGAGAAACAAAACCCACATTTCTCACGTCTTATTTACGGTGTCTCCATGTGGAAAATAGGAAGGGGGGTTGTTACCGAGAGACGTACTGTATTCAAGGGTATTATAGTGAGTGCCCTCCTGTATTTTTTTATAGTTTCAATTGGGGGGGGGACAATAGTGAACATAAATTTTGGAGCGTCATCGTATCTTTCCGCCCTATATCCAACGTGGCAGCCAGAGACACACACAGAGACAGAGAGTGGGAGAGACAGACAGACAGAGACAGAGACACACACAGAGACAGAGAGAGAGAGAGACACACACACACACACACAGAGACAGAGACAGGAACTCACACTGAGAAACGCGCGCAGAGCCAGAGAGAGAGAGAGGAACGCAGACACACACATCCTTGAGTAGTGCTTTTCCGAAAACTTTGAAAGGAGTCACATTCAAATAGTCATCCTTCATCTCATCAGCACCCGTCCATTCTTTGAGAAACTTGCAAGAATCGTATAATAGGCTTATTGGAGATGAGGAGGTCGGGAGAGATTCTTGTGAACTTAAAACCCACACCAGCCGAGGAAAAAAAATAACGAACAAATAAAAAAAATAAAAAATAACAAAAAACAAAACATGTTAAGACGGAAACATTTCGAACGAGGAAACAGAATGAAAAGATGTATCTTCCCTCGCTGCTATAATAAAACACAAAAGAAGGGTTAGAGTATTATAGGATGAAAAACGGAGGGATGAGGGGGACTTCCTTTCAGAAGCTTCCGCTATTAACTCATGGCCCGACTTCGTAACGTCTGTCCTCTTTCCGAAGAGAAAAGAAAAAAAAATGTTGAGAGCGGAAAGAAAACAGAGACGTGAAGAAATGTCTCGAGTTTTCAACTTCCGCCAACGGGAAAATTCAAGAAAAGGGTTTCAGAAATCCGAGGCTTCCACGCACGTGTTCGCTCGACGGGGGCGCCCCCATTGAAAGGACTCGGAAAATGTGAGTAACGTTTCCCGGTTTCTCATTAATCCCGTTACTACGACTCGCATCTATCGCTAGTAATCGGTATACCTGTAAAATCCTTGTGGCGTGTGAACACCAGTATTTCCGCTACACATATGCGTGGGGATGGGGGAATAAATTCGGTGTTGAACTGAAAGTTGTGCAAGGACCCACAACAGCTCTTTATAGCATCGTCGGAAATCTAGGCAAAAAAAAATTTTTTTAAATTGTCTTATTCTCACCATGTCAAAAAATCAAAATTATTTTATCAAATCTTGACAAGTAGACAAGAATCGTAAAGTAAGAAAATGATCCATGAGGAAAATAGAAAGATTGTGTTGCGTCAATCTTTCAAGTAGGACGGCTCAATTTATTGGAATTAAAATAAACTGCAGTAAAAAAAAGAAAAAAAAAGTAAAATAAAGAAAAAAAAGAAAAAAAAAAGTAAAAAAAGAAAAAAAAGAAAAAAAGAGAAAAAAGAAAAGAAAAAAGAAAAAAAAAGAAAAAAGGAACCAACTCTAGAAATAAAACAAAACCCTTATTTCGAAGGTGTAGCATGCAGGAAATATAGGAAGCCTTATTGGTCAAAATTGAGTCCCTAAATGCTGACGACAGGCTGTCCTATAAAAGGCGCGAACCACGAATGAACTGAGCTTTTGTTTTGTGCCCACCCCGGCAGGAGCAGGAAGGTACACACAAAATCTTACAACAGGACATTGTCAGACTGATCCTCACTAGGAGTCATACAAATACCCAGATCACTAAAATCTGCAAACCCCTTTATTCCTTCAGTATCTGTCTACATTTCTGAGATGAGGTATTATGTTCACTATTTACATTATTCGGTTTATTGTCCTCATCTTTGTCGCCATATTTATTACAACGTTTCGGCCGTTGTACGCTCCGGCCTTCTTCAGGTGGTTGAGATGTCGAACTGAACCCTTTATTTGGCTCACTGGGGTACACTGTTGTAGTTCCGCGTGCCATATCTAATGGATATCAGTTATCTCCTGTTAATTTCCCTCTGAAAGTTCTCCACCATTTTAACCAGGTATTGAACTCACACTGTGTCCTGTCACTGGATCTAACCAATGCCTTTATCCACTGTACCAGGTGTCCTTGAGGAACTAGAACAGCCTACCCCAGTGAGCGAAATAAAGGGTTCAGTTCGACATACCAAACAGCTGAAGAAAGCCGGAGCGTACAACGGCCGAAACGCTGTAATAAATATGGCGACAAAGATGACGACAATAGTCTGAATAATAAAAATAGTGTCCTTTATTCCAGTTTTATTGAATAAATACAATATGGGAGATGTACGGAACAACATGAAAATATCTTCCGCGGAGAAGGCAGTCAAGCGTCACAGCAATGGCCACCAGCAGGCACGATAGAACAACATCAGGTTTAAAACCCTGTGTTCTAGATTCAGGATTGTCTCACAGTGACGTAATGGATTAAAGTGTTGGCTTGTGAAGTTTGGTTGGTTGTTTGGGGCTTTATGGCATATCAACCACTATGGGTTATTTAATGCCAGATCCAGTATTTACTAAATGTATCAAAAACGTATAGCTGGCAACATCATTGTTTCAAAAACTGGCAACATCATTGTTTCAATGTACTGGAAAAGACCTGGAAGTTCACTATTTTCCCATAGCTGGGACCCCAACAGGTGCTACCACCCCGGGTCAGGGTGGACCTGGGAACACCAGCAATTAAGAGGTGGTTCCACGCTTCCTCAAAACCTCCTGATCAGACGCCTTGCTGTTGGATGCAGTTTAATGTCGTACCCAGGACGGCTTGTGAAGTTCGATCCCTGAGCTGGGTAATAGTGTTTAGGGTCCAGCAGAGACAGGGGTCGACCAATAACTGTGCAGGACTCATCAAGTGAAAGACATCTGTTTTCCTACTTCATTGAAATGATTATAGCCTTTGCATCGAAGGGGACTCACAGAGCTGAGCGTAAATACGATTTGTATATTCAGTGCATAACGTGCTGCGCAGATTTTTATTATGTAAAACTATATATCTGAACATTCTATTTGGCAAATAAGCCGAGTTACCTTGCAATTGTTATACATCTGAAAACAAGCTTGAATGTTTGGATAGTACACAGGAAAATCTCCTGGACGGGCAAAGGGTTAAGACCCAAAACTATTTAAAATCAACACGGCGCATTAAAAATTAAAATGTTAACCTATTTCTCCGAGTTACCCAAGTCCTCCGTGAGAAGTGAGTAAAGATTCCCACTGGCTGGAGACCCTAACTGCCTACAGACTTTAACACAAGGATAATTTTAAGTAGGTATTTAAGTATTGACTCACTGCCCGACGCAGTAAGATGTGGCACAAGGCAGAGTTTTATCGGGGGGTATCCGAGCCCGTAGGCTCGGGCAAAAATTCCCTGTAGACCTCGTAAAAACGGAGTCAGTTTCTCGAGACGAGACTCTGCCCTTTCTACATAGAGGGTATCCACCAGACGAGGCTGACATGTGCCAGGATAATTTGAAGTGTGAATAGAGAAGGATGACATTGGTTTATATACATGCGACACAGACACAAAAAAACTATGGCCGGATGAACTGGGAGGTCGACCACACATCAAACAATCGATGAAAAAAGATACCATACTCGGTGGACAGAATTACACAAGTAAAAACAACAATTTAGAATGCTTTCAAAAGTCATAGCTATCGTTTTACAGAACGTACTATGCAAATACTTTTAAGCGTGTTGGAGCACCCCCCCCACACACACACACACACACACACACCAATCCAGTCAGTCAGCCCTTGTTAGAAGCGCTTAGAATTCAAGTATCGGACTCTCTACACCAGGGATTCTTATTTATTTTTTTTAAGTCACGGTTCATTATAAGAACTAGCCCTTCATAGATAGACAAGCATATACACACAGTCTTATTTATAATTATAAACTGGACAGGCAAAGGGTTAAGAATATTTATTTAAAGTAATATAAGAAAGTAAGCTTCATATATGCAAGATATTTTTATGTTTATACATTCTTTCTATAGATACAAATATTTAAGTAAATGCTCTGTTTATAATAAACAGTATTAAACAACATTTACCGGCCTGAATGTCCGACAAATTTCCATAGAAAATATGCGTCCTCCGACAGGAATGGAACCTGTATCCTATACGGAACCGTCATATCACGTGACGTGCCTTTAACCAATTCGACCACATAGGATCGTTCGGTTGGCAAGGTCGAATTTACTGCTTTTAAACTACAATCTTCCATGAATCTCTCACGTACATTCATATCTACTCAAAGCGTATCCAAATGTAAACAAATGACGTCACACATTATGAAATGAACAAAGTCCGACAATTATTTTAAGACATTTTTATGTTTATACATTTTTTTTTTAAATATTTGTATTTATAGACATCTATTGTTCAATATAACAGACAACGAATGTCTATTATGTTTAATCATGTACCGTTCTAAGCTTCGTATAGTTGCTTTAAGATCATTCTCAAGGGATGTCTTAAATACTTTTAAGCATGTTGGAGCACACGTCACCCCCTCCCACATTCCAGTCAATCAGCCACATATCCACCAATGCAATCCACTATAATTATTTCATAGTCAGCTTTGTTAGACACAAAAGCTGAAGTGTTTAAATTTCAAGTATCGAACTCTCTACACTTTTTCAGTTACGGATCATTATAAGAACTAGCCCTTCATAGATAGACAAGCATATATACACAGTTTATTATCTATTTTCTTTATCCTTGCAAGCTTCGATTCCTACCAAACGCTACTTATCTGTCTATATCTCTGAGATGAGGCATTATTATTACTTGGATTATTTACATTATTCGGACTATTATCCGGATCTTCATTGCCATATTCACAACGTTTCGGTCGTTGTACGCTCCAGCCTGATTGGGAATTTCGAACCGAACCCTTTATTTCGTCCACCGGAGTAGACTGTTCTAGTTCCACGCGTCATGCCTCTTCCGGATGTCTCGGTTATTTCCCTTTAACTCAACTCTCCAGGTTTTGGTTCATCACTGCTGTGGCCTGGTAATGAACTCACAATTCTCTGGGTCTAGGCCTCCGGTTCTAACCAACGTCTTTATCCACTGTGCCATGTATCCTACTTATCTACAAGTTTACGTTGGGGGAAAAAAGACCTAGTTCTTAACCTTCGAGTCTCAAACCCCTCTCCGAATTAGCCTTTCATCGAGGTACTCACAGATACTCACAGTCCCGTTGTTTTTTTGTTTTTTTTCACAACACTTGTATCGGCATTTCTTCATACTGCCCCCTCCCAACACATCACTTTTCAGCCAGCCACGCTAGAAATAAATAATTGTGGTCAATTAATCCTCGCCAGTATATACGTAGATAATCAAAAACCGTGTAAAATGCGAATTATAACTTGCTCTTATGGAGTGGTAAAAGATGGCGGTCGTGCAGAGAATGACGACACACGTTCGAATGGCAAACATGGACTCGAAAGACGCCTAGCGGTCGGTACTGTTAAGTAGTGGCTGGGTGCGTTTTCTTTATTTCAATTGGAAACCATTAATTGCGACAAGGCTGTATCGCGAATATAGATGTTAGAACCTCCTTAAATCCATCTCTGGGCCCCAAGGCCCAAGAGGTCAATGGATAATCCCGTTCCCTTTGACATATTAGGGCAGCTCCTAGAATTGAACAGCGATTACCCCGCATATATGATTTGATTCCAGTGGTGTAGGCTTGTACAGAACCAAGAATACTTTTCAAAAGAGTTGGTTGGTTGATTTTGTTTAGCGGCATATCAACACCTCTAAGGGTTATTTAATACCGAAAGATAAATATTTTGAAAGCAACTGTATGACTTCAACTACAGATAAAATGTACTGTTGATAATTCTACTATAAATAAGTACTGTTGATAATTTTAGGTTTTGTTTTTGTTTGGAGGTTCACTGTTTGTCAATAGCTGGGACCCTAACAGGTGCTTGGTCAGAGTGGATCTGAAAATAGCAGCCATTAAGCGATGGTTCCACGCCTCTCATAACAGCCAAACTGCCGATGAGAGGCCTTGCTGCCAGATGTAGTTTGTCGTCATGCCCAGGACAAGAGAAGAGTACAGTGTCCCCAAATAGCCCTGCTTAAGTTTCGAATTCGTAGTTGTCATTTTAGACCGATTTTTCAAAGAGCCCATATTATTTCACCCATCGCTTGAAGGGAATGGAAAAAAAAAAAAAAAAAAGATTCACACCCTTCCCTTCCTATTTTCGTGAAAATAAAAAAAATTAAAAAAAAGAACTCGACTAGAATTCGAACACTGGTGGCAACTTCCTCGTTCCGAATCGCCAACCTTTACACCACTGGCATATATAGCATGGCTGAAAATTCGAGAGACATTTTACAGGTAGACAACCGCTGCAGGCGGATCGCTTAAAGAGAGGAAAGACATCAGATGAGCCGCCGTCCGACCCTTACCCAACCACTACTGACCTAAATAAAGTACTTGCAAACCAGTTGCTGTCCAACTAGTTAATTTAAGAGAGCGACCGGTAAAACATGATAGACAATACAAAGCGTCAACTTCTGAAACAATTTTCCAACTAAACGTTGTACAAAGACTGGCGAAGATAGGCCTTACATTTACACAAGCAACAATCGAACAAGGGGGTGCAGCGGAAAGAAAGGGGGTGTCAATTACTCCCCAAACCCCGCCCATCGTACACAAAAAAAAGGGGAAAAAACCTATTTTTAGAAGTTTATATATTTTCTTAACAGAGCGAAACCGTTACTGCGTTTGTTTCGTTTTTTTTTTTTATGGAAGAGCGTAGATTGCTGGTGAAACGGAAGTTGCCCGTGATTGGACTATAAATTTCTCAGTGGAGTCGCAGTGTGTGATTAAAAGTGAGGAACGTTGTACCTGACGGATGGCACGCAAGTGTCGATACCCGATCAGTATCGGGTAGATCATCGTGCAGAAAGGGTACGATGTTGAAAGACCCCAAACCCCTAAAGAACCTCAGATAAAAACATCACTCATATACGTGTGCCAAAACATGTTTCACGAATATATATATATATATATATATATATATATATATATATATATAGGCAGCAATCCTTCGTTTATGCAGGTTTCATTAAAAACGACAGACAAGGTACTACGGTTAAGCTTTTTATTTAATTTTTGTTGTGTTCGAACAAGAGCTTTCTTTTCTGTACAAAGTGTGTAAAAACTGTCCAAATCTTTTATAGTTCCGAGCGCTTTCGGCTATACCTTTAGCCATTATCAAGGATGATTCGATTTTTCAGCTTAATTGAGTGTGTGCATTATGTGTATGTCTTAGTGTGTTGTAGGGATGTTTTTAATTTCCGAATACGGTTAGCACATTGTGGCCTTGTTCATAGTTAATATTGTTAAGAGTTGTCTTTTTCTTTTTTATTATTAAAGCTTCCATTAATAATAAAAAAGAAAAACTTCCATTAATAAGAAAGAAAAAGCCAACTCTTAACGATATTAACTACGAACAAGGCCACAACGTGCTAACCGTATTCGGAAATTAAAAACATCCCTGCTAAAAATAATAATTACAGTATCTCATTTCAGATATATAGACAGGTCCTGAAGAAGGACGCAGCGCACAACGGTCGGGACGCCGTGAATATGGCGATAACGGTGAGGACAACAGTCCGAACAATGTAAATAATTTTAAAAATTACAATTCCTCATCTCATAAATATAAACAGGCCTTGAAGAAGGTCGGAGCGTACAACGGCCGAAACAAAGATGAGGACAACAGTCCGAATAATGTATACAAGAAAAAGGATGAGTCCATTTATAGCTTCAAATGAAGTGACAGGTTCTAATCTGGAGAGAACCTACCTTTAGGGAGCAGTTTGGAAAATGATTGCTGTGTGATCAACTACCAAGTAACAGAAAACTTTCAACAATAGATGGTAGAACACGGTATTATTTCGAATCTATAGACGACCTCCTTTGAATACACAACGCCCTAACAGGCCCCGCAGATTTTGTACAAGAAACGAAGTGTGTTTGTGCTGTCTACGGAGACAAACCATCTCTTCGCGTTGGGGATTGTTTCAAAATTCGAAATTGGACACTTCTGTGATTTTTCGAATGCTTCGTTTCTGTGTTGCCGGAACGATTGTCCTGTCCCCGCCTTTGACGCCAGAAACAAGTTATTTGCATTTAAACAACGGGAGAGAAAAAAATTAATGGTTGAAAGGCTGATGGCAAGTCCAAAAAACGAGGCAACTCGTGGTTGTCAGTTTTTATTATGGCGCCGACCACAAGTGAAATCTCGTTTAGCAATCAGGGTGTTAATTTATTTATTTTTTACGGGAGTTTCACTTTTTCTTTAATTACAATGTAAAAATAAAAATGAGTCCATTTATAGCTTCAACTGAAATGACAGGTTCTAATCTGGAGAGCCTCGCTTTCCAAAAAGCTATTTGGAAAATGGTTGCTGTCTGGTCAACTACCAACTTACAGATAATGTTCAAGTATTGGTATAGTGTAAATAATTACAATATCTCATCTCGGAAATATAGACAGGTCCTGAAGAAGGCACAACCGTACAACAGCCGACATGTCGTGAATATAGCAATAAAGATGAGGACAACAGTCCGAACAATGTAAATAGTGTAAATAATTACAATATCTCATCTCAGAAATATAGACAGGTCCTGAAGAAAGTTGGAGTTAAATCTCGTTTGGCAGTCAGAGAGTTCATTATTATTATTTTTAAGCATGTTTAATTTCTTTTATTTCATTACCTTTTAACAAAAATGAGTCGACAGTTCGGCATCGAAATTAACGGATAAGCTCTCGGTTACAACTCAAATTCTCGCGCCTTTTGGCTTTAGGGAAGCTCGGTGAACACTGAACTGCAATCATTTCTACAGCTTTTCATACCAGCTAGCACAACCATAGAAGGCTCGCGTAACGTTTCGTCTACCTAATTTCAAGGACAACCGTGGTCTGGTTGCCAAAAGGTACCGCGTGCTGGGATTTCTATTACCAAGAAGTGACCTTCTTGACAAATCTCCCATAATGAGACTCCAACCTGGGATTTTACGATTGGAACGCTAACGGCCACGCGCGTCTGGTATCGATCGATCGATCATTCATACACCCACGATAGCTGCCAACTCGATTTCTTCACAGTTGCTTGGCTCTTTCAAATGTAAAAACGTAGTTTTAACCTCGGGATATTATAGCGATGGATTCTTAAACAACATGAATACCACTGCGGCCCTCAACTGCCATAATCGAGCGACAAGAACGCTCAAGATGGCTGGGGTTAGATTCAGTCAAAGATTATTTTAATTCAGTGTCCCTTCATTTAGACTGGTTGCTAGTCTAGTCTACTCTTTAACCCACAGTTAGAGCTAGAAGCAGATTCATAACTTTCCAAAGTGAACTCTAACTCAGTTCTCCGACTTCACGTTCAGAAAGGCTATCCATATATATATATATATATATATATTGAAAATAGAAGTCAACACTTAGAGGCAACAGTGTTTCATGCCACCGGGCCACCAATACTGACCCGATGATTGCATGAAACAGACTGTTGCCTCTAAGTGTTGACTTCTATGTTCACTTTTATATTTACACACGCTCTATCTCTGATATTGAGCACGTTATCCCATAAATATAGCACTTCTTATGACTATATTTCTTTATATATATATATATATATATATATATATATATATAAAACTTATAAATGTAAGCAGCTATACTCGTCCGGTAAAACCTTAGGTGTTTTAGCTTGTGAATGAACAAACTAATACCCAAGGGGAGAAAAAGGTTAAAAAAAAAAAAAGAAAGAACTAAGAACATGTACTTCCGGCGAAAATAATCATCTAGAATCTAAGTTCAAAGACCAAAGAAAATACGTCATTTGTTTACATTTGGATACGCATTGAGCAGATATGAATGAATGAGAGAAAAATCATGGAGAATTTTGTTTAAAAACACTAAAATCGACCTTGCTAACCGAACGCTCCGCTGTGGCCCAATCCTTAAAAGCACGTCAGGCTATATGACGGTTCCGTATAGGATACAGGTTCGATTCCTGTCGGAGGACGAATATTTTCTATGAAAATTTCTCCGACATTCAGGCCGGTAAATTTCTCTTGATTGTCTGTCATGTTCCATGTTATTTAAGTCCCTTTTGATACTCCAGCAGTATCATGTGCAATGGAATAGGTGCATTCAAATGGGCTGTCTTTAGTTGGAGTTTCTTTCCAACTGTGAAAACAAAATGCTCTCAATGCGCTTGGTTTCCTTCAATAGTAATATAAGTGAAGGGATAAATTTATGAATTTTAAAAAGATATTAAGGTTTCGTTTTTTTTATGTCACCTTAATTATCAGGTTTACTAAATTGTATTACTGATAAGATTTATCGGTTAATTTGAATTTTGGTGATAAATTGGAAAAATTCGGTATACTATTTTAAAATCTTTGACTCAAAAACACTTTTTTTCTTATAAAAATAGTTTATTTCCGGTTGCTGACAGAGATTGCTCAGCCGACCTGAATTGGTTTCTACGACCTTTATTAACTAAATTTTGCGATCAGACAAGATCGTAAATTGATTTTTTTATCCAAAAATGAGCAATTTCAGTAAAATAAAAAATGGTAGCTAACCATGAAAAACTAAGGCCATTTTCGGAATCACCGCAATCAAATGAGCTCAAAAAAAAAAAAAAAAAAAAAAAAAAAAAAAAGTATTTTTATATAAAAAATGCGAATGTCAGTGTTCCACACTTATTCAAATTTACTCCTATTGCCTTCCTCAAGGACGCATGGCACAGTGGATAAAGGCGTTGGATAGATCCAGTGACAGGACCCAAAGAGTTGTGAGTTCAATACCTGGTTAAGGCGGTGGAGAACTTGGAGAGAGGAATTAACAGGAGATAACTAATAACTGACATTCATTAGACATGACACGTGGAACTAGAAAAGTCTACCCCAGTGAGCGAAATAAAGGGTTCAGGTCGACATTCCAACCAGAGCGTACAACGGCCGAAACGTTGTAATAAATATGGCGACAAAGATGAGGACAATAGTGTGAATAATATAAATAATATAAATAATGTATATAATACCTCATCTCAGAAATATAGACAGATACATAGACAGATACAGGAATTGCCATGTGCCCTTTATTCCTATTTTATACAATAAATAAAATATGGGAGATGTACTAGACAACATGAAAATATCATCCGCGGAGAAGGCAGTCAAGCGTCACAGCAATGACCACCAGCAGGCATGATAGAACAACATTAGGGATTGTTTCACAGGGACGTAATGGCTTAAAGCGTTGGCTTTTTGAGGTTCGAGACAAGGGGGCGACCAATAACTGCACAGGACTCATAAAGAACAAGACGAGATTATAACCCTAGACATGGAGAACGGTCACGATGACTTTTGACTTTATGCTAGCACAACCACCAACGGCTTCCGAGCCGTTCCGCCTACCCAACCTCACCGACAAGCCCGTGGTATGATTTTCAAGTACTTTCCAAAGTCGCCACACACTCTCGAATTGCTCCTCGAAACCGATAGGCATCAAGAATCATCTCCTTGAAAAATTGACCTGGTCTAGGGGTCGAAAAGCGAACATTCTAACCACTCAGCTGCGAAGACCAAATACAGAAAACATTTCAATATCATAGTCATATTTTGACCCAATGCAAATTATAACGTTCCTTCAGTCATCAATGAATAAATGTCCAATGTTTCATTAATGTCGGTCTAGAAAATCCTATGTTTCTGTGACAGTCTAGATCAGTGGTTCCGAAACAGTGCGGCAGAAGAGGATAGCCGGTGAGGCGGAATGATTAAAAGAAAATCAAGAATATAGAAACAGTTTCAAAGAATTTATATGCCAAAAAGCCAAGAATTTCAAAGTTTAAAATATTATGTATTACCGTAATTCCCCATGTATTATTCGCTTTCATCCATAATACGCACTCCTAAAATTGTGAATAAGTGTGGGGAAAATACTTCTACTCGCGCATAATACGCACCCCTTGTTTGGTAATCAAACCCTATAAATTGTACTTCTCCAATTTCATTACGGCCAGCGTTTCCTACTCTTATTTTTTAAAAATGGTTTTAAACATTAGAATAATATTCTAATTTAGTTTCATCATAATTCTTATTTTATTTTACATTTGTAAGTATTGTTAGGTACATATGGTTGTATTTAATATCGTTATGGGGTCGGAATCACCGAATGTTAGTGTCAAATTGTCGTATGTTTGTGGTGAGTAGTCATTTCGCAACTGAAATCGACCTACGGAACGACAATTTTTTTTTTGTAGCTGTGCACCCCTAAATTTGCTTATTGTTATTTTTTTTTTTTTTTAAGTGTATTATACATTACGGTACTTGTAATTGCGTGCACGAGTCCCAGTATAAATAATTATTGACAGATTTTATCATTGTGATATTTTTTTTTTTTTTTTTTGCATTATATCAAGTATTGGGAATATAATAACTAAGTTCCGCAAATTTTAGTAGAGAGTTATCAATGATAAGGTGTTGACTTCGAATCAGCGGTTATCTCCCTTTAATCTAGTCTGTTTTTTTTTGGGGGGGGGGGTAATGTACTTTTTATCATATAAAATTTGGTGACGGGGCGAGCAAATTTTCATTGCGAAAATGCGACCCAGAGAAAGAACAAAAGCTTGGGAACCGATGGTCTGGATCTTTTCGACAAGGCCTGTCCAGTTCTTTGACAATTTCGTAGTAAAAAGAAGGGGGGAAGCGATCTTGATGACGCTGTTAAAAGTAATTTCATCTGACAACAATTAATGATATGTTTAAACCATTATATGAAACGATAATTGACTAATTTATTTAATTACAGACTCTGAACGGCGTTTATCTTCCAATTAATAAAACAATTGTAATAATTTAGTGTTTATTTCGGTCTTAGTTGAAGAACGAAGAATATTCAAGAAAAAGAATTAAAGTCTGTACAGAACACATTTTGAAAAAGGAACATTTGATTTACGATTACACTTTCGTCCGCTAACCATATCTCCCGTCGGGTAAGTAATTTTCAATAATATCCGTCCTTGTCGACAACGCATTTAACGTCGAATATAATATAGTGAAAATTAGGCATTTCGATGTGGTTAGTAAGCTTGTCTCGCTAGATCAGCTGCGACTGAGTAGTGAGTTCGATCCTGACTGAGTGCTCCAGGTTTCGACCTTGTGCAACATTTAAGCTACGCTTCGTAAATCGCTATATAGTGAAAATGCTAAGATTACTTCACTTTACTTCTAAGATGTGATCTAAATGCTAAGGTGGTTACCACTTCCAGGACAGAAAATTGCTTCATTTGAATAACTACTCAATTTAATCAGAAAATACGACAAAATATATTTTTTTTAAATCAAACTAAATTGAAAACGAATCACTAAAATTGTTTTATATATTTTATTTAAATTTTTACTGCTGAATATGCAAATTTTCCCTAGGAAGCAAAACCCGCTAAGTTGGGTAAGATTATCTGATACAGACAAGTACATTTATATTATAAAATTGTATTTATTCAATGTCACAATTTTCATGTAACATTTGTACGTATACACATGATCAAACATTCTTCCTCCCTCTCTCATTATATATATATATATATATATATATATATATATATATATATGAGGGGGAGAGAGAGGGAGAAAGAGGGGAATTCATACATTGGTAGCAACCTTTCTTTCAAACGTCTTTCAATGAATATGGCCGACAAGAAAGACTGAATTAATTTTTATTAAGTTTTTCCAGCATTCTAATATTTTTTTTAAGAATATAAAAATTGTCCGTGATTTTTTTGTCCCAAGGGCTTTCGACCCCCACTGGAATTCGCGAGGGCATCTATTTTGTCTTTTTTTAAAAACTTTCAACGATCCATATCCTCTATTAAATAATCTAAGGTTGATGGCAGGAGAGAATGTTTTATATATAGGGTCTCTCACATAGCAAGATGTTTCTGATAATGTGATTTATATAGAATTTTTGTGTTTCCGACCAGAATTTTCCTTAATGGTTCTCTTAGATTATGGATTAATAAATATTTTTTATGGCACTATGGTCAGATAAGTGACACGTAAGGAGGTGGTAGTGTATCCGATATAAGTATTTGATTGATACACTATATTGGTCATTGCTAATTTAGATTTAATGGGGTTATTTTAATTAAGGCTGATGGCAGGAGAGAATTGTCTGATATATATATATATGTAGGGCCTCTCAAGGTTTATGAGATATATAATATAAATTAAACGTAAAGAGCCAGACTAACTTACCACGGTTTCACCTAAGCGGATCGTCAGGAAATTCGTGGTAGGTTAGTCTGGCTCTTTAGGTTTAATTTAGGTTTGCTCTGCTTAGCGTATCGGGCACTTTATTTAGTTATTTTACTTACTCGTATCGGTTTTTTTTTTTCTTTGGACTGAACTTGGATGCTAGACGATTATTTTCGGCTGACGTACAGGCTCTCTGTTCTTTCTTTTTTTGTACCATTTTTTCCCTTTGGCATTGGTTCGTTTATTTGCAAATCAAGAAACCTAAGGTTTTCCGAATGAGTATAATCTCTTATATTTATAAGATTACGACTAATATATATCTCAGAACGTCTCCACGAGAGATTTACATTCCTTGCGTAGTCAATTGCACCTGGCAATATCATGACAGCTATCCTGTAGCCTAATCGGTATAGCACATTTTGGATATAGATGTTTGCCTCATATCATACGCACACATATATCCCCGTTAGTGATCTGCAAAAAACCAACATAGTTTACAAATTCAAGTTCCCTTCGGGAGATTGTATCTCAAATGGATTAAATAAAATTTATGTTGGTCACACCACAAACTCGCTTTTACGACGCTTGGCTCTACATTTGAATGATAACTCTAACATTTTTAGGCATTTAAAACAACATGCCTGGCCACATACACAATTTCGGAAAATCCTTGTTGAAAACACAACTATACTTAAACATGAAAACAATAAAAATTCTTGAAGCTATATACATAAAACATTATTTACATTATTCGGACTATTGTCCTCATCTTTATCGCCATATTTATTACGTTTCCCTCCGAAAATTCTCCACTGCATTCCAAACACCTGAAGAAGGCCGGAGCGTACAACGGCCGAAACGTTGTAATAAATATGGCAACAAAGATGAGGACAATAGTCCGAATAATGTAAATAATGTACATAAGACCTCATCTCAGAAATATAGACAGATACATAAAACAGTTGAAACCTAACCTGAACAAAATAAACTATGAAATCTCCACAACTATTCTTAAATGCCTATAATTGATAACAGAAGCCATTGGTTTATACCAACGGCTTTCGATACTCCAGACTTCTCGTTTTCACTCTCGCGTGGTCATGTGTGACGTCACAAGCTGCGACGCGATTTTCGCTTCCGCGTCTCTGAAACACGAGTGTGTCATTGCTTTGAAATTTTTCGTGCAACAAATACAGACTATCATTATTGTTTTGTCCGTGTATTGTTTGATGTATTGAAATGTAATTGTCATCTTTGATAATGGCTGATATAATCCGAAAGCTTACATTGGATTTAAACATATATCAATAATGTTATTAAGCTTATCAGACAATAGGAAAGGAACTTAAAATAAATAGACAAAACTTGTCTATATTATTTAATGAAACATGCATCAATGGAAAAATGCTGCCTAAATATACACAATATATATCTTATAAATTAACTGATTAAGTTCCTTTCACATTGTCGCGTCTCATATACACGAGTTGGTTGTTGCTTTGAAATATTTCATGCAACAAAAACAGACTATCCTTATTGTTTTGTCCATGTATTGTTTAATATATTGAAATGTAATTGTCATCTTTGATAATGGCTTATGTAAGCCGAATGCTTAGATTGGATTTAAACATGTATCAATATGGTGATTTCCTTTCGTCTTTCAATGATAATGTTATTAAGCTTATCAGACAATAGGAAAGGAACTTAAAATAAATAGACAAAACTTGTCTATATTATTTAATGAAACATGCATCAATAAAAAATTGCTGCCTAAATATACACAATATATATATCAAACACTTAAAATCCCATAGGTAATAATTTTCTTTCATGAGAGCTTAAAAAATAAAAAATAAAAAAAATAAATAAAAGTAAAAAGTAGGTTTTGAAGATTTAGAGCTGCTTTTTCAGAGCTCTCATGAAATAAAAATTATTACCTATGTGATTTTAAGTGTTTGATTTTCTTCAATTAATAATAATTTTGCTATCATGACAGAGCTCTCCCTGGATCAAAATCCTCCTGGAAATTCCATACGCATTACCGTATTATATCATGGGCGTGTGGGTTTCCGCTTCAATATTACATCTAATACTTTTTTGCTAAGGTGACTTTTGTATCATAAAAACTGTTTCGATTTGAGGTCATGAATAATTAACGTATTCTCTCATCTTCAGTGACATTGTATACCGATTCGACAATATTTTGCCCGCCTTCTCTGTCCTCAGCGAGTTTGCGGATTCCTTTCAGATCTTCTTTGATTGTAAATTTCTCCAAAGGAAAACTGGGATCTTTCTGTCTTGTTTTTTTGAATATCTCGCTTCAGCGTTGTGACTATGGTGGTTCTTGGATGAACTTTTTGAAGTCAGTCTTTTCAAAGTAAGACTATGGCTTTGTTAGCTGGGCATTCTGGATCCATTCTGTTTGTTGACATTCGTATGTTTTTCTTGAACAGCGACCTGTATTACAGACACGCGGTCGGATTCTTCCCAACAGCGACCTGTATTGCAGACCTGAAGAGGTAGTGCTGCCCTGGATCAAGAGGGTAGCTGGTGGAAGACAATATGTCTGGCACCATGCAACACAATCAGGAAATCCCAGTTATAGCTGTCAGACAATTTCTACGACGACATCACCCTTTACATTTGGCCACCTAACTCCCCATACTGCAAATCCCTTGATTCTTATTTGTGGGGCACAGTTGAGTGAGAGACCAACAAAACTCCTTGTGATACCAAAGATGAACTGAAGGCAAGGATTATGGCAGCATTCACCAACTTAAGAGGAAAACGCCCAGAAGAGTTGCAGGAAAATTCGAAGTCCAGCGGTTGAAGCCAATGGCGATTTTATTGAATAAATTTACTCTTTAGTATTTCAAGGTATGTTTGTGTAATTTTGTTAAATGTATCTGTTAATGTGTTATTTTCATTTTTGATAAATTTAGATGACAAGTTATCCATCTCACCCTGTGTATATACACACACACACACACACACACACATATATTTTGTATTTGCTATAGAAATAACTAGCAGCATGGCCAGGCGTTGCCCGTGCTTGATTCGAAAATCGTACGACTCATACAGCAATCGCTATCATTTGACTTAAAATATTTTTGCCCTTCCTTGTCTTTCAAGGAATGCCCTTTGCCGTGCTGATGTTGCTACATGCCTTACTTCTTGACTATCTCACACTGCGAATTTTTTCTAAACTCTATACTGAACATTAAATCTGTTACGAAAAAAGAACTAAACAAAATGAACACAAAACGATCAGCTTTAAAAAGAAGGACTCATAACTGGAAAAACCGAATGAAAGAACAATGTTAAATACTTTTTCACACCCAACCCAGTTCTGCGGAATCAGAATCAACGTTGAGTTTAAGCAAGCGAATGAGCCAATTGGAGTAAAGTGCCATGCAGATTTAAATTTTTCCCCACTTGTGACGAATGCATCTATCGATTTTTTTTTTGCATGCTAGTTAACATTCGTGTCAGTCACCTGTTAGCTCTCACGCTGGCCAATAGAATCTTCCGGCCTATTCGTGGCAGCCAGATATAGGCTCTCACTCTGGCCAGTAGAAAATGGCCGCAAACTACATGAAAACTACCGTAGAAGCATGAAAAAAATCGATTATTTCCACTATCGATGGGAGTTGGGAAATGCAAAGTTGGTCTAACTTGGAGCAGGTGCATGTAAATTTTGGTGCAAATCCGTCGAAAATTGCGGCCGTGCTTTCGTTACACACACACAGCCTTTTATAGATAGAGATCTGTAAAAAATGTTATAAAAAAAAGAACGTGTCGTTGAAATACTGAGACTTTAAAGAATATGGAATAAAAACTAATCATCACACACGAGAAAGAAATGTATTTTTATAAACAGGAAAGATTAATTTTTGTTTCCATATTGATGTAATAAAAATAGCCTAAAATTAAAAAAAAAAAATAAAATAAACGAGATATCCGCAGTTGAAATTGAAGAAAATGTTTCACTATTTTGACACATTTCCTCATTGTAAACGAGGATAATTTGGCAACGTTCAATACTTCCGACTAAGTGTTTTCATAATTTTTCAAAATCACTCATCGAGACTCTTGACAAAAACGATTGTATTGATCCCGGCCTTCGATAAATATTAAGAGGTATTACAGTGTAACCCGGATATAAGAGAGTTGTCGGGACCGGAGAAGAGGTCTCTTATATCCGGGTTTCTCTTATATCAGGGTTTGGTCTATTTTGTTTAGGTAAGTATGGCTCTAATTTGGGACCAGAGAAAATCTCTTACATCCGGGTTACACTGTATATCTAATTTAATCATATTTATCGTCACAGTTCGGTGTAGGAAGAGGTAACCCCACTTTGGGAGTCTGCAACACTCCAAAAGGAACGTTATCCCCTCCTACACTCAACACACAGACTCACTCGTTCACCGAGCTAAAGGAAATATTTACACGGCGAACAAGACCGTCTTTTGATATGCTGTAGGTTGTTCTTTTATGGCCACTTGAACAGGTGCAGAGTTTTATCCCTTGTTCCCCCGTTTAGGAGTTTGATTTCCGGTTCCTGTTAACGTCTTCTCATTCTCTTTTACTCTCAGTAGCCCCACGCGTCTTGGGGTGAATTGGTTAAAAATAAATAAAATTTTAAATCACAGGCGTCCATTCTGCACTTTTATTTTTTGCCTAATAATTTTTTTTTTAAAAAGATAAAATAAAAAAAAAATAAAATAAAAATAACAGACTTATCGGCGTTATTTTTTTAAGGGAGAGGTTATATAAATAAATTTCTGTGTGTTGTTATTTTTAAAGTTACCTACCTTCATAATAGTAAAACTATTTACCGGCAAAATAACCTGAGGAACTATTTTACAGAGACCAGTAAAATAAGCTTAAAAACATTTTGGTCTATTTTACTGGGACTGGCAAAACAAAAAAACAAAAAAAAAAAAAACTATTTGTACTTTTTTAACCTTGACATATAAAGGGGATCCCAATAACTTGGACCGATTTTTAAATGTCAATTAAGTTTAAAAGTCTTATGATTTTTTTTCTTCTTTCAGATTTAACAACTTAAGTTTTTGGCAATTTCAACCATGGAAGGATTAACAATCAAACAACGTGTTTAAGTTATCGAAGCCTATTACGAAAATCGACAGATACATACATATCTATGATATGACATAACGATATATAATTTTATATATCAAGACATAGTATTGAGAAAATATAGGGTGTTCCAATAACTTGGACCGATTTTAAATGTGAATGAAGTTTTAAGCGTCTAATGATTTTTTTTTCCAGTTTTAACAATTTAAGTCTTTGGCAATTTCAACTATGGAAAGATTAACAATCAAACAATGTGTTAAAGTTTCAAGAGTTAAATTGGAAAAATTGTTCGTAAATTCGAACAAACTGGGTCGATGGCAGATGTGAAAACATCATTGTGTGCTTGTTTACGCCGTTCAGCTGAATGTGGCCGAAAATCCAGACCCCTCTATTCGTCATCGCGCGAAGGAATTGAACCTCTCCACAACAACGAACTCTTGGTTGGTCGATTATGTTGAAAAAAAAAAAAAAAAAAAAAAAATTGCAAAGAGCGCGAAATGCATTTCTGTTTGAACGTCCATTTTCGTAATAGGCTTCGATAATTTTAACACGTTGTTTAATTATTAATCTTTCCATGGTTGAAACTGCTAAAGAATTAAATTGCTAAATTTGAAAGAAAAATTAAAAAAAAAAATCATTAGACGCTTAAACTTAATTCACATTTAAAATCAGTCCAAGTTAATGACCACCCTTTACATGTTATTTTGTAAAACGACAAAACACTGTGACGCATTATAAAGGGTGGAAAAAAACAGTACCGAGGACGATAACGTCATTCTTTATAGTTTAATAAATTTAATTTACCAAACTTAAGAATAAGTAGACTTATAAAGTAATTTCTGAATGGTAGGACTCACAGAAACATGTATGGCCTTAAGGGTTCAAATGTTCAAAGTATCAGTAGATGTGTTAATTTAATTTCTCAAAATAAAGCAGTTCTTTTTACAGCAATTTCTAATGATTATTAAGCTATATAATAATTATAATTGTGTATTTATATATTTCCTGTCCTATTTGAGAGGAGTGAATTACAAGCGGTAATAACGAGCATTTGTTTACAAGTAACAATTACTTTCAAACAAATATAATCATTTTTTTATTGGCGTTGCCGCAAGAAATTCGTAATATATGGTAGAACGATTTTGAATATTACGAGGTTATAAAAAATAAACCGACATTTAAGGCAGCAGTACACTAGTTATTAACAAAAACATAAGCCTTAAGGGTTCAAATATCCACGGTTGCAAAGCATGTTTTGAGTAATTTAATTTTATATGCAATTCTGAAGCCATAATAGATTTCTGTACCACTGCCAGAAGAACATTATGCACGGTTTTAAGCACCCAACGCAGCATTCATTTCAGGGGTAATCTACCGAAATAATTTATAACGGTAGCTCGAATAAAAACATTCATGTCCCAAGGTTCAAATAACCAACGTAGCTGTCGATAGGATTCGTTTATTTCTGCATAGTCAAAATCGGCAGGCAGATGACCTTGCTATCACTGCAGACACCATTACCAATGCCACAGTTCTCCTACATCATCTAGAACAGGGTTTTTCGAACTGTGGGTCCCGACCTTTCAGTGGGCCACTAAATAATTTTTTTTTTTTAAAATGTGTCGTGACAAAGAAAAAATATGCAAGGGAGAGGAAATTGCAGAATATAAACAACTCTAAATATTGCACAGTATTCATAAATTATCGCTAGTTTTTATTTCTCACGAAGAGACCTCGCGCCAAAAGTTAGCTACAATGGTTCCAAATTGGAATCAGCTGGTTATGAAGAAATAAGCACATCCTCTCATTAAATGACATTTCTTCAAATGTTATTTGCTTTAACCTATTACACGTACGTATAATAGGGGACAAGGCAAAATGTGGTTCTTGCTGTGGGTCGCAGTAAAAAAAAAAAAAACTGTTTGGAAAACATTGTTCTAGAGGACAAAAAGGGTTAAACAAATTTTTTTTCATACATTTGCCTAAAATTGTTGCGATATAGAAATTTATATATCATTGCCTCTAAACTGAGTATTGTCTTAAAATTTATTGAATTTGGTCCTTTCAAAATTATTTTAATTTTTTTTTTTTTTTTTTTTTTTTTTTAGAAGCTTCCAGTATTTATTTTCTCAAATCAAGATCACCCCAAGCCAGGTATTACAGCCACTAAGGTACAAGGGGTTACAGAGTGTAGAAGAATTATGAACAGAAACATTAGTAATAAGTAGAATAACAAAAGAACAACGAGGAGGACAGTAGATAGGATAAAAACAGACGGGTGTTCCACAAGCGAGAAAAGAAACTGTTCGCATAGAACTAGCCAACTCAACTATCATCTGATGAGATCTGTATACCAGTCTAGTACTGCACTTCAATTCATGTGTGTGTGTATATATATATATATATATATATATTATATATTATATATTATATATATATATATTATATATTATATATATTATATATATATATATATATATATTAGTGGAAAATATACACATACATATGCAATCATATATCAAATATATAAATAAACATACATGTGTGTATAAAAAATAATTCTAAGAGGGTAGAATCCAGGTAGAACTCAATGTCCAGGACAGAGTAAGGATATAATATAAAAGACTTAAACACTAATATTCCATGGTCATAATTTATTCCAATGGAATATTAGTGTTTAAGTCTTTTTATTATATATATATATATATATATATATATATATATATATATATATATATATATATATATATATATGAATTGGACATAGTCCGACAATTTATTTAAAGACATTTATATATATTATGTTTAATATATCTATAAAAAGAACGTTAAACATAATATATATAAATGTCATATATATATATATATATATATATATATATACACACACACACACACACACACACACACACACACACACACACACACACACACACACACATACATACATATGTGTTGAATTCATTTATTTTCAACTAAATCCCATTGGTAACCTCATTTCGTTGTCAGCTTTATCTTGTATCCAAGAATTTAATTTCTTCTTTGCTGATCACTTCCCTTATGATGATGGCGTTGATGACTAAATTTGCCATTAACGTGTAAGTTCTGGACTAGAAGCTTCCAGTTGTTGTTTTTGTTTTTTTGTTGTTGTTGTTTTTAAATCAGTATCACCCCAAGCAAGGTAATACAGCCACTAAGGCACAAGGGGTTACAGGCTGTGGAGGAACTAAGAAGAGAAACATTAGTGATGAGTAGAAAGAGAAAAGAGCAATCAGGAGGACAGTAGATGGCGATTGACATTACGTTTAAATTTTTGCAGATTAAAGGAAAGGATAAAGCCAGAAGGGAGTTCCTCAAGTAAGAAATGCGAGAAAAGAAACTGTTAGCATAGAATTCATGGCTATATCTATGCAGCTCAACTCTAAAATGATGAGACCTAGCTGCCAATCTAGTACTGCGCTTAAATTCATAAAGTCTAGGTATCATAGCGAAGAGCTCATCTGAACAATTACCATGAAAGTATTTATTAAAAAAAAAAAAAAAAAAAAACACGGAGGCAACCTATGGTGGTATGAAAGTGACTAAAGCCGAGTTGCTATATCAGAACCAATAATATTGCTGGTTCTTCTTTAGATGTTATCAAAGAGCTCTAGGTGAATAGCAGGGGCACCGAACCATATGTTGCAGAAATATTCTATGCATGGACAGAAGACATATAGATATGCAAGACAATTTTTCTCTCCAGAATCTATCTCACACGACACGGTGAACTGACTTTTTAGCAGCTGTCTGTTCTCATTGAATCTTTTATATACCAAAAGAAGCGAAATAAATTCTACTGAAAACGATGTGAAAATTCGTATAGCTAAAGCCTGGATCACCTTGAATAAAATGAATGTAATCTGGAAATCTGGATCTGGAGATCCACTTTAGAGGCGGTTTTAATGTATACTACCACTTCTTGGCCTTAAACTAAAACCCTCAAGTCTTAGCTTGATGGAACCTACACTCGGATGCTGAGAGCTATATATATCTTAGAGACAACATCCAACTAAGTCACAGGTCTATGGTTACATCCCTGATATTTCTACAATCTTAGGCGAACGCAGAATGCGCTTTGCAGAACTCTGCTAGCGAGCAAAACAAAAACTTGCGAGTGATCTACTGATCTGGACAACTGGCAATGTCGCAAGATGGGTTGGTCGCCCAGCAATCAACTACATTGTCTAGCTATTTTATGACACAGAATGCCACCCTAATGACTTTGCAATCTTGATGAAGGACCGCGATAGCTCGACCCCCCAAAATACAATAATTTACTTCTATTTGACACGTCCCTACAGGATGTTGGCGAATATGACTCCACAATTTCTTGTCTTCCGTAGACATTAGTAAATTTTCGTAGCTGCGTATCTTCTTGGAGTCCGATTCAGCGAAAATATTTAAAAGCTCGCTTTGCAGATTAATTCTAGTTGCTCCTTTTTCATGACCTCGTGCCACACCGAATAAATATCGAGTAAGGCTTACTGTGGTAGGTTGGTCAAATATCCAACGTAGCTGTGAATCTGATTCATTTAATTTACTTATTTGTGCCGTGTCCCTTCAGGACGTTGACGGTCATGGTTCTCCACAATGTCCTGTTCTTTGTAGCTTAGTAAAATTTGTCTATTTTTTTTTGGGGGGGGGCGTCCTTACAATTGAAATATAGCAGGCGGTAAGGATGGTTCGACTCCAAGGATGGTACAACGTCGTTTTAAACTGGAAAGGTCTGAATTCGTGAAAGGGGCATAGCTATACTCTTCGTAACAGAGCAAATGTTGAAAACCTGTTTGCCGACTAATTCCTATCGCTCCTTTTTCATGACCTTATGTCACGCACACATTAAGCTGAGTAAATACAGACTAAAAGCTTACTATCTCTACGTTGTTTATCAAGGTAGTTATTAAGAAAGTTTAAATCAGCTAATCTTCCTCAAATGACTACATCCGACAGCAAGGCAACTGATTGGGAGATTGGAGGCTTCAAAGAGCGTGGGACCACCTCTTGATTGTTGTTGTTCCCAGATACCCTCTGACCCGGATTGGTAGCACCTGTTAGGATCCCAACTATAGCCAAATAGTAAACCCCCAAACAAAAACAAAACACTATGAAAGTAAAAAAATACATTTTTATATTAAAAATACCAGCAATACATTTTTATATAAAAAAAAGGACCAACAAACGATACATATTTATAGTAAAATAACCAGCAATATATTTTGTCTGTAGTTAAAGGCATACAATTTTGTTCAAAATATATAAAAAATGTTATTCTGCTTTCACAATAGAATACATGGTAGATGATACTCAGCTTTTGTGCATATACATGTTTGTGTGGACATAATTACTAGAGCTAAGTGGGTTTCATGTTGTAGTTTTGTTGAAGTTATATTTTGGAATACAGTTTGAGTTCGAGAATTTTACTATAAATATGTATTGCTGAGAATTTTAACTATGTAATATGTAACGCTGGTATTTCTACTATAAAAATGTATTTTTATAATTTCATAGTGCTTGGGGTGTTCACTATTTGTTCATAGCTATGACCCTAGCAGGTGGTATCACCCCGGGTTAGGGTGAACCTGGGAACAACAGCAATTAAGAGGCGATTCTACGCTTCTCAAAACCTCCAATCTCCCGATTAGAAGTCTTGCTGTCAGAAGGGTCGACCTGGAAACGACAGCAATTAAGAGGTGATTCTACGCTTCTCAAAACCTCCAATCTCCCGATTAGAAGTCTTGCTGTCAGAAGGGTCGACCTGGAAACGACAGCAATTAAGAGGCGATTCTACGCTTCTCAAAACCTCCAATCTCCCGATTAGAAGTCTTGCTGTCAGAAGGGTCGACCTGGAAACGACAGCAATTAAGAGGCGATTCTACGCTTCTCAAAACCTCCAATCTCCCGATTAGAAGTCTTGCTGTCAGAAGGGTCGACCTGGAAACGACAGCAATTAAGAGGCGATTCTACGCTTCTCAAAACCTCCAATCTCCCGATTAGAAGTCTTGCTGTCAGAAGGGTCGACCTGGAAACGACAGCAATTAAGAGGCGATTCTACGCTTCTCAAAACCTCCAATCTCCCGATTAGAAGTCTTGCTGTCAGAAGGGTCGACCTGGAAACGACAGCAATTAAGAGGCGATTCTACGCTTCTCAAAACCTCCAATCTCCCGATTAGAAGTCTTGCTGTCAGAAGGGTCGACCTGGAAACGACAGCAATTAAGAGGCGATTCTACGCTTCTCAAAACCTCCAATCTCCCGATTAGAAGTCTTGCTGTCAGAAGGGTCGACCTGGAAACGACAGCAATTAAGAGGCGATTCTACGCTTCTCAAAACCTCCAATCTCCCGATTAGAAGTCTTGCTGTCAGAAGGGTCGACCTGGAAACGACAGCAATTAAGAGGCGATTCTACGCTTCTCAAAACCTCCAATCTCCCGATTAGAAGTCTTGCTGTCAGAAGGGTCGACCTGGAAACGACAGCAATTAAGAGGCGATTCTACGCTTCTCAAAACCTCCAATCTCCCGATTAGAAGTCTTGCTGTCAGAAGGGTCGACCTGGAAACGACAGCAATTAAGAGGCGATTCTACGCTTCTCAAAACCTCCAATCTCCCGATTAGAAGTCTTGCTGTCAGAAGGGTCGACCTGGAAACGACAGCAATTAAGAGGCGATTCTACGCTTCTCAAAACCTCCAATCTCCCGATTAGAAGTCTTGCTGTCAGAAGGGTCGACCTGGAAACGACAGCAATTAAGAGGCGATTCTACGCTTCTCAAAACCTCCAATCTCCCGATTAGAAGTCTTGCTGTCAGAAGGGTCGACCTGGAAACGACAGCAATTAAGAGGCGATTCTACGCTTCTCAAAACCTCCAATCTCCCGATTAGAAGTCTTGCTGTCAGAAGGGTCGACCTGGAAACGACAGCAATTAAGAGGCGATTCTACGCTTCTCAAAACCTCCAATCTCCCGATTAGAAGTCTTGCTGTCAGAAGGGTCGACCTGGAAACGACAGCAATTAAGAGGCGATTCTACGCTTCTCAAAACCTCCAATCTCCCGATTAGAAGTCTTGCTGTCAGAAGGGTCGACCTGGAAACGACAGCAATTAAGAGGCGATTCTACGCTTCTCAAAACCTCCAATCTCCCGATTAGAAGTCTTGCTGTCAGAAGGGTCGACCTGGAAACGACAGCAATTAAGAGGCGATTCTACGCTTCTCAAAACCTCCAATCTCCCGATTAGAAGTCTTGCTGTCAGAAGGGTCGACCTGGAAACGACAGCAATTAAGAGGCGATTCTACGCTTCTCAAAACCTCCAATCTCCCGATTAGAAGTCTTGCTGTCAGAAGGGTCGACCTGGAAACGACAGCAATTAAGAGGCGATTCTACGCTTCTCAAAACCTCCAATCTCCCGATTAGAAGTCTTGCTGTCAGAAGGGTCGACCTGGAAACGACAGCAATTAAGAGGCGATTCTACGCTTCTCAAAACCTCCAATCTCCCGATTAGAAGTCTTGCTGTCAGAAGGGTCGACCTGGAAACGACAGCAATTAAGAGGCGATTCTACGCTTCTCAAAACCTCCAATCTCCCGATTAGAAGTCTTGCTGTCAGAAGGGTCGACCTGGAAACGACAGCAATTAAGAGGCGATTCTACGCTTCTCAAAACCTCCAATCTCCCGATTAGAAGTCTTGCTGTCAGAAGGGTCGACCTGGAAACGACAGCAATTAAGAGGCGATTCTACGCTTCTCAAAACCTCCAATCTCCCGATTAGAAGTCTTGCTGTCAGAAGGGTCGACCTGGAAACGACAGCAATTAAGAGGCGATTCTACGCTTCTCAAAACCTCCATTCTTCCAATAAGAAACTAAATCCGGCTAGCAAGGCCTTTGATTAAATTATTTAGAGAGCGTAGAACCAACCCTTATTTGCTGTTTTTCGCAAGTCCACCCTGACACAGAGTGGTAGCATCCGTCAGGGTCCCAGACATGAGCAAACAAAATCCTATGAAAGTAAAAAAATACATTTTTATATTAAAAATACCTGCAATACATTTTTATATAAAAAAGGACCAATAAACAATACATATTTTTAATAAAAATGGCCAACTATACATTTTGTCTGTAGTTGAAAGCATACAATTGCATTTAAAATATATAGAAATGTTATTCTTCTTTCACAATTGAACACATGGTAAATGATACTCAGCTTTTGTGCATATACATGTTTGTATGGACATAATTACGAGAGGCAATGGTGGTGCTGCTTATGACGATAAGCTACATCTAAGAGAAAGGCCTCTGATTGGGAGATTGGAGCCTTTGAGGAGCGTGAAACCACCTCTTAATTGCTGTTGTTCATGGGTCTACCATTCAAGCATCAAGGCCTCTGATCGGGATATGGGAGGTTTTGAGGAGCGTGGAACCATCTCATCATTGCTGTTGTACCCAGGTCCACCATTCCGGCAGCAAGGCCCCTGATGGGGAGATTGGAGGCTTTGAGGAGTATGGAACCACCTCTTAATTTCTGTTGTTCCCAGGTCAACCCTGACCTGGGGTGGTAGCACCTTTTAGGGTCCTAGCTATAGGAAAATAGTGAACTGCCAAACAAAAACATAACACTATGAAAGTATAAAAATACATTTCTATAGCAAAATGACCCGCAATACCTATTTTAAAATACTTTTTAAACCTGACGTATCGCTTTTGTGTGGGTAGGTACCTAGCATTATGTAAGGGTTCAAATAACCAAGCTAGCAGTTAATGTGGTGTTAAATTTAAGTCCTCTTGCAAAGCAATTTATAATTAATGAAAAAAAAAAGGTTGAAGGCAGTAATTGATACGTTGCGGCAAAATAAGCTGTGAGCTATGATGACGGATATGGCTAATTCCAAAGTGGGAAATTTATTGCTCTTCGGGGGGGATGTTTTCACGCGATTTCGATGTATTTTCTTCACGCCGAAGAAAGATCATTTGTCGAAAAACCTACCAGCTATATTTAGTTGATAGCGAGGGACAATGAAATAAACAGCAGACATTGAAGAACACTGGAAAATCAGACGTTCGAGCTTAACATTTGCGCCGATTCTATGGAGAGCGTCCTCAGTAGGTGTAGCATAGAAAACGTTTGAGAGCTGTTAATAAATAAAGAAATGACAACAGGGTTTCAACGACAGCAGCAAGAAAAGAGTATCGGTGAACGCAGGGAAGTGTGACAAGTAGCGAAGTTGTCAGGAGTAGGCAGATTTGGTTTCAGATCCAAGTTCTAGACTCTGGATTGTCCCGCGCGACAATAGCCCTATGCGTTGATTCGTGAATTTGGTGATAGTAACTGTGATTTAAATCCCTGGGATAAGTCCTACAGACTGAGATACTGCTCACTCTGTTGTCACTTAGTATATTATTTACGATGTTCATTAACACGCACACGAGTGTCAAATGTGGCACAAGGCCGGTTTAATGTGGGCTTCCGAGCCCGTAGGCTCGGGCAAAAATTGCCCGTAGAACCCGTATAAACGAGATCGGGTTGGTCAACCTCCCCGAACGAGGCTCTGCCCTTCGGCAGAGCCTCGTCCGGGTCCCCCCCCCCCGCCCAGAGGCAGAGAGTTCCCCTCTGCCCAGAGGCAGAGCCTCGTCCGGGTTCCTCCCCACCCAGAGGCAGAGAGTTCCCCTCTGCCCAGAGGCAGAGAGTTCGACCGTCCAGCCAAGTCGTCCAAAAGGACTGACTGACTCACTCACTTAGTATATTATTTAAACCACAAAAAGACGGGATATCCCTAGACGTGTACTGTGGAACAAGAACAATCTGACCCCAGAGATTAAATAAAAGTTCAGTTTGTAATTCCCCTTAGCTATTGATTGGCGAGAAAAATATTGCGAGCAATAACTGAACAGTATTAAATAAGAACCAGAAAAGATACCTTTAGACAGGGTCTGCGGAACGAGAACATTTTATTCCTGTAGATTAAATAAAGGGTTCAATTCAAAGTTTTCAGAAGGTTACGTGGATAGACAAGCACCCGATGAAGGCAGGCGGGTACAACGGTTGAAACGTTGTGATAAAAAAAAACAAAAAAAAACAACAAAGATGAAGACAGTAATCAGAGTACGAATAATGAAAACTCTTCATTCTAGAAATTAACGAAATTTTTAAAGCACCACGCTGATCACCAGCTCAACTAAAAATAGACTGACCGCTCAGGACAAAACCTGAAAATCCGCATGTGATTTGGGGCTTATTAATTTTTTTTTATTTACCTACCCCCACCCACCCACGCTCTACCCAAATACATTGGTAAGACTGACCCACATGTCGGCAGGCCTTCTTCAAAAAGATTTGTATTCCAGAATATTAAGGTCAGAGTTAAAAATAGACATGTGGGTCTGTCTTGATTAACCAATTAAATGTCAGATTTGCGCTAAATAGAAAATTAAGCTCAGAGGGTGGAGGGTGGTAGAGTTTTATTTTCATGCCATGATAAACCGGAACATAGACAGAGCATCAATGACAATGGAGGAAAACATGTCAGCGACAAATGTATCGTAACCTTATGCTCCCTCCCCACATCTTTAACTTACGGAAAAGAGGCAACACTTTGTTTTAAAATTTTCATAAAAATCATTTAATCACCAGTTACTTAACATCAACCTGAAGAAATACAATCAAAGTATTGAAACGTGAAAGCTATTTTGTAGCGATTTCAACATGTTTTTATTATAATCTCTCTAACGAAAATAATATATTATATCCACACACAATGTGTGTGTGTGTGTGTGTGTGTGTGTGTGTGTGTGTGTGTGTGTGTGTGTGTGTGTGTAAGATTGATTCTATAAGTCCGTGACTTAGCACGTATTAGTTGAAATTTGATCTGGAATTTTCACTATATAATTTTCCATGTATGCTTGAGTATTATTCATTGTACGCTCCGGCCTTCTTAAAATGACTGGAATTTTCTTCAATATCTGTCTATCTCTGACATGAGGTATTACGATTACTTGCATCATTTACATTATTCGGACTGTTATCCCCATCTTCATTGCCATATTCACAACGTTTCAGCCTCTATATCTCCGAGATGAGGTATTATGATTACTTGCATCATTTACATTATTCGGACTGTTATCCTCATCTTCATTGCCATATTCATAACGTCTCGGTCGTTGTACTTGAGGACACATGGCCCAGTGGATAAAGACATTGGTTAATTTATAATCTCTTGCGATTTGCAAACGGATTTTGTGCTGTCTAGCGGAGAGTAGATCTTTTTGATTTCTGTACTTTATGCTTTCGGTACATATACATTTATGATGGATATGTTGAAGGTTTTCCATTAAGTTTAACAAGAAATCTTTCCGATAGTTGTCAGTATCCCAGAACTTATTTCCTCATATCTTTATCTAGTATCAATCCTCCTCCTCTTTCATTTTTCTCTCTTACTGCGTATATGACCCTGGCTCGACGTTGCTGAAATTTGGTGATCGTACGAGATAGGAACGCAAGCCAGAAGAGACATTAAGCAACAGAAATGTAGTTCTACATGAGGATGCTGAGAATATCATTGGCAGAATATGTGAGCAAACGGAAGTTTTAAAGAAAATAAGACAAAGAAACGTATTTATATTCGTGCTTGCATTAAATACTGTTGCCATATATGGTCTGGTGTCCCCGCCGTTCATCTCGAGGTCCTCATACAAAATACAGAGACGGATATGCAATGTGATAGATCCTGATCTGGCATCTCGTCTGCAGTCACTTTCTCACAGATGTGATCTGACTTCCCTCTTTTCTACAAATATTTTAATGGAAATTGCTCTGAGTAGCTACTTTCATTATTACCCCAACTTCATGAATTTAAACGTGCTACTAGGTTGGCATCTCGGTCCCACCCTTTCATTGTCGAAACAGTTAAATGCAACCGCCACTTCTACTCCAACAGTTTCTTCTCTGGCACTTCCCGACAGTGAAACTCCCTTCCTCTTACTTGCTTCCCTGGTAGCTATAATCTTCAAATATTCAAATGTAACGTCAATCTACATACATCCTTCTATATATCCTTCTCTCTATAACCCTTTGCGTGCTTGTGGCACTCTCGCCTTGCTTGGGGTGAAATGCTTAAGGAAAAAATATTCATATCTATCTATGTCGCAAAATGTAATGTCATCATCTTCTGATGCCTTGATCTTTATCCCAGTCTTTCTCTTTATCCTTTCCTTAAAACACCTCTCTTTACTCTTACTCTCCGTAACCCCTCCCTATTTACTCTTACTTTCACTCTCTATAACCCCTTGCGTGCTTGTGGCACTCCCGCCTTGCTTGGGGTGAAATACTTGGAAAAAAAAAAAAAAAAAAAAAAAAAAACAGCTGCCGAGTTTCCTGTATCACATAGTGAGGAAAGAAAGCTTCGAAAATTTGACACGCACAGATCATTGTGCGACTGAACATGATCAGACCGATAACAAAGCGGCAATAATGACATTAAGCAACAAAAACAGGAAGTTATGAAGAGCCGTAATCGTCTACAACGCGTGCCGACTCGATGCGGCCTCACCCTCCCCAACAAAGTATGCCGACAATGCGCGGCCTCCTCTTCCCCAACAAAGTATGCAAACCCATAAGTTCTTAAAGAAAGGAAGCTTTAGCCAAACATGATCGCCTACATCTTGAATATACAGGGAATTTCGACATGCATGAAGATACTGTGGGACATAAAGGCATGAACTTATTTTCCCTTTACCCCCAAATACTCTAATACAGATTTGACACTCAAACAGTGGGTACTACGAGGGAAGTCGAAAAGGGTTTATTCTAATTTTTCAGCAACCCTCTTCTAGGAGAGAAAGACACACGAGAAAGAGATTTAGCGATGTGGGATCCTGGAACGTCCAAAGACTTGGGTTTCACGTACACTGCTATCCAAGTCTTAAGATATCTGGAGAGGCGATGTTCATCAAACAAAGGAAACAACTTGTATCGAAATCACTAATTGTAACCTCAAATGGATTACATTTTACCATGCGAGTAAACTAAAAGTTATACCAAAAACAGATGACGCCATTTTCTGCAAGCAAAGAAAAATTGAACAGTGTTTTTTTGTTTTGTTTTTTTGCTTTCTAATATTCGGTGGGATAGGCAGTCTAACAAGTTTTCTAGCGGAAAAAGTGACAAATATCTGAACATTTTTTCTGAATAATGCGAACTATAAAACTGACAATTTGTATCGTAGTTTAATATCTATTTCACCCAAATATAGAGTGTCCCCACCCCGCAAAAAATGACATTGAAAATGTCTATATCTGAGTAGCTACATGTTCCATTCAAACGAAATTTAATAGGCTTCATGTTGAACAATAAAAGATTTCATTATCAAAATTCGAACAAGATATTCAAAGGGATGTAGATTTTATAAAGGATTTCACAAAGCTTCACAAATAGGCTTCATGTTGAACAATAAAAGATTTCTTTATCAAAATTCTAACAAGATATTCAAAGGGATGTAGATTTTATATCCGATTTCACAAAGCTTCACAAATGTTTAATATGTGCACCGCCTGTGACACGACCCACGTCAAGTCGGTAAGCCAGCTCCTGTTAAACACGCTGTAGCATGTCTTGCGTAACATTCTCCAGCCCCTCAGCGATTCTCTGCTTAAATTCCTCTAGGCTTGTACGAAGAGGGCGATATAAACCTGTTCTTCTGCATAGCTCCGCAGGAAAAAAAAAATCACAAGTGAATGTGGTGGCCATTTCAACAACACATCCGATCCATCTTCCTGGTAGATTCTCATTGGGATAAGTCCGCACTGAGGCATTGGAGAATGTTACGCAAGGCATGCTACAACGTGTTTGGCAGGAGCTGGACTACCGACTTGACGTGTGTAGTTTCTCAGGTGGTGCGCCTATTGTAGTAGCGTAGCGTAAATAGTTTGCTACAAGGTCACTCCCAAACGAACCACACGGGATTTGAATTCAGAGTTGCCGTTCTCCTAGACTGATTGCCAACCAAGGCTGAAGAGCATAGTCCTCCACTACTATTTAATCAACAGTGCAAAGATGGAATCATACCTTTCCCCAAGAGTACTTATTCATAAATGAATGTAACGAACTTGACTGGAATTCGAACTCGGCATTCTGTTTTCGCATTCCGTGCAGTTACCCACGAGATTATAACCAAAATAAAAAAAAAATTGATGACATGTTAGTATAATTATGATTGTGTGGGCCGTATATTCTTTTGTATATTTGATCATACATCCGTTTTCTTAGTTCATCAGTGCACATGCATTTTTTTTTTAGTATTTCTTCGAGAACTTTCAACGACGTCGATCATCCTGAGGGATTATTAAAGAGTAAGGGATCGGCGAGGGATTTTAAGCTAAATGCCAATTATAAAAAAAACAAAACAAAAAAAAAAACCCAACAACTTCCTTTAGGAAGATGAAGTAAAAGGGTGAAAAAAAAATTTACTCCGAGTGATTATTAAATAGAGAATTCTCAAAATACAAGTTTCTGTTTTAGCGTACCACAATTGAAAAACTTAACCTTGTTATATGAGGCGTGCAGGGAAAAAAGAAAAAGTTCCCGTAAAAAAAAAAAAAAAAAAAAAAAAAAGTGGGGGGTGGGTATTTGGTCAGTTTTGTGAATTTAGTCATTTTCAACTACCACCCCACCCCCCGTATAATTTCCTATGATTTAAAAAAAAGTAAATAATATAAGAAAACTCGAACGGTCAGTGACAGATAATTTAAAATTATTACTACCTTCATGTTTGCAACAATTTCTTTTCACGCAAACTTTGGTAAGAAAAAGAAAAAAAAACAATGAACGATTGGGTTTTCCATTATAATTTGTCGTTTTTAATTACAAACACACACACATATATATATATATATATATATATATATATATATAAATGGCTCTAGCACCAAATTCTAGGAGTTTTTAAAAAGCGACAACCTAAAAATAACCTCAATCACTGTGAAGTTCCACATCTCACGCACTACTACAGGAAGTAGAGGGAATTCATTTCACAAAAATAAAAAAAAATACACACATTCATCAAGTTCTGCACATACAAAAATTTTGTTTGTTTGTTTGTTTTTTTTACAATTTCAGGTGTTTCCCTCTTTTATAAAAAGATTAAAAAAAATGTCATATGAGAGGAGGTAAAAAAATTGAAAAATCGTTAAAGCATGCGTTAAGAAACAAGTCTTAAAAAAAGACGATATATTTTTTTTTACTTAGCGTCATATTACGAACTTTACATTTCCTTAAAAACTGTCGAAATATTGAAGATGGTGACGAGGAGGTAAGGAAAAAAAAAATGTTCATTAAAAAAGTGTTTTCAACGAAAGTATTTTTTTGTTTTCATTTTATCGTTTAAAAGTTGATGAAAGATCAAAAATGCTTTGTGATTTAGCCGCGAAAGTAAAATAAAATTCATTAGAATATCAGAAGTTTTGATGAATAATTGTAAAAATGTAAAAACTTTTTTTAACTTGTATCCTGACTTTTTTTTTTCTTTTTACTTCAAGTAAAAAGTCCGTTACCCAGCCCCCAGCGGCGAGGCCCTATCATATCAACAAACGACACAAAATTAATTAATTTGTATCAACAAAGTGTTTGTATATATGTGGTTAGAAAATCGCCCGACAGATGGAATTGAACCTACTACAAGAAAAAGAAAAAAAAAAAAAAAAAAAAAAAAGTGGGGGAGGGCAGACTACGAACAATCCCATTTTTATCACGTCTTCATATATATATATATATATATATATATATATATATATATATATATATATATATTGTAACCCGGATATAAGAGAGTTGTCGGGACCGGAGAAGAAGTCTCTTATATCCGGGTTACACTGTGTGTGTATATATCAGTGTAACCCGGATATAAGAGAGATTTTATCTGGTCCCAAATTAGAGCCTGTGTTAATGTAGACCAAACCCGGATATAAGAGACTTCGTATCCGGTCCCGACAACTCTCTTATATCCGGGTTACACTGTAGGATCACTTACGTACTGAAAATACTTATTTGAAAGTTTATTTCATCTACAGCTCGAGGGCAGGTTTGTAAGCGTCTCCCCTCCCATTTTTTGCTGAAACTGAGAACTAAATTTATCCCTACAACAATGCTACCAAACGGAGATGGATTTTTTTTTTTTTTTTAATTACCGTCATTATTTTGCAAAATAAATCTGAAAACTTCATTAAGTTCGTTTCCGAAGCATTAGCTTTAAAACTTAACAAAGTTTTATTTCAAGTGTTATATGCGGAAGCTTTTATCATGTTTCGTTCCCAGAAATATGAAATAAAAATAGTGCATTTAAAAAAAAACACATTTATTTATATTATATATATATACGAGGGACAGATGAAAAATCTATATAGAATCAAGAATGTAAAATTAAACATCTGACTAAACCCGCACTGTTTACTTTGTTTGGATTTAGGTAATTTGGGGGAGGAGGGATTGGACAATTTTGTTAAGGAGGTTATTATTCAAAGTATTTTTTTTTTAATTTTAAACAACAAAAAAAAAAAAAATTGAAAAAATTAAATAAAAAAAAAGCTATAATGCATTTTATTACTTGTGTGCGTACGTTTATTTTATTTTTTAGAAAGACAACTTCCTCGATTCGTTAGAGTCGAAGCTCAAACAAAAGTATGGAAAAATGAAGAAATTAGCTTTAGCAGCACATGAGGCTTTTGATTTCGAGACGAGGTGTATTGGAACAAAGGACTTTTGCTATTTAGGGTTTCTTTTTGAATAACAAAAGGGAAGAAAACCTTTCCTCCACCTCCGCTACATTTTTTTTTTATAATAAAAAATTAAATAATTCTAACAATTATTGAGGATTTTTTTTTTTTGTATGTGTGGGTGGAATGTATATTTCTTGATAAGGATATTTTAAAAACACGAAACTTGTATTTTAATTTATAGTTTTTACTTTCAGGCGCCCTGGTCTTTAAGCAAAAGACGAAGACGTCGAAACAAAACGTTTCACATTCTTTTCACTTAAAAAAAAAAAAAAAAAAATTATATATATATATATATATATATAATTAAAAAAAACACCCAATTCCAGACAACACTTGAATACGGTCGTTGTAATTTGCAGGTTAATAATAATTCAAGGTCCGTAAAATAAAGGAATAAAGAAATTTAACACAACAAGGACACTTACCAAGATGTAAGGTGAGGTTAACTGAATTAGGGTACTGAACATCATGTTGCATAGTCTCACTCTGCCACCAGGTCCAATTCCCTTGTCCCTCGTAATCCGTCATGAGATTTGGAGAATGGTCGTATTTAGGGTCCTTCGAATTGCAAAAATGACACGATTTCGAAGCCCCCCTGACCCCAACTTGCAAACAGTACACCTGGGGTTGGTGCAGGCCGCAAACGTTGGTGGCTTCGACCGGCAAAGAAAAGGCCGCATTTACAAATTCCGGGGTACATTTTCTGGCCACCCCACGATGGTCGTAACACGTTTCAGCTCCGTTTACGCCATCCCCGTTTTGATTTTTTGGTAATAAAGGCGGCAAAGGGGCATAATTTTCCGGCTGCCCTGGCGAATTATAATCGTAGTCGTAGTACTGACCGGGTCCATACAGGCCGTAATTTGGACCGTAATTCTGTTCAGACGCGATCACCAGCAGGCCGCAGTCCGGTCCGAGGGTTAGGGTAAGTAGAAAAAGAAATAATCCAGCCTGGGTAAAGGAAGAAAAGAAAGAAAAAGAAGACACTAACAGCGGCGACATGTTGCTCACACTCCTTCGACTGGAGTTGTCTTGTTTTTTTTTTCCCCGAGACGCGGTAAGTGCGTAGACCACGGCGACTGTAATGACAACTATTTGAATCACTTTCTGAAAGCAGAGGAAAGAGTTGTAGCTGTAGAAAGGGTTGGGTTTGCGACCCCCGCAAAATAGAGGGTTGCCTCTTCTTCAGGTCTAGGGGTAGGTACTACTTGTTGGTCGTCGTCGTCTTCCGTAGTATATGAAGTCATAGTACTCTTAAAACTAAAAGATTTTTTTTTTTTTTTAAGAGACCGACCAAGCAACAAGTAAGACTTAAACGTCGACAGATTATTTAATTATTATTAATAATATTAGTAGTATTATTATTATTGCTGTTGCTACTGGTATTACTACTACTCGCTTTCACAGTGTTATTTCACTTCATTCAGTCGAGTGAAGTCATCTTGTTACTTTCTTTTTCTTTCGTTATTTCTTTCTTTTTTTTACTTTTTATTTTAATTACTTTTTCTTCTTTCTTTCTTTCTTTCTTCACAAACACTGCTGCTGATGCTCGCGTGGAATGCTGGGATAGAAAAGTTGATCCAGACTTCGAAGTTGGGGAAAGGAGAGAGATAGAGGTGGTGGACAACAAGTACGCGACTGAAGTGGGCGTAGAGATACGGTAATTCGTAGAGAGAGGGAAGTGAGATAGGTCAAAAGAAAGAAAGCGAATAAGCGTACAGAGAGGGAAGAAACAAAACCAGAGAGAGAGGAAGACAGAACCGTATTCCCCCTCCCTCATATCCTTTCCCTCCCACTGTTTTTCTCTTGTCTTTCTTTCTTTTGCTTTCTCGTGAGTGTGTAAAAAAACATATCCAACGTTACACGGCGAAGTACGTGCATGAGAGAAAGACAAACGCCTCACCCTTTGGCTATCATGAAGTCAGGTAATTCTCGCCGGTGCCAGAGTTCACGCCCTGGTTTATATATAGAAATTAAAATGTAAGAGATACGTTTTAATGCTGATTTTCTAGAAAGACTGCTTGTTGGAAGTTTCTTGTAAAAAAAGGCATTCATTCTCTCTACTTCCACTATTATCGTCTTTTCAGAGGTGCTATTTTACTCTAAGACATGCAATATTATATACATTCTAATACATGTGTGTGGGAGGGGGAAGATCTGCAATATATATATATATATATATATATAAATATTCAACAATAAAAATTATTTAAAAAATTAATTAAATTAAAATCTTCAGACACCCTGGGTTGTAGATTAATATTCTTTCGTTATTATTATTATTTATTTCATTTAAATTCCTCGACAAGTTTCGGTCAACATGGCCATCATCAGGAGAAAAAAATATTTCTGCTTGCTGGTAGCAGTGAACTACAGAAATGAATGTCTTGATGGAGAAAATGAACTTTTGTTTTTTATCTTTTTAAC
This sequence comes from Acanthosepion esculentum, assembly GCA_964036315.1. Taxonomy (NCBI): domain Eukaryota; kingdom Metazoa; phylum Mollusca; class Cephalopoda; order Sepiida; family Sepiidae; genus Acanthosepion; species Acanthosepion esculentum. Next base: position 53,239,369 of record OZ038519.1, on the reverse strand, counting down.
ATGAATTTTTCAACATTCCTTGTGTTGGTCAAACAGTTTCTTTTAAGTTGTTATTTGAGATAAGAGCTGGATGGATCCATGCTGCTTTGAATTCCCTTGGTCAGTTTGACAGTTTTATTGGTACCTGGAGAGGGGATGTGTCTCTGTTAAGTGTGTGTGTGTTATTTGGTTCTTAAGGAGTGAGTGGGTATGATATGTGTAAGTGTGTATATTCGTGTCGGTGTGTGTATAAGTGTGAGGCCTCAACACATCCGTAAGCATGTCTGTCTTGTGTGGGTGAGAAATGTGGGTAGGTTTTGATATATATTATAAATTAACTGATTTAAAATTTATTATTTTTCGCTACACAGTAATAACCATGTTTCAAAAATGGACGTAACAAATAACTGATACAACAAAAGTTAATAAAAATGAACACGCTACCACCTCTTATCTGGATGATTGGATTTCTCTGTATCGTTGGTAACCGTATATTATGAATTTGCCTTACAGTTAAAACTCTGTAAATTAAAAAAAATAAGTTACTCCAAAATTCGCTTATGGATGAAATTGATAGAACCTTAAAGTGGTCTGTCTTTATTTAAATATATATATATATATATATATATATATATATATATATATATATATATATATATACAGACACCCACACACAGGTATATGTGTAAGGTATGCAATTATATATTTTTTATATATATATATATATTCTCAAGGACACATGGCACAGTAGATAAAGGCGTTGGTAGTGGAGAACTTGGAGATGGGAATTAACAAGAGATAACTGAGAACTGACATCCATTAAACATGGCACGTGGAAAAAGAACAGTCTACCCCAGTAAGCGAAATAAAGGGTTCAGTTCGACATTCCAACCACTAGAAGAAGGCCGAAACGTTATGATAAATATGGCGACAAAGATGAGGACAATAGTCCGAATAATGTAAATAGTGTGTACATATAGATATATATATATAGAGAGAGAGACAGACAGACAGAGAGAGAGAGTGTGTGTGTGTGTGTATTTAGGCAGCAATCCTTCATTTATACATGTTTCATTAACGACAACTGACAAGGTACTGCAATTAAGCGTTTTATTTATCTATTTTTTAAATCTTTATTTTCATTTTTCTTGTGTTCGAATAAGTGTTTTCTTTTCTAGACACAGAGTATGTAAAAAGTGCCCAACAGTTCTGTAATTACGAACGCTTTCGGCTATGCTTTTAGCCATTAACAAAGATGATTTTATTTTTATTTTTAACTTGATGTATGGGTTGTCTGTATGTTTGTAGAGCTACTAGTAAAAATACAAACATTATAACCTCATACACATGTAAAAAAAACGAAAGCTTAAAAAATAATGGAAGCTTTAATAATAAAAAAAATAAAAGCCAACAGTCAATAATATTATTTAGGAGCACGGCCACTATGTGCTGACTGTGTTCGAAAAATAAAACATCCCTATAACTCTAGAAACATACACACAAGCCAAACATCCAGTTAAAAAGTTAAAAAAATTATCCTTGATGATGGCTAAAAGTATAGCCGAAAGTGCTCAGATTTATAAAACATTTAGACAGTTTCTACAGTGTCCAAAAAAAAAAATCCACTTGTTCGAACACAAGAAAAATTAAATAAAAAGTTTAATCGTAGTACATTGACTGCTGTCTTTAATGGAACATATATATGTTAAGAATTTGGGTAAACACTCCCGATATGGTTATACAGTAAATGTTTTTTAACGTTTTTTTCCAATTGTCATTTTATTTATATATATATATATATATATATATATATATATATATATATATATATATATAAATATATATAATCTTATAAATATAAGTAATTATACTCGTCTGGAAAAACCTTAGGTAAGAACATGTAATTCAGGCGAAAACAATCGTCCAGAATCCAAGCTCAGAGTCCAAAGACAAAAACCTCCAACACGAGCAAAGCAAAAGTAACTAAGCAAAGTGCTCAATACACGAAGTAGAGCAAATCTAACTATGAACCTAAAGAGCCAGGTAAACTTACCTAGGTTTCATCTACGCGGATCGTCAGGGTACGCCGGCCAAAGAGGTAATATTACCTCTTTGGCCGGCGTACCCTGACGATCCGCGTAGGTGAAACCTAGGTAGGTTTGCCTGGCTCTTTAGGTTCATAGTTTTATATATATATATATATATATATATATATATATATATATATGGTGAGGCAAAAGTCGCCCACCATAGGTGTTAAACAATTAATCATGTTTTAAATGTCTAATTTGTTTTAATAGTTTCTTATTTTCCAGAAACAAATTTTTGACGAAGTAAGAGGGCTGAAAAAAATTCGTTTATCAGACGCGCTCTCGAAATACTGAGGAACTTAAAGAAAGGATGTTAAATAAGAATACAGTGAAATGCCAGAGGAAACTATCCGACATGTCAATGAATCATGCAGGCACAGAATTGAAATGGCCTTTGAAAAAGCAGGCAGACATTTTAAACAACACATATAACACTTAAATAACTAGTAAATAACATTTTTATGCGTAATTATACTTTTAATAAACTATCCCTATGTCACTATGGTGCACAACTTTTGGCTGGCTCACCTTATCGGTAATGGTGGAGTAGTTGATAACGGTTCGGATTGAGGAATCGGAGAGCCAAGTCGAATTCCAGTCGAAACCATTACATTCACTAACGTGCTAATACTATTGGGAATAGTATTAATCCTCCTCTTCTCTCTCCAGCTATGGGTAAATAGCAGGACAGAATTGGCAACGGAACTAGAACTGAGCTCTGAATTCAAAACCTGCAGAGGTTAGTTTAGGGACTTTGTGGCGCGTAGTGCACCAGGTCTCTGTATTTGGCCCTTCAAAATTCTGGTTCAGTTGGTTCTGCATAAAGTCTTCACCGTTATGATCAAATCATGTGTGCTGGTGTCTGGGTTGTCGGTCCCTAGGAACTGAGCTGCTTGACTGTCCATACTCTGAATACGACAGGAGTATCCACCATATATATATATATATATAATAATGAAAGCGCAGTCCTTAGAAATCCATTAGTCATCATTTATTTTATGGGATCGGGTCCTATCTCATCAGACCAAAAAAAAAACTTAAAAAAATAAATGGATTTTAAATTCACCTCGACACAAGCCAAAAAGAAAAAAAGAAACGAAAATGAAAAAAGGGTTAAAAGATAAAAGAAGAAAAAAAAAGAAGAAGAAAAAGAAAGAAAGAGATTCAGAAAGAGGGGAAAAAAGAGGGGGGAAGGGAAAGAGAGAAAGAGATAAAGAAAAGGAGGAGAGAAGAAAGACAGAGTAAGAGAGAAAAGAAAAGGAAAGAAACGTCTTAAGTAGTCAGCGTTCTTTTTCGGGACATGGCAAGTGAACATATTCAAAAAGAAACATAGGAAAAAGAAAAGGCGGCAGAAGATATGGAAAGAAAGAGTTACAAAAACAAAGGGGGAAACAAAGATCTCAAAATAAGTTGTTTGTAATGGGGAAGAGTACACACATATATATATAGGTGACTATAATCGTGTCGAAAAACCTTCGAATTCTTGATTTAACAATAGCCAAATCAATCTCGAAGGGAAAAAAAGGTTTTAAAAAAGAAAGAGCCAGGAACATGAAAGTCTGTCGAAAATAATCGCACAGATACAGGTTCAAGACCCAAAGAAAAAAACCCGATACGAGTAAACAACTAACTAACAAAAGAGCTCGATACAAACGTAGAGCAGACCTAGTCAAAACCTAATGAGCCAGACAAACCTACCAATGTTTCACTTAGGCAGATCGTCAGGGTCAGCTGGCGATCTGCCGAAGTGAAACCTTGGTAGGTTTGTCTGGCTCATTAGGTTCGACTATATATATATATATATATATATATATATATATATATATATACACACACACACAGAGAGTGTCCATAAAGTTCGTGTGCACTTTAATTTATAATTTTATTTGCATTTGCGATAGAAATAATTTGTAAAAAGGATTGGAAAGAAGTAAATCTATATTTTTTAAGGTTTTATTGAAATTTTATTCAAGTTTCCACATGTCCTCCATCATTAGCAATACAAAGGGTAATACGATTTTGCAGTTCAAGGAAAACATTTGCCAACTGATTTACAGTAATGCCTGAAATCACATTAGTTATTTTAGCTATACTTAAAACTAGGTACATTAAACTTTATAACATTTTTTACAGATTATTTCTATCGCAAATACAAATAAAATTATAAATTTTTTTAAAGTGCACATGGACTTTATGGACACCCTGTATATATATATATATATATATATATATATAAAGGAATATAGTCTTAAGATGTGCTATATTTAATCAAAAATAGAAATCAAATTGGAACATACAGTGTGTCCATAAAGTTCGTGTGCACTTTAAAAAAATTATAACTTTATTTGTATTTGCAATAGAATTAATTTGTAAAAAGGATTAGAAAGAAGTAAATCTATATATTTTAAGGTTTTATTGAAATTTTCTAATCCTTTTTATAAATTATTTCTGTCGCAAATACAAATAGAGTCATAAATCTTTTAAAGTGCACACAAACTTTATGGACACCCTGTGTGTGTATATATATATATATATATATATATATATATATATATATATATATATATATATCAAGTATGTGGTGCAATTCAATTTACATTACATGAATCATTCATACAAAAAGCAGATAGTGAAGTTAATGATATAAATGGCAAGAATCACTCTCGCAAACAATTTTTAGTAAAATACATTAACCTCGAACCCGTTGATGAATGTTATGATCCCTGTTTATAAATTCCAGTTGTATAAGGTCTTTTTTACTACAAGCTTTCGATTGTGCATACAATCATCCTCAGGTATAGAAATAGATATGTCTTTTTTACATCCAGGTAATAACAGGACAACGAAAGTTAAAATGTACTCCGAAATAGTTTTTTTTGGATATTTGTTATTGTTAACTGTGAAAAGATTTTTGGTGCGTGCGATTGCAACGCTGAGGTTGAATTTTTTTTTTTAATTTTGAATTGTGCGTTTTTGTACTAATATAATAATATGAGAATTCTTTTCATCAGATTAGGTCATTTGAAGTGGTATACAGTAATATGAATCTATTTTCGGTGTTTATGATGAAATTTGTTTGGCCTTGGAAAATATTGCGGCATCCGTGATTGCTTCTGATTTTATCACGCCCAGACACTATTGTTTCGACTGTCGATTAGTTGTCCTACAGCCATTGTCTGCGATGGAATGTTACTCCAAAGAAGAGTATGAAAATTGTAACACTGCACGAACACACTAGCAAGCTTTACCTTAAGAGAAGGAGAAATGACACTGGATACTTTAGGGATTAGCTCGACTAACACGAGAAAAATGTCAGATTAACATTGATACACAGTGAGCAAATCAAAGTACTATAGATTGGCCCAGAAACTCTTATTTAAATCCAATCGAAAATCTGTGGTCAATCTGCAAAGAACGACATCGTGGAATGGACATACGAAGTACTAACATTGGGTCATGTTTTATTGGAAAAATACGAAAAAAAAGTAAATAATAACGGAATTATTCGCTTTGTTTCAATTAATTTGCAAAAGGGTATATATTTAATAAACAGTACCCCACCGATCAACAGTTTCGTTTTTTGCGTATTAAAAGATTCACATTCATTTTCCCTATTTTTTATTTTTAGGTTCATTGGAACTGATAAGAAACAGTGTTTAACCTTCACACCAGAAAGAAAACAAAACGGTGTGTCAAAAGGACTGCTTTTCCCTTGACACTGCTATTATTTTAACTACCGAGTGAAGGTAGTTAAAATAATCAGAAATATTTATTGTTTTAAAAAGAAATGAATCGAATTTTAATAAAACCCAAACACATCAAAGTGAATTTATACATTTTCTTCGTTTTTGAGAATTTATAACATAAATATTAAATTAAAATTGTTTATTTAAAAGAATAATTTTATATTAACAAGATAATTAAAACTAATGCAATATTTATCATTTACAAATCCATAAGGAAATAAATATGAATACATTTTTTATTCATAAATTTATAAACATTTATTAAATTATTAAAACAAGTGAACCAACCAGAAGGAAATCCTTATTATTTACCATTTTATAAAGTTTAAATCAACTGGCAATTAGCCAGTGTTTTGTCAACCATTCCAATAAACAATATAATAGTGTAAATAAATCTAATAATATGGAAAACACAGACGTAGTGTCAAAAGAACTGTTTTCCCTTCACACCGCTATTATTTTAACTACCTTCACTCCTCAGCAATGTTTATTGTTTTAAAAAGTGATTATTAGAAGTGTAATAAAACCTAAACATATAATGAAAGTAAATTTATACATTTTTTTATGTTCTTGAGAATTTACAACAAAAATATTAAACATGATTTATTTATTAGATTGTTTATTTACAAGTTTATATTTAAACATTCTAAAAACTAATAAAATTAAAACTAATGCAATGCGATATTTGTTATTTACGAATTTATCAAGAAATAAATATGAGAAATAAATTTTATTCATAAATTTATAAACATTTACTAAATTATTAAAATATGTGGACCAACTATAAGGAAGTTTTTATTATTTACCATTTTATAAAGTTCGAATCAGTTGGCAATTAGCCGATGTTTTGCCAACTATTCCAACAAATAATCTATTTACAAAATATTTAAAATGAAGCAAATTTGGCAAACATAGATAAACGCACAGGCAATCAGACGTAGTTTCAAAGGGACGGTTTTTCCTTAACACCGCTATTATTTAAATTATCTTCACTCTTCGGCAATGTTTATATTGTTTAAGAAGGAAACATTAGAATTGTAATAAAAATGAAACATATGATGAAAGTGAATTTATATATTTTTTGTTCTTGAGTACTGACAACAAAAATATTAAAATATTTATTTACGATTGTTTATTTATGAGAATAATTTTATATTTACAACATTCTAAAAACTAATGCAATATTTATCATTTACCAATTTATCAAGAAATAAATATGGAAGCAATTTTTTTATTCATAAATTTATAAACATTTATTAAATTATCAAAATATGTGAACAAACTATAAGGAAACTCTTGTTTACCATTTTATAAAGTTCGAATTAATTGGCAATTAGCCGATGTTTTGTTAACCATTCAAATAAGCAATCTAATAGTGTTTATTACTTTTGTTGTCAATTCTGAAAAACAATGAACATGAAAGAATTCACTTTCATCATGTTTTTTTTAGGTTTTATTCAAATTCTAATCATCGCTTTTTAAACAAATATTCTCAGCAATGTTCATTGTTTTAAAAAGTGATGATTAGAATTGTAATAAAACTTAAACATATGAAAGTGAATTTATCCATTTCATTTTGTCCTTGAGAATTTATATACGAGGGTCATTCAATAAATAAGTTGAATTTTTCGGTATAAGGACTTCTAATACAGATAGAAGCTTACTTTTTTTTTTTTTTTTTACTTCTTTTTCACATGGATTTAATTTCTTTTGCAGATTAAAAAAAAACTTTCAGAGTTTTGGCGATTAACAAAGATGGCCGACCAAGAAGCATGCTCCAGGATTGAACAGCGGTCAGTTATCAAGATTTTGGTTGCTGAAGGGTGCAAACCAGTTGAAATTCATTAGGAGAATATCAACTGTCTATGGTTCCACATGTTTCAGCCAAAGAATGTCTACAAGTGGGCTAAATTGTTTAAAGAAGGACGGAGCAATGTTGAGGATGAAGACAGGCCTGGGAGGCCTACAGAAATGAGGTCTCCTGAGGTGATCGAATCAGTCAATGACCTCATTCAGTCTGACAGAAGGGTGACAGTGCATGACATTGCAAGGACTTTGAGCTTATCTGTTGGGACAAAAACAGGGGTCATCAGTCAGAAGGAGTCATCTTGCATCATGACAACGCAAGGCCTCACACAGCAGCCCAAACGGTGCAGACCATCAACGAGCTGGGCTGGGAACTGCTCCCTCATCCCCCTTACAGCCCAGACCTTCCCCCTTCAGACTTTCACTTGTTTGGTCCCTTGAAATCGTTCACGAGAGGCACGAAGTTTAAAAGTGACGATGAAGTCAAAAGTGTTGTGAGCGACTGGCTGAGACATCAGTCCAAAGCTTTTTACGCTGAGGGAATACGGAAGCTTGTGCACAGATGGGAAAAATGTGTGACAGTGCTGGGAGACTACGTTGAAAAATAATAAAAAAGTAAGCTTCTATCTGTATTAGAAATCCTTATACCGAAAAATTCACCTTATTTATTGAATGACCCTCGTACAAACATTTTATTTTTACTTAATTTAAAATGTTACCAAGATTTACTTTGTAAGAATACAAAATTGTGGCACAAGGCCGAAGAAGGGGAGGGTTTGAGGCTGGTCATCACTATCTTATACCTAGCTAATCAGATTCACGACCCTTTCAGACATTAACATTTCTACATTCACCAAAAGAACTCGTCCGTCAACATTCGATCCACCATACACCAAAATACCGCTTCCTCACAAGGGGGATCTACAAAACGCGCCCCAAGCCATGAAAACTTTGATGATAAATACTTTCTGTGGTGAAAAAATGAGAGGGAAGGGAGATGAACCCAATAATCAACTACAATATTAACGTAAAATGTTACCCTTGGATAAATGTTTAATCTTTTAGGTTTTTTGTTTTACTATACGTTCTTTTGAGAGAAATGTATTTTTCTGAAGGCCAGACAATTTGCGCAAAAAAAATGTTACGTTTGTATATCCTTTTCGACTCAGCGGTTAAAATTGTAAAGGATTCATTTCCAGTTTATTTATTCATAAATTTATAAACATATTTATTCATAAATTTATAAACATTTATTCATAAATTTATAAACATTTATTCATAAATTTATAAACATATTAAAATACGTGAAATCTTTATTATTTACAATTTTATAAAGTTTGAATCAAGTGACAATTAACCAATGTTTTGCCAAACATTCGAATAAAAAAAATACAATCAATAAATAGTGCAAATAAAAAATCTAATAAAAAAGGTTTAATATGATTGTTGCAAATTATCAAAGTGAATCGTTGTTTCGACAAACAGTATTTTCCGGATAAGAAGGTTAAAGATTGCCAAAAACGTTGATTAAATAACGTCCAAAATTCTGTGCTGGGAAAAAAATAAATTAAAAGGTGGTTCTACGCTCCTCAAAAACCTCATCAGAGGCCTTGGAGTTAGACATACTTTATCCTCTTACCTAGGAAGCCGGATGTAGTTTATCGTCTTTCCCAGGATTCCGGATGTAACCTATTGTCTTACCCAGGACGCGGGTGGTTTTTTTTTGGGGGGGGGTAACTATTTGTCCTGGGGCCCTGACAGGTGCTACCCCGGACCTGGGAACACCAACAATTAAAAGATTGTTCCACGCTCCTCAAAAACCTCATCAGAGGCCTTGGGGTTAGACATACTTTATCCTCTTACCTAGGAAGCCGGATGTAGTTTATCGTCTTTCCCAGGATTCCGGATGAAACCTATTGTCTTACCCAGGACGCGGGTGGTTTTTTTTTGGGGGGGGGTAACTATTTGTCCTGGGGCCCTGACAGGTGCTACCCCGGACCTGGGAACACCAACAATTAAAAGATTATTCCACGCTCCTCAAAAACCTCATCAGAGGCCTTGGGGTTAGACATACTTTATCCTCTTACCTAGGAAGCCGGATGTAGTTTATCGTCTTTCCCAGGATTCCGGATGTAACCTATTGTCTTACCCAGGACGCGGGTGGTTTTTTTGGGGGGGTTAACTATTTGTCCTGGGGCCCTGACAGGTGCTACCCCGGACCTGGGAACAGCAACAATTAAAAGATTGTTCCACGCTCCTCAAAACCTCCTGATCAGAGGCCTTGCTGTTGGAGGTAGTTTATCGTCTTACCCAGGACCCGGATGTAGTTTATCGTCTTACCCAGGACCCGGATGTAGTTTATCGGCATATCCAGGACGGCCCCTTGTTTGTGGTGGAGACTAAGCAAATGAACAAAACGTTTTCCGCTACAGTGAGGTTAAGAGTGTATTGAATCAACTGCTAAGATATTTGATTCACTGTGTTGTGCTAGACAATTTTTCCTCTCTAGAATCTATCTTACATATTTATAAGTCTACCATTCGTCCATGCTTGGAATATTGCTACCACATTTGGTCCAGTGCTCCTGCAATTTATTTAGAGATTCTTGATAAAATCCAAAGAATTTGTAATATTATTGGCCCTAACCTGGAATCTTGGCCTCAGTCACTTTCCCACCATTTTTATAAATACTTTCGTAACAAGTCCGGAAATATATTAAAAATCTGTTAATTGTTAAAGAAATATTATTGTCTAACATATCATAATAACACTGTTTTTTTCTGATATGAAAGCAAAAATTCGCTACCCGATATTTTTTAAATTTTTTTTTTTTTGGAAGCCGATTTTTTAATTTTTTTATAATAATGGGTATAAAGTAATTAATAGTAACAAAACAAAAGTCATTGAAACAAAGCAAGTTCAGTCGACCAATGATGACAATTCCAGAACAACGTAACTATAAACAATTTTTTCTATCCTCTGCCAGCCGCTATGATGGAGAAAGCATTACCTCGAACCGTTGCCAGTGAGACACGCTGCAAGAGCCACTCCGTTTCGCGAGGCTCGGTCCTTAATCGAGACGCAATCGCGCCAATCCTCCGAAGGAACACCATCGAACGAGGGCCAATAACCCCTGAAGTCTCCACTGCCACAGGATGAACTTTCCTCTACGGTACATAGATTTTATGAATTTAACCGCAATACTAGATTGGCAGTTAGGTCTCATCATTTTATAGTTGGCTTGATATAACCGTAAGTTCTATGCCAATAGTTTCCTCCGACGCACTTCTTGCTTGTGAAACTTTCTTCTGGCTTCTTCCTTCTCAGTCAATTTCGATCAGTAAAAATTTATATGCAATGTCAATCATCATCTTGTGCCTTCTTCATTTCTGTTCTTTTATTGTCTTTTCTACTTAATAGTTTTCTTCTTCGCATATTCTTTCACACTAAGTATTGGGGCGCACCCACCTTCACAACCACAATAGACTGATCCTATTATTATAAATAGAACAGTAGTTCTAGAGCAGTGTAGTGCAGTGCAGAGCGAGACTTCTGTAGTGATCAGTTACACTTCCGTTTCTCGACCGGAAGATACCGTTGGACTTTATTACTATTACTTATTGTTACTACTAACCTACATTCGTTCTACTACTAATCTCTCTGATGTAAATACCTCTCTGAATATACCAGTATTTTCCCCTACGACTGTGTTTGTTCGTTATTACCATATACTCACGTGGAAACACTCCACATCTCACTAAGTGACCTTTTGTGCCTTAGTGGCGTTATTGCTGTACTTAGAGTGAAAAGATTTTAAAAAAGTATTACTACTAATAATACTACTAGTAGAAACAAAATAACTAAAACAAAAGATCAAAGAAATCCGAGTAAAATAAAAACTTGGTAGATAGTGTGACCATAGCAGCAATCAAAATATAATAATAACAATTAAAAATTATTCAAATATTTCTGCCATGTTCTGCTTAATGTAGCTGTGTCCAGACTAGGAAATTCTAATGGACTAAACAAAATGGGATGTCTTACAGGGATCGTTAAGATATACATTTTAATTCGTCTAATTTAGGTACCGCCATGAACTTCTCGCATGTAGAACTCTCTTCCGGTTTCTTGCTTTCAAGCCAACGTTGATCTGTAAAAATTTAAATGCAACGCCTTCGCAATTCCTGTTCTTTTATTGTTCTCTCTCATTAATAGTGATTTTCCCCTCATATTCTCTAAGACTCAGTAACTCTTTGCGCATCAGTCTCTATTTCTGAGATGAGGTATTATTTACACTATTTACATTATTCGGACTATTGTCCTCATCTTTGTCGCCATATTTATTACAACGTTTCGGCCTTTCAGTATCTGTCTATATTTCTGAGATGAGGTATTATGTACACTATTTACATTATTCGGACTATTGTCCTCATCTTTGTTGCCATATTTATTACAACGTTTCGGCCTTTCAGTATCTGTCTATATTTCTGAGATGAGGTATTATGTACACTATTTACATTATTCGGACTATTGTCCTCATCTTTGTTGCATTATTTATTACAACGTTTCGGCCTTTCAGTATCTGTCTATATTTCTGAGATGAGGTATTATGTACACTATTTACATTATTCGGACTATTGTCCTCATCTTTGTTGCCATATTTATTACAACGTTTCGGCCTTTCAGTATCTGTCTATATTTCTGAGATGAGGTATTATGTACACTATTTACATTATTCGGACTATTGTCCTCATCTTTGTTGCCATATTTATTACAACGTTTCGGCCTTTCAGTATCTGTCTATATTTCTGAGATGAGGTATTATGTACACTATTTACATTATTCGGACTATTGTCCTCATCTTTGTTGCATTATTTATTACAACGTTTCGGCCTTTCAGTATCTGTCTATATTTCTGAGATGAGGTATTATGTACACTATTTACATTATTCGGCCTATTGTCCTCATCTTAGTTGCCATATTTATTACAACGTTTCGGCCTTTCAGTATCTGTCTATATTTCTGAGATGAGGTATTATGTACACTATTTACATTATTCGGCCTATTGTCCTCATCTTTGTTGCCATATTTATTACAACGTTTCGGCCTTTCAGTATTTGTCTATATTTCTGAGATGAGGTATTATGTACACTATTTACAGTGTTAAAAGGGCCAAAAGAAAAAGTCTCTTACTTGTAATATTTCCTAACAGGTCGGTCGTGTTCTTTAGGTTTTTGTTGAGACCATATGGGTGCCTCTGTTCACCCTACCGCATTGGGATTTTGGCGTCGGTCTTCTCTGCAACCTACATAGCAACTGGCGTCCATGACTTGTGAGCGTCACAACCAAAGGGAGATAATTATCCTTTGCAACCCTACAAATTAATAGGAAAAAAAATTGAAAAAACGTTTTCTTTAGCTTTTAGTCAAGGTAAGTCAAGAAATTTTTTTTTTATGCATAAACATTAATGAGCATTAATGAGCTGTAGAAAACAGATCAATCGAATCAAAACTTCAGGACATAGGGGATCATGGGCCGAGACTGTTACCTTTTATTTATTATCTGAAAATTGCCATGACTTCTGGAGAATATGGTAGTAGGGTCTCCTTGCTGTCTTCGCAGTTTGAAATTTAGAGTTTTCATTTCATATGCTGGCTGTTACCCAAGGGTAGAGGGCGTCATGGGTATGACGATAAACTGCATCCGCGTCCTGGGTATGACGATAGACTACGTCCAACAGCAAGGCCTCTGATAATACGTTTTTGAAAAAATAATGTCGCCAGCTGTACGTTTTTGAAAAAATATTACCAGCTATACCTTTTTTTTTTTTAAAGAATAGTGTTGCCGGCAATACGTTTTTGAAAAATAATATTACCGGCTACACGTTTTTTGAAAAATAATATTACCAGCTGTACGTTTTTTGAAAAATAATATTACCAGCTATACGTTTTTGAAAAATAATATTACCAGCTATACATTTTTGAAAAAAATAATATTACCAGCTATACATTTTTGAAAAAAATAATATTACCAGCTATACATTTTTGAAAAAAATTAATATTACCAGCTATACGTTTTTGAAAAAATAATATACCAACTATACGTTTTGGAAAAATAATATTACCAGCTATACATTTTTGAGGGAAAAAAATATTAACGGAAATAGATTTTTGACAAAACAAAAATATTACCAAAAAAAAAAAAAAAATTGTCGGCATTAAATGACCCATTGAGGTTGATGTGCCGTACACCAAACCAAACCAAACCAAGGTTAGAGATCCCATCCACCCCTCCTATTTGATATATAGCTGAAAGGAAGATGAAACCATGCCTTTCTTAGGAGCGACAACGCGAAAATAGACATCGTAATATTAGACGGAATGCGGTCATTAAATTCTTTATACCGAGTCGATAAGTGTTTCCTTGGACGCACAGAGTTGAAGTAAATGAGACGCTTTAAATCAAAAGATGAACCCAGGGTAAATAGTGAAATATCTCCCAGAGAGTCAAAACCTTGATTCGTTTATATAATACTCTGGGAAAAACTAATTGACGAAAATAATATCCGCCCGGACCTACATAACGGAATATGTATCCTATTCTGTTACCGTCCTGGGTATGACGATAAACTACGTCCGGCAGCAAGGCCTCTGATCAGAAGGTTTTGAGGAGCGTGGAACCACCTCTTAATTACTGGTGTTCCCAGGTCCACCCTGACCAGGAGTGGTAGCAGCTGTTAGGGTTCCAGCTATGGGCAAATAGTTAACACCCAAACTTGTGTAAGCGTCCTGGGTATGACGATAAACTGCATCCGTGTCCTGGGTAAGACGATAAACTACGTCCAACAGCAAGGCCTCTGATCAGGGGGGTTTGAGGAGCGTAGAAGCACCTCTTAATTGCTGGTGTTCCCAGGTCCACCCTGACTCGGGGTGGTAGCACCTGTTAAGGTCCCAGCTGTGAGCAAATAGTTGACCCCCACAACCTGACTCAAAACACTTTGAGAGTGTAAAAATAGATTTTAATACCAGAAATAATTTTTAAAAAATTAGTATCAGCAATAAATATTTGAAAAGAGAAAATATTACCAGAAATAAAAATCTTGTCAGCATTAAATAACCCATTGAGGTTAATATGCCACAAAACAAAACAAACCAAACTATACTTTAAAAAAAAAAAAAGGGAAATTTTGTCGGCATTAAATAACGCATGGTGGTTGATATGTCGTAAAACAAAACAAAATAAACCAATTTTAGTAATTCTACAAAGATATATAGGTATATCTATAAGGTAGATAATGAGCGAATTAGTAAACTGAGAGAGAGAGAGAGAGAAATATTTTCCTGAATAAAATTTATTTTAGGTTGAATTCTCACCACCAAAAAAAAAAAAGAAAAAGACATTTACTATTATTAAAAAACTGAAGTAAGGAAGTCCGTTAAATGCGATATCCGTTCTGTGAGAGTCCGTTAAACCAAAGATCTTACGCAATTTCACAGTGGGTTTTTTTAGTGACTGATCTTTTAAAAAATTCCTTTTTTATGTTTCAACTTCCCTTTCTCACAACAATATTTTAACCGACTAAAGCCGGGAATTTCCTGTTATTTTTCTGAGCAAGGAAATAAAACTGACAAATAAACATGCAAGAGGGCGAAGCTAAATTTAGAAGATAATCACCCTCTCTATGTGGACACTTACTGAGTTTATATATATATATATAATAAACAATAAAATCCAAAATCACCTCATATTTTTTAAGCATTCCACTCCAAGCAAGGCGGGAAGCCACTAGCACGCAAGGGGTTACAGAGAGTTGGAGCGAGGAAAGGATGAAGAAAAGGTTAGGAGATAAATCAGGGCATCTGGAGACGTCGATTGACATTACATTTAAATAGTTGGAGATTATAGCTATCAGGGAAACAGGAAAACGGGAGGGAGTTCCACAGGCGAGAAGTGCGAGCCATGAAACTATTGGAGTAGAATAGACGGCTACATTTAACAGTTTCGACAGTGAAAGGGTGAGAGCGAGATGCCACGCTAGTTGAACGCTTAAATTCATGAAGTCTGGGAGTCAGCGAAAGCAGCTCATCGGAGCAGTTACCGTGAAAGTATTTGTAAAAAAGTCTGTGAGAGAGCGACTGCAGACAAGATGCCAGAAATAGGGAATAAGCTTATTTCAGCAGACGAAAATATAAGTCCTCTGTCTTATCTGATAATTATTTGCTCTGTAATAATAAATACATTGACCTCTTTTTGCGGATCAGTTTTAATATTACTAGGATCCACTTGCATTAAGTCCTGGGTATGACAAAAAACTAAATCCGGCAGCAAGGCCTCTGATCAGGAGGTTTTGAGGAGCGTTGAACCACCTCTTAATTGCTGGTGTTCCCAGGTCCACCATGACTGGGTGTGGTAGTACCTGTTATGGTCCCAGCTATGGGCAAATAGTTAACACCCAAACTGGGGTTAAAACACTATGAAAGAGTAAAAATAGGTTTTAATACCAGCAATATATTTTTGTAAAAAATTATTACCAGCAATACATTTTTGAAGGAACAAATTATTACCAGCAATAAAAATCTTGCCGACATTAAATAACCCATTGAGATTGATATGCCGTAAAACAAACCAAACCACTTGCATTATATACCAATGGATTTGTTCCCTTTACTAATATATATATATATATAAGTGAATACTGAAGTCAACACTTAGAGGCGACGGTCTGTTTCATGCTAGACGCAATCGTCAGGCCATATTGCGTCTAGCATGAAACAAACTGTCGCCTGTAAGTGTTGACTTTAATGTTCACTTTTATATTTACACACGCTCTATCTCTGATATTGAGCATTTTATCCCATAAATATAGCACACCTTAAGACTATATTTCTTCATATATATATATATATATATATATATATATATATATATATATATATATAAAGTATCGCATTGGTGTATACGGAATAAATTCCAATAACCAAAAAATACTATTCTTAAAAGAGTGCTCAATACAGAGTAGAGCAAATTTATTCGAAAATTATAACAAATATGTTATAAAATCAGTACAAAAATAGCCATTTTGTTTCAACACTTCTGGTGTCTTATCAAGTGATGGTGTTGAATTCAACACCATCACTTGATAAGACACCAGAAGTGTTGAAACAAAATGGCTATTTTTGTAGTGATTTATAACATATTTATGTTATAATTTTCGAATAAATTATATATATATATATATATATATATATATATATACTGGATTTTAAAATTAAATACATATAAACTAGGGTTAAATAAAGACTTGGGTATTTTAAATCTTTATAAATATTTCAATAATTAAACAAAATTTTTTTTTAGATACAGTTACAAATTTTATTTCAACAACATCTAAAATATTATTACAGTTAGATTTACGTTAGAAATATTCGAACACAGTTGCATTCCATATCATGTGACGTCCGCGTTTCGCGACGGACGCTACTTGTAAACAAACTTCTGAAAACAGTTATTTCTGATGAAAGATCGGGGTCGATCTGAAATAGCAAATATATATATATAAAAATATAAATAAATACTTTCGCAAAAAAAAAAACATTCATTTTTTTAACTTGCAACTTTTCAGTTGTTTTTTCTCTCTCTCTCTCTCTCTCTCTCTCTCTCTATATATATATATATATATATATATAGTGTGTGTGTGTGCGTGGATTTAAGGATGAGTGACGACAGAATACCTAAGGTCCTCATGTATAGCCAGCTTGACAGTGGACAAAGGACTGTTGGACGGCTGTAGCTCAGGTATAAAGACAAGCTAAAGAGCAACCTCCCAGCTGTTAATGTGCTTCATAGTAACTTTGAGTGAGTTGTCCTGGATAGAAATAACTGGAGATATTTTTGCCAGAGTGGTATCAGAAATTTTGAAATAATTCTTATTGACTGACTAAAAAACGAAAGATAACGGCAAAAAGCTGCTATGTCCCGAGATGCTCAATAACTGGAATTGTATCCAGATCACTAGTGGAACTAAGTGTCACATACGACACAGACATAAAAACTGAATGAGATTGCCGCACCCTCATACGTCGGAATCGACAGAGAAGTCCATCATATATTGATTATCGCCGTCGTATCCGAGGTAGATAGACTTTGCTCTACGGCATACGATTACCGTATAGTCTCGTGTAACGCGCTATATCGCGTATTGTACGGCCCCAAAATCTCCCCTTCTAAAAAAATGATTTTATCATGTATATCGTGTATCATGCTAGTTCCTTTTTTTTTTTGAGACCAAATTACCTGTCTATATTTCTGAGATGAGGTATTATGTACACTATTTACATTATTCGGACTATTGTCCTCATCTTTGTTGCCATATTTATTACAACGTTTCGGCCCTTCAATATCTGTCTATATTTCTGAGATGAGGTATTATGTACATTATTTACATTATTCGGACTATTGTCCTCATCTTTGTCGCCATATTTATTACAACGTTTCGGCCCTTCAATATCTGTCTATATTTCTGAGATGAGGTATTATGTACGTTATTTACATTATTCGAACTATTGTCCTCATCTTTGTCGCCATATTTATCACAACGTTCAGGCCGTTGTACGCTCCGACCTTCTTCAGGTGGTTGGATTGTCGAACTGAACCCTTTATTTCGCTCACTGGGGTAGATTGTTCTAGTTCCACGTCCCATGCTTAATGGATGTCAGTTGTCAGTTATCTCCTGTTAATTCCCCTCTCCAAGTTCTCCACTGCCTTAACCGGGTATTGAACTCACACTCTTTGGGTACTGTCACTGGATCTAACCGACGCCTTTATCCACTGTGCCAGGTGCCCTTGAGGACGGCCGAAACTTTGTAATAAATATGGCGACAAAGATGAGGACAATAGTCCGTATAATGTAAATAAAAGACCAAATTACGAGAGACTATCCTCTTTTCCTCTATCTCTTACCATCTTCTTCTTCGTGGTTGGATGAAATCACGAGGAGGGTCATCCGGCTGCGATAGTACTCCATTCTAAGGTTCCCGTATGTCTATCATCCGGGCGATTGTTAATTTCCCATTATAAATAGAATAGATTAGAGATCACTCTCTCTGGTTACGTTATAATGTATGTACTGTTGTGACAGGCTGGGAAAAACGAACGACAGAAACGGGAAGAGAACGAAGAAAATACCGAGAGACCGGTGTAGAAGGGAGAAAAGCTCACTCAGAAATAGTAGCCCGAAAACAGAGTTGTTAATTTGTTTTAACGAAGTTAAAAAAATGAAAGAGAAATGCTAAAAGTATCGCGAGTTACGTAAACGCGTACAGCCATAAACAACCGAACGAGAAACAGCTAAATATCTCATAAACATAAACAATGGGAAAAGAAGCATATTCGCTATGTTTGTATTTTATCATACGATATCAGTATGTGAATATTACATGCATTAGTATTGGATATATTTAAGAAAAACATTAGTTTCATGAAAATCATCTTTATTTTAAACACAGCTGTACTTTCTTTTATAGAAAAAGGATACATAGTTTGGTCAAAGGCATAGCTAGGGCCAGAAGGAAGTACGCTAAGTTTACATCTCGTGTTTGATGAGACACACTTAAAATTAGCTTCAGAATTAGGTTTTCAATAGTTTTATGGTTCGCGAGTACATACGGTATCTGTCTATCTATCTCAGTGTGGTCATTATCTATCTATCTATCTATCTATCTCAGTCTGATCATTATCTATCTATCTATCTATCTATCTATCTCAGTCTGATCATTATCTATCTATCTATCTATCTATCTCAGTCTGATCATTATCTATCTATCTATCTATCTCAGTCTGATCATTATCTATCTATCTATCTATCTATCTCAGTCTGATCATTATCTATCTATCTATCTATCTCAGTCTGATCATTATCTATCTATAACAGTCTGATCATTATCTATCTATAACAGTCTGATCATTATCTATCTATCTATCTATCTCAATCTGATCATTATCTATCTATAACAGTCTGATCATTATCTATCTATCTATCTCAGTCTGGTCATTATCTATCTATCTATCTCAGTCTGGTCATTATCTATCTATCTATCTCAGTCTGGTCATTATCTATCTATCTATCTATCTATCTATCTATCGTATATACTCGCGTATCCTGCCACCTTTTGAAGACCTAATTTTAAAGCTAATTTGACTCCAGTAAATGGATATATAGTTTGGTGAACGACATGGCCAGGGCCAGTAGGGCGTAGGCTAATTTTATATCTTGTGTATGATGTGACCCCTTAACATTAATTTAAAAACTAGGTCTTCAAAAGTCGCATGATACGCGAGTATATATGGTACCATCTAAATGTGTGTGTGCGGATATATATATATATATATATATATATATATATATATATATATATATAATTTATACACACACGATAAAAATATAGTTTTAAAATATGGTGTATTTAGTAGATATGAATAAATTGTAACGAGAACAATCTTCTCCAGTGGACGAAATAAAGAGTTTAGTTTGAAATTCCAATGTAGTTCACCTGAAGAAGCCCGGAGCGTACAATGGCCGAAACGTTGTGAGCATGTCAACAAAGATGAAGACAAGTGTCTGAACAATATCACTAGTGTAAATAGTTACAATACCTCATCTCAGAAATATAGACAGATGTACAAGATGCGCTCTTTCCGCTTTGTCAAGCCTGTAATCCATTTGTGTTCTAAAGCATGAACAATTTGCTGGATAAGCATTTCCGGTTGATTCTGTTCTTTCACAGAAGCGAACAATCTCTCTTTATCCAAGCATCAGGTATCAAATTGCTTTCTCTTTGCATCTGGATGACGACAGATTTCTTGCCGAAAGCAGACAGGAATATTTTGCGCCTTGCCTGTTGAGTCCAGTCAAACCAACTCGGTTATCCAAAAGCAAAGCGATGCCTGGATGAGGCGAATAGTAACAGTCTGCGAAAAATAGCAGTCCGAACAGTGGCAACAATTATTTCCCCAGGAATAGGTCTGGAAATTCCAACAAGCTCATCCATAAAGACAAGGAGGGAAAAAGAGAGACAATTGCTAGAACCTTGCTTGAGAAACTGACGAATTTAAATATAATGATTATGTCAGTATACAGTGAAGCATTAGCTATAGTCATAAGGAAACTAGCAAAAAGAATAGATCCGGGTGGGGGTGGGGGTTATTCGTTCACACCATAGCAGCAGGAATTAACCTTGTTTTCATGGAGATAAAACATATTTGACAGAAAATAATGCATGCTGAAATAACAAGAAATCATGGTAAATTGTGTAATTTTCATACAATTTATTTATATTTTTGTGTATTTTTTAGTTACAATTGTTTTTTATGCTACATGTGATAAAATGGAGGAATTTATCCCCGTAGTATTTGCGGGGGTATTTACTAACACCATAGGAGTAGTGGTAGTGTAATTTTTAGGCTTAGTGAAAATAAACACAAAAATCGTCCAACATTTCACTATTTTCTTTTTATTAAATTGGTCGTTGAGATGTGTATGTGCGTATTTCGACAGCGAATTTTCTTTTAGGCATGTCTGATTGAATAATTTACAAACATTATGTCTGCTTATTTTTATCATAATCCTTTCATAGTCACGAATATTTTCCGTCAAATACAATTAAATAAGGCAAGAAATGCACTAAAACAGTGAAAAATCACTTCTCTTTCCCAAGTACTTTCCATCTCTTTCTGAGATCTTCTTCAGGGATTGTAGAAAGGTGAGAGATGGAAAGTACTTGGGAAATAAAAGTGATTCTCACTGTTACAATGAATTTCTTCCTTATTCAAGTGTAATATACGAAAAAATATTCGTGAATATGAAAGGATTATGATAAAAATAAGCAGACATAACGTTTGTAAGTTATTCACAATATATATATATGTGTTTGTGTGTGTGTGTGTGTGTGTGTGTGTGTGTGTGTGTGTGTGTGTGTGTAAGATAAAAACCATACATCACAGATATAAAAAAGACAAAGGGATAACAGTGAAAACATGTTAAATTGTACATTCATATCATACAATTTATTTTTTATCTATATTTCTGAGATGAGGTATTATGTACACTATTTACATTATTCGGACTATTGTCCTCATGTTTGTCGCCATATTTATCATAACGTTTCGGCCTTCCAGTATCTGTCTATATTTCTGAGATGAGGTATTATGTACACTATTTACATTATTCGGACTATTGTCCTCATCTTTGTTGCCATATTTATTACAACGTTTCGGCCCTTCAGTATCTGTCTATATTTCTGAGATGAGGTATTATGTACACTATTTACATTATTCGGACTATTGTCCTCATCTTTGTTGCCATATTTATTACAACGTTTCGGCCCTTCAGTATCTGTCTATATTTCTGAGATGAGGTATTATGTACACTATTTACATTATTCGGACTATTGTCCTTATATTTGTCGCCATATTTATAAATAAATTATTCAATCAGACATGCCTAAAAGAAAATTGGCTGTCGAAATACGCACATACACATCTCAACGATCAATTTAATAAAAAGAAAATAGTTCAAATGTTGGACGATTTTTGTGTTTATTTTCACTAAGCCTAAAAATTACACTACCACTACTCCTATGGTGTTAGTAAATACCCCCACAAATACTACGGGGGTAAATTTCTCCATTTTATCACATGTAGCATAAAAAAAACTATTGTAACTAAAAAATACACAAAAATATAAATAAATTGTATGAAAATTACACAATTTACCATGATTTCTTGTTATTTCAGCACGCATTATTTTCTGTCAAATATGTTTTATCTCCATGAAAACAAGGTTAATTCCTGCTGCTATGGTGTGAACGAATAACCCCCACCCGGATCTATTCTTTTTGCTAGTTTCCTTATGACTATAGCTAATGCTTCACTGTATACTGACATAATCATTATATTTAAATTCGTCAGTTTCTCAAGCAAGGTTCTAGCAATTGTCTCTCTTTTTTCCCCCTTGTCTTTATGGATGAGCTTGTTGGAATTTCCAGACCTATTCCTGGGGAAATAATTGTTGCCACTGTTCGGACTGCTATTTTTCGCAAACTGTTACTATTCGCCTCATCCAGGCATCGCTTTGCTTTTGAATAACAGAGTTGGTTTGACTGGTCTCAACAGGCAAGGCGCAAAATATTCCTGTCTGCTTTCGGCAAGAAATCTGTCGTCATCCAGATGCAAAGAGAAAGCAATTTGATACCTGATGCTTGGAGAAAGAAAGATTGTTCGCTTCTGTGAAAGAACAGAATCAACCGGAAATGCTTATCCAGCAAATTGTTCATGCTTTAGAGCACAAATGGATTACAGGCTTGACAAAGCGGAAAGAGCGCATCTTGTACATCTGTCTATATTTCTGAGATGAGGTATTGTAACCATTTACACTATTGACATTGTTCCTCAGGTTTATTGCCATATTCACGACGTTTCTGCCGTTGTACGCTAAGGCTTTCTTCAGGATCTGTCTATATTTCTGAGATGAGGTATTGTAACCATTTACACTATTGACATTGTTCCTCAAGTTTATTGCCATATTCACGACGTTTCAGCCGTTGTACGCTAAGGCTTTCTTCAGGATCTGCCTATATTTCTGAGATGAGGTATTGTAACTATTTATTGTCCCCATTTTTATTGCCATATTCGCCATATTTATTGCAACGTTTTGGCCGTTTTTTTGTTTTTTGGTTGGAATGTCGAACTGAACCCTTTATTTCGCTCACTGGGGTAGACTGTTCTAGTTCCACGTAAACTGGATGTCAGTTATCAGTTATCTCCTGTTAATTCCCCTCTCCAAGTCCAAGCGGGTATTGAACTCACACTCTTTGTGTCCTGTCACTGGATCTAACTAACGCCTTTATTCACTGTGCCGTGTGTGAATTTCTGGGTATTATAAACCTAATGTCATCAGCCTTCATTTTTTTTACCAGTGCTCATATTGCAATTTTTTTTTTTGCTGTTATTATTACATATTTTTACCAGAGCTCATATTGCAATTTTGTTGTTATCGCCTTTTATTTTTTATGTACTGTTGTGTGTATTTTTATTTAGATATATTTCATGACTGCATGGGATAAAATAGAAGTCGCTCCCTATTATTACACGCCATACCACAGAGAGACAATTTGGACACGAGTCTGATTCTATAAGTCTTGACATTCTTTTAGGGAGCACCCCCACCACGTAAAGGGATTGATGGTTAGAAATCGATTCTCATCGATCAGTAGCCATTCGTTCAAAATTGGGAGCCACGACGGCGGACGCAAAAACCAAATTATATTAAGGAAATATTAAACATTCTTCACAATGAGTGTATTGCATAAAACAGAGGACAGAAAGTGCGATGCCGAAATCCGAAGGTGTACAGGGACAGCAAAAGATGCCTTCCAAAAGCTAAGCAAAATATTACGAAACATGAAATTTTCATTGGAAACAAAGAAAAGGGTCCTGAACTCTTATGGACTTATTCAAATTTCAGCATTTCGGGGGGGGGGGTGAAAGTCCTACCAGGAATCATTATAGGCAGGCTAAATCTTAACAACATAAGATATGCAAATGACAGAGTTGGAAGCGTATACAGAAAGGAAACAGAAGGGTGTGAAGGAAAGCGAAAAGAAAGGACTAAATATCAATTTCAAGAAGACAGTGTTCGTGGTTGTTAGCAAAAAAGACAGCGCAAAATGCAAATTACAAATTGGGGATAACAAAATCAAACAGGTACAACAATTTAAATATCTGAAGAAGTCTTAAAAAAAGAGGGAAAGTGTGACACTGAAACCTGAAGGCGTATAAGGATAACGAAAGATGTTTTCCAAAAGCTAAGCAAAGTATCAAGAAACAGGATAATATCTATAGAAACAAAGAAAAGAGTACGGAATTGTTACGCACCTCTATGTGACAATGAATAGTGAACAATCTCCTCAAAGATGAAGAGACTTGAGGAACAGATATGTGGTTCTACAGAAAGATGCTGAGAATACCATGGACCGAAAGCAACGATGAAGTTCTAGACAACAACAAAAAGGATATTTATACTTAACATCAGAAAGAGATAGTTGAAATTTCTAGGACACATAATGAGGAAAGAGGGCTTGGAAAATTTGATACCCATAGAACAGATTGAAGGGAAAAGGTACAGAGGTAAAAAAAAATGTATAACTCTCTTAGAAAGCAACACAAAAAAGACATATCCAAGAAGCCTCGCTCGGAAAGATGGCCCACTATGGAGGAAAACATTTGAAATAGACTATTAAATTGGATCCACATTAAAGCGTCAAGTATTTTTTTAAAATCGTTATGAGTCCATGTAAGGCAGTAGAGTCGCTAAAACACAAGGGGTTACAGGGTGTGGAAGAATTAAGAACAGAAACTTTAATAATGAGCGGGAAGAGGAAAGAGTAATCAGGAAGACAGTAGATAGCGATTGATATTGCATTTAGATTTTTACAGCTGATGCTTCAAGTACAAGATCAGTTGGGAAGAGGTGAACTTCTCGCCTCCATAGAATCCCTTCTGACGTGTCGTCCAAATCACGACTCTCATAACACCTAGCAAGCAGTGGAACACGTATTGTTCAGCCTTCGTCAGCGGCGGTGCCACATTGCTACAAACGGAAGAGGCCTCAAGGACAAAGAACTTTCCCGGCAGCATGCGGACCATGAGGCCTTCAACAAATCCGTACAACGGCACTACCAACCTGCAATGAAAGAAGGCGTGACCCAAGGTCTCAACCACCCTACCACAGCGTCGGCAGTTTGGAGATTTCTCCAAGCCCGCTGAGCAAAGTCTTTTGGCGACCCAGAGGGCCCCACGAATCACCAGCCAGGTAAGTGATGCCTCATCGTTATTGAGACATTTCAACCCGGGCGCCCAGGGCCATATTGAGCGAACCTCCTGCTTCGTAAGTCCGATCTCGTCAATCAGCTCATCACGAACGGAACCCCTGACTAACACCTGATATAATGCCCTACTAGACAACGCATGTACGTTGGAGAGGCCATCCGACGCCCGTAAGAGGCGTTTCAGAGCAATACGACATTCACGATAGAAGGAGCATTCGGCAAAGTTGTAAACGGTGGGCCTCTTCCTCGCACAAGTGCACACTTCTCAGGGATGGGAAGTTCTTACGGGTGTCTTTCTACCAGAAGGCGTCCCCCTCTTCAGGTTCGCGACACATTCGATCTAGAAAGCCGATGCGAAGCATATATTAACGAATCTCA
Source organism: Acanthosepion esculentum (assembly GCA_964036315.1). NCBI lineage: Eukaryota > Metazoa > Mollusca > Cephalopoda > Sepiida > Sepiidae > Acanthosepion > Acanthosepion esculentum. Next base: position 53,213,488 of record OZ038519.1, on the reverse strand, counting down.
ATGCTTGGCATGCCCAGACCGCCTTCAGATGGATGAAGGCAACAGATCTCCCGAGAGACTCTGGCGGCCTTGCCTTCCCACAAGAAGGAGAACAACGCCAGTAAACTGTCAGACGGAAGTGGAAGCACAAAGAGTCGGTAAAGGAGAATCAGGTAGATGTGTGAAACACATACTTCCGCCCTCCCCTTTAAGGAAAGATTCCTCCGAGACCACAAATTAATTGCGATTTCGGCCGTCTCTTGCACCTCCGACGAATTCATTTCCAACTGGAAATCAGGACCGAACCAGACGCCGAGAATATTGACCGGCCCATCCGTCCAGAGGAAAGGTCCGGGAAGAGAAACTCCCTTCCACGCACCCAACCGCAAGCCAACAGACTTATCGGGGTTGATCTTGGCCCCTGTCACCATCTCATAACCATTGATTTCCTTGCTAACTTCGTCAATTTCGGCTCTGCTCGACACAAGAACTGAAACGTCATCAGCATAGGAAGAATACCTGGCTGAGATGGTAGCCCCAGACAGGGAAATTCCGCGCAGGATCGGATTCGCCTTTAACTTGCGAAGGAAAGGTTCCAACGCAAGAACGTAAAGCAAAGGCGAAAAGCGGACAACCCTGACGAATGTTGCGAGACAATACGAAAGGCTCCGATTGTACCCCATTCACCTCCACCAGCGCACCGGGAGTCGCATACAGAAGTCGGGTCCAGGTGTGAAAATACGGCCCGAAACCGGCCACCGAAAGAACAGCCTCCAGGAATCGATGGTCAACCGTATCGATGGCCTTGGACTAATCTAAATTCAGCGCGGCTTCACTGTCGACTTGCTCGATGATCAGGCGTACCATATGAAGGCTGTTCTGAATAGTCCTACCCTTCACACCACAAGTCTGTTCCGAGCCAATCAGACTATACAGGACAACCTGCAAACGGTTAGCCAAGATCTTAGCCAAAATCTTTAACTCTGTGTTTAACATAGTTAAAGAGCGAAAGTTACCTAACCCATCCCCACCGTTTTTGTCCTTGCGTAACAACTTGATCACGCCCCTGGTGAAGCGTTGTGGTATAGACCCCTGCTTCATCCAGTTGCCGAAAATCAGTGCCAGCAAAGGAACAAAAACAGGCGACTGCATCAAGTACATTTCATATGGAAGACCATCTAGTCCCGGAGATTTGTCCAGGCCAACCTGTTTCAGCGCTTCTCAGATTTCCGACTCTGTAATGGGACCCTCGCACCTAGCCGCTTCAGCTGCCTCGAGGCAGGGAAAGTCAGCTAAATAGGCGTCGAACTGAGCAGGGCTCCCTGGTGAAAAGCTCCTGAAATTACTCACGAAAAGCCTCACATATGCCCTCGTTTGTGGTCACGGTTCGCTTATCCGGCAATGTGATGCATGCAATATGTCGCCGAGATGCATTCCGAGCTTCCTCTGACTGCAATTCAGCGGCCATATTCGTTGCCTCAGAGGACATTCTTTTTAACCTAGCCCTAACTACCAGAGCTTGATCCTTCTTGATAAGCAAGGAGGCCAACTCCGCCTTCGTTAAAGCTACGTCCCCACTATCACGGGATTTGACCGCCCGATCAACTTTCTGCTCTAAAGCCGTTTGCGCCGCTAATCTATCTAGATTGAGCCGACGACAATAATCAGCAGCAAACGTTCTGATTTGGGATTTTAAATTATCCCACCAGGCATTTCCCACAACCGCTTCAGTCAGTTCCCTCTGTATCATTAGAAGCAGATGGTCCCGGAAATCTTGCTCACCAAATAATGATGAGTTTAATTTCCAGTAGCCAGCCATCTTAACCTTAGGCTTATCTAAGTTTGCACGGACCCGGACATGCCTATGATCTGAATAAACTATTTCATGGAAACTTGGACACTCGAAGAGCCCTACATCGACTCTCCTAAGACTCGGTCGAGGTAGCTAGAACGCACCTCTGTAGACGAGCCGCCACTATTAGTCCAATTCCACACGACCTCCCGAGGGTGTTCATTCCGGTACTCATCGACAAGAAATGGTTTCACGTCCCGGTTGTTAGTACCCGAATTTGGCCTTATGCGATCTATATTGGGGTCATGGGCGGCATTCCAATCGCCCACTAAAACTACCCGACGCGATGTCGTCAAAAACGGCTCGATCTGCCGAAACAAAGCAGGCCGCTCAGAATGGACATTGGTCGCATAAACCCCAATGAGACGAAGAGCCTTATCCTTTACGGTAACATCCAGCACGCAAAGTCTGCCCGAAGACAAGAACACACGCAGCCTTCAAAGACTTGCTCACCAGCCAAGAGACATCTCTCGAACGACCACCAAAATAAGCTGAATAGATGGAGAAACCCCTAAACAGTATGTTCTCATAGTCATGAGTAGAAAACCGGGTCTCCTTAATGCAACAAACATTCACCCCGAGACGCTGAAGGTCGCGAGAGAGCCTCGCTCTGCGAGACTCCGACTTCAGGCCTCAGGCATTCACACTTGCTAACCAGAGAGCCATGATGAAACCGATTAGGGTTGCTCTCCTGCATTGAACATGGCCGGGGTTAGGACACCGAAGGCCTCTCCCATAGAATCAGTGCCCATCTCCGTCCTGATGGAGCGATCAGGAGACAAGTCGCCAATGTCCAGGGTAAAAGTTCATTTGAGCGCTCTATACAGGGAGGGATGAACGAAAAGCGGGAGCCTCCCTGAACAAAATTGATTTAATTTTTTAACATTGTCGTTGTCGAAAAATGCAATTGGTGGCATCATGCCAAAGACCAGGTTTGCCTTTGTCACCATTGCCCATACGTGCTTTGCAGGGACCCCAGTCATTATTACAGTTAATATCCTTTTTGCGCTAGGAAAGTTGCTGGGTTTCTCCACATCAAGTTTGTTGATTTTACGGAATTTTATCAAGTGCTTCAGTTCTTTGAAGTTTTTGCACAGAAAAGCAAGCTTCTCTTCCTGTTCTTTTGTAATAGTGCAAACTTTTTCCCCTGTATTGAATTTGGGGGCTTTTTTTGCACACAGAGTCAACGGCATCAGTGAACGGACTTCTTTGGCGTTTTTCAGACTTTTGTGGGGAATTGATGGGTTTTTGGACAGTAGAAGGTTTAGGGGTATGGTGACCGGTCTGTCCACACTTCCAGCATGCCGGTTTACGTCCAGTTACTATTATCGGCATTTTCTGGCCCTCTACATTCAGACAGTTGGGGATGGAAATGAAGGCCTTCCTGTCAATCATCACCACCCCAGGGTCAGATTGTCCGAGGAAGCACTGAGTATCTGTCCAAACTGGCACATATAAGCGGCCAAATGTTCCCCAACAATCTGAGGAGAGACTTCATATACTGTGACGTTGGTCCTCTGCCTGCCTTCATATTCCGTGCGCAGAATTAGGTCCTTTGTTATCAGTTCCCTCCTCGTTGCATTTTCACAGTCGACAGGCGCGGGCAACAGTAAGTCCCATATAAAATAGCCTTTTCCTTTGATGAATCTCTGAGCTTTAATGCCCAGAGAAGTCAAGGTCTTAATTACAGTGTCTTTTGTGTAGCGACAAATTTTGCGCGAGCGCTTGTCCACCACAAAGACTGACAATTCTTTTTTCAACCTTCTTTAGTTCTACGGGATTTGACAAAACAAACCAAACTACAAACCAATGTCAACAACAAAATCAAGGCTATGTCCATAGATGTCCTTGATTCGTGCCTGATGTAATATGAAAGGTGTCGTCCATTACGAACTACTGGAACATGGAAGGACCATAACGATAGATATTTATTGCTAGGAACTTGATCGGGTAAACGAAGCGTTACGTTTAGTTTGGTAAATTGAAAAGATGTTCTTCTACAGCAGAGGGTTCCCAACCTTTTTGCGTCGTCGTCCATTTTCACATGGAAAATTTTTCCACTGCCCACCTGTATGGTAAATATTTAAAAGCACATAGTGGTGGGAAAATTATGTTTTCACCGGCTCTTTTCCTGCTTAAATTCGAGATGACCAATGTGCTAAAAAAGAAAATATAAAAACAATTTCATACCAAATAAAAATTATCCCGAGTTCACTTGTTAATTTTATTGGCAAAGTTGTTTTTGGTTGGTTGGTTGGTTTGTTTAATAGCATATTGACTTGGCATCTGATTGTTCAACGCGCCTATAAATGATTTATATGTTTACTTTCGTTCACCAGATGTAAGAGGCTAGCAAATTAAACATTGCCGAAAGATTGTAATTGCTGCAACTCTAGCACAAGCGTTTTATATTGGAAATAATCGTGACGATGAATGCTCCTTGTGACTGAAGAACAGGAACAAGGAAAAGAACACTAAACTGTTACGTGATACCTGGCTCCCTGTGTGGCGGGGGAGTGCTGGACAATCTCCTCAAAGATGAAGAGACTTGAGGCAAAAGAAATGTGGTTCTACAGAAGGATGATAAGGATGACATGGATCGAACATACGGTTTGGTTTGTTTTGCTTTACGGCATATCAACCTCAATGGGTCATTTAATGCCGACAACTTTTGTTTTTTTTTTCCTGGTAATATTTTTGCTTTGTCAAAAATCTATTTCTGTTAATATTTTTTCCTCAAAAATGTATAGCTGGTAATACTATTTTTTTCAAAAATGTATAGCTGGTAATATTACTTTTCCAAAAACGTATAGTTGGTAATACTATTTTTCCAAAAATGTATAGCTGGTAATATTTTTTCAAAAACGTATAGCTGGTAATATTTTTTCAAAAACGTATAGCTGGTAATATTTTTTCAAAAACGTATAGCTGGTAATATTTTTTCAAAAAACGTATAGCTGGTAATATTTTTTCAAAAAACGTAAAGCCGGCAACACTATTCTTTCAAAAACGTATAGCTGGCAACATTATTTTTTCAAAAACGTATAGCTGGCAACATTATTTTTTCAAAAACGTATTATCAGAGGCCTTGCTGTTGGACGTAGTTTATCGTCATACCCAGGACACGGATGTAATCACAATTCGTCAGACTTACAAATTCAAAAGATATTTGAGCATTTGTTATGAGTTAGTATATTGAGGTACAGCAATGGCCTGTTGGACATATATTTATGTGAACATCTGTAACTTGTTTTAGTGTCAGAAACACAATCCCAAAGTTTGTAAAAGTATTTTTGGATTGTACATATAATAGCGTCTACCGTAAACTTTAAACTTAATAACTCAAAAACGAAATATTTGAGGACCTATGTTTATATGGTCTTTTGTCCTTGTTTCGGTGTGAGGAAAAAGTTTGTAAAAGTATTTTTGATAAACTATATATATATATATGTCATCCACCGATGGAGTGTTTCGCTGTATCACAGTTCATCATTGTGGCGAGACCCGACTGAACTGGAGTCAGTCGGAGAATTTACCCCTAAGCCGTTGGCGCATGGCATGGATGAAAGTGAATTTAAGCGTATTTATTTTTAGATAAACACGCCAGTGACTGAGAGAACTCGATTCGTTTTATCGAAGAGTATTACATTGGTAGAAATAATAGTCACTGTTTTAAAAATCAAATTTCTTCCCCAAAGAGCTCAACCGAAATAATTTTTCAGGAGCATATATATTGTCATTCACAGACAGACTGTTTCGCTGGATCACAACTCATCACTGTGGATAAATGTTGGTCGCCCCGAGCTAGGATCGAAAACCTATATATATATATATATATATATATATATATATATATGATTGAGCCTTTTATATTATATCCTTGCTCTGTGCTGGATACTGAGCTCTACCTGGATTCTATCCTCTTCGAAATATAATATATATATATATATATATATATATATATATATATATATATATATATTAGTTCCATGGATGAATATCTTTCAGCTAATTGCACTTCTACTGATTCTAGGATAATTTCGATTCAGCCTTTCATTACATAGTCTCAAAAGTAGTATTTTCTTTTTTGTTTACAGAAAGGTTCGCCCTGTACAAGACCCGGGAGTCACTCGAGGTAAGTGTCACATTAAGGGGTAGTTTATATGGATAGGAGGGGAAGATAACGGCTGACTCTAGACTTGAACAGCTTAAGATTGTAGTAATTGGGAGTCGGTTCCACTGAGCAGTAGTTCGCGGGAAGAAGCTGTTCGAGTGGAATTTTCGCCGATGCAATACGGAGGGAATGTGAGTGGTTTGTTACTATGTAAGTGGTATGCCGGGTCCTAGCCGTGAAGGTTAGACCTGGCTGAAGCAAAGGGCGTAGTTTGTCCGAGCACTTTCCATGGTAGTAGCAGTGAGAGACTCGCCACATCCGACCAGTGAGAGATAGAGAGAGAGAGGTTAGAGGATGGAAAATAATTCTTCTCCAAGGACTCGAAGACGCTTTTGAACTCTATCAAGCCTGGAAAGTGAGGTCAGGGCAGCTCCCGCCCAAATATGGCAACAATACTCTATTTTCGGCCTGATCTACCTCTTAGAAAAGGTAGAGAATAGCATGAGGAGTCAGGTACTTACTGGAGCGATACAGGGAGACGATCATTTTACCTGCATCTTTAGCGATAAGAGTTCCACTTGAGGTCGGGTGTGTGTTTGAGGCTTAATATTCTCTCAAGGCACGGAACCTCCTCGAGGGGACATCCGTTCATCGTGATTGGCAATCGTTCGGGGTCTGAACGGCAGTGATAGAATGTAAACAGTTGGGTTTTCGTGGTATTGAATATAACCAGCCATTTTTTCTTCACTGCCAATCTCTGGTCGTTATCCGTGTAATCGTCGACCCTTAAAATAGACATCGACTATTATTTTTCAACAGAGTGGCTTTTTTTATTTTATTTAGTAAGAAATATGCAGCAATCGAGGAGGATCTAATTCACTTGTTCTGACGAGTTCTCTAACCTAAGTTGTAATAAGCGTACTTAGCCTGGCACAAGGGCACAGATTCGCAGCACCCAGAGTGTGTGGAAAATTCGAAAGAAAGGGAGTAACCTAATGATTTCCACACGGTGCGCATGCCCCACCGCTGGGGCATGGTAATATTTTGGTGGGGGGTGGCTTACTATACCAACAGAATAAGGGGGCAATTCTAGAATTTCACAGTGAATTGTTTTCTAGTGAGTCTGAGTGAAAGTGTTTATGCGTGTTAATGCATACGATGCATATGCAGTCAGTTATGTACCAAGCGTGATACACGCTTAGGCGATCATTTATCTTTCGATACATGACTGACGAGGCAGATTATTTTTTCCCGCAGTAGGTTGCCATTTCTTTCTGTGGTAGACCAGTTGCCATCCAAGGCTAAAGAATCCCCATCTGTCCTGTTATTTACTCATAACTAGGGAGAGAAGATTCATACCTTTTCCAAGAGTATTTACATTATACATACTCTATTCTCTCAGTAATATTGCCTTCATTCCTGACCACTGACAATCCCCCTCTTCCTCATTTTCAATGCGTTCCTATAGTAAAATCATTAGTAATCAGTCAGTCAGTTATGTGTCATGCGTGATATACGCTTAAGCGATCATGTATCATTCGATACACTTCTGACGAGGCAGATTTTTCCCGCAGTAGGTTGCCATTTCTTTCTGCGGTAGACCAGTTGCCATCCAAGGCTATAGAACCTGGTCTGTCCTGCTATTTACTCATAGCTAGAGGAGAAAGAAGAGGATTCATGCCTTTCCCAAGGGTATTAGCACGTAAGTGAATGTAATGGATTCGACTGGAAAGTCAGTCAGTCAGTTATGTGGCATGCGTGATACACGCTTAGGCGATCATGTATCTTTCGATACGAGGCAGATTCTTTTCCCGCAGTAGGCTGCCATCCAAGGCTATAGAACCCGGTCCTGTTCCTGGAGGAGAAGAAGAGGATTCATACCTTTCCCAAGTATTAGCACGGAAGTGAATGTAATGGATTCGACTGGAATTCGAACTCGGCTCTCTGATTCCTCAATCCGAGCCTCTATCCATTACTCCACCGTGCCGCATATATACATACATAAAAATATTTTCTGTGTATGTACGTACATGCGTAATTGGCATACATGTAAGAATTAAATATTAAAGCGGGAGCATCAGAATTTTAGAAATACCAAAGTGTGGCATGGTCCAAGATCGGTTGGGAGTCACAGGGTTAACCATACTAAGCTTACTAAACACAACTCCTACTGAGACCCCCCTCCAGTTTAGCCTTCTAATAAAGTAATGATATCCATTTCATCTTCGACTCATCAAGGTAGAACCTTAAGATGTGCTTATGTCGACACAAATAAGATATGAAAAGGAGACAGGATTTTAGACAGTTTTTGCACTCGGTTTTATGTGCAATTTATTTTGCTCAGTGGAGGCGGGGGTGGTTGTTTGGATGGGATCGTCAACTTCGAGAAGGAATAATTCTTTCGGCGAGAATTAGGACGAATCAAATTTCACTTTTCTTGAGAAATGATGCCCACTCCCAGTAGACTGGCATCGTTTTCTTTAATTAGGCAATTCCTTCAGAAAGGACACACGCACAAAAACAAAAAAAACAAAACAATCGAGAGACAGATACAAAGGTTAAAGAGAGTGAGAGAGTGAGAGAGAGAGAGTGAGAGAGAGAGAGAAAGAATGAGAGAGAGAGTGAGAGAAAGAATGAGAGAGAGAGAGTGAGAGAAAGAATGAGAGAGAGAAAGAATGAGAGAGAGAAAGAATGAGAGAGAGAGAGAGTGAGAGAAAGAATGAGAGAGAGAGAGTGAGAGAAAGAATGAGAGAGAGAGAGAGTGAGAGAAAGAATGAGAGAGAGAGAGTGAGAGAAAGAATGAGAGAGTGAGAAAGAATGAGAGAGTGAGAGAAAGAATGAGAGAGAGAGAGTGAGAGAAAGAATGAGAGAGTGAGAGAAAGAATGAGAGAGAGAGAGTGAGAGAAAGAATGAGAGAGAGAGAGTGAGAGAAAGAATGAGAGAGAGAGTGAGAGAAAGAATGAGAGAGAGAGAGAGTGAGAGAAAGAATGAGACAGTGAGAGAAAGAATGAGAGAGAGAGAGAAAGAATGAGAGAGAGAGAGTGAGAGAAAGAATGAGAGAGAGAGTGAGAGAAAGAATGAGAGAGAGAGAGTGTGAGAAAGAATGAGAGAGGGAGTGAGAAAGAATGAGAGAGAGAGTGAGAAAGAATGAGAGAGAGAGTGAGAAAGAATGAGAGAGAGAGTGAGAGAATGAGAGAGAGAGAGTGAGAGAATGAGAGAGAGCGAGAGAAAGAATGAGAGAGAGCGAGAGAAAGAATGAGAGAGAGCGAGAGAAAGAATGAGAGAGAGGGTGTGAGAGAGAATTAGAAAGAAAGGGTGAGAGAAAGAGAGATAGAATGAGAGAAAGAAAGAGTGAGAAAGAGAGTGAAAGCGAGGGAAAGAGAGGGAAAAGAATGAAAGTGAAATGAGGAATGAGAGAGCGTGAGAGAAACAATGAGCGAGAGAGTGAATGAAAGAGTGAGAGAGTGAGTGAGAAAGAGAGAGAAAAAGAGTGAGAGTGAGTCAGAGAGAGGGGGAAAGAGGGCGAGAGAGAGGAAAAGGTGAGACAGAGATAGATAGATAGATAGATAAGCAGTGACGACAGAAGGACATATCTTACGACCCGATTATTTGCAGCAGCCGTAAATGTTGGAAGACATGACGTCGTTTTTGCATTTGTCGTAATTCGAGAAGACAGAAAAAGTCATATTAACTGCTGTGCGTGTTGATGGTTTTTCTCAAAGGAAATAAATAAATAAGCCTACTTTTAAAAATAATAATATAATGAACCTAAAGTGTCACAACGAAATCCGAAGACGCATTGTGGTTAGCGAAAGATGCCTTCCAAAAGCCAAGCAAAGTATTAAGAAACAGATAAATATCGTTAGAAACAAAGAAAAAGAGTACTGAACTGTTATGTAATATCAGTCCTCTATTTCAGTAACTTCTAGACAATCTCCTCTCAGGTGAAGAAGCGACTTGAAGTAATAGAAATACTTCATCAGGGAGTTTTCATTTACCCCCAAAAATTCTAAACTCAAACATAAAAAATAAACATAAGTAACCAATGCCATATACCTATAATATAAATGTAAACAGAACAAAAATAGAGAATTGCTGCATCAGTTTTTTTATAGGCATTTCTGTAAAAATAAAGGAAAAACAAAGAAATAACTAACTTTAAGTACAGGTCCCGTTTCCTGAGTGGGCACTGATGAGTGAATGTGGTTTCACATTGGCACCAGATAGACATCACTAAATATATTCCCAATGATTTTTATATTTTTTTTAATAACATAATAGGTTAGATAAGATGATGTCTATATTACAATATTACAATAACCAAGAATATATTGTGTGTTTCGTAATATTACGTATATGAAATTAAATACAAAGTCAAAAGTGCATTAGCTTAGCTCACCTGTTCTCGCGGAACCCTTGGGGACCTTTTGCGGAACCTTAGGGTTCCGGGGAACCCCGTCCGAGAAACGCTGATCTAACTAAATAGACACCTCGGTGTGTGGTAATGGTTAATGAGGCTAGTCTGGTTGACTATTACGACTAAACAGCGAGTTCGATTCTCACTGGGTGCCCAGTGTGAACAGTCGACATTGAATAATACAAGGTCTCTCCTATCTTAGATTCAACAAAGCTAACTAAATAGGCGCCTCAGCGTGGGGTTGTGGTTAACGAGGCCCGTTTGATTTACTATTACTGATGAGTAGTGAGTTCGATCCTCATCGGGCACCCCATACAAAATTTGACATGAAATAACCCAACAGGGGCTAGCGTGTCCTAAGCTCAATCACCATCAATCTAGGTGGGGTAATGGTTAACGAGGCTAGTTGACTACTAATGAATATTGACACTGATCCTCATTGGGTGCCCAATATAAAAATACGACATTAAATAAGACAAATATTGACATGTCGTAAAGTCAACCAAGCTAACGAAACAGGGCCTTTATCGAGTCTGGGTGACCATTACTTTTTTAAATCATTTCATCCTAAGCAAGGCAATTAAGCCACTAAGATGCAGGTTGAGCGTGAAAAAGAACACTTTAAAGAGAGAGAACAATAAAAGAACAAGAATTAAGACAGATGACAATGATTGACATTGCATTTAAATTTTTGAAGATCAAAGTTAACTGGAAAGCAAGAAACCGGAAGAGAGTTCCTCAAGCGGGAAGTGCGACAAAAGAAACTGTTAGCATAGAACTTGCGGTTACATATAGCCAACTCAACTGTACAAGGATAAGACCTAGCCGCCAATCTGGTACTGCGCTTAAATTTGCAAAGTCTAAGTACCATAGAGGAAAGTTGATCAGAACAATTACCATGAAAGTGTTTATAGAAAAGGCACAGGGAAGCTACGTTACGGTGGTGGGAAAGTGACTGAGGCCGAGATGCCAGGTTAGGACCAATAACATTTCAGATTCTTCATTGTATTTTATCAAGAATCTCTCAATCTACAGCGGGAGCACCAGAACAGATGTGGCAACAATATGCAAAGCATGGATGAACAATGATAGAATTATAAATATGATTTAGGCGAGAAGAATTTTCTTGTACGACACAGTGAACCAATTTTTATATCAACAGACATAAAAATTGATTTAATATAATCTTTCCACTTCATGTCTACGGAAAATACATACGAGACGTGAGCAAAAAGTATCGGAACTAGTGCTGTAAAACGAAAACTACAAAACATATCAATTCGGCACTTAATATCCTTCGAAGTAATCCTCTTCTGAAGCCACGCACTTTAGGGAAACGTCATTTCTATTGACGGAAACTCCACTTTTAAGGATAGCGATCAGATGGCTGGATGCATTCTTTTGATTTTCCTCAACGTCTTGAAATCTTTTTCCTTTCATGCAGGATTTGATTTTCCGGAAAAGAGGAAAAAGTCGCAAGGGGGCGAGATCTGGGAAATATGGTGAGTATCGAACCTGGGGAAAGATTGTGACAACCACCATATTCTCTCTTTTCTTTCTTTCTTGCAAGTTTTTCTTTTTTTTTTTCTTTTTCGTTTTCTCCTATCTCTTTCTTTTTTCTTACAAGTTTTGCTTTCTTGTAATTTTTTATTTGTTTTCTTCCACCAGGCTTTCTCTCTCCTTTTCTTTCTTTCTTGCAAGTTTTTCTTTCTTTTTTTTTTCTTTTTCGATTTCTCCTATCTCTTTCTTTTTTCTTACAAGTTTTGCTTTCTTGTAATTTTTTATTTGTTTTCTTCCACTAGGCTTTCTCTCTCCTTTTCTTTCTTTCTTGCAAGTTTTTCTTTCTTTTTTTTTCTTTTTCGCTTTCTCCTATCTCTTTCTTTTTTCTTACAAGTTTTGCTTTCTTGTAATTTTTTATTTGTTTTCTTCCACCAGGCTTTCTCTCTCCTTTTCTTTCTTTCTTGCAAGTTTTTCTTTCTTTTTTTTTTCTTTTTCGATTTCTCCTATCTCTTTCTTTTTTCTTACAAGTTTTGCTTTCTTGTAATTTTTTATTTGTTTTCTTCCACCAGGCTTTCTCTCTCCTTTTCTTTCTTTCTTGCAAGTTTTTCTTTCTTTTTTTTTCTTTTTCGATTTCTCCTATCTCTTTCTTTTTTCTTACAAGTTTTGCTTTCTTGTAATTTTTTATTTGTTTTCTTCCACCAGGCTTTCTCTCTCCTTTTCTTTCTTTCTTGCAAGTTTTTCTTTCTTTTTTTTTTCTTTTTCGATTTCTCCTATCTCTTTCTTTTTTCTTACAAGTTTTGCTTTCTTGTAATTTTTTATTTGTTTTCTTCCACCAGGCTTTCTCTCTCCTTTTCTTTCTTTCTTGCAAGTTTTTCTTTCTTTTTTTTTCTTTTTCGATTTCTCCTATCTCTTTCTTTTTTCTTACAAGTTTTGCTTTCTTGTAATTTTTTATTTGTTTTCTTCCACCAGGCTTTCTCTCTCCTTTTCTTTCTTTCTTGCAAGTTTTTCTTTCTTTTTTTTTTCTTTTTCGATTTCTCCTATCTCTTTCTTTTTTCTTACAAGTTTTGCTTTCTTGTAATTTTTTATTTGTTTTCTTCCACCAGGCTTTCTCTCTCCTTTTCTTTCTTTCTTGCAAGTTTTTCTTTCTTTTTTTTTTCTTTTTCGATTTCTCCTATCTCTTTCTTTTTTCTTACAAGTTTTGCTTTCTTGTAATTTTTTATTTGTTTTCTTCCACCAGGCTTTCTCTCTCCTTTTCTTTCTTTCTTGCAAGTTTTTCTTTCTTTTTTTTTTCTTTTTCGATTTCTCCTATCTCTTTCTTTTTTCTTACAAGTTTTGCTTTCTTGTAATTTTTTATTTGTTTTCTTCCACCAGGCTTTCTCTCTCCTTTTCTTTCTTTCTTGCAAGTTTTTCTTTCTTTTTTTTTTCTTTTTCGATTTCTCCTATCTCTTTCTTTTTTCTTACAAGTTTTGCTTTCTTGTAATTTTTTATTTGTTTTCTTCCACCAGGCTTTCTCTCTCCTTTTCTTTCTTTCTTGCAAGTTTTTCTTTCTTTTTTTTTTCTTTTTCGATTTCTCCTATCTCTTTCTTTTTTCTTACAAGTTTTGCTTTCTTGTAATTTTTTATTTGTTTTCTTCCACCAGGCTTTCTCTCTCCTTTTCTTTCTTTCTTGCAAGTTTTTCTTTCTTTTTTTTTCTTTTTCGATTTCTCCTATCTCTTTCTTTTTTCTTACAAGTTTTGCTTTCTTGTAATTTTTTATTTGTTTTCTTCCACCAGGCTTTCTCTCTCCTTTTCTTTCTTTCTTGCAAGTTTTTCTTTCTTTTTTTTTTCTTTTTCGATTTCTCCTATCTCTTTCTTTTTTCTTACAAGTTTTGCTTTCTTGTAATTTTTTATTTGTTTTCTTCCACCAGGCTTTCTCTCTCCTTTTCTTTCTTTCTTGCAAGTTTTTCTTTCTTTTTTTTTCTTTTTCGATTTCTCCTATCTCTTTCTTTTTTCTTACAAGTTTTGCTTTCTTGTAATTTTTTATTTGTTTTCTTCCACCAGGCTTTCTCTCTCCTTTTCTTTCTTTCTTGCAAGTTTTTCTTTCTTTTTTTTTTCTTTTTCGATTTCTCCTATCTCTTTCTTTTTTCTTACAAGTTTTGCTTTCTTGTAATTTTTTATTTGTTTTCTTCCACCAGGCTTTCTCTCTCCTTTTCTTTCTTTCTTGCAAGTTTTTCTTTCTTTTTTTTTTCTTTTTCGATTTCTCCTATCTCTTTCTTTTTTCTTACAAGTTTTGCTTTCTTGTAATTTTTTATTTGTTTTCTTCCACCAGGCTTTCTCTCTCCTTTTCTTTCTTTCTTGCAAGTTTTTCTTTCTTTTTTTTTTCTTTTTCGATTTCTCCTATCTCTTTCTTTTTTCTTACAAGTTTTGCTTTCTTGTAATTTTTTATTTGTTTTCTTCCACCAGGCTTTCTCTCTCCTTTTCTTTCTTTCTTGCAAGTTTTTCTTTCTTTTTTTTTTCTTTTTCGATTTCTCCTATCTCTTTCTTTTTTCTTACAAGTTTTGCTTTCTTGTAATTTTTTATTTGTTTTCTTCCACCAGGCTTTCTCTCTCCTTTTCTTTCTTTCTTGCAAGTTTTTCTTTCTTTTTTTTTTCTTTTTCGATTTCTCCTATCTCTTTCTTTTTTCTTACAAGTTTTGCTTTCTTGTAATTTTTTATTTGTTTTCTTCCACCAGGCTTTCTCTCTCCTTTTCTTTCTTTCTTGCAAGTTTTTCTTTCTTTTTTTTTTCTTTTTCGATTTCTCCTATCTCTTTCTTTTTTCTTACAAGTTTTGCTTTCTTGTAATTTTTTATTTGTTTTCTTCCACCAGGCTTTCTCTCTCCTTTTCTTTCTTTCTTGCAAGTTTTTCTTTCTTTTTTTTTTTCTTTTTCGATTTCTCCTATCTCTTTCTTTTTTCTTACAAGTTTTGCTTTCTTGTAATTTTTTATTTGTTTTCTTCCACCAGGCTTTCTCTCTCCTTTTCTTTCTTTCTTGCAAGTTTTTCTTTCTTTTTTTTTTCTTTTTCGATTTCTCCTATCTCTTTCTTTTTTCTTACAAGTTTTGCTTTCTTGTAATTTTTTATTTGTTTTCTTCCACCAGGCTTTCTCTCTCCTTTTCTTTCTTTCTTTCTTGCAAGTTTTGCCATCTTTCTTTGTTTCTTTTTTGCTTTATTTTCTTGCAAGTGTTTTGCCATCCTTCTCTCTGTATCTTTTTCTTTATTTTTCTTTTCTCTTTCTTTTTTTCTTACACTTGCGACTTTTTCCTCTTCCCAACAATTTAAATCTCGCATGAAAGGAACAAGATTTGAAGACATCGAGAAAATTCAAAAGAGGCAGCTGATCACTATCCATCAACGACCTCTAAAAAAGCAGTTCCAAGAACACTTCCATCAGTGGAAACGACGCCGAATAAAGTTTTTGGCTTCAGAAAGGGGGACTACTTCGTAGTAGATTAAATGCCGAATTGATATATGCTGTAGCTTCCTTTCTGTAGCACGAGTTCCAATACTTTTTGATCAGATCTCGTATATCATTAATGCTTAATTGGAGGAGTCAGTTCGAAGTCGTCAGTGAGATTTTCGAAGACTGAAGTTACGGTTCAAGAAAATAGAAGTTATTTTCTTTGTTTTTGTATCAATCTGATACAAAACCGTTTATTGGAAACGAATAACGCCCAGTCCACGCCGAGAACAATTCATTGCAAATTTCTCCACACAGATAATATATTTTGAAGAAAAGAACAATAACGTCATTTATACAACAGCTGCTTAGGAAACAAACTTTGAAAACATCTTAAACGTTACGTTCTACGCAATAGTCTGACTATATTAAAACGGGTCTCCCACAAAGCGCACTCTCCTGCCCTGCCCTCTCGACACATCACCGCTGGGGTCTCAAAAGATTGGCTTTGAAGCAGCCGTTGCTCTGAGAGTCATTAACGGCCGAGTAGTTTATTGACCGAGTGTCTAATTAAACGGATGTTAGTCGTTTTGCTATTATTCAAAGAACAGTTTAGAGTGTTTCGAAGTGTTTTTGTTTCTTTCTTTCCTTTTACTTATGTTCGACCATATGGCATTGAAGAAAAGATACCACGCTTAATTGCGAAGTGAGGTAATGTTCTTAACAATTGCCGTTGGCTATGCGTGCGTCAAAGCTTCAAATTATGTGAAAGGGTGGCCCTTAAGAGCTTTCATTCATTTCCGTGGGAGAGTTCATATACGAGTGGAACAATGCCCTGTGAAGAAGAAGTTCATATTAGCTGGCATTCAATGAAGATTGAATCGACAAACATGAGTATGGGAGACACATGACCTAATAATTTTTTTTTTAAATGCCATGCATGATACACGCTTAGGCGATCATGTATCTTTCGATACATAACTGACGAAGCAGATTTTTTTCCCGCAGTAGGTTGCCATTTCTTTCTGCAGTAGACCTGTTGCCATCCTGCTATTTACCCATATAGCTAAGGCAGGAAGAAGAGGATTCATACCTTTGAAATTTGACTTTTTATTATAAATTATAATAAACTGTTTTGTTTGTGTTAATAAATAAATCAGGGGCGAAGAAGAGGATCCATACCTTTCCCAAGGGTATTAGCACGGAAGTGAATGTAATGGATTCGACTGGAATTCGAACTCGGCTCTCTGATTCCTCAATCCGAGCCGCTATCCATTACTCCACAGTGCCTCCTTTTTATTATAAATTATAATAAACTGTTTTGTTTGTGTTAATAAATAAATCAGGGGCGAAGAAGAGGATCCATACCTTTCCCAAGGGTATTAGCACGGAAGTGAATGTAATGGATTCGACTGGAATTCGAACTCGGCTCTCTGATTCCTCAATCCGAGCCGCTATCCATTACTCCACAGTGCCTCCTTTTTATTATAAATTATAATAAACTGTTTTGTTTGTGTTAATAAATAAATCAGGGGCGAAGAAGAGGATCCATACCTTTCCCAAGGGTATTAGCACGGAAGTGAATGTAATGGATTCGACTGGAATTCGAACTCGGCTCTCTGATTCCTCAATCCGAGCCGCTATCCATTACTCCACAGTGCCTCCTTTTTATTATAAATTATAATAAACTGTTTTGTTTGTGTTAATAAATAAATCAGGGGCGAAGAAGAGGATCCATACCTTTCCCAAGGGTATTAGCACGGAAGTGAATGTAATGGATTCGACTGGAATTCGAACTCGGCTCTCTGATTCCTCAATCCGAGCCGCTATCCATTACTCCACAGTGCCTCCTTTTTATTATAAACTATAATAAACTGTTTTGTTTGTGTTAATAAATAAATCAGGGGCGAAGAAGAGGATTCATACCTTTCCCAAGGGTATTAGCACGGAAGTGAATGTAATGGATTCGACTGGAATTCGAACTCGGCTCTCTGATTCCTCAATCCGAGCCGCTATCCATTACTCCACAGTGCCTCCTTTTTATTATAAACTATAATAAACTGTTTTGTTTGTGTTAATAAATAAATCAGGGGCGAAGAAGAGGATTCATACCTTTCCCAAGGGTATTAGCACGGAAGTGAATGTAATGGATTCGACTGGAATTCGAACTCGGCTCTCTGATTCCTCAATCCGAGCCGCTATCCATTACTCCACAGTGCCTCCTTTTTATTATAAATTATAATAAACTGTTTTGTTTGTGTTAATAAATAAATCAGGGGCGAAGAAGAGGATCCATACCTTTCCCAAGGGTATTAGCACGGAAGTGAATGTAATGGATTCGACTGGAATTCGAACTCGGCTCTCTGATTCCTCAATCCGAGCCGCTATCCATTACTCCACAGTGCCTCCTTTTTATTATAAACTATAATAAACTGTTTTGTTTGTGTTAATAAATAAATCAGGGGCGAAGAAGAGGATTCATACCTTTCCCAAGGGTATTAGCACGGAAGTGAATGTAATGGATTCGACTGGAATTCGAACTCGGCTCTCTGATTCCTCAATCCGAGCCGCTATCCATTACTCCACAGTGCCTCCTTTTTATTATAAACTATAATAAACTGTTTTGTTTGTGTTAATAAATAAATCAGGGGCGAAGAAGAGGATTCATACCTTTCCCAAGGGTATTAGCACGGAAGTGAATGTAATGGATTCGACTGGAATTCGAACTCGGCTCTCTGATTCCTCAATCCGAGCCGCTATCCATTACTCCACAGTGCCTCCTTTTTATTATAAATTATAATAAACTGTTTTGTTTGTGTTAATAAATAAATCAGGGGAGAAGAAGAAGAGGATCCATACCTTTCCCAAGGGTATTAGCACGGAAGTGAATGTAATGGATTCGACTGGAATTCGAACTCGGCTCTCTGATTCCTCAATCCGAGCCGCTATCCATTACTCCACAGTGCCTCCTTTTTATTATAAATTATAATAAACTGTTTTGTTTGTGTTAATAAATAAATCAGGGGCGAAGAAGAGGATCCATACCTTTCCCAAGGGTATTAGCACGGAAGTGAATGTAATGGATTCGACTGGAATTCGAACTCGGCTCTCTGATTCCTCAATCCGAGCCGCTATCCATTACTCCACAGTGCCTCCTTTTTATTATAAACTATAATAAACTGTTTTTGTTTGTGTTAATAAATAAATCAGGGGCGAAGAAGAGGATTCATACCTTTCCCAAGGGTATTAGCACGGAAGTGAATGTAATGGATTCGACTGGAATTCGAACTCGGCTCTCTGATTCCTCAATCCGAGCCGCTATCCATTACTCCACAGTGCCTCCTTTTTATTATAAACTATAATAAACTGTTTTGTTTGTGTTAATAAATAAATCAGGGGCGAAGAAGAGGATTCATACCTTTCCCAAGGGTATTAGCACGGAAGTGAATGTAATGGATTCGACTGGAATTCGAACTCGGCTCTCTGATTCCTCAATCCGAGCCGCTATCCATTACTCCACAGTGCCTCCTTTTTATTATAAACTATAATAAACTGTTTTGTTTGTGTTAATAAATAAATCAGGGGCGAAGAAGAGGATTCATACCTTTCCCAAGGGTATTAGCACGGAAGTGAATGTAATGGATTCGACTGGAATTCGAACTCGGCTCTCTGATTCCTCAATCCGAGCCGCTATCCATTACTCCACAGTGCCTCCTTTTTATTATAAATTATAATAAACTGTTTTGTTTGTGTTAATAAATAAATCAGGGGCGAAGAAGAGGATCCATACCTTTCCCAAGGGTATTAGCACGGAAGTGAATGTAATGGATTCGACTGGAATTCGAACTCGGCTCTCTGATTCCTCAATCCGAGCCGCTATCCATTACTCCACAGTGCCTCCTTTTTATTATAAATTATAATAAACTGTTTTGTTTGTGTTAATAAATAAATCAGGGGCGAAGAAGAGGATCCATACCTTTCCCAAGGGTATTAGCACGGAAGTGAATGTAATGGATTCGACTGGAATTCGAACTCGGCTCTCTGATTCCTCAATCCGAGCCGCTATCCATTACTCCACATTGCCTCCTTTTTATTATAAACTATAATAAACTGTTTTGTTTGTGTTAATAAATAAATCAGGGGCGAAGAAGAGGATTCATACCTTTCCCAAGGGTATTAGCACGGAAGTGAATGTAATGGATTCGACTGGAATTCGAACTCGGCTCTCTGATTCCTCAATCCGAGC
This sequence comes from Acanthosepion esculentum, assembly GCA_964036315.1. NCBI lineage: Eukaryota > Metazoa > Mollusca > Cephalopoda > Sepiida > Sepiidae > Acanthosepion > Acanthosepion esculentum. Next base: position 53,193,969 of record OZ038519.1, on the reverse strand, counting down.
CGCTATCCATTACTCCACAGTGCCTCCTTTTTATTATAAACTATAATAAACTGTTTTGTTTGTGTTAATAAATAAATCAGGGGCGAAGAAGAGGATTCATACCTTTCCCAAGGGTATTAGCACGGAAGTGAATGTAATGGATTCGACTGGAATTCGAACTCGGCTCTCTGATTCCTCAATCCGAGCCGCTATCCATTACTCCACAGTGCCTCCTTTTTATTATAAATTATAATAAACTGTTTTGTTTGTGTTAATAAATAAATCAGGGGCGAAGAAGAGGATCCATACCTTTCCCAAGGGTATTAGCACGGAAGTGAATGTAATGGATTCGACTGGAATTCGAACTCGGCTCTCTGATTCCTCAATCCGAGCCGCTATCCATTACTCCACAGTGCCTCCTTTTTATTATAATAAATTGTTTTGTTTGTGTTAATAAATAAATCAGGGGCGAAGAAGAGGATTCATACCTTTTCCAAGGGTATTAGCACGTAAGTGAATGTAATGGATTCGACTGGAATTCGAACTCGGCTCTCTGATTCCTCAATCCGAGCCGCTATCCATTACTCCACAGTGCCTCCTTTTTACTATAAATTATAATAAATTGTTTTGTTTGTGTTAATAAATAAATCAGGGGCGAAGAAGAGGATCCATACCTTTCCCAAGGGTATTAGCACGGAAGTGAATGTAATGGATTCGACTGGAATTCGAACTCGGCTCTCTGATTCCTCAATCCGAGCCGCTATCCATTACTCCACAGTGCCTCCTTTTTACTATAAATTATAATAAATTGTTTTGTTTGTGTTAATAAATAAATCAGGGGCGAAGAAGAGGATCCATACCTTTCCCAAGGGTATTAGCACGGAAGTGAATGTAATGGATTCGACTGGAATTCGAACTCGGCTCTCTGATTCCTCAATCCGAGCCACTATCCATTACTCCACAGTGCCTCCTTTTTATTATAAATTATAATAAATTGTTTTGTTTGTGTTAATAAATAAATCAGGGGCGAAGAAGAGGATCCATACCTTTCCCAAGGGTATTAGCACTGAAGTGAATGTAATGGATTCGACTGGAATTCGAACTCGGCTCTCTGATTCCTCAATCCGAGCCACTATCCATTACTCCACAGTGCCTCCTTTTTATTATAAATTATAATAAACTGTTTTGTTTGTGTTAATAAATAAATCAGGGGCGAAGAAGAGGATCCATACCTTTCCCAAGGGTATTAGCACGGAAGTGAATGTAATGGATTCGACTGGAATTCGAACTCGGCTCTCTGATTCCTCAATCCGAGCCGCTATCCATTACTCCACAGTGCCTCCTTTTTATTATAAATTATATTAAATTGTTTTGTTTGTGTTAATAAATAAATCAGAGGAGAAGAAGAGGATTCATACCTTTCCCAAGGGTATTAGCACGGAAGTGAATGTAATGGATTCGACTGGAATTCGAACTCGGCTCTCTGATTCCTCAATCCGAGCCGCTATCCATTACTCCACAGTGCCTCCTTTTTATTATAAATTATAATAAATTGTTTTGTTTGTGTTAATAAATAAATCAGGGGAGAAGAAGAGGATTCATACCTTTCCCAAGGGTATTAGCACGGAAGTGAATGTAATGGATTCGACTGGAATTCGAACTCGGCTCTCTGATTCCTCAATCCGAGCCGCTATCCATTACTCCACAGTGCCTCCTTTTTATTATAAATTATAATAAATTGTTTTGTTTGGGTTAATAAATAAATCAGAGGAGAAGAAGAGGATTCATACCTTTCCCAAGGGTATTAGCACGGAAGTGAATGTAATGGATTCGACTGGAATTCGAACTCGGCTCTCTGATTCCTCAATCCGATCCATTACTCCACCGTGCCCCCTCCCAATGAATTACAGGGGAATTGTAGTTTAAAAACAGTAAAATCGACCTTGCTAACCGAAACGCTCCTCTGTGGCTAAATTGGTAAAGCACGTCAGACTATATGATGGTTCCGTATAGGATCCAGGTTCGATTCCTGTCGGAGGACGCATATTTTCTATGATAATTTCTCGGACATTGAGACCGGTAAATGTTGTTAATACTGTTTATTATAAACAGAGCATTTACTTAAATATTTGTATCTATAAAAAAAAAAGAATGTAATTCTAACTTTTGATTGAAAAATCTTGTTTCTCTTCATCAGCGGAACTACAATTAAATAACAGCAAATTATTTGTCCATTTTTTTTTATGACAGACATTAATTTTAAAAATCTTGTAAAAATAAAAATATTTATCGGATTTTAATGAAACTTCCAGAAACTATTCACAAATGATGGAAATTATTATAAATATGATTATTTCTTTTATAGTCATGGTAAAAAAATTACTAATTTTATGAAAACTCTTGAAATTCAAAAGCGTACATTTTTAATGATTAAGGGCTTTGAGGGAAGTAAATCATCTTTTTTTTAGTTGACCCCCTCCTCTACCTTAAAATCAGCTCTGAATTGTAACATACAAAACTCAATAAGACAAAAATATTTCATTTTAAAAGCTTTTAGTTCCTTTTACTTGTTTTTATGAATATGGATAATATTGTCAGAAAGCAAAAACTTTTTCGATGAAAAATAAATTTTTCAAACAATTATTTTTTATTTCTTAAATTATTTTATATTTTTTACATTAAAGTTGTTAAATATTCTAAAATTAATGAAAATGATGTACAGTTCAGATGATGGTGTTATTAAGTATATATATATATATATATATATATATATATATATATATATATATATATATATATATATACAGTGTAACCGGGATATAAAAGAGTTGTCGGGACCGGAGAAGAAGTCTCTTATATCCGGGTTTGGTCTATTTTGTTTAGGTAAGTATGGCTCTAATTTGGGACCAGAGAAAATCTCTCTTATATCCGGGTTACACACACATTATATATATATATATATATATATATATATATATATATATATATGTATATATATATCTCATTACAGATTATAAATTGTAAAGCTGCTTACAATCAGCAAACCCCAATAGATAAAAATCTAATATAACATGTTCTTTTTTTGCGTCCAAAAAACGGCTATGATTCAAAGATACGGAAGACCAGAAGCATCATGAAAAGAGAAAAAAATTGTGTAATATTTCAATTGATAAGGGTATCTACAAAGTATTATATATCTATTTTGTGAAATTTATATGGTATTATTTTTATATTATCTCAGTTATGACATTTTTCCATAAATGAAATATCAAAACTAATGAGTGGAAATACAAATAATACCATAAAATATAATAAATGTATATTAAATTATATTTTATGTACACTTAAGAAAGGCGCCTAATTAATTTGATGTACCTTTCTTATGAAATTTTATCTCACACTCAACAGTCTTAGTTTAAAAATTTTCCCTAAAAATAATGAGGTAAATAAGTTGGTTCAATAAAAAGCTAAATTATGTCACTTCTGTCATTCCGTACGATAACTTTTCCTTGCGTAAGCTGTCAATACGTGCTGAAAGTATCAATCATCAGTCACACGTCGCGGCTGTTAAAACTTGTCTCTTGTTTTAAATTACATTTTTTCGGCGCATAAAATAAATAATGTTTGTTTTAAAATATATTAAATAAACTTTAAAATTTCTAATTTTGTTAAAATAAATTTTTTAAAAGTATAATTGAATTTTGACAGATTTTTAAACCGAAAAAAAAAAATGTGTGACGATTGATTTTGTGTCAATTTTCCGGAGGAGAAGAAAACATGATTTTAAACGACAATTTTGAACGTGCTAGGAATGGTTAATAAATGTAAAAAGAAAATAATCCAAAAATACTTAGATTTTTTCCTCTTTATAATGACAAACATTTAGAAAAAAAAAATTATTTTCGTCAAGTTTAAGGCCGTTTTTATCATGCTATGCTCATTTTTACAGTAATCTCAGGCCAGTACCTACAGAAAAGTATATTTTACTTGGTTCTAGATCAGTCGCACACCAGACAATTCCGCCCCTGGTTAATTATGTATCTCTGGTAAATTTTGAAGCTTTTAAAGGCAATTATCATAAATTTTGGAAAAAAAAAGCATAGATAGTAATCATAAATTTTCATAAAAGGAATTTAAAAAAAAAAAAAAAGTTTATTTTTGTTTAAAATGCAATAACAGATTAAGTGTTACAAGATCGCTCAACACATCGCCAGTATGTTTTTGTTTCATCGGCGTTTTTCTTATGATAGTGATAGCTGTAATTTTCCTCGTCCATAAATATTTTTCCACCAGTGTTTGATTTTCGAAACTTAGCCATGGGTTCCAAATCAAAATATAATCTATAAACTCCAGAATCTATTTGATGTTTGTGGTACGCACTGCTGGAGGGAACTGAAGCTGCTAGCTTAATTTTCTTTGGTTTAAAAAAAGAAATTTTTTATCTATTTTTTTTTTTTTTTAAATTTATTTATGGTAACTACCTTTCTGCTTGTTTTGAGTAATTAAAAGGTAGGGTGTGCAAACTTGTATATTAAACAACTCTTTTTTTTAAAAAAAAGTAAAAGAATATGGTAACTTCAAAAAATTATCAGAAGTTCGCAGTTATCCAGGGAAGCATTTGTCTGGTACGCAACTGTCCGTCCCCCATTTTATTTTTGGAAGCTTATTTTTAATAAAAAGAATTACATTGCGATGAGCGGACGACTAAAAAAGGCACTAATCAGTTATTTTAGAAAAAAAAAAAAAATGAAAATCGATTCCAATCAATATAATTGCTGTTTGAAATAAACCAGAGTATTTTATTTACTGGAAATAGTAAATTTAATCCTTTAGCTGTCTATTAAAGCTAAAATGAAAGCTTCAAGAAAGTTTTTTCATTTTAAAAAATTCATTTGAAACCTTAGGTATCGCGAATTAGAGAGGTCTCTATATTAATCTATTGCGCACGAAACATTCGAGTCCTTGCCTTTTCGCAACATTCTATTTCAGTTCAGCCAAACTGGCTTCATAAATGTTGTGTCGGAAACCTACCACCCCTCTTGAAGATGAAGTCTGCGTCTGTGAACAAAGACTTTAAATAGTGGCACGTCGAGAGACAGAAGTCCGGGACGTTCCTGGCTGAGCTAGTTATAGCCTACTCAGGCGATTTCTGTACCTTTATACCAACCTATTAAAACCCTTTTTATTGTTACGTGTTATTTGGCGTTTGTCTCTACAACCCCCAAACCAACATCATAACAATAAATACTGCCGTATTTTCTTGTATACAATGTGAGAAATTCTGAACGAAAATTAGCGGCCAAAAAGTGGGAGCGTATTATACACAAGTAAATGTTCTCAAAATTTTTTTTCTCAGCTTAAAAAACTCTTATTTAAAACAAGTTTATAAATACAATCTAAATAAATAAATAAATAAATAAACGGTAAATTCTGTCTGTGTGTCCGTGTTACTGACCCCCCCCTCTTACTCTGGCCACACTTGTTCTACATAGACATATACAGTGTAACTCGGATATAAGAAACCCGGATATAAGAGAAACCCAGATATAAGAGAGATTTTCTTTGGTCCCAAATTAGAGCCTGTGTTAATGTATATATAATAGACAAAACCCGGATATAAGAGACTTCTTCTCCTGTCCCAACAACTCTCTTATATCCGGGTTACACTGTATCTTTTTTTGAAATCAAGCGGATCCCGGGATTGAAAATCTGCCCTTGATCTGGTGCTTGAACATTGGGATTTGTGTCAGGATAAGGGGGGAACAGTTAATAATCCAAATTTAAAATAACTGAAATCTTAACGGAGTTTTTATTTTATATTGAATTTAAAGTAGCACAAAAACTTTGAATTTAAAAATTGCTGTTTTAAATTCAGTTTAAAATATCTTGAAAAACTTTAATAAATTTAATCCTTTAGCTTTCAATTAAAGTTAAAATGAAAGTTTCATGAAAGATTTTTCATTTTAAAAAAAATCATTTTAAACCTTAGGTATCACGAATTAGTAGCGGCCCCTATATTAATTTATTGCACACGAAACATGGAGTCCTAGTTTTTTCACAAGATTCAGTTGAACCAACTGGCTCCATAAATGTTATCGTATTTTCTTGCATATAATACGAGAAATTTTGGACGAGAATTAAAGGCAAAAAATGGAGTCGTATTATTCACGAGTAAACGTTTCCATAAGGTTTAACTCAGCTTAAAAATACCTCTTATTTAAAAGCCGTAGGCCTCGACCGTGGACATTCTATTTGTCCTTGTTACTGAAACCCCTCTAAATCTGGCCTCACTTGTTCAACATAGTCATATATCTTTTTGAAATCAAGATGGTCCCGGGATTAAGAATTTGCCTTTCATCTACCTGCTTGCACATCCGGCATTTGCATTTGTGTCTGGATGAGGAGGGAACAGTTAAAAATTAAAGTAACTGAAATTTTAATTGAGTTTTTTTTATTTATACTGAGATTAAAGTAACACAAAACTTGGTGAATTTAAAAATTACTGTTTTAAATACAGTTTAAAATATCTTGAAAACTTTGTGAATCAATTTTATTTCCTCAAAATGCCTAGGAATCAAAGTGAGGGGTTTTGAGACGTGAGGTTTTGAAGTTCCGCGACGTTTGTGATTTGAAGAATATATATATATATATAAACAACATACATGTGTATATATATATATATATATATATATATATATATATATATATATATAAGAACATACATGTATATATATATATATATAAGAACATACATGTATATATATATATATATAAGAACATACATGTATAAATATATATATATAAGAACATACATGTATAAATATATATATATAAGAACATACATGTATAATATATATATATATAAGAACATACATGTATAATATATATATATATAAGAACATACATGTATAATATATATATATATAAGAACATACATGTATAAATATATATATATATAAGAACATACATGTATAAATATATATATATAAGAACATACATGTATATATATATATATATATAAGAACATACATGTATAAATATATATATAAGAACATACATGTATATATATATATATAAGAACATACATGTATAATATATATATATAAGAACATACATGTATAATATATATATATAAGAACATACATGTATAATATATATATATAAGAACATACATATATAATATATATATATATATATACAAGAACATACATGTATGATATATATATATATATATATATATATATATATATATATATATATATATAAGAACATACATGTATGATATATATATATATATATATATATATAAGAACATACATGTATGATATATATATATATATAAGAACATACATGTATGATATATATATATATATATATATATATATATATATATATAAGAACATGCATGTATGATATATATATATATATAAGAACATACATGTATGATATATATATATATATATATATATATATATAAGAACATGCATGTATGATATATATATATATATAAGAACATACATGTATGATATATATATATATATATATATATAAGAACATACATGTATGATATATATATATATATATATAAGAACATACATGTATGATATATATATATATATATATATATATATATAAGAACGTACATGTATGATATATATATATATATAAGAACATACATGTATGATATATATATATATATATATATATATATATATATATAAGAACATGCATGTATGATATATATATATATATATATATATAAGAACATGCATGTATGATATATATATATATATATATATATAAGAACATGCATGTATGATATATATATATATATATATATATATAAGAACATACATGTATGATATATATATATATATATATATATATATATATAAGAACATACATGTATGATATATATATATATATATATATATATATATAAGAACATACATGTATGATATATATATATATATATATATATATATATATATATAAGAACATACATGTATGATATATATATATATATATATATATATATATATATATATATAAGAACATACATGTATGATATATATATATATATATATATATAAGAACATACATGTATGATATATATATATAAGAACATACATGTATGATATATATATATATATATATATATAAGAACATACATGTATAATATATATATATATATATAAGAACATACATGTATAATATATATATATATATATAAGAACATACATGTATAATATATATATATAAGAACATACATGTATAATATATATATATATATATAAGAACATACATGTATAATATATATATATATATAAGAACATACATGTATAATATATATATATATATAAGAACATACATGTATAATATATATATATATATATATAAGAACATACATGTATAATATATATATATATATATAAGAACATACATGTATAATATATATATATATATATATAAGAACATACATGTATAATATATATATATATATATATAAGAACATACATGTATAATATATATATATATATATATATAAGAACATACATGTATAATATATATATATATATATATAAGAACATACATGTATAATATATATATATATATAAGAACATACATGTATAATATATATATATATATATATATATAAGAACATACATGTATAATATATATATATATATATATATAAGAACATACATGTATAATATATATATATATATATATATATATAAGAACATACATGTATAATATATATATATATATATATATATATAAGAACATACATGTATAATATATATATATATATATATAAGAACATACATGTATAATATATATATATATATATATATATATAAGAACATACATGTATAATATATATATATATATATATATAAGAACATACATGTATAATATATATATATATATATATATAAGAACATACATGTATAATATATATATATATATATATATATATATATATAAGAACATACATGTATAATATATATATATATATATAAGAACATACATGTATAATATATATATATATATATATATATATAAGAACATACATGTATAATATATATATATATATATATAAGAACATACATGTATAATATATATATATATATATATATATATATATATATAAGAACATACATGTATAATATATATATATATATCTAAGAACATACATGTATAATATATATATATATATATAAGAACATACATGTATAATATATATATATATAAGAACATATATATGTGTGTGTGTGTGTGTGTGTGTGTGTGTGTGTGTTCTTTTAGGATCAGGGTAATTGGACATCTTTTTTCCCAAAGACAACGAATTTGCTGAAATTAATTTTTTTTAAAATTTGATAAAGGTAAAACACAAGATCTGCCATGTTTTGATAACGTTAATGTTACAGCAAAGGTGTAACTATTGTATAAATTATATAGTTTTTTTAAATTCTTTTACACTTGAAAATAATGGGACGATAATTTCCATATTGTTAGGTCGCTGTTTCACATTCGTCCCTTTGTTGATACAGTCTGTCTAGTTTCAAAACGATTCCAGAAATATAAACCTATAAAAATAGATACTTAAACAAGTCCAACATAATTATATCCCTATATAAATAGTGTCCACTGTTTCCTGTAAATTTAATTCGCAAAATATTGCGATAATTTATGTAGATATGAAATTGAGATTTTTATGGATAATATGGTACAACTTAAAAGTAAAAACTAATTACCTAGGGATGGCTCTCTCCCGGGGTCGAATTATAGTGAAGGATGTAATTTATTCCGTTTTTGGCTTCAGAAACACGGGGGCTTATTATACTGAAGGACACAAATTTATTCACTTTTCTTAGTTTCAGAAACACTGGGTCGTATTATACACAAGAAAATATGGTAGTCAAAAATGAACAAATGTCAGTATAAACTCCTAAACAAAAGAGGTTATTTCCAGGCGCAGACACGAAAACAAATTCCGACTACGCTACCTACAATCGCATCATTATTCAAAAGAATACATAATATCTCGTAACCTAAATCTAACAAACGATTTTAAATATGAAAATTTAGTATCGAAGTAAAAGTAAAAAAATAATTAATTACAAGTTTTCGGCCGTTGTACGCTCCGGACTTTTTTCAGGTGGTTGGAATGTCGAACTGAACCTCACTGGGGTAGACTGTTCTAGTTCCATGTGCCATTTTTAATGGATGTCAGTTGTCTCCTGTTAATTCCCCTCTCTAAGTTCTCCACTGCCTTAACCGGGTATTGAACTCGCACTCTTTGGGTCCTGTCACCAGATCTAACTAACGCCTTTATCCACTGTTCAGCGAAAAAGTATGTACAAAATATTTAGATTACGGTATTAAATAACCCATAGAGATTGACAAGGACACATGGCACAGGGGATAAAGGCGTTAGTTAGATCCAGTGACAGGACCCAGAGAGTGCGAGTTCAATAGAGTGTGAGGACAATGGTCTGAATAATGTAAATAATGAACATAATGCCTCATCTCAGAAATATATACAGATACTGAAGGGCCGAAACGTTGTAATAAATATGGCAACAAAGATGAGGACAATAGTCCGAATAATGTAAATAGTGTAAATAATACCTCATCTCAGAAATAGAGACAGATACTGAAGGGCCGAAACGTTGTAATAAATATGGCAACAAAGATGAGGACAATAGTCCGAATAATGTAAATAGTGTACATAATACCTCATCTCAGAAATATATACAGATACTGAAGAGCCGAAACGTTGTAATAAATATGGCAACAAAGATGAGGACAATAGTCCGAATAATGTAAATAGTGTACATAATACCTCATCTCAGAAATATAGACAGATACTGAAGGGCCGAAACGTTGTAATAAATATGGCAACAAAGATGAGGACAATAGTCCGAATAATGTAAATAGTGTACATAATACCTCATCTCAGAAATATATACAGATACTGAAGGGCCGAAACGTTGTAATAAATATGGCAACAAAGATGAGGACAATAGTCCGAATAATGTAAATAGTGTACATAATACCTCATCTCATAAATATAGACAGATACTGAAGGGCCGAAACGTTGTAATAAATATGGCAACAAAGATGAGGACAATAGTCCGAATAATGTAAATAGTGTACATAATACCTCATCTCATAAATATAGACAGATACTGAAAGGCCAAAACGTTGTAATAAATATGGCAACAAAGATGAGGACAATAGTCCGAATAATGTAAATAGTGTACATAATACCTCATCTCAGAAATATAGACAGATACTGAAAGGCCGAAACGTTGTAATAAATATGGCAACAAAGATGAGGACAATAGACCGAATAATGTAAATAGTGTAAATAATACCTCATCTCAGAAATAGAGACAGATACTGAAGGGCCAAAATGTTGTAATAAACATGGCAACAAAGATGAGGACAATAGTCGGAATAATAAACAAATACCTTATCTCAGAAATATAGACAGATACTTAAAGGCCGAAATTTTGTAATAAACATGGCGACAAAGATGAGGACAAAAGTCCGAATAATGTAAATAGTTTACATAATAGCTCATCTCAGAAATATAGACAGATACTGAAAGGCCAAAACGTTGTAATAAATATGGCGACAAAGATGAGGACAATAGTCCGAATAATGTAAATAGTGTACATAATACCTCATCTCAGAAATATAGACAGATACTGAAAGGCCGAAACGTTGTAATAAATATGGCAACAAAGATGAGGACAATAGACCGAATAATGTAAATAGTGTAAATAATACCTCATCTCAGAAACAGAGACAGATACTGAAGGGCCAAAATGTTGTAATAAACATGGCAACAAAGATGAGGACAATAGTCGGAATAATAAACAAATACCTTATCTCAGAAATATAGACAGATACTTAAAGGCCGAAATTTTGTAATAAACATGGCGACAAAGATGAGGACAAAAGTCCGAATAATGTAAATAGTTTACATAATAGCTCATCTCAGAAATATAGACAGATACTGAAAGGCCAAAACGTTGTAATAAATATGGCGACAAAGATGAGGACAAAAGTCCGAATAATATAAATAGTGTACATAATACCTCATCTCAGAAATATAGACAGATACTGAAAGGCCAAAACGTTGTAATAAATATGGCGACAAAGATGAAGACAATAGTCCGAATAATGAACAAATACCTCATTTCAGAAATATAGACAGATACTTAAAGGCCGAAACGTTGTGATAAATATGGCGATAAAGATGAGGACAATAGTCCGAATAATGTAAATAGTGTACATAAACCTCATCTCAGAAATATAGACAAAAATAAAATCTGAAAGAAAATAAACAATTAAGTCACAAACTATAAATAATAACTGGAAAAGGGCGTTTTCCTCTTGCTTCCGCTTTTCATTAGGTCCCTAGTGGTCTGCATGAGGAGTTCGCACAAGGAGTAGCGACACGTGACCTAAAGATCGCTCGAGAGGTAAAAGTAACAGTCACTGTACAGTGTTAATTTCTCCCTCCACCCTCGCCTAAATGCAAACGGGCTTCTGGGTATGACGATAAACTACATCTGGCAGCAAGGCTTCTGATCGGGAGAATGGAGGTTTTGAGGAGCGTGGAACCACCTCTTAATTGCTGACCCGGGATGGCAGAACCTGTTAGGTTCCCAGCTTTGGGCATATAGTGAACCCCCAAACAAAAATCCACAGTACATTTTTATAGCAAAATTACATTCAATGCAGGATTAGAAAAAGTGCAAAAATACATTTTTATAAAATTAACAGAAATACATTGAAAAAACTATATATTTAATAAAGAATTTTATGCAATAAACGAGGACTGATATTACTGATATTATTAATATCATTTATGTATAGAATATTTAGATTTCGGTATTAAATAACCCATAGAGATGTTGATATGCCGCTAAACAAAATGACCAACAATACATATATGTAGTTGAAGGCATACAATTGCGTTCAAAATATATTTAGTTGAAGCCATAAAAGTGTGTTCAAAATATTTAGATTTCGGTATTAAATAACCCATAGAGATGTTGATATGCCGCTAAACAAAATGACCAACAATACATATATGTAGTTGAAGGCATACAATTGCGTTCAAAATTTATTTCCTTGCAGACATAATAACGTGTCCAAAACATTTTGATTTCGGCATTAAGATTTCTCATCGGGAAATTGGAGGTTTTGAGGAGCGTCAAACCACCTCTTAATTGCTGTTATTTCCAGGTCCTCTCTGACGCGACTGATATTTAGATTCGCTAGTAAACAGAGCATGTTTAACTTTGTGGCTCAGCTCCAGGAAGGGTTATAATCTTGGAAATACTTGTAACAGCTAAGTTACATCATATAAAAGGCTTTATTGGATAGATAGCTAACATTATAGTGTAATGAATCAATATACAAATCCACGTCCCTATCAATCAAGTTAATTAGGTGACCGTTCAAGCTTACTTGAGCCTGGGCGTTGGAAGACGCACTAGTATTTTTCAGCGTTTTTTTTTGTTTTGTTTTTAAGAAAAATGTGCGTCTTGTAAGACGGAAAATACTGTAATAATAATAATAATAATCAAAACTATAAACAAAATAAAACACTAACATCTAAACTTTGTACAAAATAAATAAAAAAAATAACAAAAAATTCTCCAGCATATAACAAAAAAACTGTTCCTGCCAGAAACACAGGCATCCCACCAAAAGACGTTAAATTTAATCTCTTCGCTGCCTGTGGTCGGTCTCTCTCTCTCTCTATATATATATATATAAGTTTAAAGATAGTAAAATCGACCTTGCTAACCAGACGCTCATCTGTGGCCGAAAGGTTAAGGCACATCACGCGAAATGATGGTTCCGTATAGGATACAGGTTCGATTCCTGTCGGAGAGCGAAAATTTTCTATGAAAATTTCTCGGACATTCAGGCCGGTAAATGTTATTTAATACTGTTTATTATAAAACAGAGCATTTGCTTAAATACTTGTATCTATAAAAAGAACGTTAAACATAATATAAATGTCTTTAAATAAATTGTCGGACTATGTCCAATTCTAATATATATATATATATATATATATATATATATATATATGTGTGTGTGTGTGTGTGTGTGTGTGTGTGTGTGTGTGTGCAGTGAAATAGGAAAGAACACGTTAGGTAGATAACCCGGTGTTCCTTAGTATTTAGCTTTATTTTCAAAAGGACAGTGCTCCATACAGAAGTAGAGCTTATATTATAATAATAGCAACTAATGTTCCAATGATACCGTACTTATAAACACTAGCTAACCAAAAGATAGCTTATTCCCAAATTCTCGCTTGACAAGGAAGCGGGTCCAGACACCTTAACTCTACATAACTTAAAAAATTATGTTAGGGGTCTCGGCTCTCGCTTTTGAAACATGAGAACTCTTATGTAGCGGAGGAATCATATTTTTAAAAACTAAAAATATTATTATAATATATTATATATATATATATATATATATATATATATATATATATATATATATGGGACATTGCCTGTAATAATATGAAAGTTTTGTTCTTTTTATTGTATGCGACCATAAAACGGATGGAACCAAAAATACACACACCAGTGTACGTAAAAATAAATAAAATTGTATGTTATTAATGTACAATTTAACATGTCTTTATTGTTACCTGTGTATTATTATTTTTTTTAATTCCTGTGAAGTATGTTTTTATTTCCTGTGAACACGAGGCTATTTCTGCCGCTATGTCGTGGATTAGTCCGCAATATGCAACATCTAGAAAAATTACAAAAAACTATTTCCCAAAATTATTTCTAAAATTATACAGTTAAAAGTTTCCACCTTGTCTGACTTGAAACTTAACGTTTTAGACATGACTGAATGCCGTGTTTAGAGAATCTATTTTTAAGAAAGAAACTACTCCGAGTTCCGGGTCATTTAGATAAAAAGACTTCAATGAACTCTTTGGCGTGGTCGGATGACCTTACAATTGAAGGTCTTTCATCCGGGTATCTGCATTCGTTGGTTGGCACCAAAATTAAGCGAGTTGGCCGGCGAAGTCAGCTGTTGCAGAAATCTGCTCCAAATCAGTTCGTTTACTAGCTGACCTGACATGTAAACGATACAACAGAAATCCAGCAATTCCCAAACGGGGTTATTTTGAAGTATTTTTAAATTCTTGCCGGTAAGCCTTTCTTGATTTTTTCCCCTTTTTAACCTATTGACCATAATCAGTAAAATTATAATAAAACCTTTTTTCTTTGTTTACTATAAAACTTAGTTGATGTTGTTGCCTTTGATTCTTTTTGTTTCATTTCTTTTGTCGCAAACGTGACAACAGGTATTTAGAATAGTAAATTCAATTGACGACATAGGTTTCGTGAAATGGTTTACTAAAAGACAGTATAAATCCTGTAGGGATACGTTTCTTATCGGCTGGATATCTGTCAACAAAGAGGGACAGAAAACTCAGCAGCACCTAAATCAAACACGGACAAGACTTCTGTATGGGAATACTGTACGTACGGGGCGAATGCAGGTGAGACACCGAAACAAGGACGAACGTATTTGAAACAACCCTTGGTAAAAAACAAAAATCCATGATGACACACGGCAACTTCGTTGTGTAGTCAAGAAAGTGTAATGCCAAGCTCTGGTATTAACTCATCTCGTTACATAGGGTCAGTATCATGTGCACCCGATCGCCAGTGTCAAAAATACCCATCTTTAATGCAATGAAGCGATAATGCCTCGGGTAGTTGTTCCCTCGGGACCAGACTCACTCGGTTGCGCTCTGCCCGGAGACAGAGGACGCGACTCACTCGGTTGCGCTCTGCCCGGAGACAGAGGACGCGACTCACTCGGTTGCGCTCTGCCTGAAGACGCAACTGAGAGACGATAAGAACGCGCACAGTACAAAATACTGGCACGGTCATCCTCTTCCGAGAAAATGTCCCTGCTTTTATGGAGCCTAAATCTTTAGTGGTTGGCTAGCAAAGGAATCCTTTGCATAGCTTACACTGTTCAGCTCCCCATCCTGAATATCTCATGAAGAAGACGGTACACACATCCTTTCTTCATAACCAGACACCGGGGTTCGCTCTGGCTCTATTCTAGCAGGGCAACCATGTGTTTTTTTTCTGCGGAGAAAGCATACTAAACGTTATATCTTTAAGAAATGTTACCACCCCGGGTCAGGGTAGACCTAGGAAGACCAGAATTAAGAGGTGGTTCCACGCTCCTCAAAACCTCCTAATCAGAAGCCTTGCTATCGGACACAGTTTATCGTCTTACCCAGGACGCGGATGTTGTTTTTCGATATACCCAGTATGGTCAGGCATAAGGAGACAAGTGTAGAGCACCCACTACAAAAAAAAATCTAAATATATGTGTATGCGTAGATATATGTCATAGGAAGAGATGACAAAATAGAACGAGAATTTTATATATTATGGCGAAAATAGGATATATATTTTTTACTTACCCTCGTACATACAACATAACTCGACTACTTAATTAATTTCTTCCAAAAGTGCATATATCCGCTTTTCAATCAGGTTTAAGGGAACCGTTTAATCTGATACTAGTGATAAGGTCTGTTGGGTGTGGAGATGTTTATCGGGTCATATTTTGAGTCAGCGTGAGAAGAACGTGGAGGGAATAAGTTTTTCTTTTTCGTTTTGAGGACTGGACGCCTTGGAAAGAAGCAAACGTTAGCATTTTATTCCTTTAATTGCGAAACAAAATGCTATTCCGACATTACATCATTTCATTATGCTGCTGTGATATTTTCTTCATTGAGAAAGGGAGATAGATATAAAGAGACTAAGATATAAAGAGACAGAATTCTCCATAGGGAGGTACAAAGACAGATTGCGAGATAGATACGAAAGCTTGCTATCAAGGTACAAAGAAACAGATGGCTACTAGAGACAGATTGTTAGATTGGTACAAAGATTCAGATGGCTAGCTAGCTAGCTAGAGACCGACAGATGGGTATGTTTAGATATATCGGTACAAAGAGACAACTTGTTAGATAAGTACAAAGAGACAAACAGCTAGATAGGTACAAAGACAGAATGGTAGGTAGATAAGTAAGGTAGGTACAAAGACAAATTGTCAAATAGATACAAAGGGCTGCTACCTAAGTACAAAGAAACAGATGGCTACTAGAGACAGATTGCGAGATTGGTACAAAAAGATTAAGATGAGTACTAGAGACAGACTGCTAGACTAGTACAAAGATTCAGATGGCTAGCTAGATAGATTATTACAGACTGACAGATGGGTATGGTTAGATACATAGGTACAAAGAGACTACTTTTTTTTTTTAAGCGTATTACCCCAAGCAAGGCTGGAGGCCATTATCACGCAAGGGGTTATAGAAGGGTTGGAGGAAGAGCAGATAGGAGTGGTAAAGGAGAGGATGTGGAGAAAGAGAAAAACAGTGGGTCGATCAAGGCAAGGGGGTTACAGAAGATTTGGAGCGAGGGCAGATAGGAATGAAAGATGAAAGGATGTGGAGAAGGGAAGTGGATAGATCAAGGCAACTGGAGATGTCGATTGACGCTACACTTAAACCGTTGGAGATTGTATTTGTCAGGGAAACAGTAATAGGGAATTGAGTTCCATAGGCGAGATGTGCGAGACATGGAGCTATTGGAGTAGAAGAGACGTCTACATCTAACAGTTTCAATGGTGTAGGGGTGGGAACGGGATGCCAGCCTCGTAGGACGTTTAAATTCACGAGGCCTAGGGACAAGCGAAAGCAGCTCCACGGAGCAATTACCGTGAAAGTACTTGTAAAAAAGACAGAGCTAGGCAACATCGCGTCTGTGAGAGAGCGACTGCAGACGAGATGACAGATCAGGGCCAATCACATTGCATATCCGTCTCTGGATCTTATCAAGAACCCTGAGGCAAACAGCAGGGGAAGTACAAATATGACTATGTAGGTACAAAGAGACAGCTAGATAAGTACAAAGAGAGAATGGTAGGTAGATAAGTAAAAGAGAGATTACTAGATAGATAGCCAGCTAAATAAAAAAAGTGACAGGTAGCTAGGTAGGTACAAAGAGAGATTGCTCGATATCTAGGTACAAAGAGACAGGTGGCTAACGAGTTACAAAGAGTCAAATTGCTAGACAGATGGCAAGCTAAATAGATTACTAGAGAGGTAAAAAGAGAGATAGATAGCTAGATAGGTACAATGAGACAGATTGCTATCTCAATGACTAGATCGTTACAAAGAGACAGATTGCTAGCTAGGTAGGTTACTAGATATGTACAAAGAGACAGATTGCTAGCTAGGTAGGTTACTAGATATGTACAAAGAGACAGATTCCTAGCTAGGTAGGTTACTAGATATGTACAAAGAGACAGATTCCTAGCTAGGTAGGTTACTAGATATGTACAAAGAGACAGGTGGCTAGCTAAATAGTTAGAAACAGATGGGTAGATTGGCACAAGGAGAGGTTGCTCGATATATTGTTACAAAGAGACAATTAGCTAGATGCATTGCTAAGTATGTAGAGACAGATAGCTGGCGAGATGGCTTTATGCTTACAAAGAGACAAAGCTAGATAGATTAAAAAATATTGCTAGTTAGATAGGTACAAAGATTGCTAGCGAGGTAGGTAAAAATGAGTGAGATTCAGGTAGGTACAAAGAAGCAGAGGGCTAGATAGGTACAAAGAGAGAATGGTAGATATAGATAGCCAGAGACAAACAGCTAGCTAGATAGTTTCCTAAGTACAAAGGGACATGTGGCTAGGTAGGTAAAAAGCGACAAATTGCTAAATAGATAGCTATCTAGGTACAACGATAGAGCTGGCTACACAGATATAGATAGCTAGATAGATACAAAGAGACAGGTGGCTAGATAGATTGCGACAAAGATTGGATATTGCAAAGATGCTGTTGGCTAGATAGATTGCTATGTATCTATCTAGCCAACTGCATCTTTGTACTAATGGCTTCTCGCCTTGCTTGAGGTGAAATGCTTTTTTTTTTTAAAAAGAAAGAAAAAAAAGCTAGATAGATAGATAGATTGGTATATCGGTATGAACCGACTATGTAGGTTCCAATAGAGAGAGATTGATAGCTAGGTGCGAGAAAACAGATTGCTATGTAGATAGGTACAAAGAGGGTTTGCCAGATACATACGAATAGGCAGCTTGCTCGATATATACAAAGTGAGATTGATAGGTAGATTCAAAAAGAGATTGCTAGCAAGATACAAAGGGATACAGAGAGACAGTTGGTTAAATAGGTACAAAGGGACAGAGCGTTAAGTAGGTACAAAGAGAGATTGCTACCTAGGTACAAAGAGAGAGCTTCAAGAGAGATTTCTGGCCAGGATAGATATAAAAGACATGGCTAGCTAGATAGTTTACTAGAAAGGCAAAGAGAGGCAGAGCTAGTTAGTAAATGGCTAGAAAGTGACAGATGCTTGGCAAGATAGATACAAAGAGACATGGCTAAATAATTATAAGGAGACAGAGGGCTAGATAAGTACAAATTGAACAAATTGCTAGATAGATAGATAGCTAGATAAACTGCTAGATAGGTACAAAGAGACAGATTGACAGAGAGGTACAAAGACAGATTGCAGGCGAGATGACGAGATCGTTACAAAGAGACAGATGGCTAGCTAAGCAGCTATGAAGAGACACGGAACTACATAGGTACAAAAAAACAGAGACACATGGCTAGATAGGTACAAAGAACATTTTGCTCGCTGCATAGGTGCAAAGAAAAAGCAAGTGAGATTGCTAGGTAAGTAGAAAAAGAGATTTCTAACTAGATAGGCATAAAGCGACATTGCCAGTTAGATATCTACAAAGCGACAGATTGCTAATTAGATACATTGCTAGGTAGGTACAAAGAGACAGACTGATAGTTAGATCAGCCAGTCAGTTATGTGCCATGCGTGATACACGTTTAGGCGATCCCGTATCTTTCGATACACGACTGACGAGGCAGATTTTTTTCCCGCTGTAGGTTGCCATTTCTTCCTGCGGTAGACCAGTTACCATCCAAGGTTATAGAACACGGTCTGTCCTGCTATTTACCCTTAGCTGTGGGGGAGAAGAGGATTCATACCTTTCCCAAGCGTATTAGCACGTAAGTGAATGTAAGAGATTCGACTGGAATTCGAACTCGGCTCTCCGATTCCTCAATCCGAGCCGCTATCCATCACTCCACTGTGCCTCCGGGGCTAGCTAGATAGGTACAAACAGACAGATTTCTCGATACATACGTACAAAATGAGATTGCTAGATAGGTACAAAGAGAGCCTTCCCTGCCCCCCCCATTAGAATGTCTGACGCTCAACTTCTCGAGAGCACCTCTCTGCAGCTGCTCGGTCTCACGTTGTCTGCTGACCTGAGATGGAACAAATACATTGAGTCAATTGCTTCGTCCACCTCAAGGAAAGTTGGATCCCTGTGCCGCTCCAGGAAATTTTTCTCCCCGGAATCGATCCTTCAAATCTACAAATCAACCATTCGCCCTTGCATGGAGTATTGCTGCCATATATGGTCAGGAGCTCCTTCTGTTTGCCTCGGGGTTCTTGATAAGATCCAGAGACGGATATTCAATGTAAATGGCCCTGACCTAGCATCTCGTCTGCAGTCGCTCTCTCACAGACGTGCCGTCACCTCCCTCTGTCTTTTTTTACGAATACTTTTATGGTGACTGCTTCGATGAGCTGCTTTCGCTGGTTCCCAGACTTCATGAATTCAAGCGTCCTACGAGGCTGGCATCCGCTCTCACCCTTTCACTGTCGAAACTGTTAAATGTAGCCGTCTCTTATACTCCAATAGCTTCATATCTCGCACGTCCCGCCTGTGGAACTCCCTTCCCTTCTCCTGTTTCCCTGATAGCTATAATCTCCAACTATTAAAATGTAATGTCAATCGACATCTCCAGTTGCCTTGATCTATCCACTATCCTTCTCCTCATCCTTTCCTCTATCACTCCTATCTGCTCTCGCTCCAAATCTTCTGTAACCCCTTGCGTACTAGTGGCTTCTCGCCTTGCTTGGGGTGAAATGCTTTAAAAAAAAAAAAAAAGAAAGAAAAAAAAACTAGCTAGATAGATAGATAGATAGATTGGTATATCGGTATGAACCGACTATGTAGGTCCCAATAGAGAGAGAGATTGATAGCTAGGTGCGAAAAGACAGATTGCTATGTGGATAGGTAGAAAGAGAGATTGCCAGATACATACGAATAGGCAGCTTGCTCGATAGATACAAAGTGAGATTGATAGGTAGATTCAAAAAGAGATTGCTAGCAAGTTACAAAGGGATTGCTTGATAGGTACAGTGGGACAGATACATAGATCAAAGATACAGATTGCTAGCTAGATATAGAGAGACCTTTGGCTAGGTAGATACAAAGAGACCGATTGCTAGATATAGAGATTGCTAAGTTACAAATAGAGAGAGTGCTAGATAGATATAAAGATAGATTACTAGCTCGGTACCACGAGACAGAATACTAGTTAGATATGTAAAAAGCGACAGATGGCTAACTAGACAGATTGCTATATAAATACAGAGAGAGATTGCTATGTAGGTAGGAACAAAGAGACAGATTGCTGGCTAGATGGCTTGATCGTTACAATTAGAGATTGCGAGCTAGGTACAAAGTTCTTGCTAAATACAGAGACACAGTGATAGACAGAGACGGAGGGATAGATTTTGACAGGGAAGGAGGAGGAGTAGTAGATGAAGAGAAGGAAGGAGGGAAACGGCGGAAAAAAATGAAAAAGCGAGTAGGAGGGGAAAAGTGAGAGACGAAGGGGAATTGAAGCAAGATGAGTTTGAAAGAAAAAATCTGAAGGAAGGAAATTTAATAAAAAAAAAAGGGGGAAGAATTGATGAATATAGAAAAATGAAAGAATTTAAAAAGAATGGAGAGAAAGAAAAATCAACGAATAAATGAGAGATAGAGAAAGAGAGATAGCGATAGAAAGAGAGAGGTGAGATACAGATAGAGAGAAAAGTATAGAAAGAGATATAAAGATAGAGATATATACATAGAAATATATAGATAGAAAGAGAGACAGAAAGACAGATATATAGAGAGAAAGATATAGAGAGAGACATATAGAGAGAGAGATAGATAAAAAGATATATATATATATATATATATATATAGAGAGAGAGAGAGAGAGAGATAAAAAGATATATATATATATATAGAGAGAGAGATAGATAGAAAGATATATATATATATATATATATATATATATATATATATATATATATATATATAGAGAGAGAGAGAGAGAGAGAGATAGATATATATAGAAAGAGAGCTATAGATAGAAAGAGAGGTATAGAGACATAAATAGAAAGATAGAATGAAAGAGGGGTAAAGAAGGAAAGAAGGCAGAAAGAATGGAAAGCTTTCTGGACGAATGAAAGCCGTCAGGAAATAATGGAATGGTAAAACGAAAAGATTCAAGGATTCTTTGAAGAGAATCTAGAGATGTTTATTTGCACAATGGAATGGGCTGAGATGGAAGAAACATCAACAGTGAATTAACAGACGAATTTCTGACCAACCTCTGAAGATCTATCTAGCAGAACGAACCACTCCCCCATCCACCCCTGCCACTCCTTCCACATGCCTAATCTCCACCGACCACCATAGATGCGGGTGGTCGCCTGGACGATTCATTCTACATATAACACTAAACTGTGAGATATTCACCGGACGACTATTCCACTGGAAAATCTCTTTCCTTCAAATCCTTTTGAGATTCTAGGATTTTCAACTCTTGTTCCCTATTTTTGGTTTGGTTTGGTTTACGGCATAATAATCTCAATGGGTTATTTAATGCCGACAAAAAATTTTATTGCTACTAATATTTTTTTAAAAAATGTATTGCTGGTAATATTTAAAAAAAAAATGTATACCTACTAATATTCTTTTCAAAAATGTATTGCTGGTAATATTTTTTTCTTCAAAAATCTATTACTGCTAATATTTTTTCAAAAAAATGTACTGCTACTAATAATTTAAAAAGAAAAAAATATATTGCCGGTAATGTTTTTTTTTACAAAAAAGCATTTCTGTTATTAAAACCTATTTTTACATTTTCATAGTGTTTTGACCCCAGTTTATGGGTTAACTATTTGCCCATAGCTAGAAGCCCAACAGGCGCTACCAACCCGGGTCGGGGTGGACCTGGGAACACCAGCAATTACGAGGTGGTTCCATGCTCCTCAAAACCTCCTAATCAGAGGCCTTGCTGTTGGACGTAGTTTATTGTCTTACCCTGGACGCGGATGTAGTTTATCGTCATACCCAGGACGGGCCCTAACAGATGTTACCAGCGCGGGTCAGGGTGGACCTGGGAACACCGGCAATTAAAAGGTGGTTCCAGGCTCTTGAAAACATCCTGATCAGAAGCCTTGCTGTTGGACGTAGTTTATCGTCTTGAAAAAACATTGTCCAAGAGAAAACAATAAAAAGGAACAGAATTAAAAAAAAAAAAAATGACGATTAATGTTGCATTTAAATTTTTCAAGATCGTAGTTCACAGGAAATCAAGAAGATGGAAAGCAGTTCCACGAGCGAGAGAATACTGATAGATTGGTTGGTTGACTGATTTTGTTTAGTGGCATATCAACACCTCCATGGGTTATTTAATGTCAAAATCTAAATATTTTGGAAGCAATCTTCAACTGGATATTTTATACATCATTTTATACTTTCAGACTAAACATAATTTTTAGGCATACAGTTTGTAGATAAAATATATTAAATGGGGTACTATATATATATATATATATATATATATATATATATATATATATATATATTATAGTAAAAACCGAAGCTAAAAAAAAATATATATTTTATAGTAAAAAGAAAAGAATAAAAACCGAAGCTAAAAACTCCTAATTTAATTATATAATTTAATTAAAAGCATTAGTTCTGTTTCATCTTCAAGCGAATTTTGAAATCCAAAGTTTCTAAAATTCACTTGAAAATGAAACAGAACTAGTGCTTTTAATTTAATTATACAATTAAATTAGGAGTTTTTAGCTTCGGTTTTGAAACATGGCAATTCCTGTATCTGTCTATATTTCTGAGATGAGGTATTATATACATTATTTATATTATTCACACTATTGTCCTCATCTTTGTCGCCATATTTATTATAACGTTCCGGCCGTTGTACGCCCCGGCTTTCTTCAGATGGTTGGAATGTCGAACTGAACCCTTTATTTCGCTTACTGGGGTAGACTGTTCTAGTTCCACGTGCCATGTTTAATAGATGTTAGTTATCAGTTATCTCCTGTTAATTTTCCTCTGAAAGTTCTCCACTGCCTTAACTGGGTATTGAACTCACACTCTTTGGGTCCTGCCACTGGATCTAACTAACGCCTTTATCCACTCCTTGAGGACACATGGGTTCAGCGAGAACTACAATAGTCTACCCCAGTGAGCGAAATAAAGGGTTCAGTTCGACATTTCAACCACCTGAAGAAGGCCGGAGCGTACAACGGTCGAAACGTTGTAATAAATATGGCGACAAAGATGAGGACAATAGTCCGAATAATGTAAATGATAGTAATTCCTGTGTCGCGAAGAAACCATATTTTAAATCAGTTAATTCATAATACTTATGCTCTGTAAATTCACATTGAGCACTGTTTTGTAAAAATATAAACGTCAATATGAACACCGGATTATAAATCGTACTGTTCTTTCTTTTTACTATAATATATATACATATATATATATATATATATATATATATATATATATATATATATATATATATATATATATATATATTACAAAGAGTTAATCATACCTTGAATCAATTAGCAATATTAATGCAATTATTGGAGAAATCACTTCGCTAATAAACATAATTATAAGCATTATACTACTAATAAACCACTGAATGATGAAATCCTTATGTATAAAATGGATATTGTGTATTTTTTAATTCAGCTAGTACTTTCAAATGCTTCACGCATTCATCTTCAGGCTGTATTTTTTCCTTTAGAATCAAAACTGGAAGACGAAATAAATGTGTTTTTTTTCCGACCGAAAGATGTTTTTTTAAGAATGAGCTATTTATTAACGGCTATGTAGTGTTGGAGCGTGCAAATCGCAACGCTAAAGTTCAAATATTACAAGTGAGAATTTTTATATGAATTTTGTAATTTGGTAAATACACGAATTTTTTTTTATGAAAAGTGTTTGTAGATGATAAAATTATATATTGATAATTTTTTTAACGTATTGCTGGCAATTCCCCCCGAAAATGTATTTTTATTATAAAATGTCCTATTCTCAATTATACAGTGTGGTTCGAAAAGATTGTTACCAAGATTTATTTTTTAAGAATACAAAATTGTGGCACAAGGCCGAAGAAGGAGAGGGTTTAAGGCTGGTCATCACTAACTAACTTATACCTAGCTAATCAGATTCACGACCCTTTCATACATTACAATTTCCACATTCACCAAAAGAACTCGTCCGTCAACATTCGATCCACCATACACCAAAATACCGCTACCTCGCAAGGGGGGAACTACAAAACGCGCCCCAAGCCATGAAAATTTTGATGATAAATACTTTCTGTGGTGAAAAAAATGAGAGGGAAGGGAGATGAACCCAATAATCAACTACAATATTAACGCAATTCGAATTAAACATAACAGATGTTAGTAGGGTCCGTCCAACCCTCAAAACAGAGAGGCTGCTGTATTCTGCCCGTTGGACAAAATCAAGAAGCTCTCTCGCTAAGGGAGTGGGAAAGGAGAAAATATAAACGGACAAAAGATTGTTACCTCTATATAATATAAATTTTCTCTTTCAGATGGCTAAAACGAAAATAATGGTGTTCATCGAGGCCTTCTTAATGTGTGATAGCGTTAGTGAACGTGAATATACTGAATCCAGTAGATATAATTTGTATTACTTGTTCTTCTATTGATCCCATTACTTTCAGACTACTATATATATATATATATATATATATATATATATGTGTGTGTGTGTGTGTGTGTGTGTGTGTGTGTGTGTGTGTGTGTGTGTGTAATTTGGCAGCAACTTTTCTTTTAAACATGTAGTGTTGAATGTTAAAGACAACATAGTCTTGCATATTTTCTTTTGAATTTTCTCATATTCTCTAATGAGACTTTTTATTTGAAAATAGTTCCGAAATATGTATTGTCCATACGATGACCTAGCGCTTTCGAACATCATTGTTCATCTTCAGGGTCAACATTTTTAGTCAAAATTTTTTTTATTTTTTTTTTTAAACAAACATTTGCCAATTATCTTGCTACTTATCATGTTGCAACTTTTTTTTCACGCTGTCACAAGATAAAAATCTTCGCCCTGCACGTGATAACATCATCGCGTCTTTTGAATTTAAAAGGATTTTAACGTTTATTTAGTTTGTAAAAAAGTAGCAACATGATTACGCTACAAGATAATTGGCAAATGTTTGTTTAAAAAAAAAAAAAAAAAAAAAAATTTGATAAAAATATTGACCCTGAAGATGAACAATATTGTTCGGAAGCGCTAGGTCATCGTACGGACAATACTTATTTCGAAATCATTTTCAAATAAAAAGTCTCATTAGAGAATATGAGAAAATACAAAAGAAAATATGCAAGACTATGTTGTCTTTAACATTCAATACTACATGTTTTATATATATATATATATATATATATATATATATATATATATATATATATATATATAATATGGAGAAAACAACTGAAAAGTTGCAAATTAAAAGAAAAAAAATTGATGTTTTTTTTTTGTGAAAGTATTTATTTATATTTTTTTTTATATATATATATATATATTTGATATTTCAGATCGCCCCGATCTTTCGTCAGAAATTAATTAAATAACTGTATTCAGAAGTTTGTTTTCAAGTAGCGTCCGTCGCGAGACGCGGACGTCACGTGATGTGGAATGCGACTGTGTTTGAATATTTCTAACGTAAATCTAACGATAATATTTTAGATGTTGTTTAAAAAGGTTTTTTTTTTTAACTATATCTAAAGAATTTTTTAACTGTTGAAATATTTATACAGATTTAAAATTCCCAAGTCTTTGAAATTTAAAATTCCCAACCCTAGTTTATATGTGTCTAATTTTAAAATCCAGTATTTCTCTTTTTTTTCTGCGTGTGTATGTGGAACTAAAATCGGAATCTATCAATAAACATTTACAGTTGTCTTTCTTTTAATTTGCAACTTTTCAGTTGTTTTCTCCATATTATATACATATCAAGAAAGTATACGTGGCTTCTCATTATGCTATATATATATATATATATATATATATATATATATATATATATATATATATATATATATATATATATGACATTAAAAACGACAGACAAGATACCACGATTGAGCATTTTAGATCAATTTTTCTTGGATTCGTACAAGTATTTTGTTTCTGGACGTAAATTGTGTTAAAAAAGGCCACGTGTTTTATATATCCGAGCCATTTTCTCACCTGAATTTTTCTCTATAGGGCTGTGAATGCCAGGTTCAGAGTTTACATTATTAACTGTCGGCATTTTTATTTATTTGATGCTTTTTTTTTTGCCATATACAGTTAATAAATATTTTAATTGTATTATCATTTTAGTACTATATAATAAAACTGATATATATATATATATATATATATATATATATATATATATATATATATATATTGTGTGTATTTAGGCAGCATTTTTTCATTCATACATGTTTCATTAAATAATATAGATAAGTGTTGTCTATATATATTTTTTTTGTAAGTTCTTTTCATATCGTCTGATAAGCTTAATAACATTATCATTAAACAATGAAAGAAAATCACAATATTGATACATATTTTTAATCCAATCTAAGCTTTCAGCTTACATAAGCCATTATCAAAGATGACAATTACACAATATATTTAAGCAATACACGAACAAGAAATTGATGATAGTCTGTTTTTGTTTACATGGATGATTTCCAAGCAACGATAAACACGTGCATATAAGACGCTGAAAACAAAATATAAACAAAAACTAAAAATTCTTGAAGCTATATACATAAAACAGTTGAAACCTAACCTGAACAAAATAAACTATGAAATCTCCAAAAATATCCTTAAATGCCTATAATTAGTAACAGAAGCCATTGGTTCATACCAACGGCTTTCCATACTCAATACTCATGGTCATGTGTGACGTCATGAGCTGTTGTGCGATTTTCGCTTTCAGTGGTGTAATGGGCAGCGGATTGGATTGAGGAATCAGAGAGCCGAGTTCGAATCCCAGTCGAACCCATTACATTCACTTACGTGCTAATACCCTTGGGAAAAGTGTGAATCCTCTTCTTCTCCCTCCAGGTATGGGTAAATAGCAGGACAGACTGGGTTCTATAGCCTTGGATGGCAACTGGTCTAGGAGAAGGACAACTCTAAATTCAAAACCTGTGGAAGGTCGTTTCGGGATCCTGTGGCACTTAGTGCACCAAGTCTCTCTATTCGGCCCTTCAAAAAGTGTGGATGGTCCTGCACAAAACCTTCACCACTATAATCAAATCACATGTGCTGGTGTCGGGCTGTCAGGTTCCTAGGAACTGGTCACCTTGAGTCTCATATGTCAAATTCGACGGGAGAGTCGAGCATATATATATATTATAAGCACACACACACATAGGGTGTATAAAAATACTTGTACAAACTTTGAAGGCAGATTCCTCACGCCAAAACAAAGACAAAAGTCCATATAAACATATGTCCACAAATCCTTCATTTTTGAGTTATTAAGTCTAAAGAAAGTTTATAGTAGATGGCGCTAGGTTGTCATGTAGACTAGGTTACATTTGTTATTCGTGTATGTTTGTGGCTAGTCTCTCTCCAAAGTTTAACGTGTGTAGTAGTGAGTTCACCGAGAAGTGTTCCGTTTAACAATGTTGGGATATTCATATAATGAGCAGGCAGATATGATTATGACATACGGCCGCACAAATGATACTGGACGCGAGGCTGCACGGCTGTATTAGATTTCGTTTCCAAACGGAAGGGAGCCGAGTCATGAAGCCTTTGCTGTTGTTTATCGTCTTGTTGCGGAGATAGGATCCGTTGCACCACTAAATATTCGATCGAGGAAGACCGAGATCCGCTCGCACGCCTGACCACGAATAACATATTCTACAGGCTGTCAGCGTCGATCCAGCTATCAGCACATGACAAGTGACCGTAGCATGTCGTACATCTCCTAGTACCACATGGAGAGTACTTCAAAGAGCAGCTCCCGTATTCGTATCATTTGCAACTTGTGCAGGGTCTTTCGTCCTCTGACCACTAACCACGGGAGAACTTTTGCCGATGGTTTATTTCACAAACTGCCGATCCGTTGTTTGTCTCTTCAGTCTTGCTTACGGATAAGGCACCATTTGGAAGAGATGGAATGAGACCAGGTGCTACCACCCCGGGTCAGGGTGGACCTGAGAACACCAGCAATTAAGAGGTGCTTCCACGCTCCTCAAAACCTCCTGATCAGTGGTCTTGCTGTCAGGTATCGTTTATCGTCTTACCCAGGACGCAGATGCAGTTTAGCGTCATACCAGTGACATTGCAGTTAAGCGCTCTTTTCTGAAAGAATCGTTAAAAAGAAACAGGTCGGGGAGGGGTATTATCAACGATATGAACATAATCCACGTGGGTGGGGGATTGACCATCCTTGTTTTTATCTTAATTTATTTATTTTATGAAGGGCGCGTTAGTTAGAATCCATGAATGATAGTTATCTAGACTTGACCATGACAGTGAGAACAGCTGGGTAGTCTCCCTTGATGACCTCCAGAGCGAGACTTTAGGGAAGGACTCGAGAAGATAATCATTTAGATAGGAGTTACCACGACCGACGAAAATATCTGCACCCTGTGTTGAGGCATGAAGACAATCAGGGAGATAGTTCAAAATCCATGATAAATAACTGTGACAACTTTTTCAACTCAAGATTATTTAAATTATTGTAAATTCGTTTTAAAGGTTTTCTAAGCCCAAATTGTGGCAGTACTTGATAAAGAGTTAGTATTCAAATCATTTCTAATGCATTCCTATAGTAAAATCATTTGCAATGAATTTCTATAGATGCTTTTAGTATTTGCTATATCACTAGATATGGAATCATTAGAGGGAATGAAAGTTTGGATGGATTTGTTTCATAAATCCTAGCCATAATATTCCAGGTTCGATAAAGAGCTAGGATTCAAAGAGGGAATGAATGTTTAGATGGATTTGTTTTTAATGCATTTAGTAAATAAATGAATAACACCAGAAAATAAATGTGGAAAAAATATTAATAAATTCTACCGAGTATACACTCATTGCATATATATATGCACACGCACACACACACACACACACACACATATACACACTCATTATATATATATATATACACATATGTATACATATATAATACATAATATATATAATAAATATGTATATATAATACATAATATATATAATTAGTATGTATATATATATATATATACATAATATATAATATATATAATGTGTATGTGTATATATATATAATACATAATATATATAATGAGTATGTGTATATATATATATATATATATATACATAATATATAATATATATAATGAGTATGTGTATATATATATATAATACATAATATATATAATGAGTATGTGTATATATATATATATATAATATATATACA
>OZ038519.1:53140704-53155704 GCA_964036315.1 Acanthosepion esculentum | reverse complement strand
GAGTCTGAAACAGTTGTTCACAGACTATTTATTCCATTACCCTAAACTTATGTCTCCATGCTGTTTATAAGCTAGACAATAAAAGAATATATCTATCCTCTCCAGTCCTTAAAGAATATATACAACAGATCTATCCATTCCAATTCCTTATATATATATATATATATATATATATATATATATATATATTTTAAACATGTCGTGTTGAATGTTAAAGACAACATCGTCCTGCATATTTTCTTTTGAATTTTCTCTTATTTTCTAATGAGACTTTTTATTTGAAAATGAGAAAATTCAAAAGAAAATATGCAGGACAATGTTGTCTTTAACATTCAACACAACATGTTTAAAAGAAAAGTTGCTGGCAAATTATACACACACACACACATATATATGTATATATATATATATGTAAATGTTGCTATCCTTGTAATTTCTAAAATAATCTTCAACCGCTCCACCCACAGGAAGGATGTGGCAAGCCTCTCACTGCTCTACTGCGACTTTCACGGAAAGTGCTCAGACGAACTACATTCCCTGGTCCCGCCGTGGGAAACCTTCACAGTAAGAAAACTTACTTAGAGCCGACTCCTAACAGGGTGTTTCCCCGATCACTACAATCTTAATCTGTTTATCGCTATGGCTAACCGTTATCTTTCACACAAATGGCCTACTGACGTAATCCTCTAACTCGAGTGGTTATATATATATATATATATATATATATATATATATATATATATAATTTTCCAGATCTCTCTCTCTCTCTCTATATATATATATATATATATATATATATATATATATATATATAATTTTCCAGATCTCTCTCTCTCTCTCTCTCTCTCTATATATATATATATATATATATATATATATATATATTTTTATTTATTCAATTTGTTTTCCATATAGATTTATTCTGAAACATTTAACTCACTCACACAAAAACACCCATTATATATATATATATATATATATATAATAGTGGCACTCGCTTGAAAAACCTTAGGTATTTCGGCTTGTAGTTGAACAAACGAATACCAAAAGAAAAATAAGGAATAAAAAAAGAAAGAACTAAGAACATGTAATTGAGTCGAAAACAATCGTCCCGAGTTCATGCTCAAAGTCCAAAGAAAAAAAACCTGCAACACGAGTAAAAGCATCTACATAAAGTGCTCAATACACGAAGTAGAGCAAACTAAATATAAACCTAAAGAGCCAGGTAAACCTACTTACGTTTCACCTAAACGGATCGTCAGGGTAAAACTAGCCAAAGAGGTAAAAACGGAACAGAATGTATAGCTTAAACGAAAAACAACCATGAACACGTGACAAAAAAAAACAAAAAAACTTTGGCCAGTTTTACCCTGACGATCCGTTTAGGTGAAACCAAGGTAGGATACCTGGCTCTTTAGGTTTATATATATATATATATATATATATATATATATATATATATATATATATATAATATAGGTTTATATTATATTATATATATAAAATATAAACCTAAATTATATATATATATGGAAAATTATATATATATATATATATATATATATATATATATATATATATATATATATATATATATATGCTGATTGCGACATCTTATCAGACGATTGACACTCCTTCATTGATTGACCGTCAGTGAGCCAGTTGACGGCTTTTTAGTCCTGCCAGCAACTTGCACATCCCTAAGCAGATTTGGTTCTTATGACCATAGGCGTTCGTCAAAACGACACACACGGTACAGGCATCACTGTGAACTTTCATGTGATGTTTGAAACCACCAGCTGATCGGCAAACTCAAGAGAAGTGAAGCATGAAAAGTTTCCAGGCTGGGAGTCAATGCGCGGCATAGAGGGGGGTACAACAATGTCGTTGGTTTGCTTTCATATGTTTTCATGTGATTAACCTAGGCTTGCCTTTGAAAGCAGGAATCCGGTCACACACCTCACAAACCTATACACCTCCACAATTGGCTGGCAGAGGTTCCATTTTTCTGCATGCTCTCTTAAGATTTGCCCGGACTACTCTGGCTGCATCAACAAGTTCAGCACCCTTGAATATCACAGCCATCCACCGGTCACGATCAGATGTTAGGGACTCCGAAGCATGAACAGAAATACAAAAATAAGCCAAACTCTCCCTGACACTATCCCGAAAGCTCTTGTGCTGGCGTCTCTTACCAGAAAGAGGCTCAACATAAAACAGGTGTTTTGGGAATCTGGTGTCATCAAGCCGAACAAGATGACCAGTCAAACGCATCTGGTACCTAACCACAATTGTAGCAATGCTGACTGTTTTGGCTTCGGTCAAGGCACCTGCATCTGGAAAAGTTCAGACCAAGATGATGTCTGAAACAGTGCTGACGGAATCTTTCAAACTGTTTTATATGAGATTGATACAAGGTCCAGGTTTCACACGCATAGAACAAGGTTGACAACACACATGTTTGATACACAGACACTAGTTGCCAGTGTTAGATCACCATCCGACCAGATTCTATCCTCTAGTTTACCCAGATGCCTTGCTCTGTTTTATCTCTTCATCAATGTAGCCATCATTAGATAATGTACTACCAAGACAGATAAACTCTTTGACGACCTCAAGAAGCTTCCCATAGACAAACATGTCAGGTTCCACGTAAAGATCGCCAGAAGTGGGAGTTACATGAGCTTGGTTTTCTTAACGCTGGTTTGTTAGTCCAAAGCATTAGTGAAGCGGTCCATCACTGACTGCATTTCCTCTGGAAAGTGTGCAGCTAAGTCAGCATATAGAAGCTCCCTGACAAATCCGTCACAAAACAAGGGTTCTGGCTTGGAATCTTCTCAAGTTGAAAACTTTTCTAGTTGTCCGGAAGCTGATATTGGCTATATATAAGAAGTATACTCTTGAGGTGTGCTATATTTATGGGATAAAGTGCTCAATATCAGAGCATATGTAAATATAAATATAAAAGTGAACATTGAAGTCAACACTCAGAGGCGACAGGCTGTTTGATACTGGACGCAATCGTCAGGTCGCCTGACGATTGCGTCCAGCATGAAGCAGCCTGTCGCCTCTGAGTGTTGACTTCAATGTTCACTTTTATATATATATATATATATATATATATATATATATATATATATATGTATATGTATATATATATATAATAATTCTCAAAATGTCTGTCTGTGATTGGATACTGTTTATGCCTTTCCACAGTATTCATTCGATTTCGATGAATCTTTCTTCTTTTTTTTTTTTTTTTGATAGATAATTCTTCCGTGTCAGTTTTGAGTCCAAATTGGCTGGAAAAAATTACAACCTTGAAGGTGAAAAACCGAAAAAAACTGTTTGTTTTTTTTACACTTTGCGCAAAAATCAATGGCAACATTTCATGTCTGTAAAAAACAGCGTACAATCAATTTAGAGAGTTGAAATCTAACGCAAAAGTTTACTAGAATTATAAAAAAAATTATGTTATAAATAAAAATTATCGTATATTATTATTATGACGGTCCATGGAAGGGGTTCCTTCCTTGCAAGATTGAGAACACAAAAATGGACCTTTTCATGACCACCCTCCCATTCAAATTGTTAATCCCCACCCCTTTTGGGGATGTGTCTCAGTTGCACCCAAATGTTGTTACTAATATTGATTTTCGGGTGGGCTGACTTTAAACTTAAACTGATCCAACTGAACGGCAAATATTCCCAGTAATGTAACTCCCGGTCGAAGACGGGTTATACTGCTAGTTTGGAAATACAGTCTAAACCGGATATAAGAGTGATTTTCTCTGGTCCCAAATTAGAGCCTGTGTTAATGTATATATAATAGACCAAACCCGGATATAAGAGAAACCCGGATATAAGATACTCTTCTCCGGTCCCGACAACTCTCTTATATCCGGGTTACACTGTAATTCAAATTAACTGCGAAATTCAACGAATGTCACCTATGAAATAAAAATAATTGTACAGAAAGTAAGGACCTACATACCTCAAATTGTCTTTAAATTAAGTGGCAGCAGAAAAATTAACGTTGAACTTTTAAAAGGTAGAGTTAAATATTAATGCAATACTTAGATGCAGCGATCAATTTTGAGTTCTTCTGTAGTTTATTGTTGCATATAACATCTACTTCTCCCCACCTATTGTGACGAAAGCCCAATCAAGACCCCACCGCAGAAGTTAGCTTAAATGCCGCCAAATAGGGTGGCTTTTACTCTAATATATATATATATATATATACTAGATCTATCCAGTTCTCTAATATAAACAATAAATTTATCTAATCTTAAATATATACAAAACATCTAAAGAATATGCCAAAAAGATCTATCAATTCGATCCAATAACCTCACACACACCTGACATTCTTGATCTTTTTCCCATAAAAGTGGCGCCGAGTCAGACTCTAAAAGTCTTTCTCAAATTTCTTATTCGTTAGAATCTAATTAGTTCCAATGATTCCATAATAATAACGGAAACCTTCATTTTCTCATCCTTGAGGCTATTGTCTGCAGACGAAGACTGAAGTAGCCATTCTCAAAGAATTTATTACATCACCCTAAACCTATGTCTCCACGTCGCTGATTGCCCAGAGTATTAAAATAAACAGATCTGTCGTATCCAATTCTTAATTAAATAAATTCACTAATGTATATGTTTTTTTTTAATGACATCGTAACAATTAGAAGTTGGAAGACTAATTAAGAATGATTTATCGATAAAACACATGATAAGGTTAGTGCAAGCCGCAAGTCCGGGGCGCGTTGTATTTTATGGAAAATGCCGCTTTATATAAGTAAAGGTAGGAGTTAAATTTTCAAGCCTTTTGTGTCATTTCTGAGAACATATCACCTTCCGTGTTGATGCATACAAATTTATAAAAGAATTTTATTTATCTTACATATCACACGAAAATTTTGTCAATGATTGAAAAGGCCATTTGTAACAGTTTTCGATGCACATCATTTTTATCAGGAATGCACACAAAAAATGTTTTGCATCAAATTAATATTTTATAAATTTTAAACGCTAAATATACATAAACACCAAAATTAACAAATTCCTAATAAAACAATAAGATAAATCAAGAAAATAAAAAACAAGTAACTTACCCGATACAAAAAAAAAATGGCAGTACAAAATCAGTGACATCCAATAGACAAACGAAAACCGCAGAAACTGTAAAACCAATTTTCATTGGCTGAAACCCCAAAAGAATCAAACCAATAAATATCCCAGGCCAAGATTCATTTTATAGAAGGAGTTTATGCCATGGGTGTTTTTGTAGGTTCCTTATGAAGACGTGGTATTTTGATATATCTCGGATTAAAGGGTGATAGCGGAGTCCTTATCGTATTTGGATAAGTTTTATTGGATGAATGGATCGTGATGGATTGGTTTGGTTTGTTTTATGGCATATCAACCTCAATGGGTTATTTAATGCTGATAAGAATTTTATTGCTGGTAATATTTTTCCAAATATGTATTGTCGATAATATCTTTCTTTTTTTCCCCCCAAAACTGTACTGCTGGTAATATTTTTTTTAAAGAAAGTAATGCTGGTAATTTTTTTCTCCAGAAATGTACTTCTGGTAATAATTTTTTCCTTCAAAAATTCACTGCTAGTAATAAGTTTTTTCAAAAAGTATTGCTAGTATTAAAACCTATTTTTACATTTTTATATTGTTTTGACACCAATTTGGTGGTGGTGGTGGTGTAACTATTTACCCATAGCTGGGAAAGAGGTGATAACACCCCGTGTCTGGGTGGACCTGGGAACACCAGCAATTAAGAGGTGGTTTCACGCTCCTCAAAGCCTCCTGATCAAAGGCTTTGCTGTTGTATGTAGTTTATTGTCATACCCAGAACGCGAATGGGTCGTGATTGTGATTAACTCGAACTAGGATAGATAGCAAAGACCAGCCTTTTCCCAATTCCTCTTCGGCCATGTGCCAGAATTATTGTACTTTTTACAATATTAAATATTTCATTTCATAAAGGGAGTTTATGTCATGGGTGTTTTTGTAGGTTAGCTAAGAAGATATGATGTCGGGTTTAAGGGTAACGGATGAATCCTTATGGTGAACGAGAAAATTGTAAAGGACAAGTGTTCCGTGAATCTGATTAGCAACGTCTAGGATAGTAAGTGTTTACCAGCCTCGCCTCACTACCCCTTCAGCCTTGTGCCACAATTGTTCATTTTGTGAATAATAAATAATGATTTCATGGGGTGGAATTAGTTAAGGATGTCATGGAGAACATGCGTTGTTTTGGTCATTGTGGTATATATATATATATATATATATATATATATATATATATATATATATATATATATATATCAGGTCATCCCATGAGTTCTGTCCGAATTTTGAATAAAGAAAACAAGTGACCAAATGTTACATTTAATTACAGATTCAATCAACAAAGTATTTTCCCTGATTATCTATGACTTCCTTCCATCTATTAACAAGCTTACTAATTCCATTACTGTAAAATTCTTTTGGCTTTGATTCGAATAACTCACAAATGCCAGTTTTAACCTCTTCCTGTGTTACAAAAGCTGTTTCTTCCAAATGATTCTCTAAGCTACGAAACAAATGGTAGTCTGAAGGAGCAAGGTCGGGAGAATAAGGTGAATGAGGAATTTTCTCCCAACCAAGTTCTTCGATCTTTTGTAACGTGATTCTTGCTGTGTGTGGTCGCGCATTGTCCTGATGAAACATCACCCGTTTTCGATTCACTGGAGCAGGTCTTTTTTTCCTCAAAGCTTGGTTCAAAAGCTCTAATTGCTGACAGTATATTTGAGCATTAATTGTTGCATTAGGTGGTAAGAATTCAAAGTGGATTATTCCTTGGCAATCCCACCAGATTGAAAGAAGAACCTTTTGCCCATGAATTTCCCTTCTCGGCTATGGCTGGGGTCCTTACCATTTACCAAGCCACTGTCTACGACGCTTAGCATTTCGATAAAAGATCAAATTTTTCGTCGCCAGTCACAAGTCTATCCAAAAAAGGTGAAACAAGTTGGCGAGAATGGAGAGAAGAGCAGATGTCAACTCGGGATTTGAGGCTGTTTCCAGACAATTCATGAGGCACCCATTTTCCAAGTTTAGGAACTTTTCCAAGTTGTTGAAGCTGACGATGAACAGTTGTATGGTTTGAACTGAGAACCACTGCCAATTCCTCAACTGATAAAGCAGGAGTTTCTTCAAGGGCTGCTTCAAGAATCTTTTCATCAAACTCAACTGGACGTCCGGTTCGATCTTCATCTTAAAGGGTGAAATCTCCACCTCTGAATTTTGCAAACCATCTTCTGCAGGTTCTTTCATTCACACATTCCTCTCCATAAACGGAGTGAATGTTTCTAGCCGCTTCGGCTGCTGAGTTTCCTTTCTTGAACTCATAAAGCATTATGTGCCTCAAATGATTCTTGGGTACTCCCATGTTAGCAGGGTTTTAATCAAGCAAAATTTAATTTTATTGTTCTCTGAAATCAAATTTGATCAGTTTAAATGCATCTAAACATAAAAATAATGTTAAACTCCATTAGACATTATAAAATACTCTTTAAATTTCGTTCATTTTAACAAAAAGTTAAAATTCGGACAGAACTTATGGGATGACCTTATATATATATATATATATATATATATATATATATGCAGTATTGTGGTGGAAGGATTATTATAATGTATGCTTGGGTCAGTGAATGTGGCCAGTTAAGTTAGATCATCCACCTCCATCCCCACCTTTTTTGCACTTGTGCATTATTTGTATGCATATTTCATCCAATAAATATTCATTTCATAGTGTGAGATAATCCGAATCTGCCTTTTTCAAGCCCACGGACTGGGATCAGACTGTAGTATCTGTTCTTCACTTTTCTGTCTTTTCTGTGAACGGACAGTTCACGGAAAAAGTTGTGAGGGATATTGGGTCCAGGGGAATACAACCCTGCGACAGCAGCCTCCGCATTGCATTAGCGGGGGGGGGGGGGTTGTTGGCAATACTTTTGTTGTTTTTGTTCTTGACTCATACTTTTTTTTTTGCCATTTCACCCCCAAGTAAGGCGATAATGCCACTAAGACGCCAGGGGTTACGGAGAGTGAAAGAAAATGTAAAAAAAAAAAGAAACGTTAGTGAAAAGGAACGAAAATAAAAGAAGAGGATCCAGAATGACAGAAGTTGATGATTAATGCTGCATTTAAACTTCTGAAGATCGTAGAGAGGAACATCCCAACGTGCATTTCACAAATTGGACCTATCAAAACCAAACTACTATAAAGTTTTAAATCTCTGGGAAGTGTCTCAACAGAGAACGGAAATTGCGACACAGAAATCCGAAGGCGCGCTGGGATAACGAAAGATGCCTTCGAAAAGCTAAGCGAAGTAATTAAGCAACAGGAAAATTTCGTTAGAAAAAAATGAACGATGAAATTCTCGAAAAAGGGAAACAAAAAGAAAATTTATACTTAACACCAGAAGTAGACAGTTGAAATTTCTAGGGCACATAACGAGGAAAGCGGGCTTGGAAAATTTGATACTCACAGGACAGATTTGAAAGCAAAGAGTGACAGAAGAATACAACGTATAACCTACTTGAATAAATGGATGACGGAACAGGGTCTAGAAGAGATAATAAAAGGGCAAAAATTATTAATAGATACAAAAGACAGGGAGTTGTGGAGAGCCATGATCGCCAACGTCCTGAAGGGACTCGGCATATAGAAGAAGATGAAGGCAAAAGGGAAAGGATTATCCACTCCTTAAAAATTAAGGACTTTAGCATCCATTTTAAAATATCAAATAACAATAGAAGCCATCTGCTGAGAAATTTTATTCAACATGCTAATGCTGTGTTAAAATCCTCACAGTATTGTCGAAGTTATCGCTAACATTTATGACTAGATTTACAATCTCTACATTTCGTTCAATTTCGCAAACCAATCGATGAAATTTAAATAAGCTGATTTGTTTGGAAAAATACTTTGACAAAAACACTAATTTGCGTTTGAATAATTTCTATAATTTAATTTTATAGGACTTCCTGATGAAATATATATTTAAATAAAATCCCTTGTTTTTCCTTTTTAACAGCGAAGAATAAATTAGGATTTCTTACTCTTGAGCATGCAACATACACCTGGCCATGCAAAAATATTTCTTTCTCGAGCCAAATTCCAACTTTTTGAAGCATTTGACCATGTGACTTGTTTATAGTTATCGCAAACGCAGGGCGAACTGGAAACTGGATTCTTATATATATATATATATAAGAATCCAGTTTCCATATATATATATATATATATATATATATATATATATATATATATATATATATATAAACAGTATTGCATTTTTATTAAATAAGTATAGTATTTTGTAACTTCCCATTCCTGGTTTAATTCTATTTTTTCGTTGATTAAATCTTTTATGATTTGCACCATTTATATGCACCCTATTCTTCTCATTCTTGTTATTACGACTCTACCGTTCTACTCTTCGGCATTCATCAGGTGTATTTCGATACCTGTTAATCCACAG
This sequence comes from Acanthosepion esculentum, assembly GCA_964036315.1. Taxonomy (NCBI): domain Eukaryota; kingdom Metazoa; phylum Mollusca; class Cephalopoda; order Sepiida; family Sepiidae; genus Acanthosepion; species Acanthosepion esculentum. The sequence goes on along the minus strand of OZ038519.1, from coordinate 53,146,152 downwards.
GGAATTCCGAATTGATTAGGTTCAAGGCTCCTATATTTTTTTTCTCGTCAAAGTCCATTTTATACATCTACAAATCTATCAGTCGTCCGTGCCAAACTAAAAGTACTAAAAATAACGTTTGACGTAATAAAAATATATTGAATTAAAAGTTGATAAAAATTTATAAAACCGAGATTTTTTTTTTGCAATACGCTGACGCTGTGTTGAAATCCTCACAGTATTTAGTTTTGTTGAAATTATCGCTAATATTTATGACAAGATTTACAATCTCTACGTTTCGTTCAATTTCGCAAACCAATCGATTAAATTTAAATAAGCTGATTTGTTTGGAAAAATACTTTGACAATAACATTATTTTTCGTTTTATTAATTTCTATAATTTAATTATCAGATTTCATGGCAAACAATGCTTTTTTTTTAAAAAAAATCTTTTTTTTCTTTTTAACAGCAAAGAATAAATTCTTAGGATTTCTTACTCTTGAGCATGCAACATAAAACTGGCCCTGCATGAATATTTCTTTCTGGAGCTAAATTCCAACTTTTTGAAGGATTTGGTCTTGTGATGTGTTTATAGCTCTTACAAACGCGGGGCGAACTGGATTCATGTGTATATATATATATATATATATATATATATATATATATATATATATATATATATATATATATATATATATAAACTCAAAGAAAAGAAATTCAAAAACAATATTGCATTTGTATTAAATAAGAATTTGTTATTTTAATCATTAAATTGCTTTAAAAAAACACAACTGTACTTTGTAGCCCCTTACCTATTTGCACTTCTCCCCAAAATTTGGTTTTGATCAGTCAATGTATGGTGATTTTAGAGGGTGTGACGGACTATATAGATAGATAGATAGATAGATAGATAGATAGATAGATAGATAGATAGATAGATAAATTACTTACCGTGGAAAGACAAACGGGCCCATTAAGATTCAGTCAGTTATGTGCCATGCATCATACACGCTTAGGCGATCATGTATCTTTCGATATATGACTGACGAGGCAGATTTTTTTCCCGCAGTAGGTTGCCATTTCTTTCTGCGGTAGACCAGCTGCCATCCAAGGCTATAGAACCCGGTCTGTCCTGCTATTTACCCATAGCTGGGGTGGGTGGAGAAGAAGAAGATTCATACCTTTCTCAAGGGTATTAGCACGTAAGTGAATGTAATGGATGCGACTGGAATTCGAACTGGGCTTTCCGATTCCTCAATCCAAGCCATTCGTCCACCGTAAGATTAGGGGTCACAAAAGCTGCTCGAAGATGAACTGACATCCCCTAGCTAAATGATTATCAATCTCTTTTTAGCCATTGCCCCCTTTTCACGGGGTATGACGGAATGTCATTCGCCCTCTTTCCAATATTGTTCAACTCAAAAGGTGTATTCCAAATAATATGCATATATCATTGAAAATATTCATTTGTTCCCATATTAGTACATATGCATGGATTATTTTTATGGAAGATTTTTACAAATTTAATAGCAACAGAAAATGTTGACGGATTTTTTTAAAACTTGAATCCGTGTCCAGTAATTTGTTTTAATTCATAACTAATTATTAAATAAATAAACCGAAGCAGACTTCAAGAAATAAAAAGTTCAAGAGAAGGCCAGGGGATTGGAATTCAAGAAACAAAATTCTGCAAATAAAAAAAACACACAAGAAAATGTAAGATTTTTCCTTCCTCGCTATTGAAATAAAGAAGATCTCTCTATATAGCACTTTCTCTTACTTTCTCTCTCTCTCTCTCTCTCTCTTTCTAGCTCCATAGCTCTTTCTTTCTATTTTCGGTCTCTCTCTTTCTAGCTCTATACCTCTTTCTCTCTTACTTTTTCTCTCTCTCTCTTCAATAGAATTCTGGGGTATTGGAATTGAATAAACAAAATTCTGTGAATAAACAAAGAAAAAGATTCTCCCCCTGAAATCCACGCATTGTTGAGAAACCCTGCTCCAGAGGATTTACAACCATTTGCCATACTGACTTTAAACAAGAAAAACTAAAAGATTATTCCTACCCCCATTGAAACCCAGGTTGAGACCCCCTGCCTTAAAACCATTTTACTCTTTTTACTATGTAGACTCACCACTTAAACGTTAAAGTAATAGTCCAATAGTTTCTGACTTATGGCGCCATGAAAAATTCCTTCCACACTAAGGGTACCGTTGTTTCGGAAAAATGGCGTTTAAGAATCACCGTTCTTGGAGACAAATACCTCCGTTATAGAATCCCGAGTTAGAAAGACTGAGAGAAAAAAAAATGGGAGTGGTCGCATCGGGTCTGATGTTGTACGTAAGTGATTTAAAATGTCGTTTCTATTCAAAGAAGATGTTTTCAACACATGCTTCTTGAATAAGTATAGAACATAAATATTTGTCCATGCGAATAACAGAGAAGGTTTTGGGAATTTTTACTGTTTATATAGGCCGCAATGCCATCGCTTGCTACTGACGTATGTAGCAGGAGAAAAATCACAACACAAAAGCTTCCACGTTTCAATACAATGATCGTACTTCCTAAGGCAATGGTTTGTATTGATTTTCTATTCGTTGCTTAGATGTGACACAAGGCCGAAAGTATGGGGTACCCAATGAGGATCGAACTCACTATTCATTCGTAATTGATCTAGCGAGACATGCTTGCTAACCATTACACCACGTCGAGGTGCCGAAATGATTTACTAAGCATAGATTTGATGTGGCACAAGGCCGAATGTATGGGGCACCCAGTGAGGATCCAACTCACTATTCAGTCATAATTGATCTAGCGAGACATGCTTGTTAACCATTACACCCCGTCGAGGTGCCGAAATGATTTGCTAAGCGTAGATTTGATGTGGCACACGGCCGAATGTATGGGGCACCCAGTGAGGATCCTTCTCACTATTCAGTCGCAATTGATCTAGCGAGACATGCTTGTTAACCATTACACCACGTCGAGGTGCCGAAATGATTTGCTAAGCGTAGATTTGATGTGGCACAAGGCCGAATGTATGGGGCACCCAGTGAGGATCCAACTGACTATTCAGTCGTAATTGATCTAGCGAGATATTGCTTGTTAACCATTACACCACGCCGAGCTTACCCCATGGTTTGTAACTAGTGATAAAAACGATTTTTTGTCGAAATTTAAAAACAAATCGTTGCCTCTTCAACGAAAGTTAAAGTGGGGTGGGGACATAGGGTCCGAATTAAAAATGTACTTCTGTGTATGTCTCCTTTAACCAATTAAATGTCAGATCTACGCCCAATAGAAAAATACGGTCAGAGCGTGGAGGTGGGTGAGTTAGATGTCACGAAAAAACCTGCACTTGGACATGACACCCTTGACGATTGTGCAGCTACAAATATGGCAGCTACAAATGTATCACAAACGTACCTGTTTTAATAATTTGTATATAAAATATATATACGTGTCAAATAATTTATTTTTGCTGTTTATTTGCATTTATAATTGTTTTACGAATATATTGTGAGCTTTAGACAATGCTTTTCTTTCAATATACGATTCTAAATCCATTTTTTTACTGTCCAAATACTTGTTTCACCTCACTATATATATATATATATATATATATATACATATATATATGCAATACTCTTTTTTTTTTTGGAGCGTGCGATCGTAACGCTGAGGTTGAATTGTTTTAAAATAACTGATCCGATGTGCAAATTTCTTATAACAGTGACATTCCTCTATTTATTGAACAATTTAGTTCATGCCATATTGACTCGAAAAAAAACCTACCTCTACAAAAGAATTCTCATATTATTATATTAGTACAAAAACGCACAATTCAAAATTAAAAAAAAAAAAAAAATCAACCTCAACATTGCGACCGCACGCTCCAAAAACTTTTTCACAGTTAACAATAACACATTTCCAAAAAAAACTATTTCGGAGTACATCTTAACTTTCGTTGTCCTGTTATTACCTTGATGTAAAAAAGACATATCTATTCTATACCTGACGATGATTGTATGAACAATTGAAAGCTTGTAGTAAACAAAGACCTTATACAACTGGAATTTATAAACAGGGATCATAACATTCATCAACGGGTTCGAGGTTAATGTATTTTACTAAAAATTGTTTGCGAGAGTGATTCTTGCCATTTATATCATTAACTTCACTATCTGCTTTTTGTATGAATGATTCATGTAATATATATATATATATATATATATATGTATATATAAATAAAAAGGAAAGAACAGTAAGATATAAAATCCGGTGTTCTTATAGATATTTTTATTTTTACACAATAGTGCTCTATGTAAATTTAAATTTACAGAGCATTAATATTATAAATTAATAGATTTAAAATATGGTTTTACCGCTACACAGTGATGACCATGTTTCAGAAATGGAAGCTAAAGCCCCTGAATTTAATTTTGTTATTAAACCAAAGACATTAGTTCCATTTCCTCATCAAGCGAATTTTGGAGTCAAAAATTCGCTTGATGAGGAAATGGAACTAATGTCTTTGGTTTAATAACAAAATTAAATTCAGGGGCTTTAGCTTCCATTTCTGAAACATGGTCATCACTGTGTAGCGGTAAAACCATATTTTAAATCTATTAATTTATAATATATATATATATATATATATATATACAGCATATATTCGTTCAGATCTGTTTCATTGAATAATTTAGATATTGTGTCTACTTATTTTTATAGTGATCCTTTCCAGTTGTCTAATCAGTTTCTTGATCTTAAAATGAAATTCATCAAGCAAGGCACCATACTTACTTTCAATCCAAGTCATTTCGATCTTTTTAAGATCATCTTAAGGGTTAAATTACAAAGACAAACTTAATGTAACTGCGATAAGACCTACATTCTGTTGTTAAAGTGATTTTAAACACGCGCAAACCCGTTCTTTATAGTTGTTTTAGAGTTTTAATTGTATCCGTTGTAGTTACGTTTTTAGCATCACTATCACCCTCCAGCCCCTCTCTCACAAGCGGGGTGTGGCAAGCCCGTCACTGCTCTTTCGCCACTTCCATGGAAATTGCTCGGATTAACTTCATTACTTGGTTCCGCCAAGTCTAACCTTCACAGCTAGGACTCGCCATGCCACTTACATTGTAGCAAACCACCCACATTTCCCCCGTATTCCATCGGCAAGAAGTAAGTTCCACTCGAACAGCTACTTCCCGCGAACCACTGCCCTGTGGAACCGATTCCCAAGAGGTTTCTTCCCCAATCACTATAATCTTAACCTGTTCAAGTCTAAGGTTAACCGTTATCTTCCCCTCCTATGCCACATAAAAAGTCTCTCTACACTCTACCTCGAGTGGCACCCGGGCCTTGTACAGGGTGAATCTTACTGTAAAAAAAAATGAAAAAAGATGACGAAAATTCATTGAAAATGCAATGAAAAATAAGAAAAGAATAATACACTGACATAGTGGAAA
>OZ038519.1:53108204-53130704 GCA_964036315.1 Acanthosepion esculentum | reverse complement strand
ATAGATTTTTAAAATTTTAAAGAGACATCCTGAATATATATTACTTTAAATTTTACTTTTAGTTGATAGCCATATTTGAGTAGATGCTTTAGTTATTTTAAACAGTATTTTATTTCATTTACTGGCCGGAACCTTCGAGAAATCTTGTTAAAGAAAAAATGCTACATCCAGCAGATATCAAATACAGGTATCCACATACACACATGGTGTCTATGAAATCTCTTTACAATTTAAAAAATATATTACAAAAGCAATTAATGAGATATAGTAATCAGATTTGTTCCATGTACTCAGCAGTGCATTTGAATATTTCAGGTACCCTATTGGAGAAAGATGTACTGTTAAATGAACCCCTAAAAAATTGCTACTCCCCAAGAAAATTACAATGTGTGTCATGGTTTATTGAAACAAATTTGGATACTCAGACTCAACAAAACTACAGAGTTTCTTTCTATGGGGTTATGTTAAAGATCTTGTGTACTGAACAAAGATACGAGACATGACTGATCTAAAACAAAAGATCACTGATGCAATTACCACCATTGATGAGGCTATGCTACAGCGAACATGCCAAGAAATCGAATACCGTCTTGATGTGCTTCATGCAAATAATAGTGCCCATATAGAGGTGAATTAGATTAGTTAAAAATACTTCAATATCTACTCCCCATTTTGTAACAATTTCCATATATTTGTCTGTTCATTTGCTTTTAGAATAGATTTTTAAAATTTTAAAGAAACATCCTGAATATATATTACTTTAAATTTTACCTTTAGTTGGTAGCCATATTTGAGTAGATGTTTCAGTTGTTTTAAACAGTATTTTATTTCATTTACCGGCCTGAACCTTCGAGAAATTTTATTAAAGAAAAAATGCAACATCCAGCAGGTGTCAAATACAGGTCTCCACATACACACATGGTGTCGATAAAATCTCTTTATATTTAAAATATATATTTCAAAGGCAACTGATGAGATATCTTAATCAGATTTGTTCCATGTACTCAGCAGTTATGAAAGTTAATAATCATATTGCATTTCTGTATTTCAGGGTACCCTGTTGATGAAAGAGGTACTGTTAAATGAACCTCTTACATTTCCAGACTGGTGGATTGGAAGGGATGGCCCAATTCCCTGGCCACCTCGTTAACCAGATATCACTTCCCTGGGTTTCTTCTATGGGGTTATGTTAAAGATCTTGTGTACTGAACAAAGATATGGAACATCATTGATCTAAAGCAAAAATCACTGATGCCATTGCCACTATTGACAAGGCTATGCTACAGTGAACATGGCAAGAAATCGAGTGCCATCTTCGTGCAACTAATGGTGCCCATATAGAGATGGATTAAATAAGTTTAAAAAAATCTTCAATAACTAACTACTCATTTTGCAACAATTTCCACATATTTGTCAGTTCATTTGCTTTTAAAACAATCTTTTAAAATGTAAAAAGACATTATTGACACCCTGTATATTTGAGTAAATTAATTATAAATAAATGTTGAAAAAGTATGAATGACAAAGTGGAAAAATTTTACTTGTGACGCGTTTCGTCCTATAGTATTACATTTGTTATGTTGGTACGACTACGCATGCGCACGAACGAAAGGTGCTGGAATTTTAGATTTTTTTGTAGAATTTAGCTTCTTTTTTTATATAGCCGAATTCATTTAGAGTTTTTCTTTTTCTTTCCATCACTTCCAAGAGGATAGTAAAATAAATAATTCCAAAAAAATATTCTAAAATTCCCAGCATCCACCTGTTAGGGTTTCTTTCATGGTTAGTGAGACGGTCAAATCATGGTAAGGTTATAATTTTGATGTTTTTCGTTATGATATACGCATTTTTTTACCTAAATATTCCATGCCAAAATCTGGGTCCGTCCAATATGTGGGCTAGTTCAATAGGCCGGCAAATACGGTAATTAATTTCCTTGTGAAATTTTAGCGTTTCAGTAACAGAAAATAATTATTGAAACGCAAAAATTTAACAAGGAGACTAATTAAAAAATGAAAAAAAATCATGGTATATTGACATAGAATATCACCCTAGAACACCCAAACTTTACGGTCTCCCTAAACCTCACAAAACAGGCATCCCAATGCGCCACCTATATATATATATATATATATATATATATATATATATATATAATTATTCCCTCCAGCGTCCCTACTCTTTTTCCAGTCCCCATTCCCAGAATAGCAGCTGCCAGATGAGCGCAACTATCAGATCTGCCCTTCAGGTCATAAAATAATTTCCGGAGTCCTTGCCATAATCAATATATCTGCAAACGTAAAGACCTTGGAGTACTTTGCACCAAGGTAGGAAGGGGACGCTAAAATAGACATGCCCCTTTTTTTCCCATTCCGCGCCACCTATATAATTATTCCCTCCAGCGTCCTTACTCTTTTTCCAGCCCTGGAGTACTTTGTACCAAGGTAGTAAGGGGACGCTAAAATGGACATGCCTGATTTTTTGCATTCCTCGAGATTGGGTGGAAATGGTGGGTAAGTTCCACCGACTTCCCAGTAAACTGTTCTCATTAACGCTGGCAAGAAGATGTTGTTATTTTTACTACTATTACTAGTAGGACTACTACGACTACTATTCAGTCACATTTGAAAAGTGGCTGAAAATCCTACCATTGCTAGCACGAAGTCACAAGCCATCGTGACCGAGGTTTGAGTGCGCTGGTGTCGTTCAAACTGTAACTAAGTTCTGCTCAGCATAGTTGCAGCATGGCCCGGGGGGTGTTGAACAAACGCATATGTGTCTGAGCGAGAGTCTGCAATAGGGATGTGCTAGCCGCCATATTGGACGGGTATCCTCGAATTGAAAAAGTGGCTTCTGATTGTGCGTAGTGGCGAAGATAAAGGATATAACAACTTTTGAGGGGTCACGCATTGAATATCCCCGTGTGTTACGAAACACGGCCCTCACATTCTAGCAGCCTCCACAAGGGGTGATGTTCCTTGCACTCTATGTGGAATGAGGTGTGGGTCCAAACACAACTGAACCACCACGAGCAGAACACGTCGAAAACATTGGAGAGTCTACCATATACATATCTTGGAAACTCATGCGTTAAAAACGATAGATAGTCCACCACGAACAGATACACACACACACACACACACATATATATATATGAGAGAGAGATGTGTGTGTGTGTGTGTGTGCGCGCGCAAATATATAGAAAAATAGAAAAGAACCCGTTAGGTAAATAATCCGAAGTTCTTTAGTATTTTTGTTTTTATTTTTAAAAAACAGTGCTCAATACAAAAGTAGATCCTAAATTATAATTATATATATATAATTATAATAATTATATATATATAATTATAATAATTATATATATATATATATATAATTATAATAATTATATATATATATATATATATAATTATAAAAATTATATATATTATTTATATATGTGTGTGTGTGTGTGTGTGTGTGTGTGTGTGTGTGTGTGTGTGTGTATGTGATAATTAAATAGTAAAAAAAAAATGCATGTGTACGAATTTTAAACTGAAATAAAACATTGAGAAGGGAAAACTTAATATAAATGTGTATCAAAAATAATCCAAGACGCCATCTTTTTTGTGGGGAGGGGAAACGACAGAACGTTTATTTATACAAATTCCAGAATTTAACTTTGGCTGTTTATAAAGACTCCATCATAAGCAAAATCAAGTCGTGTTTACAGGAGGAATGCTGAATAGTTCGTTTTTTGTTCCGATTTTAGACTATACATTATATATATATATATATATATATATATATATATATATATATATATATATATATATATATATATGTATATAAATTAGTGTTTGGTACGTTTCAGCGAAGCTGATTCGGCGTCAGAAAAATAATTGGACTATTCGGTCAACCGTTTAGGCGTCAGGCTGTTTCGACGTCACTGTCTTTGACCGGAGAGAACCGCTGCCCAAAATAGGAATTAAAGCATTGAAAACACAAATTTTCAATTTGACGTTTCATTCATTTAGGGAATTAAGGATCCACTTAAAACTCTAATGGAATAATGTAAATTAAAAACTTAAATTAAAAATATTGTATTAAAAAAAAACTTAGTAAAGCTATTTAATCTTAGACATTAAATCTTAATTCTGAGCAACACCCTTCAAAAACTCAATACGATCGAATCATCTGTTCGAGCATATAACGACGAAGTACTAATTTGACGAAAGAGAGAGAGAGAGAGAGAGAGAGAGAGAACAATTTTGACTATAACGGCGAAGTAGTAAACTGAAGCCTAATCGTCCCTCTGCCGAAAAGTTCCTATGTCGAAACGGCCACGCCAAATGGGCGACGCCGGGACGCCCTATTCCCATATAATTAATATGAAAAAGTTTTTCACATAACTGAGCAGTATTTCCGTCATGTTGACTTCGGAGTTTCCTGGTCACATAGATATGTGACTACACTTCGGAGCGGAGTTGGGCTATTCTGCTGCAGAATAGCCCAACTCATAGAGAGAGATTTGAATATGCACAAGGGCAGTTTTTAGCGATCTATTTCGGTTAACGCATCAGAAGAAGAAGATTTTAGTAAAGTTCATTGATCAAAGGATAGAAAATTCGCACTGCAGGAGAAAATATGTAAGGGTGGAGAAAAAAGGAACCACAGCTAAAATACGAATTTATTAGTAAACTTGTTGTAACCTAGCGAAGGTTACTGAATAGAATAATCAAACAAAGGCAGTTTTTTTTTGTTTGGTTTGGCTTCTTTTACGGCATATTAAACTCAATGGGTTATCTAATGCCGACAAGATTTTTATTGCTGTAATAATTTTTCCCAAAATACATTGCTGGTAATATTTATTTTTTCATTTTTCAACAAATGTATAGTTGGTAATAAGGTATTGCTGGTAAAAATTTTCTTACAAAGAAACATAATTTTACAATTTCAAAGTGTTTTGACATCAGTTTGTGAGTTAACTATTTGCCTATAGCTGGGTCCCTAACAGGTGCCACCACCCCGGGTCAGGGTGGACCTGGGAACACCAGCAGTTAAGAGGTGGTTCCACGCTCCTCAAAACCTCCTGATCAGAGGCCTTACTGTTGGACGTAGTTTATCGTCATACCCAGGACGTGGATGTAGTTTATCGTCATACCCAGGACGAACGAAGGTTGGTAATGAACGATAATACTTGGTACAAGAACAACACATATAAGATTCGCCAGCGCGTAGAAATTGTAATCAACTGCTAGAATTGAGTCATGTGAATTCAACAGTGAATCTCCAACTGCAGGATATCTACCAACCGCCCCACGCGGTCAGATGTGACATAAGGCCGGATTTAATGTGGAGTATCCGAGCCCGTATGCTCGGCCAAAAATTCTCCGTAGACCCCGTCTAAAATGGGGTCGGGTAGCTGGTTCCCGAACGAGAGTCTGCCCTTCGACGTAGGCAGAGAGTTTGACCAGCATAGCCGGAGACGAATCTCCAACTGCAGACCAACATACAGTATTGACTACTGTATTTATGTGAATGGGGACATACCAATTATCGTCCGTAGGTATACTAAAACAAAAATATTCGTTAATAAAACGAGGGTGAGAAAGAACTTGCCGGAAATATACGAATAAAAGCTAAATGGCTCCTGGTGATTGTATAAAAGAAACATTATAAAACACTTCCTAAAAATCAGGGTAGAGATGTTTTTAATTTCCGAATACGGTTAGCACATTGTGGCCTTGTTTGTGCTTTCTACTTGTAGAAAACACAAATATGTTAACTGCATCCACCTGTAAAAAAGATTAAAAATAATGGAAGCTTTAATAATAAAAAAGAAAAAGCCAACTCTTAACAATATTAACTACGAACAAGGCCACAATGTGCTAACCGTATTCGGAAATTAAAACATCCCTACAACACGGTAAGACATACACATAATGCACACACTCAATTAAGCTGAAAAATCGAATCATCCTTGATAATGGCTAAAGGTATAGCCGAAAGCGCTCGGAAATATAAAACATTTGGACAGTTTTTACACACTATGTCCAGAAAAAGTAAGCTCTTGTTCGAACACAAGAAAAATTAAATAAAAAGCTTAACCGTAGTACCTTGTCTGTCGTTTTTTAATGAAACATGCATAAATGAAGGATTGCTGCCTAAATATACAATATATATATATATATATATATATCAGGCCACTCGTATTCTAGGATACTCGTCTACTAGGGCAGCCAGCCAGTCCTTATTGTAGACGCTCGCACAGGCACATTTGTGTTTGCTCAACATCCACAGAGCCTACCTGCGGTTTATACTGCAACTATGCTGACCTTAGTTACAGTTTCTGGAAGAGGGCGTATTATCTAGCGTGATCAACAATTTAAACAAGCTCAGCACACTCAAACCCTCGGTCACGATGACTTTTGGCTTCGTGCTAGCACAGGTCCCGTCTACCCAATTTCACTCACAAGGTTTGTGCCAATCTGTTGTATGTTTTTCAGGCACTTTCAAAGACCGATTGACAAATCAACTGTCGTGACATTTGAACCCAGCTCTCATGGTCTGAAAGCGAAGGTTCACGCGCCTATATATATATATATATATATATATATATATGTGTGTGTGAACAGTTAATTGAATGACTCAATGAGAAAAAAACACCCATTTCATCCCTACAACGACTCATCTTCAACCAAATTGTGGTTTTATCAATTAAGACAGTCTTATATCCATCTATCTTTTGATATATCTCTAAGTATCTCAGTCTCTTCATATCTATCTCTCTAGCTATCGAACTATCAAAAAAAAAAAAAAAAGAAACGCTCAGCTTTACATTCACAAAGGTGAAGGTGACAACAGGAGACCACTCTAAAATCTTTCTCAAGAACAAACATGGTAAGACAGTTTACAAATATTAAATAAAATCAAATTGTCCAGATATTTTTTGCACATATGTAACATGGCACTTACAGAGACATTGATGGAATATAAGTTGAAACTAGTAGCTGTTCTTTTATTTATTTATTTTTTAATTAACGTTATTCTTCGTACATATATAATTCAACCAATTTCAACTTCAAAACTAACGCCTCGTAAACTTGGGCCAGTATCCAATATATTAAAATAACGAATTAATAAGAAGTGTAATAGTCTGACGTAACGCAATCAGCTCGCAGGTTTGGAAAATCGTGCCAGGAATGACAATTAAACTAACTTCAGAGACGGGATAAAAACAATATATAGATATTATGAAAGGTTTGCTTGTTTAATTTTTATTAGTAGGCATGACACATGAGACGAATATAGTGAGAGTCAGTGTCGTTTGAAAGGTTTTACTTGAGGACATGGAAAGAAGTTGAGATTGACAATTAAGATTACAGTGTTAGTGATTTATTCGATATCTATTAAGAAAGAAAGAGGATAAAAGATATAAAACTTATAACAGATACAGAAAGAAAGGAAAGAGAGAAAGTAAAAGAGAAAAAACTTGTTAGAAAGAAAGAAAGCGATGGAAAAAAAATAAAAGAAACACAAAAAGAACGAAATAAAGAAAGAAAAAAGAAAAATGAAAGGATGGAAAGAAAGAAAGAAAGAAAGAAATTGGAGAAATAGATGCAAAACTTATAACAAATAAAGAAAGAAAGGAAAGAAAGAGATAAAGTAAAAGAGAAAAAACTTGTTAGAAAGAAAGAAAGACAGAAAGAAAACGACGGAAAGAAACAATAAAAGAAACACAAAAAGAACAAGAGAAAGAAAGAAAGAAAGAAAGTGGAAAAAAGATATAAAACTTATAAAAATAAAGAAGAAAGAAAAGAAAGAAAGTAAAAGCGAAAAAATTTGTTACAAAGAAAGAAAGAAAGCGATGGAAAAAAACAATAAAAGAAACACAAAAAGAACGAAATAAAGAAAGAAACGATGGAAAGAAAGAAAGAAAGAAAGAAAGCGATGGAAAAAACAATGAAAGAAACAAAAAAGAAAAATGAAACGATGGAAAGAAAGAAAGCGATGAAAACAAAAACAATAAAAGAAACACAAAAAGAACGAAATAAAGAAAAAAGAAAAAGGGAAACGATGGAAAGAAAGAAAAGAAAGTGATGGAAAAAACAATAAAAGAAACACAAAAAGAACGAAAGAAAGAAGAAAGAAAAAGTGAAACGATGAAAGGAAGAAAGAAGGAAAGAAAGAAAGAAAGGAAATTGGAAAAAAGATACATAACTTATAACAAATAAAGAAAGAAAAGAAAGAAAGAGATAAAGTAAAAGAGAAAAAACTTGTTAGAAAGATAGAAAGAAAACGACGGAAAGAAACAAAAAGAACGAAAGAAAGAAAGAAAGTGGGAAAAAGATACAAAACTTATAAAAATAAAGAAGAAAGAAAAGAAAGAAAGAAAAAAAGAAAAAAGAAATCGATGGAAAGAAACAATAAAAGAAACAGAAAAAGAGAAAAAGAAAAAGGGGAAACGATGGAAAGAAGAAAGAAAGAAAGAAAGTAAAAAAGAAAAAAATTGTTAGAAAGAAAGAAAGAGATACAAAATAAATAATGAAAGAAAGTAAGAAAGAGAAAACTTCTCAGAAAGAGAGAAAAAGAAAAACCTGAAAGAAAGTAAGAAAGAAAGAAAGAAACAGATACAAAACTTATCAGAAATAAAGAAAGGAAAGAAAGAGAGAAAGAAAGAAAGAGAGTAAAAACTTCTCAGAAAGAAAGCGAGAGAGAAAGTTTAAATGAGAGAAAAGGAGAAAAACTTGGAAAAGATGAAAGAAAGAAAGTTTCACAAGAAAGAAGGAAAGAGAGAAAATGATAAAACTTGTTAGAACGAAAAATAAGCAAAGAGAGAAAAAGAGAAAAAACTTGTAAGAAAGAAAGAACGAAAAGAAAGTAAGAGAACAAAAACTTGTTAGGAACATCGTTAAACTCGCAAGAACATAGGAAAGATAGAAAAAGAAGAAAAAATTTTAAGGAAGAAAGAAAGAACGAAAAAGAGAAAAACATGCGAGTTAAGAGTAAATAAATAAAGAAAAACTTGCAAAAAGGAAGGAAAAATAGAAAAAAACTTATTAGAAGGAAAGGAATATTTTCCAGAATATAAAGAAAAAAAGAAAGAAAACCTTCCAAAAAGAAAGAAAGAAAAAAAAAGAAAGACGGTAATAGAATCTGGTGGAACAATAGAAAATATTAAAAATGCTAAAAAGAAAGAAAATAAAGAAAAAAACGTGTAAAAAGAAAGAAAGAAAGAAAGAAAAAGAAAAACGTGTAGAAAGAAAGAAAGAAAGAAAGAGGAAAAAAAGATACAAAACTTATAAAAATAAAGAAGTAAGAAAAGAAAGAAAGAAAGAAGAGAGAGAGAAAGAAAGAAAGTGGGAAAAGATACAAAACTTATAAAAATAAAGAAGAAAAAAAAGAAAGAAAGAAGAGAGAGAGAAACAAATAGAGCAGGCAGAAAAGAAGGAAATACAGCAAAACAAGAAAGGAAAGAACGGAAAAAGACAGAAACTAGTAAGAAAGAAAGAGGAACTGACTGAAAAAAAGAAGAAAAAAAGAAGAGACTATTAAATGAAAGAAAAAATTAGAAAGACAGACAGAGTGAAAGAAGAAAGAAAAACTTAAAAGAAATGCAAAAAAAAAAAAATACAAAGAGAGAAAACAAGCGGTTTGCAAACCAGACTGAGGAAGAGACTGAAAGAAAGCAGACTTTGCAAGAAATGTAAAAAGAAAGAGAAAATTAAAGGTCAGAGAAAGAAAAAAGCACAATAAAGAAAGAAAGAAAAAAACCAAGAAAGAATGATGCATAATAAAGAAAGAAAAACAATAAAGAAAAAAGCCCAAGAAAGAAGCATAATAAAAAAACGAAGCATAATAAAGAAAGAAAGAAAAAAGAAAAAGCACAAGAAAGTAAGAAGCATAATAAAGAATGAAAGAAAGAACAATAAAGAAAGTAAGATACAAAAGAAGGTAAGAGAAAAAAGAAAGAAAAAAGAAAGAAAAAGAAAGAAAAAGAAAGAAAGAAATCAGAAAGAAAAAAGAAAGAAAAAAAGAAAGAAAAAAGAAAGAAAAAAAAGAAAGAAAAAAAAGAAAGAAAAAAAAGAAAGAAAAAAAAGAAAGAAAAAAAAGAAAGAAAAAAAGAAAGAAAAAAAAGAAAGAAAAAAAGAAAGAAAAAAAAGAAAGAAAAAAAGAAAGAAAAAAAAGAAAGAAAAAAAGAAAGAAAAAAAAGAAAGAAAAAAAAGAAAGAAAAAGTAAGAAAAAAAGGAAGAAAAAAAGGAAGAAAAAAAAGGAAGAAAAAAGAAAGAAACACAATAAAGAAAGAAAAAAATCAAAATAAAGAAAGAAAGAAGCAAATGTAAACTTGCAGGAGAAAAAAAGTAAAAGGCTAGAAAAAATGGAGGCCAGGTGTTAAAAATGAATAACAATGATCAAAGGAAGGAATCCGACGACAAAATATTTTTTGAAAAAATAGGTGTCGGTCGTTGGAGCAGAAAGCCATTAAAATGCTCTGACCTCTTGTCACAATCAATGGGGATTTATTACAACTTCTCCCCTCATTTCTTACTCAGTAAAGAACGAACGGTTTCAAACGAGCAAGTGGGGACAAAACCGCAAAGCCCGATAGCGCCGCCCACATTGAACAACTTACAATCGGCCCCCGGATGAAAAGACATCTTCGCTTCAAAAATAAACGTATGTCAGTTTTGTCGCTGTGAAATCAGTTGCAGAAAGGAATTTATAAAATATGGTTCTTTGTACGTCTTTAGGGATTTCAACAAAAAAAAAATAATAATAATTTATGTTGTTTGGTTTGATTTGATTTTATGCTATATCAACCTCAATGGGTTATTTATTGCCGACAACATTTTTAGCATAGATTCGTATGAATAGAATATGTATTCTTTGGTTTAGATTGGTTTGGTTTATTTTGTTTTACGGCATATCAACCTCAATGGGTTATTTAATGCCGACAACATTTTTAGGATAGATTCGTATGAATAGAATATGTATTCTTTGGTTTAGATTGGTTTGGTTTATTTTGTTTTACGGCATATCAACCTCAATGGGTTATTTAATGCCGACAACATTTTTAGGATAGATTCGTATGAATAGAATATGTATTCTTTGGTTTAGATTGGTTTGGTTTATTTTGTTTTACGGCATATCAACCTCAATGGGTTATTTAATGCCAACAACATTATTAGGATAGATTCGTATGAACAGAAGATGTATTCTTTGGTTTAGATTGGTTTGGTTTATTTTGTTTTACGGCATATCAACCTCAATGGGTTATTTAATGCCGACAACATTTTTAGCATAGATTCGTATGAATAGAATATGTATTCTTTGGTTTAGATTGGTTTGGTTTATTTTGTTTTACGGCATATCAACCTCAATGGGTTATTTAATGCCAACAACATTATTAGGATAGATTCGTATGAATAGAAGATGTATTCTTTGGTTTAGATTGGTTTGGTTTATTTTGTTTTACGGCATATCAACCTGAATGGGTTATTTAATGCCGACAACATTTTTAGGATAGATTCGTATGAATAGAATATGTATTCTTTGGTTTAGATTGGTTTGGTTTATTTTGTTTTACGGCATATCAACCTCAATGGGTTATTTAATGCCAACAACATTATTAGGATAGATTCGTATGAATAGAAGATGTATTCTTTGGTTTAGATTGGTTTGGTTTATTTTGTTTTACGGCATATCAACCTGAATGGGTTATTTAATGCCGACAACATTTTTAGGATAGATTCGTATGAATAGAATATGTATTCTTTGGTTTAGATTGGTTTGGTTTATTTTGTTTTACGGCATATTAACCTCAATGGGTTATTTAATGCCAACAACATTTTTAGGATAGATTCGTATGAATAGAATATGTATTCTTTGGTTTAGATTGGTTTGGTTTATTTTGTTTTACGGCATATCAACCTCAATGAGTTATTTAATGCCGACAACATTATTAGGATAGATTCGTATGAATACAATATGTATTCTTTGGTTTAGATTGGTTTGGTTTATTTTGTTTTGCGGCATATCAACCTCAATGGGTTATTTAATGCCAACAACATTATTAGGATAGATTCGTATGAATAGAAGATGTATTCTTTGGTTTAGATTGGTTTGGTTTATTTTGTTTTACGGCATATCAACCTGAATGGGTTATTTAATGCCGACAACATTTTTAGGATAGATTCGTATGAATAGAATATGTATTCTTTGGTTTAGATTGGTTTGGTTTATTTTGTTTTACGGCATATTAACCTCAATGGGTTATTTAATGCCAACAACATTTTTAGGATAGATTCGTATGAATAGAATATGTATTCTTTGGTTTAGATTGGTTTGGTTTATTTTGTTTTACGGCATATCAACCTCAATGAGTTATTTAATGCCGACAACATTATTAGGATAGATTCGTATGAATACAATATGTATTCTTTGGTTTAGATTGGTTTGGTTTATTTTGTTTTGCGGCATATCAACCTCAATGGGTTATTTAATGCCGACAACATTTTTAGGATAGATTCGTGTGAACAGAATATGTATTCTTTGGTTTAGATTGGTTTGGTTTATTTTGTTTTACGGCATATCAACCTGAATGGGTTATTTAATGCCAACAACATTATTAGGATAGATTCGTATGAATAGAAGATGTATTCTTTGGTTTAGATTGGTTTGGTTTATTTTGTTTTACGGCATATCAACCTCAATGGGTTATTTATTGCCGACAACATTTTTAGCATAGATTCGTATGAATAGAATATGTATTCTTTGGTTTAGATTGGTTTGGTTTATTTTGTTTTACGGCATATCAACCTCAATGAGTTATTTAATGCCGACAACATTATTAGGATAGATTCGTATGAATACAATATGTATTCTTTGGTTTAGATTGGTTTGGTTTATTTTGTTTTACGGCATATCAACCTCAATGGGTTATTTAATGCCAACAACATTATTAGGATAGATTCGTATGAATAGAAGATGTATTCTTTGGTTTAGATTGGTTTGGTTTATTTTGTTTTACGGCATATCAACCTCAATGGGTTATTTATTGCCGACAACATTTTTAGCATAGATTCGTATGAATAGAAGATGTATTCTTTGGTTTAGATTGGTTTGGTTTATTTTGTTTTACGGCATATCAACCTCAAAGGGTTATTTAATGCCGACAAATTTTTTAGGATAGATTCGTATGAATAGAAGATGTATTCTTTGGTTTAGATTGGTTTGGTTTATTTTGTTTTACGGCATATCAACCTGAATGGGTTATTTAATGCCGACAACATTTTTAGGATAGATTCGTGTGAACAGAATATGTATTCTTTGGTTTAGATTGGTTTGGTTTATTTTGTTTTACGGCATATCAACCTCAATGGGTTATTTAATGCCGACAACATTTTTAGGATAGATTCGTATGAATAGAATATGTATTCTTTGGTTTAGATTGGTTTGGTTTATTTTGTTTTACGGCATATCAACCTCAAAGGGTTATTTAATGCCGACATATTTTTTAGGATAGATTCGTATGAATAGAAGATGTATTCTTTGGTTTAGATTGGTTTGGTTTATTTTGTTTTATGGCATATCAACCTCAATGGATTATTTAATGCCGACAACATTTTTATTGCTGGTATTATGTTATCTTCAAAAATCTATTTCTGTGAATATTTTTTCTTGAAGAAATTTATAGCTGGTCATATTTTTTTCAAAGAATGTATAACTGTTTGTATTGCTGGTATTTTTTTAGTATTGCTGATAATTTTTCCTTCAAAAATTATTGCTGGTAATATATTTTTATTACAAAGTATTTCTGGTATTAAAACCTATTTTTTTAAAAGTTGGGGTGTTAACTATTTGCCCATAGCTGGGACCCTAACAGGTGCTAGCACCCCGCGTCAGGGTGGACCTGCGAACACCAGCAATTAAGAGGTGGTTCCACGCTCCTCAAAATCTCCTGATCAGAGGCCTTGCTGTTGGACGTAGTTTATCGTCTTACCCAGGACGTGGATGTAGTTTATCGTCATACCCAGGACGAAATTTATGTTGTTAAGACGAAGCAAGAATTCACAATTTTTTTTTTTAAATTACCAGGGATAAAAGTTCATTAGAACAGACGTAAGACCTTCTCATTGCTTGGAGGAACCCCTTCCTGATTGATTGCATCTTGGCCAAGTGCGAACTGGTGAAACTATTTAATCCATAGTTGGAGACTTCGAATCCTAAAAAGACAACAGAATGTTTATCTGTACAATTTCAGATTCTGACAATGTGTGCTCATCTCAAGCAAAACCGGCGCGAAGAATGCTGAAATGTTCTCAGTCTAACTAAGAAACGCTATTTTTAAAAATCTGATTTTTGATAATATATACACTACAGTTCAAAAGTTTGACGCCCCCCCACCCACCGAATTAGTATGGGATGAACTTGACAGAAGATTGAAAAATAAGAATGAAAAAGAACTCTTAGAGTCATTGAAAAAAGAATGGAATCAATTATCAAACTTATACTTTGAGAAACTTTCGCAACAAATGCCAAAGATTTGTGCTGCAGTAATCAAAGTTAAAGGAGGATATTTTGAGGAGAGCAAAATTTAATAATAAAATGCATTTTTTCTTTATGTCATAATAAAAAATCATGTCTCCTTTTTATTAATCCAGTATAATAACTTTCTCTATTTTTGAACAGCAGGATATATATATATATATATATATATATATATATATATATATATATATATATATATATATATATTATATATATATATATATATTATATATATAAAGGAAAAACAGATCACTTTAAGGCTCCATGTAATAATTTATTTTGCCAAGCACTTTGGGTTGGCGAAATAAATTATTACATGGAGCCTTAAAGTGGTCTGTTTTTTCCTTTAAATTATTAGCTCTGGATTTACATTGAGCTCTCAGGATTTCATCCTTTTTGGGACTACCTATACGGATTACCAAATTCTTCTTAACCTATATATTATATAAATGTGTAGGTGGAATTAAGACTTTCCTGATACAGTCACAGCTTCGCTGGGCTGGTCATGTTGCAAGGATGAGTGACGACAAAATACCTAAGGCCCTCATGTATAGCCAGCATGACAGTGGACAAAAGAGTGTTTGGCGGCCTTGGCTCGTGAAACATGTCAGTAGCGGGACTGAAGTGTCACATACAACACAAAGATAAAAACCGAATGAAGTTGTCGGATTCTCATACGTTGAAATCGATGGGAGAAAAAAAAAAAAAAAAAAAAATATATATATATATATATATATATATATATATATATATATATATATATATATATATATATATATATATATATATATATATATATATATATATATATATATATATATATATATATAGCACGGTGGAGTAATGGATAGTGGCTTGGGTTGAGGAATCGGAGAACAGTGTTCGAATTCCAGTCGAATCCATTTACTTACGTGCTGATACCCTTGGGAAAAGGTATGAATCCTCTTCTCTCTCCAGCTATGGGTAGATAGCAGGACAGACTGAGTTCTATAGCTTTGGATAGCAACTGGTCTAGAAGAAGGACAACACTGAATTCAAAACCTTGTGGGGACCTCGTGGCACGTAGTGCTACAGGTCCATGTATTTGGCCCTTGCCTTCAAAAAGTGTGGATGGTTCTGCACAAAACCATCACCACTATAATCAAATCTCATGTACTGGTCGGGCTTTCGTTTCCTGCGAACTTGACCCTCATACGTCGAATTCGATGGGAGAGTCCAGTATATATAATTGTCATCTTCATGGTACAATCTTCTCATACATAGGCAAATACTAAGACAAAATATGCGTAGACCTGAAGATGACAATTTAAAATTGTCGAAAGTACTTTGCATCTGTCTTCCATCTGACAACAACTCGAAAATAAGGATCTTATTACTCAAGGAATTGATAGTAAGTTAATGCCTCATTAATCCTTTTAGCGAAGTGATTTCGCCATTAATCACATTAACATTGATATTTAATACTTTGTATAATTTTAGTCAATTGCAAGTTAGTCAGACTATTTAATCCATTTACTTAATTCAGAGTCTCCTAGACCGATTGACACTCAAAGATACAGCACCCAGTCTCTCCCCTGCTTGGATAGAAGAGATGGATTCATGCCTTTGCTTAGGGTATTTGCACGTAAGTGAATGTAACAACTTCGACTGGAATTCGAACCCGGCTCCCCGCTTCCTCAAACCGAACCCCTATCCATTACTCCACAGTTCCTTCTCAAAATAGAAACAGAAAACATCTAACGATCCCAGGCGAATTCCAAATTGACTTATGTTTAAATCCCGTATATAAAATGGCACGGTATTTAAACAGATTCTACCTACATCGTTCCGTCTAATTTTAAATCGTTTAACGATTATTTATACCTACTGCCACTTCCGTTGCTCCCCTCAAATAGATCAATGGGAAAACATCTGGTTGGTGTTTTTTTTTTGTTTTTTTTTTTAAATGACCCAAGATAATATAGTTTCGTTACCACCAATTCTCATCACTGACAATGAGCAGTGGCCCTCTTAACGAAGGCTCCAGGTTTTTTGGTCTCAAGGCCACACCCGACATCAAGTGAAAACCATATATACGATCTATTGTTGGAAAATGGAGCAAGAGAGAAGAAAAGAAAAATAAACTGAAATAAAGAAAGAAGAAAGGAAGGAAGGAATGAAAGAAGGAAAGAACGAACCTAGTGGGAGAGAAAAAGAAAGGAAAATTTACCAGAAAGAAAGAAGATAAAACTTATCAGAAAGAAAGACAAAAAGAACAGAAGGTGGAAAGAACATGGTGAAAGAAAGAAAGAAAAACTTGTAAGAAAAAATAAAGAAACAAAAAGAAACAAAAAGTAAAAGGGAAAGAAAAAGGAGAGAGAAAGAAATAGAAAAAGACAAAAAAATATAAAAAGAAAAAGAAATAGAAAAAGAAAAAGAAAGAATCAAGTAGGAGAGAAAAAGAAGGAAAAATTTGTCAGAAAAAAGAGAGAGAAACGAAAAAGAAAGAAAAAGATACAGAAAGAAGGATGGTAAAAAGACTTGCAGAAAAGAAAGGAAAAATAAAGAAAAAGAAACAAAGAAAGATGGCAAAACTTGCAAGAAAGACAGAAAAGGAGAGAGAAAGAATCTGGTGGAAGAAAAAAAGAAAGAAAAATTTACAAGAAAGAAAGGAAGAAAGAAAAATTTACAAGAAAGAAAGGAAGAAAGAAAAATTTACAAGAAAGAAAGGAAGAAAGAAAAATTTACAAGAAAGAAAGGAAGAAAGAAAAATTTACAAGAAACAAAGGAAGAAAGAAAAATTTACAAGAAAGAAAGAAAGAAAGAAAAATTTACAAGAATGAAAGAAAGAAAGAAAAATTTACAAGAATGAAAGAAAAAGAAATTTACAAGAAAGAAAGAAAAAGAAAGAAAAATTTACAAGAAAGAAAGAAAGAAAAATTTACAAGAAAGAAAGAAAGAAAAATTTACAAGAAAGAAAGAAAAAGAAAGAAAAATTTACAAGAAAGAAAGAAAGAAAAAGAAATTTACAAGAAAGAAAGAAAGAAAAAGAAATTTACAAGAAAGAAAGAAAGAAAAAGAAATTTACAAGAAAGAAAGAAAGAAAAAGAAATTTACAAGAAAGAAAGAAAGAAAAAGAAATTTACAAGAAAGAAAGAAAGAAAAAGAAATTTACAAGAAAGAAAGAAAGAAAAAGAAATTTACAAGAAAGAAAGAAAGAAAAAGAAATTTACAAGAAAGAAAGAAAGAAAAAAAAATTTACAAGAAAGAAAGAAAGAAAAAGAAATTTACAAGAAAGAAAGAAAGAAAAAGAAATTTACAAGAAAGAAAGAAAGAAAAAGAAATTTACAAGAAAGAAAGAAAGAAAAAGAAATTTACAAGAAAGAAAGAAGAAAGAGAAATTTACCAGAAAGAAAAAAGAAAGAGAAATTTACAAGAAAGAAAAAAGAAAGAGAAATTTACAAGAAAGAAAAAAGAAAGAGAAATTTACAAGAAAGAAAAAAGAAAGAGAAATTTACAAGAAAGAAAAAAGAAAGAGAAATTTACAAGAAAGAAAGAAAGAAAGAGAAATTTACAAGAAAGAAAGAAAGAGAAATTTACAAGAAAGAAAGAAAGAAAGAGAATTTACAAGAAAGAAAGAAAGAAAGAGAAATTTACAAGAAAGAAAGAAAGAAAGAGAAATTTACAAGAAAGAAAGAGAAAAACCTGCAAGAAAGAACGAACGAAAGAAAGGAAGGAAAAAGAATGAGAAATAATCTGGTCGGAGACGAAAATAAATAGTCAAGAAAGAAAGAAAAAGTAAAGAAAAACTGAGAGAAAAAGGAAAAAGAAAGAAAGAAAAAAGAAATAAATAAAGAAAGATGGCAAAACTTGAAAGAAAGAAAGAAAATGAAAGAGAAATAATCTATAATTTTTCCTTTATTTATTTTCATTTTTCAAATCTCTACTAAAAGAAGTGTTTGACTCTAACAACGCAAAAGGCCTATTTTTCTTTATTTTCATTTGGGTTTTGACCAGCAGTGGATTTTTCGTTGCGTTCTGTCCGAAGACAGAAACAAAATTCAGAAATAATATATCTTCTATTATTTTTTTTTTCGCCCGAGACCAAATACTACACTGACCGCCACCATGCTAGCACTATGTGACACACGGTCAGTTTAATGTGAGGAATCCTACTCGTGCACCCGGTGCCAGGTGCAAAAATAGCCCTACCTTCTACACCCCCCCCCCCCCAAAAAAAAAACTCATCGGAATACAGAAGAAATGTCAGTGACATTTCTGTAGCATGTATGGTCAGAGGTCAGCGTTCAGATTTGCCGTAACGACCCTCAAAACACACTGGCTGTAAAATTTATATCCTAAAATGGCAACTTGTGCATGTCTCGTGACACTGGACGCAACAAAAAGATATGCATGCTTTGAAATCACTGGACCGTAATCGACTAACCTACATTTCAGTAGAAAAGCGACCGCGTGAGGACAATCATACCCAACCAACAACAACAACAACAACAGCTTTAATATTATTAACAACAATAAAATTCCAGCTGAAAAGGCGAACCACATTTACAGTTGTTAGAATGAAGCGGTTAATTCATACGGAATTCGTCGGTGAACACTGCTATTAATAGCAATAAGCATTTTTATCATTCGTACGAGCATTGAATACTGCTGCCATATCCGGTTTAGTGCTCCTGCTCTATATCTCGAGATTCTTGACAAATTTCAAAGAAGGATCTGTAATATAATCGGTCCTGATCTGGCATCTCGACGAGAGGTGGATTCTATCCGTCTTTTCTACAAATATTTTCATGGCAATTCTTCCGAAGAGGTTTTTCTCTTAGTGCTTCGACTGCATGAATTTATTGGAAATAAAACCTTTTGCCAACACAATGACATAGTCACATACATCGGTTAAGTGCCATACATGATACACGCTTGGGCGATCATGTCTCTTTCGATTCATGAGACGAGGTAGAAGTTCCCGCAGTAGGCTGCCGTTTCTTTATGACTGGTTGCCAAGCAGGGCTATAGGACCCATTCTCATTATATTCACTTACGCACAAATACCCTTAGGAACCTCTTCTTTCCCAGCTATGGGTTAATTAGTAAGAGTTGTATCAGTAGAACAATTATTATCTAAAAAAAAAAAAATAATAAAACTCCGTTCAAAATATTTAGATGTCCGCATTAAATAACACATCAAGCTTGGTCAATACCTAGATGGGTGATTTCCTGGGAGTACCAGGTGTTGTAAGCTTGGATGTGTAGGTGGTGTAATGTATAATGGCTCGGAATTATTAATCGGGGAGCCGATTTCCCGTATGATCACCGAAGTTGAGCAACGTCGAGCCTGGTCAGTATCTAGATGGGTGACTTCCTGGGAGTACCAGGTGTTGTAAGCTTGGATGTGTAGGTGGTGTAATGTATAATGGCTCGGAATTATTAATCGGGGAGCCGATTTCCCGTATGATCACCGAAGTTGAGCAACGTCGAGCCTGGTCAGTATCTAGATGGGTGACTTCCTGGGAGTACCAGGTGTTGTAAGCTTGGATGTGTAGGTGGTGTAATGTATAATGGCTCGGAATTATTAATCGGGGAGCCGATTTCCCGTATGATCACCGAAGTTGAGCAACGTCGAGCCTGGTCAGTATCTAGATGGGTGACTTCCTGGGAGTACCAGGTGTTGTAAGCTTGGATGTGTAGGTGGTGTAATGTATAATGGCTCGGAATTATTAATCGGGGAGCCGATTTCCCGTATGATCACCGAAGTTGAGCAACGTCGAGCCTGGTCAGTATCTAGATGGGTGACTTCCTGGGAGTACCAGGTGTTGTAAGCTTGGATGTGTAGGTGGTGTAATGTATAATGGCTCGGAATTATTAATCGGGGAGCCGATTTCCCGTATGATCACCGAAGTTGAGCAACGTCGAGCCTGGTCAGTATCTAGATGGGTGACTTCCTGGGAGTACCAGGTGTTGTAAGCTTGGATGTGTAGGTGGTGTAATGTATAATGGCTCGGAATTATTAATCGGGGAGCCGATTTCCCGTATGATCACCGAAGTTGAGCAACGTCGAGCCTGGTCAGTATCTAGATGGGTGACTTCCTGGGAGTACCAGGTGTTGTAAGCTTGGATGTGTAGGTGGTGTAATGTATAATGGCTCGGAATTATTAATCGGGGAGCCGATTTCCCGTATGATCACCGAAGTTGAGCAACGTCGAGCCTGGTCAGTATCTAGATGGGTGACTTCCTGGGAGTACCAGGTGTTGTAAGCTTGGATGTGTAGGTGGTGTAATGTATAATGGCTCGGAATTATTAATCGGGGAGCCGATTTCCCGTATGATCACCGAAGTTGAGCAACGTCGAGCCTGGTCAGTATCTAGATGGGTGACCGGTTATGGAATACCAGGTGCTGTAAGCTTGGATGTGCTGGTGGTGTAATGGATAATGGCTCGGAATTATTAATCGGGGAGCCGATTTCCCGTATGATCACCGAAGTTGAGCAACGTCGAGCCTGGTCAGTATCTAGATGGGTGACCGGTTATGGAATACCAGGTGCTGTAAGCTTGGATGTGTAGGTGGTGTAATGTATAATGGCTCGGAATTATTAATCGGGGAGCCGATTTCCCGTATGATCACCGAAGTTGAGCAACGTCGAGCCTGGTCAGTATCTAGATGGGTGACCGGTTATGGAATACCAGGTGCTGTAAGCTTGGATGTGCTGGTGGTGTAATGGATAATGGCTCGGAATTATTAATCGGGAGCCGAGTTCCGATTCCAGTTAGGTTCATTATATTCACTTGCGCGCAAATATCCTTAGGAAAGTTATGACCCCCCCACCCCACCCAAAAAAAAGATAACAAGGCAGACATATGTGGTATAAAACACTTTAAACACACTCGTAATTCATAGTAAGACATCTGACCATTACCGCTTTGCTTGGGGTGAAATTATTTTAAAAAATTTATCTGTATTGTATATGCATCTGTTACTCACGGGAGCCTATGGCGTCTATTATGATAACTAGTTATTCCCTGTTGCAGGCACATGCTCAGGCAGATTGGTATTTTTTAACAACTACTCTTTAATTCCTGTTCTTTTATTGTTTTTATCCTTAACAATATTTTTAATATTCTCTTAGACTCAGTAACGATTTGCGTCTTAAGGGCTTTGTTGACTTGTATATTGTATAGACACCCGTCACTCACTGGAGACTATGGAGTATATTAGGATAGCTAGCTATTCCCTGTTGCAGACGCCTGCTCAGGCAGATTTATATTTGTTCAAAACCGACAGAGCCAACCTACGGTTCATACTGAAACTATGATAAGCGGATCATGGGTACAGTTTCTGGGTGATAGCACATAACCTGGCGCGATCAGTAGCTGAACAAGGCCAAAACGCTCAAAAACCTCGGTCACGATGACTGGTGACTTCCAGTCAGCAGAACCATACGAGCCGTTTCGTCTACCCAATTTCATTCGCAAGGTTTGCAAGGGTTTACCGGCAAGTTACTTCCCAACAGCGCCACATGCTTCGTGCGTCTCCCACGGTCGATGGCATCAAGAAGTGATCTTCTTGACAGATTCGAACCTGGATTTCATTGATGGAACACAAAACGTTGTAACTCCTAATCAGGTTATATGTTTTATTAAATAGAATCGAAATAGAATGCCTGTTGAGCCGTTTCGTAGATTTTATTTTATGACCAACGATGGTCAAAAGTACTCGAAACAAACATTACACACAATTTCGGCAAGTTCCTTGGCAATATTCTACTTGATATCATTTTATGTCTAATCAAGAGTCACCAGACATTCCGTGTCTGTTCTATTTAATATGTTTAAACGAAGGATTGCTTCATTCATATATATATATATATATATATATATATATATATATATATATATATGTATGTAAATAAATATATATAAATATTTAAAGATATTTTTGTAGGTACAAAAGTTTATAACTGAAATGAAGGTGTTA
>OZ038519.1:53090704-53103204 GCA_964036315.1 Acanthosepion esculentum | reverse complement strand
TATTGTCTGTGATGGACATTACTCCAAGGACGCGTACGAATATTGTAACGTTGCACGAACACACTGGTAAGCCTTACCACTGAGCAAATCAAAGTACTACAGGCTGGCCTGGAAACTCTCCTGATTTTTTTTTAATCGGTATCACCACAAACAAGGTAGTACAACCACTAAGACAAGGGGTTACAGTTTGTGGAGGAATTATGAACAGAAACATTAGTAATGAGTAGAAGGAGAAAAGAGTAATCAGGGGGGACAGTAGATAGCGATTGACATTGTATTTAAATGTTTGTAGATTAACCTTGGCTTGAAAGAATGGAGCCGAAAGGGAGTTCCACAGAGAAGTGAGAGAGAAGAAACTATTAGCATAGAAGTTACGGTTACATCTAGCCAGCACAATTGTAAATTGATGAGATCTTGCCGCCGGTTTAGTACTGCGCTTAAATTCAAAAAGTCTTGGTACCATTGGCGAAGAGCTCGTCCGAACAATTACCATGAAAGTATTTATAAAAAAAGGCATAGAGAGGCAACTTACGGCCGATCCGCCAGCAAAACCTGCACCGGATTTGAAATAGGCATTTTCGTCGCCGCCTTTGTCGTTCTGTTGCTAATCTTTATCTTCCGAGAGATATTTTCATTTCACTGTTATATTAAACACATAAAAATGTATTATATAATAATAATTCTAGACCAATAAAAACTAAAATACCAAATGCACAAAAATCATCATCAAAACATAACTATTAATGTGTATTTATATATTTCCTGTTCCATCCGTAGCAGGAAAGTGGGTAAATCAACTTAAGTTATTAAATTTGACTAATTAATTTCCTTAGTCGTTTTAATAATCTATACAAATAAAAGATTTATCTGTATTTAGACAAACTTACTTCCCGAGCAGAATGAACCTTTTAATTAGTTCCTTTACTCCTACGTTTCTTAGATAGCAGTCTTATTTGTTCAAGCCTTTCATGTGAGGTACTCAGATAATTTTATCTCTTGCTTGAACTTGGTCTTGAAATAGGCATTATCGCCACCGTCTTTGTCGTTCTGTTACTAATCCTTATCTTCCAAGCGATATTTAGACAAATTTACTTCCCGAGCAGAATGAACAGTTTAATCAGATCCTTGATCTTGAAATAGGCATTGTCGTCACCGTTTTTGTCGTTCTACTGCTAATCTTTTTCTTCCGAGAGATATTTCCATTTCACTGCTATATTAAACACATAAAACTGTATTATATAATAATAATAATAATAATAATAATAATAATGATAATTCTAATCCAATAAGAAATAAAATATCAAATGTATCAAAATCAGTAAAAACCAAAATCATCATCCAAACATAATTATTAATGTATATTGATATATTTCCTGTTCCATCCGTAGCAGGAAAGGGGGTAAATCAACTTAAGTTAGTAAATTTGATTAATTAATTTCCTTAGTCGTTTTAATAATCTATACAAATAAAATATTTATCTGCATTTAGACAAACTTACTTCCCGAGCAGAATGAACCGTTTACTCAGTTCCTTTACTCCTACGTTTCTTAGATAGCAGTCTTATTTGTTCAAGCCTTTCATGTGAGGTACTCAGATAATTTTGTCTCTTGAGCGATCGTCTTGCTTGAACTTGGTCTTGAAATAGGCATTGTTGTCACCGTCTTTTTCGTTCTGTTGCTAATCTTTTTCTTCCGAGAGATATTTCCATTTCACTGCTATATTAAACACATAAAACTGTATTATATAATAATAATAATATATATGGATTTATATTATACATATAAAACGCGCAAAGATACTGAACAAAAAAAAATGAATTATATAATAATAATAATACTAGGAGTATTCTATGAATTATAAACATTGGCTTTAGTATTGATAACCCTATGTAAATCCGACCTCGTTCTACATTCCACATACGATTTGGCTTGGTTGATTTTGTTTAGCGGCATATCAACATCTCTATGGGTTATTTAATGCCGAATTCTAAACATTTTGAACACAATTTTATGGACTCAACTGCAGATAAAATGTATTGTTGGTCATTTTTTTTATATAAAAATGTATTTTTATACTTTCATACTATTTTGTTTTTGTTTGGAAGGGGGTTATCATTTGCTCGTAGCTGGGGCCCCAAACAGGTGCTACTACTCCGGCTCAGGTTGGAACTGGAAACAACAACAATTAAGAGGTGGTTCCAGTCAGTTCCGTTCTGTGCCATGCAGAATACACGCTCAGGCGATCATGCATCTTTCGATACATGACTGACGAGGCAGATTTTTGCCTCAGTAGGTTGCCATTTCTTTCTGCGGTAGACCAGTTGTCATCGAAGGCTATAGAACCCGATCCGTCCTGCAATTTACCCATAGCTGGAAGGGGAGAATTAGAGGATTCATACCTTTCCCAAGGGTATTAGCACGGAAGTGAATGTAATGGATTCGACTGGAATTCGAACTCGGCTCTCTGATTCCTCAATCCGAGCCGCTACAGTGCCTCCATGTAATTACTGATAAAAAAAAAACGACAGAAACGCTATGGAAACATACTTGGATATGAGGCAGAATGCACAGATACTACATTCTGATCATTGACAGAAGCACTACGGAAACATACTTGGATATGAAGAAGAACTGCACAGATACTACATTCTGAACCTTGACAGAAGCACTACGGAAACATACTTGGATATGAGGCCGAACTGCGCAGATACTACATTCTGATCTTCAAAGGAAACACTAATGAGAGTTACTTGGATATGAGATCAGTCAGTTATTTGCCATGCATGATACACACTTATGCAATCATGTATCTTTCGATACATGACAAAGCAGTTTTTTTCCCACAGGAGGTTGCCATTTCTTTCTTCGGTAGACCAGTTGCCATCGAAGGCTATAGAATCCACCCTGTCCTGCTATTTACCCATAGATATGGGGAGAAGAAGAGGATTCATAACTTACCCGAGGGTATTAGCATGTAAGTAAATGTAATGGATTCGACTGGAATTCGAACTCGGCTCTGATTCCTCAATCCAAGCCGCAGGTGGTTCCACGCACCTTAAAACCTCCAATATCCCGATCAGCGGCCACATAAGAGATGTGACAGGTAAAATACGTAATATCTTAATATTTATTTGCTAGCCGGTCACAATTTTTTCACGGTACAGATCCGGCTAATGTCTGGCTGACAGTAAGTAATTGCGTTTAGTATGTCAAGCAACAGCACGACTAAGCATGAAAGACTACCTATGGGTAATAATTAAGTCTCTAATGATTGTAGTAAAATTTAAAACTGCAATTATTTACATTTATTCTGTAAATTGCTTCACGGAATAGATACGGCCCACGGGCCATAAATTGCTTACCCCCTGATCTAATTAGACAGGCGGTGCCGCCAAGTCGCAGTGTCTACCTTTTTCCAGGTTTTACCTAATAACAATAATCATAGTAAATGAATATTTCAACATCATCATCATCAACGCCATAAGAAGAATCTCTATCCTTTCCACTCTTCCTTTACGTAATTATTATCATTCAGAATTGATTTAGATTTTACAAGTACTCAGTTTGCAGTGGTAGGCCTGTAATAGCCAATGTCATGAAGCCGAGGGACTGATTAGTCAATTGATGAGAATTAAATCAGAATATTTTAGATGCTAGTAAATTTTCACTATTGTCCTCATCTTTGTTGCCATATTTATCACAACGTTTCGACCGTTGTATGCTCCGGCCTTCTTCAGGTGGTTGGAATGTCGAACTGAACCCTCTATTTCGCTCGCTGGGGTAGACTGTTCTCGTCCCACGTGCCATGTCTAACGGATGACAGTTATCAGTTATCTCCAGTTAATTCCTCTCACCAAGTTCTCAACTGCCTTAACCAGGTATTGAACTCACAACTCTTTGGGTCCCGTCACTGGATATAACCAACGTCTTTATCCACTGTGCCATGTGTCCTTTAATGATAAAGGCGTTGCTTAAATCCAGTGACAGGACCACGTCGAAGTACCCAAACGATTTTCTAAACGTAGCTTAGATGTGCCACAAGGCCAAAAGTATGGAGCACTCAGTTAGAATCGAACTCACTTTTCAGTAGAAATTTATGTAGCGAGACAAGTTTGCTAACCATTACACCACATCGAAGTACCCTTACGATTTTCTAAGCGTAGCTTAGATGTGGCACAAGGCCAAAATTATGGTGCACTCAGTGAAGATTAAACTCACTACTCAGTCGTAATTGATCTAATTGTTGAGGGATCTCCCCTTTTTACACAAATGGACTCACCCAGGGTATACATATACTACTGCCAGTGAAAACCCTAAAGTAGGAGTAGAGTCGGTCGGTAGAATAACGTAGCGGCAAGAGCCATAGTAACGAGCACTTAGACTCAGTAAGTAGTCATACAGCGATACGTCGATACCAAAGACTATATATATATTTTTCTACTAACCCCGCATTCTTGGAACTACTAACCTGTATTACCAGTTTGTATTATTACGTTAATACATTTATTTTCCTATATTCATTCTTGGCGTTTGTTATTATTTGATACCGGATTTCATCCCGGAATCCACAACACTAATGAATCAAGTTTGCTAAGCATTACACCACGCTGAGGTGCCCAAATTGGGATTTTCTGACATGTGGCACAAGGCCGAAAGTGCGGAGCACCCAGGGAGGCTCAAACTCACTACTCAGTCGTAATTGATCCAGCTGGACAAGCTTGCTGACCATTACACCACGTTGAATACTGGACGCTATAGCCTTGGTTGGCAACTAGTATAAGAGAAGATCAACTTAATTCAAACCTGGTGAGAGATGGGCTCCGTCAGACTATCTTAGCCAAGATAAAATACGGATGCTATGATTGTAGTAAATGTGGTGCCCCTTATGGTTTACGAGACTCGTGACTTGTGAATTTGGTCGCCTAGCAACCAATCCAGAAGATAATCTTTAATTTCAAACCGGACGAAACTATCTTAAAAGCGTGTATGCATGCGGCTGGAAATCATCTGTGAATCCAAATTGCCACTGAAACTCTTCCTATGGATGTGAACGTCCGAATGATTATTACGGATACTTATTTTAAAATCTCTGCGACAAATAAGCAATAGAAAGACCTATTCTTTGTTTTCACTAGGTGCAAATGTCATCACAGGTTCGGTCTTAAAGACAACTCTTACCTTTTTGAAAAATAAACACAAAAAGAATTCTTCTGCGCAACGCGATTTTGAATATATTTTCTGAAATTTTTATTTGATAAAGCATCATTAGATATTCTTAATATTTGGCTAACAATTCTTTCATCTTCATTTCAATTGCTTTCTTTCCACTAGTAGTATTAGTAGTAGTAATATTCTCTGCCATTTTGATTAGATGAAGCATTGTCAAGCATTCTTCATTTTGGACTAGGATTTCTTTCATCTTCATTTCAATTGCTTTCTTTCCACTAGTAGCATTAGTAGTAGCAATATTACCTGGAATTTTAATCAGATGTAGCATTGTCAGGCAATCTTCATTTTCGACTAAGATTTCTTTCATCTTTATTTTAATTGCTTTCTTTCCACTAGTAATACATTTTTAATCTTTTCACTGTAAGCAAAGCAATAAAGCCACTAAAACGCAAAAAGTCACTTAGTGTGAAAGAATATGAGAAAAAGAAAACACTATTAAGGAGAAAGGACAATAAAAGAACAGGTATTAAGACTGACGATAACAATTGTACTTAAATTTTTAAAGGCTAAAGTCGACGGAAAAGCAAGAAACTGGAAGATAGTTCCACAGGGGAGAAGTGCGAGAGATGAAAATGTTAGCATGAAACTTTCGGTGACATACAAACATTTCAATAGTAAAATTCATATAGTCTAGATAACAAAGAGGAAAGCTCGTCAGAACAATTAGCATGAATATACAGTAGAATCCCTCATATCCGGAATCCCATATATCCAGACATGATTTTGATGTGTACATTTGAACTATTTGGATGATATGAAACTGATTTGAAATTTCTGTTTTTCAGGAATTTTACTTTGGATAATTGCTTATGCTTATTTCCCCCTCGTGGCTTGTATTGGTGCAAAAGATGATGGGAATAAGAGGAAAAGAACAACTTTGGAGTTATCGCAAAGAGTGGAAATTTTAAACAGACTAGACAAGGGTGAAAGTTCGTCGTAACTAATGGCTGAGTTCAACATAGGAAAGTCAACATTGTATAATATAAAATCTTCCAAAGAAACTATTCTCCAGCGTCCACACTGTCACAACGAACAAGGAAATAAAAAAAAACATGATTGTGATCAAACATGGACTGAATTTGAAAAAGCTATTGAAAAGGCTGTCAGTTTTATGGAAAGAAATCTTGCATTCAGCTATGACAATTACAATAACGCACGCAGAGTTAAAAAGTGTTTTCCGTTTAAAAAATTACAAGAACAAAAGCAAAACGAAATGCGGAAAAAGTTGAGAATGACATTAGAAGAGAAAGAATCATCATGCAACAACGATTAAAAAATCCTCGTTACATTATTTGTTTTGCATACGTGGCATACTTAATTTAATGAATTTTCATTAACATTACATAATTTATTTCTTTTTCCTTAAAATCAATTCCGTTTTATTTCACTCACCATTAGCTTATTTTGTTTACATTGAAAATAAGTGTTAAACCTGATTTCAGTTCTTTCATTTTAATTACCGCTCATATCCTGACTTTGTAACCAATTCTTCAAAGCCTTCTTCGTCCGATTGTCTGTATTTATAGATAATGCGCAGGGAACCTAGGTTACGTTATATTATATGAATTTTTTATAAGATGAAGCATTGTCAAGCATTTGTCATTTTTGACAAGTGTTTCTTTCGTCTTAATTTCACTTTCAAGGGAATCGCCTTTGACTGATCAAAGTATTACACTTTGTTTTCTACTCATCACGGAGCGAAGAGCTCAATAGTTGTCATGAAAAGCAACTTAAATATGTCAACAACAAAAAATACTTTCACTAAAAATAAAATATAGATATTTTTAGCGCAAACTTAGAAAAAAAAACTGAAAATGTCTTTTCAATCCCCTTGTGTTTTGCCAATCACCAAGCTATAAACTACATGCTTTGCTGTCCCACATACACGTATAAAATTCACATAAGCATATATACATACACGCGAAAAGGCAGAGAATCACGCAGAACGAATTCTGAATCGGTCACGCATGCGCATAACATTCGAGCAAGCCATGGCAGACGAGATAATATATTACAATTCGTTTGAGTTTACAGAAGACAGCCAAGAGTAAATGTTACGCACGTTTGAATGGATTTTATTTCTTTTAAGTGTATTTTTGTTTTAATTTTATAGTTTTATAGTAGAGATCTCTCACGGCTCGTGTCTTCTTTCGCAGAACGGGTCAGTCATACGCCATTCACAAATGAGTAACTGTATGATGACCTCATTCAAGCAAGACCAACAACGCCCTGTTTCACTCGTGTGAAAAATAACAGAATTATAGGCAAATCTTTTTTCTTCTTCATAATAATGACACAACTCAGAGGGGGAATAAAGGAAAGCAACACGAAAACAAGGGAGATTTATTACTAGTCGATTACTGTTCCATAAACAAACCAACAAATTGCTAAAAATAAAAGCGATCATCAAAGAACCTATTCGGGCAGATTTTTTTTTTTTTAAAGTTCACCGAATACAAGGCTCAAGAGCCACTCAGAGTAGAGTTTTACTGAATGTGATATAAACCTAAAAGGCGGTGGTAAAATGGAATATTATGAGTATATGGCGGATAGACAACGACTGACCCTAGACTTAAAGTGATTAAGATTGTAGCGTTCAAGCCGCGTGAGAGTCTGTTCGACAAAATAAAGGTTCTTGGAAATAAAAATAAAAAAACTTTCGGAGTTGAACCCCTTTTTTTATTATGGAATACCAGAGAATGGGGATGCTTAAACTCTGTGAACGTAGACGGTGGGTATAGGCTGTAGAAAGGTCTGAGGTGGTGCAACTAAAGAATTAAGTTTATTGGAATATTTACCATAGAAATAGAGAAGTAATGGGTAGTGGCTCGGATTGAGGAATCGGAGAGCCGAGTTCGAATTCCAGTCGGATCCATTACATTCACTTACATGCTAATACCCTTGAGAAAGGGTATAAATCCTCTTCTTCTTATCCACCCCAGCTATGGGTAAATAGCAGGACAGATTGGGTTCTAAAGCCATGAAAAGGAGAAGGGAAAACTGAATTCAAAACCGGCCTCGGCTCTATTAGGCCCCGTCAGGCTACGGGGCTCCCTTCTCGTTAGTGAACCTACTTAGGGAGCCCTTCTCCAACTTCTCTCTCTTTATTTGAAAAAAAAAAATGAAGACGATACAAATAGGTTTGCCTGTTAGGGGAAAGAGACTGCTGAGTGGAAAATAGGCCACCACTCACAAGGCTTTGTAAACTCTTGAATTCTTACAAGGCTGGAAAGTAGACATTATGGAGCTCCTGACCAGATATGGCAGCAATACTATTTACATTATTCGACTATTGTCCTCATCTTTGTCTCCATATTTATTATAACGTTTCGACCGTTGTACGGTCCGGCCTTCTTCAGGTAGTTGGAATGTCAAACTGAAGCCTTTATTTCGCTCCCTGGGGTAGACTGTTCTAGTCCCACGTGCCTTGTTTAATGGATGTCACTTATCAGTTATCTCTTGTTAATTCCCCTCACCAAGTTCTCCACTGTCTCACTCGGACATGGCAGAGTGGATAAAGGCGTTGGTTAGATCCAGTGACAGAATCCAAAGAGGGTGAGATCAATACCCGGTTAAAGCAGTGGAGAACTTGGAGAGGAGTATTGACAGGGACCAAACAGGTGAAAGTCTGAAGGGGCAAGGTCTGGGCTGTAAGGGGGATGAGTGAGCAGTTCCCAGCCCAGCTCGTTGATGGTCTGTACCGTTTGGGCTACTGTGTGAGGCCTTGCGTTGTCATTATGCAAGATGACTCCTTCTGACTGATGACCCCTCTGTTTGTCCCAACAGATAAGCTCAAAGTCCTTGCAATGTCATCCACTGTCACCCTTCGGTCAGACTGAATGCGGTCATTGACTGATTCGATCACCTCAGGAGACCTCACTTCTGAAGGCTTCCCAGGCCTGTCTTCATCCTCAATACTACTCTGTCCTTCTTTAAACAATTTAGCACACTTGTAGACATTTTTTGGCTGAAACATGTGGCACCATACAAAGTTGACATTCTCCTATGAATTTCAACTGGTTTTCACCCTTCAGCAACCAAAAACTTGATAACTGACCGCTGTTCAATCCTGGAGCATGCTTCTTGTTCGGCTATCTTTGTTAATCGCCAAAACTCTGAAAGTTTTTTTTTAATCTGCAAAAGAAATTAAATCCATGTGAAAAAGTTGTAAAACAAAAAAATAAAAATAAAAAAGAATAACCTTTTATCTGTATTAGAAGTCCTTATACCGAAAAATTCAACATATTTATTGAATGACCCTCGTATATATATATATATATATATATATATATATATATATATATATATATATATATGTGTGTGTGTGTGTGTGTGAACATAGAAGTCAACACTTAGAGACGACAGTCTGTTTCATGCTAGATGCAATCCTCAGGCCACGAGTATAGCCTTTCTCTTGAATAGTCTTCATTGCTCACAACTTCAGTCCATGGTATCCTCATCATACCTCTGTAGAACCATTTCTCTGAGGCCTTAAATCTCGTCTCCTTTTCATCGGTAAGAAAACTGTCCAGTATTATATAGCAGTTCAGTAATCGTTCTTTGTTTCAAACGAACATGTCTTGTTTCTTAATACTTTGTTTAGCTTTTGGAAGACATGTTTGCTTTTCAATGCAACTTCGGATTTCGGTGCCACTTTTTCTGGTATCTGTTAAAACACTTGTCAGACATTTAACCTTTTGTACTTGTAATAAATATTTAATATCGATCCTCCAATATGGCAGTGAATCCTGATGTGGTTCTACAAAAGGATGCTGAGAATACCATGTAAGCAAAGGAGTCTCAATGAAAACGGAAACAAAATGGACATTTATCCGCAGAATCAGAAAGAGGCAATTGAAATTTCTTCGACCCATAATGAGGAAGAAATGTTTGGAGAATTTGACACTACCAGGGTGAAGGTAAAAGGGACAGTGTTATCCAGCGGTCCACTTATCTGACGAGCTTATGTGAATGGATGACGGAACGCGGTGTAGGGTAAAGGGACAAAAGTTACCAAGAGCTACGAGACAAAGGAAGTTGTGGAGAGCCATGATCACCCACAACCTGAAGAGACACGAGACACAGAATAAGATTTATCTTTATTTTTATCTCTTCTTATTAACCTATTTTTTTGTTTAAATTATTGCAATGAAATACAGCTATAAAATATAAGTTTTCCACATACCACAACTGTCTATGCATTTTCGCCAGCGACAAGCAAGAGCTTACATGTTGCGCTCGTAAAGATCTGTACCAACGAAGGCGACCCACATTTTTTTTTTAACACCGGCATTAAAAACGCCGTTGTCAGGAAAGTCTCGTTCGTATAGATATTTCGTCGACCCAAGCAAATTCGAACTATCCTGGGAAGAATGATACTGTAGATCAAAACTACCAGATTTTTATCCCCTCGTATCTCTCCAATCTCCACCAACAATTACTAATCGCATCGAAGATTAAAATATCGATAATAAGTTGCAACTTATTTCATATATGAATGAAACTAAAAAAAAAAAATCATTATGCTGTACTTAAAACGTATAAGCACAGAACCCACACGTTTAAAAAATTGAACAAAAATGAAAACGACATGTTATGACGAGTAAGTTTTCTATTATTATTTCACCAAAAGCAAGACAATAAAGCCACTAAGACGCAAAGGGATTATTGAGTGTTAGAGAATATGGGAAAATCTACTACTAAGGTGAGAGAACAATAAAAGAAAAGGAATTAAGAAAACAGAAGATAATGATTGACATATATATATATATATATATATATATATATATATATATATATACACATATATATATATATATATATATATATATATATACATATATATATATATATATACATATATATATTATATAGATACATATATATATTATATAGATACATATATAGATACAAATATATATATAAGTGGACATGGAAGTCAGCACTTAGAGGCGACAGTGTTTCATGCTAGTGCAATCGTCAGGCAACTAGTGCTGTTATTTGTCTCGGCTATTTATATATAAGGGTCAGTGGTGCATTATCGGTAGTCTATTTTGGCGGTTACTTTTACCGGAAGTCGCTTATTTGTTTATTTATTTATGTCAAATTATTTTGCTTGTTTTTTTTTTTTTTTTTTTTTAATTTTATTTTTATTTTTTGTCTTATATATTTATTTATTTATTTTTTATTTTGATCGGTGTTTTTTTTGTTAACGTAGTAAAAATTTGTTTATATAGCTTATTGTTGGTAGTCTATTTTGGCGGTTACTTTTACCGGAAGTCGCTTATTTGTTTATTTATTTATGTCAAATTATTTTGCTTGTTTTTTTGTTTGTTTTTTTTAATTTTATTTTTATTTTTTGTCTTATATATTTATTTTTATTTTGATCGGTGTTTTTTTGTTAACGTAGTAAAAATTTGTTTATATAGCTTATTGTTGGTAGTCTACGATGGCGGTCATTTACCGGAAGTCGGATGTTTGCTTATTTATTTGGGTCAAATTGTTTTGCTCGTTTTTATTTATTTTCATTTTTATTTTTTAACTTATATATTTGTTTATTTGTCATGATAAAATACATTAACCCCGAATCCGTTAATGAATGGTATGATCCTTGTTTATAAATTCCGGTTTTATCAGGTCTTTTTTTACTACTAGCTTAGCTTTCAATCGTTTCATACGATCATCCTCAGGTAGGGAAATAGGTAAGTTTTTTTTACATCCATGTAATAATAGGACATCGAAAGATAAAGTGATAAAATCATGATCAGGGGTGAATTGCTAAGACAAAAAATTAATCATAATATGATTATCATACAATTAATTATAATATATATATATATATATGATTAAAACGAAATATGATTCGTGCATGCTTCTTATAAAATGTAGCTTTAATTGGTCGGTTAATAAAATTTTAGGATAAAAAACAACAAAATGTTACTAATATTGGTAATAAGATTTATGAACAGTCATCTTTGAACAATCAGATGTCAGTTTACCTGGAAAGAAACAATGCAGTTATTAATAAGAAGAGTTGAAATTAATGCACGGAAGATTTCACAGCTCTACCACCAATTTTTCATAGTCAGGCTTTTCAGAGCACCCTCATATATGCTTATCTGTATCTTGTGCGTCCTGTACGTCAGACTTGTGCTCTTTGTACCATTCAAAATTGGTTATAAAATACCCCAAAATAGACCCCTTGGTTTGGCCCACACAATCACTGAATCTCAATTTAATCGAACATTTATGGCGCATCACAAACTAGACTAG
>OZ038519.1:53009566-53078004 GCA_964036315.1 Acanthosepion esculentum | reverse complement strand
TATAATACACATATATATATATATAATACACATATATATATATATATATATATATATAATACAGATCTTCCACATCTTTTTCTCACGCACCTCCCGACAGTGGAACTCCCATTCCTCCTATTTGCTTCCTTGATAGCTATAACCTCCAAAACATTAAATGTAATGTCAATCGACATCTTTTGATGCCTTGATCTTGATATCCGTCCTTTTCGTTATCCTTTTTCAAACACTCCTCATTACTTTCTCTCTCTCTCTCTCTGTATACACATATATATATATAATACACAGACATATATATATATATATATATGTGTATTATATATATATGTGTATTATATATATATATATATATATGTGTATTATATATATATATATATATGTATTATATATATATATATATATATGTGTGTATTATATATATATATATATATCTGTATTATATATATATATATATATGTGTGTATTATATATATATATATATGTGTGTATTATATATATATATATATATATATGTGTATTATATATATATATATATATGTGTGTATTATATATATATATATGTGTATTATATATATATATATATATGTATTATATATATATATATATATATATATATGTATGTATAAAATTAATTCTAGTTTTAAGGTATGCTATATTTAAGGCTTAAAGTGCACAGGCCTGACGATTGCGTTTAGTATGTGAAGAAAAATTAAATATATATTTTTTTTATATATTTTAGCTATGCCATTGTACGTCTAACACCATTCCATTATCACCAGCACTATTTTCTGTGAGAGTTTCTCGGACATTCAGGTCGGTAAATGTTGTTTAATACTGTTTATTATAAACAGAGCATTTACTTAAATACTTGTATCTAAAAAAACAATGTATAAACATAAAATGTCTTAAAATAATTGTCGGACTTTGTCCGTTTTATAATGCGTGACACATTATATATATATATATATATATATATATATATATATATATATATATATATATATATATATATATATATACACACACACACAGACAAAAGTTCATTTTCTCCATCAAGACATTCATAAACAGTATTAAATAAAATTTACCGTCCTGAATGTCCGAGAAATTTTCATAAAAAATATTCATCCTCCGAATGAAACTTTCTCTATGAAAATTTCTCTGACATTCAGGTCGGTAAATTTTATTTAAGGTTCCGTATAGGATACAAGTTCCAATCCTGTCGGAGGACGAATATTTTCTACGAAAATTTCTCGGACATTCAGGCCGGTAAATGTTATTTAATACTGTTTATTATAAACAGAGCATTTGCTTAAATACTTGTATCTATAAAAAGAATGGATAAACATAAAAGTGTCTTTAAATAATTGTCGGATTTTGTCCATTTCATAATGTGCGTGTGTGTATATATATGGTACGATAACATCAGAAACATATATAATTATACTATTATATGTGTGTGTGTGTGTGTGTGTATATATGTCATCTACAGAGACTGTTTCGCAGCTTATCAGTGTGGTAGACGTCCGGTTGCCTCTAGCTAGGATCGAAACCCAACCGAATTGGCGTCAGTCGGGGATTCTACCACTCAGCCGTCGGCGCACGGCAAGGATGAAGGTGAATATAAGCGTATTTATTTTTAGATAAACACACAGTGACTGAGAGAACTCAATTCGATTTAACGAAGAGTCTTGCATTATTAGCCGTAATAGTCACTGTTTACAAACCCACACTTCCTCATCAGGGAGCTCAACCAAAATAAATTTTTCAGGAGCAACATTATATATATATATATATATATATATATATATATATATATATATATATATATATATATACACACACACACACAGAGAAGGTGACCAAAAAAACGGGAATTTTTGAAGTGCGTATTGCCAGACATGAGCAATGACAACATTGCAAGACAGTGACCTTGAGCAAGTAAACATTTCGCCATTTTAGTAACGAGAATGAAATTCACAGTATCCCAGCTGAGAGGTTGCAGCAGTCAATGAGGAATCTCGACAGCGGATTTCAAGAATGCATTCGTACAGGAGGACGTCATTTACAGGACGTAATTTTTAAAAAAATGAAAATTCTATCATTGTTTCTTAAATGGCATGTTTTAAGGTTTCAATTACTATGAATTAAATATTTTCTTCCATCACTCTTGGTTTTATTGGATTGTTAAAAAGTTCCCGTTTTTTGGGGGTCACCCTATATATATATATATATATATATATATATATATATATATATATATATATATTGTGTGTGAATTAAAAACATAATATATAATCGGAGGCATATATCATCTCCGTATGTATGTTTAATCAAGTGTGTAGATTAAATTACATTAATGTTTGGGCAATGATTTTCGCTTTCTCCCTCGAATATGAACTGCGTCATGCCTACCAGTCGACGAGACAGTCCTCAGGCTTTGCAGAATAAAAGTCCACCTTGGTTAATACTTGACTGACCCGAATGTGCGTAATACGAGAGAGTGGGGGGAGCGCTACGAACCTTGTCCGCATTCCAATGCGTATGACCCACATATTTACCCTAGAAATATACATATGAAT
Source organism: Acanthosepion esculentum (assembly GCA_964036315.1). Classification (NCBI taxonomy): domain Eukaryota; kingdom Metazoa; phylum Mollusca; class Cephalopoda; order Sepiida; family Sepiidae; genus Acanthosepion; species Acanthosepion esculentum. The sequence goes on along the minus strand of OZ038519.1, from coordinate 53,075,422 downwards.
TCAGCGTCCCATTCTATACATATCTATACGTTTCAATACGTTTATATCTATAAATTATAGATAGATAGACAGACAGATATGAAGAGACAGAAGAAGAGACGTAGCGAGACAGAAAGAGAAGAAACGGAGCGAGACACAAAGTGGAGAAGAGACGAAGCGAGACACAAAGTGGAGAAGAGACGGAGCGAGACAGAAAGAGAAGAAGAGACGGAGCGAGACAGAAAGAGAAGAAGAGACGGAGCGAGACAGAAAGAGAAGAGACGGAGCGAGACAGAAAGTGGAGAAGAAGAGAGGTAACGAGACAGAAAGAGAAGAAGAGAGGTAACGAGACAGAAAGAGAAGAAGAGAGGTAACGAGACAGAAAGAGAAGAAGAGAGGTAACGAGACAGAAAGAGAAGAAGAGAGGTAACGAGACAGAAAGAGAAGAAGAGAGGTAACGAGACAGAAAGAGAAGAAGAGACAGAGCGAGACAGAAAGTGGAGAAGAGACGGAGCGAGACAGAAAGAGAAGAAGAGACGGAGCGAGACAGAAAGAGAAGAAGAGACGGAGCGAGACAGAAAGAGAAGAAGAGAGGTAACGAGACAGAAAGAGAAGAAGAGACGGAGTGAGACAGAAAGAGAAGAAGAGAGGTAGCGAGACAGAAAGAGAAGAAGAGACGGAGTGAGACAGAAAGTGGAGAAGAGAAGTAGCGAGACAGAAAGAGAAGAAGAGAGGTAACGAGACAGAAAGAGAAGAAGAGAGGTAACGAGACAGAAAGAGAAGAAGAGAGGTAACGAGACAGAAAGAGAAGAAGAGACGGAGCGAGACAGAAAGTGGAGAAGAGACGGAGCGAGACAGAAAGAGAAGAAGAGACGGAGCGAGACAGAAAGAGAAGAAGAGAGGTAACGAGACAGAAAGAGAAGAAGAGAGGTAACGAGACAGAAAGAGAAGAAGAGACAGAGCGAGACAGAAAGTGGAGAAGAGACGGAGCGAGACAGAAAGAGAAGAAGAGACGGAGCGAGACAGAAAGAGAAGAAGAGAGGTAACGAGACAGAAAGAGAAGAAGAGACGGAGTGAGACAGAAAGAGAAGAAGAGAGGTAGCGAGACAGAAAGAGAAGAAGAGACGGAGTGAGACAGAAAGTGGAGAAGAGAAGTAGCGAGACAGAAAGAGAAGAAGAGAGGTAGCGAGACAGAAAGAGAAGAAGAGAGGTAGCGAGACAGAAAGAGAAGAAGAGACGGAGTGAGACAGAAAGAGAAGAAGAGACGGAGTGAGACAGAAAGAGAAGAAGAGAGGTAGCGAGACAGATAGTGAGGAAGAGACGGAGTGAGACAGATAGTGAGGAAGAGACGGAGCGAGACAGATAGATACGAAGGGACACAGCGAGACAGATACGAAGGGACAGAGCGAGACAGACAGATACGAAGGGTCAAAGCGAGATAGATACGAGGGGACTGAGGGAAACAGATAGGAAGAGACTGAGCTAGACAGATACGAAGGGACAGATCGAGACAGATAGATATGAAGGGACACAGCGAGCCAGATAGATACGAAGGGACACAGCGAGCCAGATAGATACGAAGGGACACAGCGAGCCAGATAGATATGTAATGACAGAACGAGACAGATAGTTATGAAGAGACAGTGCGAGACAGATAGATACGAAGTGACAGATATATATATATATATGTGTGTGTGTGTGTGTGTATGTATATATCACAGTCTCTTCATATCGACCTCGGTTTCTTGGTATCTAAGTTTTTTTTATATATATTTACGTAGATCTCTTAGTTTTTTCACATCTAATTTTTTTGATACCTATCTTACTCTTTTCAAATCTATCTGTTTTTTTTATAGATATCTATCTGATAGTTTATGCACATCTATCAAGTTGGATGGATACAAACGGGTCGTGGTCGACTGAAAACAAAGATGAGATATGAGTTAAACAAAGAGAGAAAGAAATTCACAATTTCTTTATTCTGCTTTTATTTCTTTCAATGTCGGCATTATAAAAAATGCAGTCAGAGATATTTTTACACCTTCAATCCAATCGTACCATATATTATGTTTCAACAAAAGAATGCCTATTTTTACATCGAAAGTCTATCTGAACGAGGTACTCCCTTTCTCTCGTCCTGATGTTCCGACCAAGACACGAATGACGTGGTCAAAGTCATTCTTGAAGTAAAAGTTACACTTAAACCTTTAGGTAAGATGCGAATTAGAAAAGGACAGCTGTTTCCGGTGCTTAGGAGTAACTACAGCCTTCCGCCGGAAGTTAAAAGTGGAGAGGGTAGGGGCCTCGCTGAGGCACCCATCTGCAAACGAAGTTTCCCAACACGAGTACAATGGGCGGACATGATTTGAAAGTTCACAACTCGACACACACAGGCGCATGAAAGGTTGTATGGTATTTTGCCTCCCTCTCTCACGTTCTATATCTCTCTTTCACACAAACGTACACGCGTGCCGTAATGCCCTTGCCGAGACTGAGCGTGTTTATATCTGTTCATTAACTATCTCTGTTCATGATCTATCAATATACCACAGTTTCTTCATTATCTATTTTAGTATCGCATTTTGTTCATTATCTATCTTTCTAGGATAGATAGATAGTTAGGAAACAGACTTAGAGAAATAGATAGATGGATATATATAGCAAACAGACTTAGACAGACAGATAGTGAGGAAACAGACTTAGACCAGACAGATAGTGAGGAAAACAGACTTAGACAGACAGATAGTGAGGAAACAGACTTAGACAGACAGATAGTGAGGAAACAGACTTAGACAGACAGATAGTGAGGAAACAGACTTAGACAGACAGTGAGGAAACAGACTTAGACAGACAGTGAGGAAACAGACAGACAGATAGATATGAAGCGTTTATATTTATATATATATATATATATATATGAAGAGTTTATATATATATATATATATATATATGAAGAGTTTATATATATATATATATATATATATATATGAAGAGTTTATATATATATATATATATATATATATATATATATATGAAGAGTTTATATATATATATATATATATATGAAGAGTTTATATATATATATATATATATGAAGAGTTTATATATATATATATATATATATATATATATGAAGAGTTTATATATATATATATATATATATATATATATATATATATATGAAGAGTTTATATATATATATATATATATGAAGAGTTTATATATATATATATATATATATATGAAGAGTTTATATATATATATATATATATATATGAAGAGTTTATATATATATATATATATATATATGAAGAGTTTATATATATATATATATATATATATATATATATAGAGTTTATATATATATATATATATATATATATATATATGAAGAGTTTATATATATATATGAAGAGTTTATATATATATATATATATATATATATGAAGAGTTTATATATATATATATGAAGAGTTTATATATATATATATATATGAAGAGTTTATATATATATATATGAACAGTTTATATATATATATATGAAGAGTTTATATATATATATATGAAGAGTTTATATATATATGTACATATATATATATAAAGAGTTTATATATATATATATATATGAAGAGTTTATATATATATATATATATGAAGAGTTTATATATATATATATGAAGAGTTTATATATATATATATATATATGAAGAGTTTTTATATATATATATATATATGTACATATATATATATATATATGTGAAGAGTTTTTATATATATATATATATTTGTATTATATATATATAATACGAATATTTTTATAAATAGATATTTACAGATAAATAAACAGATTGAGATAGATAATAAACAGACTATCTCAGTATATATCTATCTGTGTTTCTCAATATGTTTATTATCTATCTATAGATCTATGTTCATTACATATTTACTTCTATCCGAACCTTCTTTCAAGAGCGGTCGATATTGTTACATAGCCTTTAGCAAGTATAAACTCCGTGTTTATTTGATGTCAGTGTCGTGTCCACTTTCTTTTCACGTGCCATGTCCTTTCCGGACATGGAGGGAGGTGGAGAGCCACGATCGCCTATCCCTTGAAGCTCTCAACAAGTTCCTTCCCTCTGCTTCCTCCCCGAGATCACGTTCTGCCATCCGCCAGATATGTCACACGTTGTTTTCCCTTGTCTGACTTTCCCCTCAATTCGACCCGTGAGTATCAGATTCTCCAGGCCTTCTTTCCTCATCATGTGTCTCAGAAACTTCAGCTGCCTCTTGCTGATATTAGGTATAAGCCTCCTCCTTGTTTGCAACTTCAATAAGATCTCATCGCTGCTCACACGCTCGGTCCATGATATCCTTAGCATCCTTCTGTAGAACCACATCTCTGTCGCCTCGAGTCTATTCTTCGTCTTTGAGGAAATCGTCCAAAATTCGCTGGCGTAAAGAAAGACATATGTTCCGTGATAGCTCAGTATTCTTTTCTTAGTTACCAAAGAAATCCTCCTGTCTCGCAATACTCTGCCCAGCTTTTGGAATGTGTCCTTGGCCATCCCAATACGCCTACGGATCTCAGTGTCGCACTTGCCGTCCTCTGTCAAGACGCTTCCCAGGTATTTAAACTTCCGCGTTTGTTTGATTCTCGTGTTCCCGACCTTCAGATCGCATTTCGGTCTCATCCTCTTACTGACAACTATTCACTATCAAATATAAACCAATTACACTCAAGAAAATACATCTTAAAACACACCAATAAAATCATAGAATAAAATCAGCAAGTTTGTTGTTTTAGACATCATGATTTAGGTAGATACCGCCCAAATATCACTTCAACTCAGTTTACATAGATAAAATATCAAATTCATTTTACATAGATAAAAACCCTTTGTAAGGTGTAAGTTATGTTTGCGAAAACACGTTTTTTGTATTTAAGATATGGATTAAGATATGGACCACCAGGAATCCCTTCAGTGAGTCTATCAGAATATTTCCAATCAATCCGAATGCTCCAACCACAACTGGAATTATTGATGTCTTCATGTGCCACATTTTTTTTTGTTCTTCAAAATCCTTGTACTTATCTTCAAAGACAAAATACAACCTGAAAGAATTGATGTCAATAAAAAAAGCACCTTTTTGTGATCTTTGATCACGATGTTTGTGCGATTGGCTTTCATTGTTCTGTTTATGTGTATTGTAAAGTCCTATAAATTGTTACACATCCTGTTTTTGTAACCGAGTCTGAGCGATATCCATACCAGTTTCTGTTGTGGCCTTGTTGGGGCCAGAAATAAAAAAAAAACACAAACAGGATTTGAGTTAAATATATTACAGAAAATCGGTAATACAGTAACATACAAACGACCAAGAATGTTAAGTCCGAACTATATGAGTTGACTGCTGGGAAAAACCACTTCTGACAAAAGCAGTACCTGCTTTTATTTGTAACTTGGGAGAGTCCATCCGTGTATGGGTAATTTACCATAACAGTTTCCTTCCCGTAAAAGTTTCATATTTTCCAGTGCAGGTATTGGCCCGCTATCAAGCCGAGTTTTATATTCAGTGGGTGCCAATACCGTTCAACCTGATAAAAGATGGTCAATTGTTTCTGAAAATTTATCACAGAATCTGTATTTCGGGTTAACAAAATTTTTTCAGAATTTCTGAAAATTTATCACAGAATTTGTATTTCGGGTTAACAAAATTTCTGAGAATTTCTGAAAATTTATCACAGAATCTGTATTTCGGGTTAACAATTTTTTTGAGAATTTCTGAAAATTTATCACAGAATCTGTATTTCGGGTTAACAATTTTTTTGAGAATTTCTGAAAATTTATCACAGAATGTGTATTTCGTGTTAACAATTTTTTTGAGAATTTCTGAAAATTTATCACAGAATCTGTATTTCGGGTTAACAATTTTTTTGAGAATTTCTGAAAATTTATCACAGAATCTGTATTTCGGGTTAACAATTTTTTTGAGAATTTCTGAAAATTTATCACAGAATCTGTATTTCGGGTTAACAATTTTTTTGAGAATTTCTGAAAATTTATCACAGAATCTGTATTTCGGGTTAACAATTTTTTTGAGAATTTCTGAAAATTTATCACAGATTCTGTATTTCGGGTTAACAATTTTTTTGAGAATTTCTGAAAATTTATCACAGAATCTGTATTTCGGGTTAACAATTTTTTTGAGAATTTCTGAAAATTTATCACAGAATCTGTATTTCAGGTTAACAATTTTTTTGAGAATTTCTGAAAATTTATCACAGAATCTGTATTTCGGGTTAACAATTTTTTTGAGAATTTCTGAAAATTTATCACAGAATCTGTATTTCGGGTTAACAATTTTTTCGAGAATTTCTGAAAATTTATCACAGAATCTGTATTTCGGGTTAACAAAATTTTTCAGAATGTGTGCTTGGTAATTTCTAGTTAGCAGGCATTGGTCCTGTGCAGCAATTAAAACCTTCGGTTTCAGCTTTCAACCACTGTGGGGACGGGCTTTGTCTGCATCAACTTGTTTTTGGACGAACAGGGTGCGAAGGATAAATTGTCGTCTAAATTAAGCAAACATGAAAATATCACTGACATCTCATTTTAACAGATATATTTACGCAAAATTACACAAAAATATCTTGAAATACCAAGGAGTAAATTTATTCAATAAAATCGCCATTGGCTTCAACCACGGCCTCCAGAGAACTTCGGAATCTCCTGCAACTCTTGTGGACGGCCTCCTTGTTTAAGTTGATGAATGCTGCCATAATCATTGCTTTGAGTTCGTCACAAGGAGTTTTTCTTGGTCTCTCGCTCAACTGCGCACCATTCATAATTATCAAGGGGGGTTGCAGTCTGGGGCGTTAGGTGGCCAGATGTAAGGGATGGTGTGGTTGCAGAATGTGTTTAACAGCCATGACTGGGTTCTCCTGATTGTGTAGTATGGTACCTGTGCCCTGTGTAGGTTCTTCCGGCAGCCACCATCTTAACCCAGAGCAGCACTACCTCCTCAAGGTACTTGATGTAGGTCTCCGTGGTTAGTCTGAGGCCCTCACCAACAAATTCACAGTTTCTTTTATCAGAACGATCAGTGACTTTTCCGTGCTGCGATACCTTCGTAATCACCATTAGACTCATTCAACTCTCCGAATCCTCCGTACTGTCCTCAGATTCACACCCAAAGACACTGAAATGTTTGTATTGGAGCTTCCGGTGCGAATGCCAAGCAGTACAACATGCCGTTTCCCTATTTTCTGGCGGAGTGAATTAAGGATTTTTTTAAAGTTTGCGTCAAAACATAAACAAAACGTATTGAATGTATATTATGGCGAATTAAGGACTTAAATAAAGTTGTTATTCGCAAAATAACAACGGATTAGATTTTTTTCCGTGTCTCTAATTAATCTAGAATCAAAGGAAGAACTATTTTTGATGGGTACTTCACGTATTTACCGGTCCGCTTTCTTTGCAACAGAAATTCATAGTAAATCGATTCAGGTTCTAAAAAAAAATTCAGTTTATTTCTGAAACTGTGATTTGTCCACTTTTGGGATAAAAGGCTGGGTTTTTGCCATGTTACCACCCAGAACAGATATTAAATTAAAATAATTCTCTGCGTTCCTATGTGTCCCTGGGTAGTCACATTAACATTATATATATATATATATATATAGATAGTGAACAGACATATATATGATTAAAAATTGAAGCCCGTGTCATTGAAATCAATTTTACTTCATGCCTCTTTTATCATCAATTTTTATTTTGTGTTTCGCCATTTAAAATAATGTTATTGTATTATTTGTTGCAGGTGTAGGGATACAAATGGCGATTGTTTCTCTTTCGTTGAGAAATTCACGAGTGTCACGTGACGGCTCGTGAATGATGTCAGGTGATAGTTTGACGAAAGGCTCGCTCTGATGTAGATCCCGGAAAAGAATGACGTCCTCAGTCCACAGCGGTAGATATTACAGAAAAAACTCCACATAGCTACACCAGGTACATAGAAAAACTGCCATGACTTCAGTAAGATTCCCGTCTTTTACACACCGTTTGTTGTTGCATATATGTGATATAGTTTCTCAGCATGGAACACGTGCATATGCGTATATCTATATAACTTTGTATATGACGTAGCATTATAAAACTCTCTCCGGGAACAAGATATGTTTGTCATTCTTTTTTCATTCAGCCATTAAGTACGATGATATTATATCTCAGATATAATAATGCCCATAACAGGGGAAATCCAAATAGGAGAATAAATCTTTTTAGCATAGCTCTCGCCGGTTACAAAATTATAGAGAGAAATTTATATACAGGCGTTCTGAATGAATCTTGACTAGGAGTAAGAGAATTTGGTCGAAATTCTTTTGTCATTATTAGTTGGGGAGATTTTAAAGAAAAACAGGCAATTTTCAAATTGTAGCTTCATGCTTACATCAAGTTTTACTGAATGATGCTTTGATTAAATAGAAAAAAATAGAAAAAAAACATACAAAACTAAGTTGTCAGTTATGTGCCATGCGTGATACAGACTTAGGTGATCATGTATCTTTCGATACATGACTGACGAATTAGATGTTGTTTTTTCCCGCAGTTGGTTACCATTTCTTTCTGCGGTAGACCAGTTGCCATCCAAGGCTATAGAACCCGGTCTGTCCTGCTATTTACCCATATCTAAGGGGAGAAGAGGATTCATACCTTTTCCAAGGGTATTTACATTATACATACTGTATTCTCTCAGTAATCCTTGCCTTTATTCCTGACCACTGACAATCCCTCTATTCCTCATTTTCAATGCGTTCCTATAGTATAATCATTAGTAATCAGTCTGTCAGTTATGTGCCATGCGTTCTTTTATTGACTGACGTTTTGATAAAAAGAAAGAACAAAAAATAGAAAAAAAATACAAACTATGTTCAGTCAGTTATGTGCCATGCGTGGTACTCGCTTAGGCGATCATGTATGTTTCGATACATGAATGACGAGGCAGATTTTTTCCCGCAGTAGGCTGCCATTTTTTCTGCGGTAGACCAGTTGCCATCCAAGTTTTCAGAACCCAGTCTGTCCTGCTATTTAGCCATAGTCGGGGGAGAAGAAGAGGATTCATAACTTTCCCAAGGGTATTAACACTGAAGTGAATATAATCGATTCGACTGGAATTCGAACTCGGCTCTCTGATTCCTCAATCCGAGCCGCTATCCATTACTCCACAGTGCCTCCTTTTTATTATAAATTATAATAAATTGTTTTGTTTGTGTCAATAAATAAATCAGGGGAGAAGAAGAGGATTCATACCTTTCCCAAGGGTATTAGCACGTAAGTGAATGTAATGGATTCGACTGGAATTCGAACTCGGCTCTCTGATTCCTCAATCCAAGCCGCTATCCATTACTCCTCTAGATCTGAGGTATTTTGAAATCGGGTTCGATTTCTTTTCATTTTCTTTCTCATGGACGGAAAACCTGCGTCAAATATTTTTTTTCCCTAAAACAAATATCCGAAGTCCTAATATCCGAACAACTCTGAAATTCGGATAGGAGGAATTCTACTGTACGTGGTCCTTGAACTTTTCAGCGCCCCGCCTCATGTATTTTCACAGATAGGAGCGTTTGTGCGTGCGGACTCTTACGTCTGCACCTATTCAATATTCTATTTGATTTCCTTCTTCTCCCCTCTCTTGTCGGGTCGCATTAAGCGCGTGGAAATAATCATCACCGGATGTTTCTATCAGTGTTACCTCTCCATTCCACCTGAAGCTTAGAAAGGAGCTCAACACAGCTCTCCCAACCCGCGAGGGCAACACTAGTGTCGAATCCTTGTATTCGCAAAAAGGTCACAATGCTGCCTCAGTTGGAAAATACGTCGAGCCGTTTGTTTTGACAAATAAACAAGTTTAAAAACTGCTGCCATTATTTATAACTACAAGAGCATCTTGACGAGATAAAAGGGATTCCAACAAACATTCTTGTTGACATACATTACATTACCAAAGAAAAAAAAAATCAGTTTCTTGATGAAATAAAGCTTATACCATTTTCATGTTTATTTTAATACGACAAAATTACACTGATATCAGTTGTGGCCCTCCCCACCCCGCATAAGACTGACTCAATCAACAAAACCATAATAAGTTTGAAGTGCCCTTCCAGAGACGAAATGCATCATGGGAGTCCCCCACCCAATCTGCAATTCAATATATATATATATATATATATATATATATATATATATATATATATATATATATATATATATATCTTATGCAGTGTTACATTAGAACATGCACATAACCACTACAAAATTGTACATTTTTCTTTCAACGTCAGGTGGGGAATTACGGTGTTACTAACACCGTGATTCCCCACCTGATGAGACGTCTAAAGGTTTTCCCTTTTTTGACGTTGAAACAAAAATGTACAATTTTGTAGTGGATATGTGCATGTTCTAATGTAACACTGCATAAGATAAATAAATATATATCTGAATGTAATGAGAACGAAAATAATATATAAATTCTAACGTTCACAGCATTAATTCAAAAGAGTTCTCAATACCGATAGTAGAGCAATAGTTATTTATTATATTTTTCATATAGACAAAAAACAATTTACTCACGACAAAGATGCAACTTCGTTTCGGTGAATTTATTTGCAGGTCGGCTGGTGAGAACCAAAATATCGCGCGGACGTAGTAGTAAGGATTCCGTGTCACCTTCTAGTGCCAATTAGGATTAAGTAAGTTTATATAATTCAGGAGCCAATTTCTCAGGAATAACGATATAAAAATATATAAAATCCCGGTGCTTGACCTATAGATAGATAGATAGATAGATAGATAGATAGATAGATAGGGAACAGACTGAGATAGATAGATAGATGGATAGATAGGGAACAGACTGAGATAGATAGATAGATGGATAGATAGGGAACACACTGAGATAGATAGATAGATGGATAGATAGGGAACACACTGAGATAGATAGATAGATGGATAGATAGGGAACACACTGAGATAGATAGATAGATGGATAGATAGGGAACACACTGAGATAGATAGATAGATGGATAGATAGGGAACACACTGAGATAGATAGATAGATGGATAGATAGGGAACACACTGAGATAGATAGATAGATGGATAGATAGGGAACACACTGAGATAGATAGATAGATGGATAGATAGGGAACACACTGAGATAGATAGATAGATGGATAGATAGGGAACACACTGAGATAGATAGATAGATGGATAGATAGGGAACACACTGAGATAGATAGATAGATGGATAGATAGGGAACACACTGAGATAGATAGATAGATGGATAGATAGGGAACACACTGAGATAGATAGATAGATAGATAGGGAACACACTGAGATAGATAGATAGATAGATAGGGAACACACTGAGATAGATAGATAGATAGATAGGGAACACACTGAGATAGATAGATAGATAGATAGGGAACACACTGAGATAGATAGATAGATAGATAGGGAACACACTGAGATAGATAGATAGATAGGGAACACACTGAGATAGATAGATAGATAGATAGATAGGGAACACACTGAGATAGATAGATAGATAGATAGATAGGGAACACACTGAGATAGATAGATAGATAGATAGATAGATAGGGAACACACTGAGATAGATAGATAGATAGATAGGGAACACACTGAGATAGATAGATAGATAGATAGGGAACACACTGAGATAGATAGATAGATAGATAGGGAACACACTGAGATAGATAGATAGATAGATAGGGAACACACTGAGATAGATAGATAGATAGGGAACACACTGAGATAGATAGATAGATAGATAGGGAACACACTGAGATAGATAGATAGATAGATAGGGAACACACTGAGATAGATAGATAGATAGATAGGGAACACACTGAGATAGATAGATAGATAGATAGGGAACACACTGAGATAGATAGATAGATAGATAGGGAACACACTGAGATAGATAGATAGATAGATAGGGAACACACTGAGATAGATAGATAGATAGATAGGGAACACACTGAGATAGATAGATAGATAGATAGGGAACACACTGAGATAGATAGATAGATAGGGAACAGACTGAGATAGATAGATAGATAGATAGATAGGGAACAGACTGAGATAGATAGATAGATAGGGAACAGACTGAGATAGATAGATAGGGAACAGACTGAGATAGATAGATAGATAGGGAACAGACTGAGATAGATAGATAGATAGGGAACAGACTGAGATAGATAGATAGATAGGGAACAGACTGAGATAGATAGATAGATAGATAGATAGATAGGGAACAAATTGAGATAGATAGATAGATAGATAGATAGGGAACAAATTGAGATAGATAGATAGGGAACAAATTGAGATAGATAGATAGGGAACAAATTGAGATAGATAGATAGATAGATAGGGAACAGATTGAGATAGATAGATAGATAGATAGGGAACAGATTGAGATAGATAGATAGATAGATAGATAGGGAACAAATTGAGATAGATAGATAGATAGATAGATAGGGAACAAATTGAGATAGATAGATAGATAGATAGATAGATAGATAGATAGATAGATAGATAGATAGATAGATAGATAGATAGATAGGGAACAAATTGAGATAGATAGATAGATATATAGTGAACTATCTGAGATAGGTGTTGCCAAAGTTTCCTACAGTATGAACACAATTGATTTTCTGCGGAAAATTTTCCACGACTAAAATATCTGCTTGTTTGTATGTTTGTTGACATATATATTTATTTGTCTCTCTCTATATGTTTATATCTATCGATCACGTTCTGTTTCCCTCTGTCAGCTTGTTCATATCTATCTATACATCTCTCGCGATTTCTGTTGATGTATGTCTGTCTGTTCCTATCTGTTTCACTCCCTATGTAATTCTATTCATATCTAACTAATTCTATCTCATTCTATTCATATGTATTTATCTATTTAAAGACATTTTTATGTTTAACATTCTTTTTATAGCTACAAGTATTTAAGTAAATGCTCTGTTTATAATAAACATTATTAAATAACATGAATTCGAACCTGTAATCTATACAGAACCGTCATATAGCCTGACGTGCCTTAACCGATTCGGCCACTAAGGATCGTTCGGTTGGCAAGGTCGAATTTACTGCTTATAAAGTTCAATCTTCCATGAATCTCTCACGTACATTGATAACTGTTCATGTCGTATCAAATGTAAATAAATAACGTCACACATTATGAAATGGACAAAGTCCGACAATTATTTAAAGACATTTTTATGTTTAACATTGTTTTTATAGATACAAGTATTTAAGTAAATGCTCTGTTTATAATAAACAGTATTAAATAACATTTACCGGCCTGAATGTCCGAGAAATTTTCATAGAATTGTCGGACTTTGTCCATTTCATAATGTGTGACGTATTTTTCTATCTATACAAATATAAAAGCTTCCAGTTAACACGAGTTAAACCAAAAGGAAGAATATGCAGAGCAAATAATTTCGATTTTCTGAGCTGTGCATTGAGCACTTTATTTTAAAATATGCCCTTCTTTTTGGTTTATCTCTTGTTAATCATAAGCTTTTAACTCAAGGTCATATGATGCGGTGGATAAAAAGATTGGTTGAATCCAGTGACAAGACCCAGAGAGTTGTGAGTTCACTACCTGGCACCAATATACTTGCAGTATTGAGTTAAAGGGCGATAACTGATACTGAGAAATCCGGAAGTAGCATGACACGGTGACGAAATTCCAATCTCCTGAAAAAGGCCGGGGCGTACAACGGCTGAAACGTCGTGAATATGGCAACGAAGATGAGGACAATAGTCCGAACAATGTGAATAGTATAAATGATTACATGACTTCATCTCAGAAATATAGAGAGTCAATTAAATCTTCACCTCCTAAAGTATAGAGTTAGCCATTATCTTTCCTGCATAGCCCCACGAATTTCACTTCTTGCCCTTTCTTTCACTAAAACACCACCACACAGTGACTCTCTACCTTGAGTGGCCTTTGGGCCTTATATTGGGTGAACATTAATAAAAAGAAATACGTGAGATAAAAAAACATAATCGGTAATAACAGGTGTCTCCTGTAAGTCAAAGCGTGGCAAGTTACGTCGGTCTTCCATTAATATTGTCAGTCTGATATTATGTTGTGTGAATTGGTTTAATTTTCCTCTGAATTTTGTGCTATTTTGTTGATAACAACTATTGTTGGGTTCTGTTTCTCTGCCCAAATCAAAATATAGAATCCATCGCTGAAGATGCAGGTAAAATGATCAGATCCCTGTTTGGTTTGTTTTACAGCATATCAACACCTCAATGGGTTATTTAATGCCGACAAGATTTTTAGGATAGGTTCGTATGAATAGAATATGTATTCTTTGTAAGAAATCACTTTGTAGATCAGGTTTGGTTTATTTTGTTTTACGGCATATCAACACCTCAATGTGTTATTTAATGCCGACAAGATTTTTAGGATAGATTCGTATGAATAGAATATGTATTCTTTGTAAGAAATCACTTTGTAGATCAGGTTTGGTTTATTTTGTTTTACGGCATATCAACCTCAATGGGTTATTTAATGCCGACAAGATTTTTAGGATAGGTTCGTATGAATATAATATGTATTCTTTGTAGGAAATCACTTTGTAGATCAGGTTTGGTTTATTTTGTTTTACGGTATATCAACACCTCAATGGGTTATTTAATGCCGACAAGATTTTTAGGATAGGTTCGTATGAATAGAATATGTATTCTTTGTAAGAAATCACTTTGTAGATCAGGTTTGGTTTATTTTGTTTTACGGCATATCAACACCTCAATGTGTTATTTAATGCCGGCAAGATTCTTAGGATAGATTCGTATGAATATAATATGTATTCTTTGTAGGAAATCACTTTGTAGATCAGGTTTGGTTTATTTTGTCTTACGGCATATCAACACCTCAATGTGTTATTTAATGCCGACAAGATTTTTAGGATAGATTCGTATGAATAGAATATGTATTCTTTGTAAGAAATCACTTTGTAGATCAGGTTTGGTTTATTTTGTTTTACGGCATATCAACCTCAATGGGTTATTTAATGCCGACAAGATTTTTAGGATAGGTTCGTATGAATAGAATATGTATTCTTTGTAGGAAATCACTTTGTAGATCAGGTTTGGTTTATTTTGTTTTACGGCATATCAACACCTCAATGTGTTATTTAATGCCGACAAGATTTTTAGGATAGGTTCGTATGAATAGAATATGTATTCTTTGTAAGAAATCACTTTGTAGATCCGGTTTGGTTTATTTTGTTTTACGGCATATCAACACCTCAATGTGTTATTTAATGCCGACAAGATTTTTAGGATAGGTTCGTATGAATAGAATATGTATTCTTTGTAGGAAATCACTTTGTAGATCAGGTTTGGTTTATTTTGTTTTACGGCATATCAACACCTCAATGTGTTATTTAATGCCGACAAGATTTTTAGGATAGGTTCGTATGAATAGAATATGTATTCTTTGTAAGAAATCACTTTGTAGATCAGGTTTGGTTTATTTTGTTTTACGGCATATCAACCTCAATGGGTAATTTAATGCCGACAAAATTTTTATTGTTGGTAATATTTTTTTTTTTAAATCTATTTCTGGTAATATTTTTCCTTCGAAAAAAATCTATTTCTAGTAATATTTTTTCTGGTAATAATTTTCCTTCAAATATGTAGAGCTGGTAATATTTTTTTTACAAAAGGTATATAGCTATTAATGTTTTTTTCAAAAATGTATTGCTGGTATTAAAACCTATTTTTACACGTTGTGACCCCATTTTTGGGGGGTGGTGGTAACTATTTGACCATAGCTATGACCCTAACAGGTGCTACCACCCCAGCATTTAAGAGATGGATCCACGCTTCTCAAAACCTCCTGATCAAAGGCCTTGCTGTTGGACGTAGTTTATCGTCATACCCAGGACGGATCGGCTCCCTGTACCGCTCCAGTAAGTACCTGACTCCTCATGCTATCCTCTACTTTTACAAGAGTCAGATAAGGCCGAAAATGGAGTACCGTTGTCGTATTTTGGCGGCAGATGCCAAGTCCTCACTTTCCAGTCTTGATAGAG
This sequence comes from Acanthosepion esculentum, assembly GCA_964036315.1. NCBI lineage: Eukaryota > Metazoa > Mollusca > Cephalopoda > Sepiida > Sepiidae > Acanthosepion > Acanthosepion esculentum. The sequence continues at coordinate 53,059,291 of OZ038519.1, read as the reverse complement.
TGCAAAAGCATCGCAGAGTCGTTGTTGGAGAAGAAATATTTACCACCATCCAGCCTCTCCCTTACAAGTGGGATGGGGCAAGCCTCTCACTGATCTATCGCTAGTTACATGGAAAGTACTCGGACGAACTACATTCTTTGGTTCCGCCTGTTCTAACCTTCACGGCTAAGACCGCCATGCTACTTACATTGTATCAAACCATCCACATTCTCTCCGTATTCCATCGTCGAGAAGTAAGTTCCACTCGAACAGCCTCTTCCGGCAAACCACTGTGGAATAGACTCCCTAGAGGATGTTTCCTCGGTCATTACAATCTTAATTGTTCAAGTCTAGCGTTTACCGTTATCTCCCCCCACCTATTCATATAAACTAACCCTTAACGTAACCCTCTACCTCGAGTGACCCCCGGGGCTTGTATAGGGTGAACCTTACTGTAAAAAAAAAAACAAAAAAAAACAAAGCATCATCGAGATTTGATTTCTCTGCGTCTTTATATCGTGAAAGTATTTTTTTAATTTTTTTAAATTTTTAATTTTTTTAAATTTGTAATTTTTTTAAATTTTCTTTTTCATTTTTATTTTTTTTTAAATTATTTTAAAATTCTCTTCTTTTAATTTTATTCTTTTTAAAATTTATTTTCTTTTAATTTTTTAATTTTTATTCTTTTTAATCATTTTTAAATTTTAATTTAAAATTTTTCATTTTTTTAATTATTAAAATTCTTTTCTTTTTTACTAATTATTATTCTTTTTAATCATTTTCTAAAAATTTTTTTTCATTTTAAATCTTTTATGTCTTTAATTATTTTAAAATTCTTTTCAATTTTTATTTTTTTAAATATTTTTTAAATTTTAATTTTTTTCTTTTTAATTTTTATTTCTTTTAATTGTTTTTTGTGCAACAGAAGTTTTTTTAATCTCCAGAAAAAAAAAACACTAACTGAAAATAGTTAACGCATGTAAAAAAAAAAAGAAAGAAAGAAAGAAAGAAAGAAAATGACAAAAGAAGGACACACACACACACACATACACACACATACTAATCTCCCAGTCGTCACCCCTACTTTGTAATGTTTCTTCCATCTGCAGCTTCTCATGAAAAGTATATCATATCTCATTATTCATTCTTTGTGGGGGGGGACAACAATATTGCGAAACCCACTCACTTTCTCTCATTGTCATGCGAAGATAAAAAAAAAATAAATTAAAAACCAAAAAACGATTACATGAAAGACAGAATCCAATTCTCAGTTGTTTAAAACCGAGGAGGCACTGATTTGTCTTCAGGGTTCAATTTCCGAATCTGTGACGAGATTTATGCAAATCCCAGATGTGACACTCACTGCTGAGCGCGTCGCGGGGACACATGCAGACTGTCTGCCGCGAACATAAAATTGGTGTCTTTGTTTATTGTCAGTTTCCCTTGACAATTCGCTTCCATGCATCCAGTATATTTTGTGAAACAACCCCACCCCATCTAAAGGGACCGAAAAGGTCGTAATCTGAGCTTCTGCAGATATACCGGTGCCGATGACAATTGCAGGTTTTGTTGTTTCCGTGAGTGTCGTTTATTTTTTGAGAATATATTAAAGAAATTTTATTTTGAAACGTTTCGTTGCTATAAATATCTTCGTTATAATTTCGTCTCTGGGGAGAGGCGTGAGGCTCGTTTTCTGTTTGTTTTGTAGAACGAATAAAAAAATGGCTTGCAATTGGTATTTCCAAGATTTTCCCAAACGTTAAAGTACATACTTTAAAAGTATTCATGCGAAAAAAAAAGGCGCAAAAATAGAATCAGAAAGATCAACCGATTGCTAGGTAATATACTCTAGATATAGAGCAGATAGATCAAATGAAAATGGATAAGGCGTATTGGAATAGCCAAGGAAGCATTAAAAAAAAACTACAATGTAGTGAAGGAAAGCGAGATTAAACATTAACTGCAAAAAGACAGAATGCATTGTCGTCAGCAAAAAGATGAGGCCAAAATACGAATTGCAAATCAAAGATACCAAAACCATACAAGTGTGGAAAATCAAATATCTTGGAAGTGTTTTGACAGAGGACGGAAAGAGCGACACTGAGATCTGAATGCGTATTGGGATAGGCAAGGAAGCATTCCAAAATTACAAGAACTCCTACAGAATGCAGTGAAGGAAAACGAGATTAAACATCAACTGCAAGAAGACAGAACGCATGGTTGCCAACAAAAGGATGAGGCCAAAATACGAATTGGAAATCAGAGATATGAAACAAATGGAGAAATGTAAATAATTGAAAATCAGAGATATGAAACAAATAGAGAAATGTAAATAATTGGAAATCAGAGATATGAAACAAATGGAGAAATGTAAATAATTGGAAATCAGAGATATGAAACAAATAGAGAAATGTAAATAATTGGAAATCAGAGATATAAAACAAATAGAGAAACGTAAATAATTGGAAATCAGAGATATGAAACAAATAGAGAAATGTAAATAATTGAAAATCAGAGATATGAAACAAATAGAGAAATGTAAATAATTGGAAATCAGAGATATGAAACAAATAGAGAAATGTAAATAATTGGAAATCAGAGATATGAAACAAATAGAGAAATGTAAATAATTGAAAATCAGAGATATGAAACAAATAGAGAAATGTAAATAATTGAAAATCAGAGATATGAAACAAATGGAGAAATGTAAATAATTGAAAATCAGAGATATGAAACAAATGGAGAAATGTAAATAATTGGAAATCAGAGATATGAAACAAATAGAGAAATGTAAATAATTGAAAATCAGAGATATGAAACAAATAGAGAAATGTAAATAATTGGAAATCAGAGATATGAAACAAATAGAGAAATGTAAATAATTGGAAATCAGAGATATGAAACAAATAGAGAAATGTAAATAATTGAAAATCAGAGATATGAAACAAATAGAGAAATGTAAATAATTGAAAATCAGAGATATGAAACAAATAGAGAAATGTAAATAATTGGAAATCAGAGATATGAAACAAATGGAGAAATGTAAATAATTGAAAATCAGAGATATGAAACAAATAGAGAAATGTAAATAATTGAAAATCAGAAATATGAAACAAATAGAGAAATGTAAATAATTGGAAATCAGAGATATGAAACAAATAGAGAAATGTAAATAATTGGAAATCAGAGATATAAAACAAATAGAGAAATGTAAATAATTGGAAATCAGAGATATAAAACAAATAGAGAAATGTAAATAATTGGAAATCAGAGATATAAAACAAATAGAGAAATGTAAATAATTAAAAATCAGAGATATGAAACAAATAGAGAAATGTAAATAATTGGAAATCAGAGATATGAAACAAATGGAGAAATGTAAATAATTGGAAATCAGAGATATGAAACAAATAGAGAAATGTAAATAATTGGAAATCAGAGATATGAAACAAATGGAGAAATGTAAATAATTGGAAATCAGAGATATGAAACAAATGGAGAAATGTAAATAATTGGAAATCAGAGATATGAAACAAATAGAGAAATGTAAATAATTGGAAATCAGAGATATGAAACAAATAGAGAAATGTAAATAATTGGAAATCAGAGATATGAAACAAATAGAGAAATGTAAATAATTGGAAATCAGAGATATGAAACAAATAGAGAAATGTAAATAATTGGAAATCAGAGATATGAAACAAATAGAGAAATGTAAATAATTGAAAATCAGAGATATGAAACAAATAGAGAAATGTAAATAATTGAAAATCAGAGATATGAAACAAATAGAGAAATGTAAATAATTGAAAATCAGAGATATGAAACAAATGGAGAAATGTAAATAATTGAAAATCAGAGATATGAAACAAATGGAGAAATGTAAATAATTGGAAATCAGAGATATGAAACAAATAGAGAAATGTAAATAATTGAAAATCAGAGATATGAAACAAATAGAGAAATGTAAATAATTGGAAATCAGAGATATGAAACAAATAGAGAAATGTAAATAATTGAAAATCAGAGATATGAAACAAATAGAGAAATGTAAATAATTGAAAATCAGAGATATGAAACAAATAGAGAAATGTAAATAATTGAAAATCAGAGATATGAAACAAATAGAGAAATGTAAATAATTGGAAATCAGAGATATGAAACAAATAGAGAAATGTAAATAATTGGAAATCAGAGATATGAAACAAATAGAGAAATGTAAATAATTGGAAATCAGAGATATGAAACAAATAGAGAAATGTAAATAATTGGAAATCAGAGATATGAAACAAATAGAGAAATGTAAATAATTGGAAATCAGAGATATGAAACAAATAGAGAAATGTAAATAATTGGAAATCAGAGATATGAAACAAATAGAGAAATGTAAATAATTGAAAATCAGAGATATGAAACAAATAGAGAAATGTAAATAATTGAAAATCAGAGATATGAAACAAATGGAGAAATGTAAATAATTGAAAATCAGAGATATGAAACAAATGGAGAAATGTAAATAATTGAAAATCAGAGATATGAAACAAATGGAGAAATGTAAATAATTGGAAATCAGAGATATGAAACAAATAGAGAAATGTAAATAATTGAAAATCAGAGATATGAAACAAATAGAGAAATGTAAATAATTGGAAATCAGAGATATGAAACAAATAGAGAAATGTAAATAATTGGAAATCAGAGATATGAAACAAATAGAGAAATGTAAATAATTGGAAATCAGAGATATGAAACAAATAGAGAAATGTAAATAATTGAAAATCAGAGATATGAAACAAATAGAGAAATGTAAATAATTGGAAATCAGAGATATGAAACAAATAGAGAAATGTAAATAATTGGAAATCAGAGATATGAAACAAATGGAGAAATGTAAATAATTGAAAATCAGAGATATGAAACAAATAGAGAAATGTAAATAATTGAAAATCAGAAATATGAAACAAATAGAGAAATGTAAATAATTGGAAATCAGAGATATGAAACAAATAGAGAAATGTAAATAATTGGAAATCAGAGATATAAAACAAATAGAGAAATGTAAATAATTGGAAATCAGAGATATAAAACAAATAGAGAAATGTAAATAATTGGAAATCAGAGATATGAAACAAATAGAGAAATGTAAATAATTGGAAATCAGAGATATGAAACAAATAGAGAAATGTAAATAATTGGAAATCAGAGATATGAAACAAATGGAGAAATGTAAATAATTGGAAATCAGAGATATAAAACAAATAGAGAAATGTAAATAATTGGAAATCAGAGATATAAAACAAATAGAGAAATGTAAATAATTGGAAATCAGAGATATAAAACAAATAGAGAAATGTAAATAATTGGAAATCAGAGATATGAAACAAATGGAGAAATGTAAATAATTGGAAATCAGAGATATGAAACAAATGGAGAAATGTAAATAATTGGAAATCAGAGATATGAAACAAATAGAGAAATGTAAATAATTGAAAATCAGAGATATGAAACAAATAGAGAAATGTAAATAATTGAAAATCAGAGATATGAAACAAATAGAGAAATGTAAATAATTGGAAATCAGAGATATGAAACAAATGGAGAAATGTAAATAATTGAAAATCAGAGATATGAAACAAATAGAGAAATGTAAATAATTGAAAATCAGAAATATGAAACAAATAGAGAAATGTAAATAATTGGAAATCAGAGATATGAAACAAATAGAGAAATGTAAATAATTGGAAATCAGAGATATGAAACAAATAGAGAAATGTAAATAATTGAAAATCAGAAATATGAAACAAATAGAGAAATGTAAATAATTGGAAATCAGAGATATAAAACAAATAGAGAAATGTAAATAATTGGAAATCAGAGATATAAAACAAATAGAGAAATGTAAATAATTGGAAATCAGAGATATAAAACAAATAGAGAAATGTAAATAATTGGAAATGTTTTAGCAAATGTTTGAGAGAGATAACAAAATAAACAACATTTAAGATCTACAAATGATAGGAAGTTGCGGAAAGCCATGTTCGCCAAAGTCCTGAATGGACACGGCACACAGAAGAATCTTTAAAAACATCTTAGACACTCGTCCGCGAATACTCCGGCTGAATTAGTATCACATTAAAGTGATTCTTTTCCATGGCATAGGTAGGCACCACTAAAGAATCGTGATACCTAAGGTTTAAAATTAATTTTTAAAATGAAAAATCTTTCTTGAAGCTTTTATTTTACTTTTAATTTCGAGTTAATAGATTAAATTTAATATATGCTGAATTCTATTTTTCTAAAAAAAAAAATCATTAGTCATGGTAAAAAACCTTTTTCTCGAGACAATAGTGTCCTTAATATATCTTATTCATAAAAGCAATTAAAATCTTCTCTAATTAAATTTTAATATCTGGGAAGTGTTTTAAACAGAGGACAATGAAATCCGAATGCGTATTGGGATAGCCAAAGATGCATTCCAAAAGCCAAGCAGAGTATTGAGATATAGGAAAAATTTCCCTAGAAAAGAAAGAAAAGAGTCTCTCCTTTTGTATGGCAGTGAGTGCTGGATAATCTTCTCAATGAGGAGGAGGAGACTTTAAGCAGAAGAAATGTGTTTCTACAAAAGTATGCTGAAGATACTTTGGACCGAACATGTGAGTAACAACGAAGATTTGGAGAAAATGAAAACAAAAAGTAAACTAATACATAACATCAAGAAAAAATAGTTGAAATTTCTGGGGCACGTAATGAGGAAGGAGGGCTTGGAAAATCAGATACTCACAGGACAGGTACAAGACAAGAAGGACAGAGAAAAAAAAATTTAATGAGATTAGGTAAATGGGTGGCTGAACAAGGCTTGGGATAAAAAACAGAAAGACAAAGTTTATTAGAACGGGAAGTTGTGGAGACCCACGATCGCCAACGTCTTGAGGAGACACGGTACAAAGAGAAGAAATTTTTTTTAACGTAACTGGAATATTGTTGAATATTGTCGAACACTGTGTTTTTTCTTTTCTTTTTCTTAAATCACGCTCGTCTCTAAGTGTCGAAAAATACCGGAAGGGTTACGTTTTGTTTTGTTTTTTTTTTGTATTTTTTAGGGTTTTGGTTTGTTTTAGGGCATATCAACCTCAATGGGTTATTTAATGTCGACGAGATTTTTATTACAGGTAATTTTTTTTTTCAAAAATGTATGTGCTGGTAATTTTTTTAAAAAAATCCATTGCTGGTATTAAAACCTATTTTTACACGTTTTGACCCCAGTTTCGGAAGGGTATCTATTTGGCCATAGCTGGGACCCTAACAGGTGTTACCACACCGGGTCAATGTGGATCTGGAAGCACCAGCAATTAAGAGGTGGTTCCACGCTCCTACGAACTTTCTGGTCAGAGGCCTTGCTGCTGGACGGAGTTTATCGTCTTCCCCAGGACGCGGAGGAGTTACGTCAATTGTTTTGTTTAATAATAATAAAAAAAAAAATAATAAAAATAATAATAATTAAAATAAAAAAATAAAAATATAATAATAATAATAATAATAATAAAAATAATAATAATTAAAAAAAATATATATATATAATAATAATAATAATAAAAATAATAATAATTTAAAAAAATATATAATAATAATAATAAAAATAATAATAATAATTAAAAAAAATATATAATAATAATAATAATAAAAATAATAATAATTAAAAAAATATATATATAATAATAATAATAATAAAAATAATAATAATTAAAAAAAAATATATATAATAATAATAATAATAAAAATAATAATAATTAAAAAAAAATATATATAATAATAATAATAATAAAAATAATAATAATTAAAAAAAAATATATATAATAATAATAATAATAATAATAATAATAATAAAAATAATAATTAAAAAAAAAAAAATAATAATAATAATAATAATGTCTAGCACAGTATTCTCTCACCTCCTCAACCTCTCTAATTCTCTCACCTCGGACACATTTTTCTTCTAACGCAATTGTCGACATTACAATCAAGAGGACAGAGCTCTCCCTCCCGGATTCTTCTGGAGGAATTGGCAGAGGAGAGGAAGGTTTTTTTCCCGTTGGCACGAATGCTGCAGATGTAGTATCCGTTCCGTGCCCGAGGCCCTCGTTCCCCTTGTGTTCCCCCCACGGTTGCGTGACATCAGTTACGTAGCGCTGTTTAAAGTTAGAAAGGTTAGGAAGTTGTGGAGAGCCATGATCGCTCACGGCCTGAATACGTATGAGGGGGACAGTAAAGACTCAAACGTTGTTTAGAGTTAGAAAGGATAGGAAGTTGTGGAGAGTCATGATCGTCCAAGTCCTGAATAAGGAGTAGCGGGATAGTAAAGACTCAAATGCTGTTTAGAATTAGAAAGGATAGGAAGTTGTGGAGAGCCATAATCGCCCACGACCTGAATAAGTTTAGTTTAGTTTAATGCCGATTTAGTTTAATTCCTGATAGGTTCGTATGAACAGAGTATGAATATTTACCCTGGCTCCCACTGAGACGGGATGTGACACAGGGTCGGGTTTAATGTGTGGAACCCGAGCGCGTACACTCGGACCAAGAACAAAAATTCCCAGAGCCCACGCAAAGGTTGGTTGGGATGGCCTCGGTGCGAGCACCGATCCCTCTCTCTAGTAAAAAGAGGGTGCAACCTCGTGCATCTGTTCCCCAGGTCTGGGCACCTCAGGGTATAATTTTCCTCAGTTGCGCCTCTGTCCTCCGACGGAGCCGCAACTGAGTCGCACTCTGCCCGAAGACAGAGACGCAAGTGAGAGATGATAAAAAAACCTACCCCGGCATAGAGTATGTATTCTTTGTAAGGAATCATTTTGTAGATCAGGTTTCAATGACAGTTTATAAAGAGGGATTTTGTCGAGAGTCAAATGTATTGCTGGTAATATTTTTTTCTTCTAAAATTGCTTAGAATAGAATGTAGATAAGCAGATTTGATAAACATTTTTTTTTGTACATTTTCCTGTAGTGCCCAAATTTCCTTAATGTAGTTAATACTGTTGCTAAGATCGATATTTTCAAATAGATCCTTTAAGTTATCCGATTTGTAGAGTTTGTTTCGGGTTTGCTGGAAGTTACAGCAATTTAATAGAATTTCCCAAACTACATAGCGTCCTGGGTATGACGATAAACTACATCCGCGTCCTGGGTAAGACGATAAACTACATCCGCGTCCTGAGTAAGACGATAAACTACGTCCAACAGCAAGACCTCTGATAAAACGTTTTTGAAAAAATAATGCTGCTAGCTGTACGTTTTTGAAAAAATAATATTACCAGCAAGACGTTTTTTTTGTGGGTGGGGAGTTTAAAGAATAGTGTTGCCGGCAATACGTTTTTGAAAAAATAATATTACCAGCTATACGTTTTTTTTTTTTTTTTTGTGGGTGGGGGGGGTTAAAGAATTGTGTTGCCGGGAATACGTTTTTGAAAAAATAATGCTGCTAGCTGTACGTTTTTGAAAAATAATATTACCAGCTATACGTTTTTTTTTGGGGGGGGGGGTAAATTAAAATTAAATTTTTAAAGAATGTTACCGGCAATACGTTTTTGAAAAAAAAACTATTAACAGAAATAGATTTTTGACAAAAAAATATTACCAGGAAAAAAAATTCTCGGCATTATTGACCCATTGAGGTGTTGATATGCCGTAAAACACACCAAACCAAACCAGACTACATAATTCATGAACAAATTAAAACTAAAAAACAAACAAAAAACAAACAACAAAACAAAAAACAGAGAAACAAAAAACAAAGAAACAAAAAACAAAGAAACAAAAACAAAAAACAAACAAACAAAAAAACATTCCTATTAAACTATTTTTCCTGTAGAGCCTAATTTCTTTAATGTAATTAATGCTGTTGCTAAGATCGGTATTTTCAAATAAATCCTTTAAGTTATCCGATTTGTAGAGTTTGTTTCGGATTTGCTGGAAGTTACAGCAATTTAATAGAATTTCGCAGACTACATAATTCATGAACAAATTAAAACTAACAAAAATAAAAACACTATTAAACTATTCTTCAGCGACCAAATACTCAGTAATCAAACTAGGCAAAAAACAAATCAAAATTTAATGCAGATACATATCACCCCACAAGAAAAATAAAATTAAACTCCTCACTTATTACAAAAACTTAAAAACCTCCAACATGACCTTCACCAATATTAAAAACTTCAAACCAAATGTTGCTTATGAACTCGCTGGCCCAAATGAATAAGATTTCTCTGAGAATAATTCAAACACATTCAGAGTGCCAACTGCCTACGTATTTTTATATAAGTCAAGGTCAGTATACCTGTTCTACAATATATTTTATATAGTAAAACATACAATAGTATGTAAATCACATTAGTAGAAATAAAAAAATGTTTTTAATTTTTTTTTATAGTTTTTTATTATTAATGGGAGTCCAACAAATGAGCAGTTTTGAAACCGCTAAATATCTTAATTAAACAAAAAAAAAAAAACTTGTAGTTCCAACGAATAACTTATCATCATCATCATCACCAATATTAAAAACTTCAAACTACAAGTTTTTCTTTTAATCATGCAACCACAGAGACAAGCATCCTAACTTTGAAGCTAAATATCTTCTTTGCTTTGTCGTACAGTAGAGTCCCTGACTTGTCGACTTCGACTCGGGCTTGTTGGACGTTGCAGCAATTTAGTAGAATGTCTTTGACGGGATATGGTTCTTGATATGAGACACATATAGGCGGTTCCTCATTTTTTAGTAGATGTTGGTGGGTTATGTATGTGTGCCCTATACGGAGTCAGGCTAGAACCACCTCGTACTGAACAGGCGACAGGACAGATAAAAAAAGGGATATAGCAACACATCAAACGTTGTTTGAAGCTACAAGAGACAGGATGTAGTGGAGAGCCATGATCGTTCACGTCCTGAATAAGGGATACAGTGTAACCCGGATATAAGAGAGTTGTTGGGAACGGAGAAGAAGTCTCTTATATCCGGGTTTGGTCTATTTTGTTTTATTAACACAGGCTCTAATTTTGGACCAGAGAAAATCGCTCTTATATCCGGGTTACACTGTAGTAAAGATTCAAATTTTGTCTAAAATTAGAAAGGATAAGAAGCTGTGAAGAGCCATGATCACCCATGTACTGAACTGGCGACAGGACAGATGGAAAAAGGGATATAGCAACGCATCAAACGTTGCTTGAAGCTACAAGAGACAGGATGTAGTGGAGAGCCATGATCATCCACGTACTGAATAGGCTAGAGAACATGGAAACAAAATATATAGCAACGCATCAAACGCTCCTTGAATCTACAAGAGACAGGAAGTAGTGAAGAGCCATGATCGCACACGTCCTTAAAGGTCTCGGTACATAAAAGAGGTTGCTGTATCACCTGTTTCTTATCCAAACAAATGTAAATTCATATAAAATAGACTGATTGAGGGAAAAAAAACGGCCGGAAAAGAGGGTGAATTGAGAACGCAGGAGTTCACGGAGTTCTTTGAAGATAGGAAGTAAATTGTCGAAATAATTTCAGAGAAGGAACTATTGACTTCAGAGAAAGAGATTATAGATGGTGTCGGGGAGGGAGGAGGTAATATAGAAAAGCAGATGTTGGGAGAGATTTAATTTAAGCATGGAGTAACGTGTAATATGACGTAGACTCAAAAAGACCTTTTTTCACCCCCTCCCCAAGACACCGCTTTTATTTTAACTACCTTCACTCCCTCGACAATGTTTATGGTTTCCAAAAGCGATGATTAGAATTGTAATAAAACCTAAACATATGATGAAAGGGAATTTATACATTTTCTTTCTTCTTGTGAATTTATCACAAAAAATAATAAAACTACTTATTTATTTATTAATTAATTATACGAATGTACCCGTGCCGTCAAAATTGACAGCAAGAAGGAATGTATTATAAGTAATATGCATTTTATTGTAAGTAATTTTCGTTTAATCCAAGTACAATTTTATAATTTAAAACAGTTCGTTGTTAACGCTAATAATTGAAGCAGTGTACAATTTATAAACACCTAAGGAAAGATGTCCGTATTTTCTCCTCATAAATGATACATATTTACAACCCAAATTATGTTTACTACAAAAGTTCCCAAAGCCAATATGTTTTTTTGTGTACAAGGTCTGAGTAATCCTTGAGAGTCCGTAGATTCCATCTGTAATATTCAGAGTCTGCTTATTTCTTGAAGATAAAGATGGCGTATTATATATACGAAACCTCTTCTATAGCGATATCAGTAAGCGTCAACAGACCAAGGTTCATCGTTATTTCGCAAACTGCCACTCAACTGTTACACACAGAGAAAATTATATATATATATATATATATATATATATATAGAGAGAGAGAGAGAGAGAGAGAGAGAGAGAGAGAGAAGGAGGGAGATAGATGTGACCTTTTGAACCAGGTAAAATATATTTTCTGGAAAAATAAATTATAAAATGAATATAAATCATGTAAACTTAAGGTTGTCTTTTTCTTAATTATTATATATATATATATATATATATATATATATATATATATATATATTATATATCATTAAAGCCTTCCCTTTGTAAACAGAAGGAATTTATATTAGGTTGTGAATATGGCAATGCAGATGAGGATAACAGTCCGAATAATGTAAATAACGCAAGTAATCATAATACCTCATCTCAGAGATATAGAGGCCGAAACGTTGTGAATATGGCAATGAAAATGAGGATAACAGTCCGAATAATGTAAATAATGCAAGTAATCATAATACCTCATCTCAGAGATATAGACACTATTTTCTGTTAGCAGTTGGCGATGTACTTATTGTCTATATACTGTCTTTAGTGACGAACACGCAAGCCGGCGACAACGTGGGGCGACAAGTCAGGAGTATCGGCGGGAGAGTCATTTGCATTGTAGCTTTCGTTCCATACACATCCCTGCTCCAATTCGCCATGCCATCACTTGAAGTACATTGTTTTGTTTTGTTCTTTATAAGTTATTAACTAGTGTACCCGTGCCGTCAAAATTCATGGCAAGAAGAAATGTATTATAAGTAATATTTATTTTATTGTAAGTAATTTTCGTTTAAATCCAAGTAAAATTTTACAATTTAAAATAGTTTGTTGTTAACGTTAATAATTGAAGCAGTGTACAATTTATAAACACCTTAGGAAAGATATCCGTATTTTATCCTCATAAATGATAGATATTTATAACCAAAATTATGTTTACTACAAAAGTTCCCAAAGCCAATATTTTTTGTATAAACTTTGAAAGGTTTGGGTAATCCTTGACAGTCCGTAGATTCAGTTTGTAATATTCAGAGTCTGCTTATTTCTCGTCCTACTAAGAGCAACGTATTATCAGATACTTTTTTTAATTTATTATTTAACATTCAAGTCCAGGGAATGATGCTATGATGAGAGAGAGACAGGACACTGGGAATTTATTGTATACCCGCTTCTTGCTGAGGGTAGACTTGGGGCGACAGTCTTGATTCACTCACATGTTGCTTTCTTCTTTCCGCCATCTTCCGGTCGGGTGATCGCTCTTTGTTCTTTTCATTCGGAGGTAAAATTAGAATTTCAACAACAGGAATTTTAAACTTATCTATTTGATTAACACGTCGACGTGTACATTTGTAACTAGCCAGTGGGGACGGTTTATCAAGCCTCGTTGGGGAGCAACTTCCCCGAGATCACGTCTGATCTCTTCGACGTATGAAACTGAAATAACTTTTTATCTCTCTAACGCTCGTTTTAACCAATCAAAAAGAATTCCTTTGTTTTGTCTACCATCTGACCTCAAAGGTCAAAATTAGGAAGTCAGAGGAAAATACAATTCTTTAAAAAAATAATAGTCTCCTAGACTATTATTTAACAAATTGACCACTTTAGGACAATTCATTATTGCAGGTGCTTCAATAAAATCTTGGACTTTACTGAACATTCATTCGTCGTTCTCAACGGGAGAATATATATATATATATATATATATATATATATATATATATACTAGCAGCATAGCCCAGCGTTGCCTGTGCTTGATTCAAAAATCGTACGACTCATACAGCAATCGCTATCACTTAACTTAAAATATTTTTCCCTTTCCTTTCCTTTAATGAGTGCCCTTTGCCGTGCTGACGTTGCTACATGCCTTACTTCTTACCTATCTCACACTGCGAATTTTTTGTAAGCTCTATACTAAACATTAAATCTGTTACGAAACAGAACTAAACAAACTGAACACAAAACAATCAGCTTTAAAAAAGCACTCATAACTGGAAAAACCGAATGAAAAATGAATGTTAACAACAAATACTTTTTCACACCCAACCCAGTTCTGCGGAATCAGAATCAACGTTGAGTTTAAGCAAGCGAATGAGCCAATTGGAGTAAAGTGCCATGCAGATTTAAATTTTTCCCAATTGTGACGAATGCAGCTATTGATTTTTTTTTGCATGCTAGCATGCTAGTTAACATTCGTGTCAGTCAGCTGTTGGCTCTCACGCTGGCCAATAGAATCTTCCTGCCTATTTGTGGCAGCCAGCTATAGGCTCTCGCTCTGGCCAGTAGAAAATGGCCGCAAACTACATGTAAACTGCCGTAGAAGCATGAAAAAATCGATTATTTCCACTATCGATGGGTGTTGGGAAATGCAAAGTCGGTCTTGGCCTTCCCGCTCACTTGGAGCATGTGCATGTAAATTTTGGTGCAAATCCGTCGAACTGAACCGAACCCTTTATTTCGCTCACTGGGGTAGACTCTTCTAGTTTCACGTGCTATGTTTATTTCCTTCTGAAAGCTCTCCACTGCCTTAACCGAGTATTGAACTCACACTCTTTGGATCCTGTCACTGGATCTAATCAACGCCTTTATCCATTGTGCCATGTCCGGTTAAGCCAGTGGATAACTTGGAGAGGGGAATTAACAGGAGATAACTGATAGCTGATATCGATTAAACATGGCACGTGGGACTAGAACAGTCTACTCCAGTGAGCGAAATAAAGGGTTCAGTTCAACATTCCAACCACTTGTGCTTTTATGACTAATATAATCACTAAACTGAATGCTACTGAATTTCTAGAGTTTTCATAAAATTAGTTATTTAATAAATATAAAAAAATATTTTTGCCTTGAGTTTAAAAGAAGGAAAACATATTTATAATAAGTTACATCATTCGTGAATAGTTTCTGAAAGTTTCATTAATATTCGATAATTATTTTTATTTTTGCAAGATTTTCCAAATAATGTATGTCAAAGAAAAAAAAAACGTGGTAAAAATTTATTTACTAGTTCCAGTGATACAAAGAGAAACAAGTTTTTTTTTATCAAAATTTAGAATGTTTTAAAAAGAAGGAAAATTTTTAAAAAAATAATTAAAAAACACTTTGTCTTTCCTCTTAATAATAACATAAATATTTAGACAATAAAATTTTGTTTTCGTTAAGTTTGGCGTCTTTTTTATGCTATGCTCATTTTTAACGATCTCATGGAAGTACCGATATATATATATATATATAAGTGAACATAGAAGTCAACACTTAGAGGCGACAGTCTGTTTCATGCTAGATGCAATCATCGGGCCACGAGTGCTGTTATTTTTCTCGGCTATTTATATATACGGGTCAGTGGTGCATTGTGGGTAGTCATTTTTGGCAGATATTTTACCGGAAGTCGATTATTTGTTTATTTATTTATTTGTGTCAAATTATTTTGCTTGTTTTTATTCAATTTTATTTTTTATCCTTTATATTTATTTTATTTTTATTTAATTATTTATTTATTTATTTATTTTTTTTATAATTATCGATGTTTTTATTAACATAGTAAAAATGTGTTTATATAACTTATTGTGGGTAGGCTATTATGGCGGCTATTTAACCGGAAGTCGTTTATTTATTTATTTGGGTTAAATTATTTTGCTTGTTTTTATTTATATTTATTTTTATTTTTTATCTTATATATTATTTATTTATTATTTTTATTTTGATCGGTGTTTTTATTAACGTAATAAAAATTTCTTTATATAGCTTATTTAACAGTTTTGTTTTTGTTTGGGAAGATGAAGCTATTTGTTGAATTTGGGGGTTGATTGTTGTGGTTTGTTCTGACTATTATTTTGGCGGAAACAGTTTTTAATTTATTTATTTGGATTGATTATCTTTATTTGTTTTTCTAAACGGCTAGTTTATCGGTATCGGTTGTTAGTTTATTTATATATTTGGATTCATTTAGATCAATTTATTATACTTGTCGTTATTTATTTATTACACTGTATATTTTCTCTTTTTGGTTTTCGATTTTTAAGTAACGCAGTATATTATATTTTATTCATTTTTTTTAATCGTTATATAACAGTTATAGCTATTTTTCGTCCGATTTTTTGTTTTGATTTTTATAGTCTAATATTTTGTTTATTATTTACTTTATTTATTGATTTTGTTCCTGATTTTTTTATTCTGTTTCGTCTATTCTAACAGGTGTGATTTGGTAATTTGTTTGGATTAATTTATTTTGCTTATTTTATTGTCATTTATTTGTCATTTTGTTTGTTTATGTATTTATTTATTTTTTCAGTTTTCGATTTTTAAGTTACGTAGTAAAAATGTGTTTTCATGTCTGCATTTTCTTTTATTTAATAATTTATTTTGGTCTGGGAAGGTAATGATAGCTATTTTTTCTTCCAAGCAAAGTTTTCAAGTTTTTGATAGGTTGTTGTAGGCTGATGATTTTTTCCTTATTTTCCAAGATATTTTTGGTGTGGTGTACGTTTTGTTTTTTATTTCCCAGATATACTTAGAAAGCATTGTGCTGTTCGCATATTTACTATTTGTGAAAGATGTTTTGTGCACATAATTTCTTTGTTTCCAGGGTCCTTCAGTTACTCCTATGTATACCTTTTCTTCATTATCTGGTGATTTTATCGTGGCTTAGTAGATTACGTTGTTTTGTAATCAATTACCGTTTAAGGGACATTCGTTTTTTATTCTGCAGTTGCACGTGGGTTTAATTTGTTCGTGTGGTTTGTTAATAATTTTCCTGTTGTGCTTTTTTATTATTTGTGCCATATTCTCGGTGCAACTGTAGCTGATTTTTACTGTGTTTTTGTTGAATATTTTGTGTAGGGTGCTTGATTCCGGGAAGTGTTTGTGTAAATGTTTGAAGAATATTTTTACTACGTTTGTTTTTAGGTTTTTGCTGTACGGTGGGTTGAACCACATGACATTTCTTTTCCTGTCGACCTTTTTTGTGTTCTGTGGTGAGTATGTGAGTGTTGCTGGGAATCCGCTATCTTTTAGGGCTGTTTCGTAGTCTTTCTTAGCTTTGTTAAATATAGATTCATGGAAGGAATTGTCGGAAAGCCTGCGGTTAATCGATTTTGGTATCTGTTTGATTATAGAAGGCGGGTGGTTGGAAGATGTGTGTATATAGAGTGGTTTATCATTGGGTTTTCTGTATGGTTTGTATGTTCCTTTTCTTAGGTTGAAGGTAACATCTAGAAAATCTCCTTTGTTTAGGTTAGTTTTTATATCTATGTCGAATCCGTTATTTTTGAAAATCTTTATTATTGCTTTTCTAGTTTTGTCTGTGTTTTGTTTGTTGCAGTTTCTTAAGATTATGAGACCGTCGTCCCTGTAGAGTCCTGTGTCATTTCTATCTATTATTTTGCTTAGTTCGTGTAGTAAGTAAATACCTACGATTTCGCATGTCTCTGCACCGTCAAAGCTTCCCATTGTAGTGTCAAATATCCCATCTTTCTTTATCCATGCTTCTTCATGGTGAAATAGTAATGATTTACGGGAGTGCTTAATGATGTCGATTTCGTTTGGTCTTATTATTATTTGCTCCTGAGCTAAGTTGATGGCCTTATCTAATATACGTTCTGTTATGGATGGGTAAAATTCTTTTATGTCTAATTGTAGGAAGTGGCAATTTTGTTTGTTATTTATGCTGTGGAACCAGTCAATAGTTGATTTTGTATTTTTCCACTGGTTTACTCCTAACTTTTTCCTAAGTTCAGAATTAATTCTTTCTAGTATCGTTTTACTTATTTTACCTAGTTCGCTTTTGGCTGGGTTTATGAGTCTGCATGCAGGGTTGGTTTTGAAATATATATATTATATATATATATATATATATATAGTAAAATTGCTAACAATAACTATTTAGAGAAGAGTTGCCAACAAGATATCACATGTCAGCCAAATTAAATGACATCTGAAGCTAGTTGGGCGAAGACGTTTTCTATAATCATCGAATAAGGCAAAATACTTTCAAGTTCGATACACGGGTATGGGATGTTTCCGGGTGCTCTGGTGATTATGGGAACTGCCTTTACATGACATCATTTTCAGCTCTCAGCAAGATCCTGCTGCCACTTCGTCCTTTACATATTTCTTCAGTGTCCCAAATGTAAGGAAATCGCTCCATTCTTGCAAGAACTGACACTTTGTGGAACAATGTGTCACGTGATTGCTTCCTTGTACTCAAGTCAAGAGTCAATCGTTACCAGCTCCCCCTAATCACCACTTTCTACAACTTTCGCTTCCAATCATTTCACGCAACTCACTCATAATAACCATTTCGACTTAAAAACTCTATATTGAGTGCCTCTCGAGTCATGTATTGAGTGATGTTTACTGCAAGGAAAAGAAAACTTCTCTTTCGAAATACTTAGGAAGGAGTCTGCAATTGAAAGTTTCAAGATGGACACGCCCTTTCTAAATTGCTGCTTTATTCTATTGAAAATGCACAAGAGGACGCACTTGTTGAGGGCACGAGAGAATGCGGACGAGAAGGGAATTTGGCGAATGAAAGGAAGGACAGAAATTCCAGCGAGGTGATGAGAAATGATGAACAAGGGAAAGATAAACAATCGGAAGAAGACAGAAAATCCCAGTCTATTTCTAGCCGAGTTTGACCCTTATCTGAGTTTCTACCTCTCTACCTGTTCATTATCTCTCTCTCTCTACCTGTTCATTCTCTCTCTCTCTCTCTATCTTTATCTCTCTCTCTCTCTCTGTGTTCATTATCTCTCTCTCTCTATCACTATATCTCTCTATCTGTTCATTATCTCTCTCTCTCTATCACTATCTTTATCTCTCTCTCTCTCTCTCTCTATCACTATCTTTATCTCTCTCTCGCTCTATATATCTCTATCTCTTTCTCTCTATATATATATTTTTAGATAAACACACAGTGACCGACAGGACTAAGTTCGCTTTTGCCGAAGAGTCTATATATATATATATATATATATATATATATATATATATATATATATATATATATATACGTTTTTTCTATGTGCGTAACAGTTGAGTGGCAGTTTGCGAAATAACGACGAACCTTGGTCTGTTGACGCTTACTGATATCGCTATAGAAGAGGTTTCGTATATATAATACGCCATCTTTATCTTCAAGAAATAAGCAGACTCTGAATATTACAGATTGAATCTACGGACTCTCAAGGATTACTCAGACCTTGTACACAAAAAATATATTGGCTTTGGGAACTTTTGCAGTAAACAATTTGGGTTATAAATATGTATCATTTATGAGGATAGAATACGGACATCTTTCCTTAGGTGTTTATAAATTGTACACTGCTTCAATTATTACCGTTAACAACGAACTGTTTTAAATAAATAAAATTGTACTTGGATTAAACGAAAATTACTTACAATAAAATAGGCATGTCCAATATTTCGCTAAAAAGTGGTATACCTTGACGACAAAAGGTCCCCAAATTGATAAAACGATTTTTAACGTTTAAATATTTATGTTGTTATTAAAGAGGAAAGACCAAAGTATTTTCTGAATATTTTTTCAGATTTTTTAATCCTTCCTATAAATGTTAAAAATTTTATTAAAAAATCTTGTTTTTTTTTTCGAGTCAAAAAATTTCGTAAAATCGAACTTATTGACATTTCTGTCGGAAAGATCATAGTTTGTTAGTTAAAAAATCATGAAAAATCAATTACACCTTTTTCTTTTGTTATCTTAGGAAATTTAGAATGATTAAAGTATACTTAATGCAATTTGGAAGAAACATTACTTACATTTTTAGCAGAAAATTTTTTAAGAGAGATATTTCCAACTGTAGTCGTTCCTTTTTTAAGCCATTGACAGGCGTTATTTGATGTACGTCTATATATTCACAACTTACGGTACGGAAATTTATTGGACGGTAGCGCAGAAGTGATATAATTTGTTCTAATTTTAAGTGAATCTAGTTAGTAGATTTTTTTTTTTAAATTCAATTTCAAATTTTTTTTTTTTTTTTTTTTTACCTTACGTTTGAGGAAGAATTCTGCACTGAAAATAACATTTAAATTATGAAAGAAAATCAAATTTTACAAGTAAAAATAAAACAGTAAAAAAAATACATTTTTTTAAATTGAGGTTTATTATTTCAGTCATGAAATATTTTTCTGAGAATATAAAAATTACATGAAACACCATTAATTGAAACGGGTTAACTTAATGAAATGAGATTTTATTTCTTTTTTATTAAGGCAGATTTTTTTCTATTTATTAATAATTATGATATGGCAGTAATATCAGTTTTATTTTATTTATTAATAAAATTAACATGCTATGTTGGTTTTGTTTTGACTCAACAAGTATTTAGTTTGAGTAGTAGCGAGCTAACTCCAGAAAATTTAAACTCCAAAAATCGTTTTAATTGATAATTTGTCGTGTGGATAATAATTCCAAAGTAATGTACAATGAATTTATGCATTCGATTTCAAACTTGAAAATTTGGGTGGACTTCCAAGGGCGTTTTTTTTTTTGTAATTGTAAATAGTCGATATTTTCTTTTGTCCCACTATTCGATTATATTTGAATAGAAAAAGAAAAAAATTGAAAATAATACGACGATATTCAGAAAACTTGACAAGCGTTGTTTTGTTGTTACTGAACGAATCAAAGCCATTTCTGAAGTAAAAAAAAAACTTGCTTCTATCAAAGGTAACTACTCATGTGACATTATTTCAACAATGTGCATCCGTACTTTCGTTGTAGACGATTTTAAATACAATTTTGGAATATTAAAAATTATTTTTAAAATAATTATGGTTGTCAGATTTTAATAAGCTTTCAAATTTATGATCTTTAAAAAGTAGAGAACATAATATATCATTTCCATAAGGTTGCAGAAAGAACTTAATGTATAAATATATAACAACCTTTTGTCATATTGTGTATTTAAAATTGAAAAAAAAAAAAAAAGAAAATTAATGTAAAAATTCATTGTTCATCAAAAAAAATTTTTTCTTTCAGATAATAATTACCTTCGTATATATTATTCAGAAAAGCCATTAAAAACTTTCTTAATTAAATATTGTCTTAGTTTTATTGGGTTTTGTATTTTTACAATTGAGGTAAAAGTTTGGACAATTTCGGACATATTTTTAACAAAAAAATCGATGATTTAGATTTTTCAGAGTTTTGGGCATTTAATTAAAAAAAAGATTGAGGTTGCAAATAAATTTTTTTTTGTGTTTTCATAAAATTAAGTTCGAGGGGGGTAACAGATATAAAAAAAAATATTTATACCATGACTTTCAAAGAGACAAACATTTCTAAAATAAGTTCATTCATTTCTGAATAAGTTCTGCAGTTTTCATTAAAATCCAACAAGTAGTTAATTTTTACATGAATTTCGAAATTAATGTGTCTTTCAACTGACAAAAAAACAACTAAAAAAAACGCTAAAATGGCCAAAATTGGACATACCTACAATAAAATAAATATTACTTATAATAATCTAGGAGACTATTATTTTTTTAAAGAATTGTATTTTCCTCTGATTTCCTAATTTTGATCTTTGAGGTCAGATGGTAGACAAAACAAAGGAATTCTTTTTGATTGGTTAAAACGAGCGTTAGAAGGTTAGAGAGATAGAAAGTTATTTCAGTTTCATACGTCGAAGAAATCAGACGTGATCTCGGGGAAGTTGCTCCCCAATGAGGCTGATAGCGATTGCTGTGAGTCGTACGATTTTTGAATCAAGCACGGGCAACGCCGGGTCATGCTGCTAGTTCTTCAATAAATCGTTATTGTTGGTAATTCTCCTACAAATAGGTATCATTGCCAATTCTTCAATAAATAGTTATTGTTGGCAATTCTACTTTAAATAAGTATTGTTAATTCTACTATAAATAGATATTATTAGTAATTCAACTATAAAATTTTATTTTTATAATCTCGTAGTGCTTTGTTTTTATATTTGGTTGGGGGTCACTATTTGCTCATAGCTGGGACCCTTACAATTGCTTCCACTCCGAGTCAGGATAGACTTTGGAACAGCGGCAAAACCTCCAATCTCCTAATCCGAGGACTTTATCGTTATACGCAAGACTACAGATTGTTAAAAACAGAAACAATTTTATTGGCCCAACCTATGTATTCTGTTCATTTCACACCCACCGAGCGCGACCAAAACCCCACTTCAACGATATTTCGCAACTGAGAATCTGAAGCTTGCCAGTTTATGAAGTGGGAGGTCGGACGTCCTCTGGAAGAGCCTGAAACACTCTAGCAAGCGATCCGAACGCTTTAAAGTGGGTCATCGTCGTCATTCAAAGATAATTTTTTTTTATTGTTCGTCCCGGGAATTGGGTTCTTTGGTACAAGGGATTGTGGTGGGGGGGTGACATCTTATTTTATTTATTTATTTCTCATTGGGGCAAAGGAGTGGTTGACGACGGCCTTAAGCAGAGCAAGTTAATGTTCGGGAAGGGGATGAGAGAAAGGCTGAAAAAAAAAACAAAAAAAATCAAATATTCGCCACTCTTCTAGGCATTTCGCTTACACCCCCCTTTTCTTTGCAGCGCCATTTCCGTCTTTCATCTCTATCTCTACATTTATCTTACAATGTGCGGGTACTGAATCGGGTATCGGCACAGATGACGTTGCATTCACTTTCGCATTAATAACCTCGGGTAAGGCATGAATACGTCTCTGTTCCTTCCAGCTAGGAGTTAAACAGCACCGCAGACAGGAATCTCTAACCTTGTCTGGCAACCAGTCCAACAGAAGAAAAATTCTGAATTCAAACTGGGAAGAAGTCAGCAGAAAACTACTCCTCTATCTTTCCTCAGAATCCATGGCGATTTTCATACAATTGACTAAATATGTGGAGAGCCAAGACTTTTCCACGTCCTGAAGGGTCACGGCACATAAGAAAAGGAAATTTAATAAATTTCTGTGTTGATGGCGTAACAGAAATCGGCAAACCGAGTTCAAATTCCAGGTTCGTCTATTGCGTTCACTTTGGCAAAGGCATGAATCGATGTAGTCTCTCCCTAGCTATAGATTAAATAGCAGGATAAGCTGGGCTTTCTAGACTTTGTCGGCAACCAGTCGGATAGAAGGAAAACACCGAATTTCAAACCGTGGCGATAGGAACAGGAATATACTATCTTCCCCCAGAATGCACGGAAATTCACAGATAATAAAGAAAAAAGAAAGCTGTGGAGAGCCATGATCGCTTATGCCCTGAAGAGAAAGGGTATTAAAAAAAGTAAGAAAAAAAGAAGGAAAAAAATAAAAAATAAAAAGAGTAAGAAGGAAAAAAGAAGAAAGAAAGTAGTATGGCTGGGGAAAAGAAAGAAAGAAAAAAGAAAAAAGAAAGAGAGAGAGGGAACGAGAAAGAGAGAGGGAACGAGAAAGAGAGAGGGAACGAGAAAGAGGGAAAGAAAGAGAGAGAGAGAGAAAGAGAGAGAGAGAAAGAGAGAGAGAAAGAGAGAGAAAGAGAGAGAGAGAGAAAGAGAGAGAAAGAGAGAGAGAGAGAAAGAGAAAGAGAGAGAGAGAGGGAACGAGAAAGAGGGAAAGAAAGAGAGAGAGAGAGAAAGAGAGAGAGAGAGAGAAAATTATAATAACTTTGAAATAAGACCATCAAAAGAAAGTTCGGAAATACTTGAAACTGAGGCGAGGCAAAATTCTATGTCGTGCGCTAAAATTTGTTACCTGTTTTTTCCGACAATTACTACAGACGATCTTTTCTAAATGGATTTTTCATTCCATTGTGCGATCTCATAAACATCAAGTTTTTTACGATTTAGTTTCTGGGAGCCTCGAGCAACTCAGCAGGACTGTTTAATGTCAACATGCGCAAAGGTTTTCACCCGGGAGCAAATCCGACATCATGTCTCACTTGAAGCCCAACATGGGTTCACTTTGAAAGAACATTAAACACTGTTGGGGTCCTAATTTACTCCCCGCATATTTCAAGAAAGACATGCCAAAATGTAAGACTGAGTGCTATTTCCAAACCAAAGTAGACATTCAGTAGCGGACAATACGACATGTTTAACAACGTTTTTTATTATATTTCTCGTTGGTGCCTTCGTTTAGTTTATTCTGAAATGTTGTAACAGACGAAGAAAACGTGACACCGAAATACGAAGAAGCATTGGAATAGAAAAAGATTCCTTCTGCAATTTAAAAATATTAAGCACCAAGAATTTTTAGTGAGAAACAAAGAAAAGTGTTCAATTGCGATGTAATATCAACCCTCCTGTAATAGTGACTCGGATTTAGGAATCGTAGTACCGATTTCGAATTCTAGTCGAGTTCATTACATTCACTTACCTGCTAACACCCTTGAGAAAATTATGATTCCAAATCATCTGCCTCTAGCTATGGGTAAATAATAGGACAGACTGGGTTCTAAAGCCTTGGGTGGCAACGGGTGTAGGAGAAGGAAAACTCTGAATTCAAAAACTGTATGTAGCCCTGGCGAAGCACGCACTATGCAGCTAAGGAGAGGTTTGGTTTGTTTTGTTTTACGATATATCAACCTCAATGGGTCATTTAATGCCAACAACTTTATTTTCCTGGTAATATTTTTGTTTTGTCAAAAATCTATTTCCGTTAATATTTTTTCCTCAAAAATGTATAGCTGGTGATAATATTTTTCCAAAAACGTATAAGCTGGTAATATTATTTTTTCAAAAACGTATAGCTGGTAATATTATTTTTTGAAAAAAATACAGCCGGCAACACTATTCTTGCAAAAAAAGCGTATAGCCGGTAATATTTTTTCAAAAATGTACAGCTGGCAGCATTATTTTTTCAAAAACGTATTATCAGAGGCCTTGCTGTTGGACGTAGTCTATCGTCTTACCCAGGACGCGGATGTAGTTTATCGTCATACCCAGGACGAGATCTGGGTTTGGGGTTTAACTATTTGCCCATAGCTGGGACCCAAACAAGTGCTACCACCCCGGGTCAGGGTGGACCTGGGAACATCAGCAATTAAGAGGTGGTCCCACGCTCCTCAAAACCTCCTGATCACAGGCCTTGCTGTTGGACGTAGTTTATCGTCTTACCCAGGACGCGGATGCAGTTTATCGTCATAACCAGGACAGGCTAAGGAGAGGATCATTCGCATTGACTCGATGATACCGAATACGGTCGACTCCTTAACAGACTGGGTTCTATAGCCTTGAATGGCAACCGGTCAAAGAGAAGGAAAGCTCTGAATTCAAAACTGTATGTAACCCTGACGAAGCACATACTATGCAGCTAAAGGAAATGATCGGTTGCATTGACTCGGTGATCCCGACAAAAGTCGACACCTACATGGCAGTGAATGCGAGAGAATCTCTTCGCAGGTGAAGCGAAAACAGAAATGTGGCTCGACAAAAAGACGATGAGAAAAAAACATGGACAGAGCATGTGGGCAATCGGGAAGTTTTAGAAAAAAATGAGAACGAAAAGGATACTTGAGATTAGAATCAGAAAAATAAACAGTCGAAATTTCAGGGACTAACAATGAAGAAAGGGGACTTGGAGAATTTGACACTCACAGGCTATATTAAAGGCGAGAAGCACAGAAGGAAACAGCGAGTAATCTACCAAGGAGCTTGTCTTAATAGACGGTAGAACAGGAACTGGAAGTGATAGTGCCGTAACAAAACTTGCTCAGAGCTACAAAGGATAGGAAGTTGTGGAGGGACGTGATCAACCTACCTACCTACCCAACGATCTCGTGTTAATCGACGGCATAACAGGGACTGAGATGGATAGTAAGGAGACAACTATTATTTAGAGCTACAAAAAATAGGAAGTCGCGGAGAGCCATGACCAAGCTACCTAACGATCTTGTGTAAACAGTTGACAGAACAAAGACTGGGAGGGAGAGTATGGAGTTCAACATTACTTAGAACTACAAAGGATAGGATGTTGTGGAGAGCCATGATCAGCTTACCTAACGAGCTTGTGTAACTTGGTAGCAGAACAGAGACTGGGGGATAGTAAGGATACAAATATTGCTTAGAGCTACAAAGGATAGGAAGTTGTGGAGAGTCATGATCAACCTATCTAAGGAGCTTGTGTAAATAGCAGAAGAAAGACCGGTTTGTTTGTTTTGTTTCACGGCATATCAACAGAGTTTGAGGGTTAACTATTTGCCAAAAGCTGGGACCCAACAGGTGCTACCACCCTGGGTCAGGCAGGACCTTGGGGCATCAGCAATTAAGAGGTGGTTCCACGCTCCTCAAAACCCCCTGATCAGAGGCCTTGCTGTTGGACGTAGTTTATCATCTTACTCAGGATGCTGATGAAGTTTATCGTCATACCCAGGACGGAAAAAGACTAGCGTGATAGTAAGACAGACATAACTTAGAGCTTGAAAGGATAGGAAGTTGTGGAGTGTCGTGATCAATCTATCTAAGGAGCTTGTGTAAATAGATTGCAGAAGAAAGACTAGAGTGATAGTAAGACGATAAACATTACTTAGAGCTACAAAGGTTAGGAAGTTGTGGAGAGTCATGATCAACCTATCTAAGGAGCTTACGTAAATAAATAGCAGAAGAAAGACTGGGGTGATAGAAAGACGACAAAGCTACAAAGGATAGGACGTTGTGGAGAGTTGTGATCGACCTATCTAAGGAAATTGCGTAAATAGATACTGCTTTATCTGTAGAATATATGGTGTTCCTTAACCCTTGGAATGCTTACCACCACCTTACCGGTGGTAAAGAAAAAATGACGTCATGCCCAGCCACCGGTTGAACGGTGGGTAAACACTTGCAACTATTAGTATATCTACCGTGAAACATTACATACCAGTATCTGTCTATATTTCTGAGATGAGGTATTATGTACACTATTTACGTTATTCGGACCATTGTCCTCATATTTGTCGGGATATTTATTACAACGTTTCGGCTGTTGTATGCTCCGGTCTTCTTCAGGTGGTTGTAATGTCAAACTGAACCCTTTATTTCGCTCACTGGGTTAGACTGTTCTAGTCCCACGTGCCATGTCTAATGGATGTCAGTTATCTCCTGTTAATTCCCCTCTCTAAGTTCTCCACCGCCTTAAACATGTATTGAACTCACACTCTTTGGGTGCTGTCACTGGATGTAACTAACGCCTTTATCCACTGTGCCATGTGTCCTTGAGAACATTCCAACCACCTAAAGAAGGCCAGAGCGTACAACGGCCGAAACGTTGTGATAAATATGGCAAGAAAGATGAGGATGGTAGTCCGAGCAATGTAAATAGCATTACATACCAATTATTTGCGAATTTTGACTCAGGGGCTCAGGCAGAAGGGTAAAATTGTTCAAGAACGCAGGGCTCAAAGGGTTAAGCCCCTAATGAGGGACGAGCCATACCCTGCGGAGAAGAGGGAGACAAAGGAATGATCTTTCTTTTTTCTTGTTTTATTGCTAACGTATATAAATTTTTCTTTTATATCCTAAATTCGATTTCTTTTTTTCCGAAATAAGGATAAATCTAACCACTTTCGCCCCAGCGCCTCAACCTCCGACGTCTTACTGTCAGAGTTGAGGTGTCAACTGAACTGAACTTAAGGGAGTGGCTGTAGGTCCCCTGAGCATCCATAGATCACTCGACCGGTCCACTGGTTTAATCCTGCTTCCTGCCCACGTAGTGTTTGGTTTGATCCAGAAAGCAGAAGTGATGTTCATCTATTCACGGTCGACTGAAGATGTAGACACGGCTGGAGAGTCTGTGCTAAGAAATTTAGAAAGCACTATATATATATATATATATATATATATATATATATATATATATATCTGCAGTAAGTCGAACAAACAACTATTCAATGGTTGAATTGTTAATGTCTTTTATATAGCAGAAATAAATAGTATAGAAAAGAAACTGGTTACAGAAATGAAAATAATTGACGTAAAAACTAATACACTGGATACTAGACAGAGAGAGAGTGGGTTGTGAAATCGTCTCAGAACGATATGCAACTCTTGATTATTGTAGCTTGTTCGACGTTTCCGTTTCCAGTGGTAGTAATAATAGTAGCGGTAGTAGTCTTAGACGTTGGAGGAGTAATTATCAATAAAATATGTAAGCGGGCGCCTGGCCCAAACCTCTGACGTCACTCTCAATCTCCGACCTCTCTCTCCAGCTCGACTGCACTCGACGGCAGACCAGCCAACCACTCCCTGCTTCTTCCGTCTGGCCTCTCCCGTCTGTTTTTCTCGTCGGCCTTTCTCGACTGCCTTTCTCGTCTGTCTTGTAGCGCCGCGACCCGTAACGGTCGACGCGAGTGCTCATGCGCGTGACGGCACGCAGGCGACGAAGACGCCTCGAACGATCGCGGCCTCTCCAGTCTCTTCGAGAATTCTCTGCCGACTACCACATTTTCAGTATAACTACGCGTTTATATAGATAAATCTGACTGTCATAAATCGACCCTTGGTCCTCACGCTATTATCATGAGTGTCGCTGTCAACCCAAAACCATGTGAGTTTCAAAGTTCTCATAGTCTGAGTAAGCTCTATTTCAAATTTTAACCGATCATCATTGTCTTCCTAATAACCCAATTCCAAATGGCCTAGATCAGATTCCCATCAATAAACAAAATTGTTCTGATCTAATTTCGCTACCTAGATTCGCTCCAATTTCAATAAAAAAAATGTGTGTGTGTGTGTTTCCCAAACTCTGTCACATAAATTAGTACCAAAATTTATAAGGACAAGAAGTTGTGGAGAGCCATAATCACCTATGTCCTAAAGAAACAAGGTAAATCTTTTTTAATCACTTCAACCCCAACCAAGGCGAAAATACCACTAAAACACAAAGAGCTACCGGGAGTGAAAGAGAACGAGAAGACTTAAGAAACCAGAAACCCAGTACTAAACAGGAAACAAGAAACATCTACTCCTGTTCAAAAGACCGGGAGAAGTGTAAACCGGGTAAAAGCAGTACATATCTACTCGCACTATAATAAAAATGAAATAAAAAATAAATCATAAATGAAATTTTAGAGTTATGGGGAAGACATTAGAAGTGTAGATTTGAAGTAGACTTAAAAATGAACCGGAAAAACATTTCTAAACATGAAACAAGGGACAAACCGCAACTATTATTCAAAAGACCGAGGAGGCGTTTGAACCGGGCGATAGGCGCAACTATCTACTCCGATTGAGGTAAAAAAATTCGTATATAAAATTTCAGAGTTTAGTGGGGGATATTAAAAGTTGAAGTAGAATTTAGAATTAAACCCAATCCTCAACAGTCGTCCTGGGTAAGACGTTAAACTACATCCGCGTCCTGGGTAAGACGATAAACTACATCCGCGTCCTGGGTAAGACGATAAACTACATCCGCGTCCTGGGTAAGACGATAAACTACATCCAGCAGCAAAGCCTCTGATCAGGAGGTTTTGAGGAGCGTGGAACCACCTCTTAATTGTTTGTGTTCCCAGGTCCACCCTGACCCGGGGTGGTAGCACCTGTTAGGGTCCCAGCTATGGGCAATTAGTTAACTATTACCAGCAATACTTTTTTCGAAAAATTTTTTTACCGGCAATACAATTTTGAAGGAAAAATATTACCAGAAACAGATTTTTGACAAAACATAATATTACCAACAATAAAAAATGTTATCGGCATTAAATAAGCCATTGAGGTTGATATGCCGTAAAACAAAATAAACCAAACCAATCTAAACTAAAAATACATATTCTATTCATACGAATCTATCCTAAAAATGTTGTCGGCATTAAATAACCCATTGAGGTTGATATGCCGTAAAACAAAATAAACCAAACCAATCTAAACCAATGAATACATATTCTATTCATACGAATCTATCCTAAAAATGTTGTCGGGATTAAATAACCCATTGAGGTTGATATGCTGTAAAACAAAATAAACCAAACCAATCTAAACCAAAGAATACATATTCTATTCATACGAATCTATCCTAAAAATGTTGTCGGCATTAAATAACCCATTGAGGTTGATATGCCGTAAAACAAAATAAACCAAACCAATCTAAACCAAAGAATACATATTCTATTCATACGAACCTATCCTAAAAATGTTGTCGGCATTAAATAACCCATTGAGGTTGAAATGCCGTAAAACAAAATAAACCAAACCAAATCCTCAACAGCAAACAGGAGATGAATCTCTAATCCTGTACAAAAAATCGGAGAGGAGTGTGAACCGGGTGATAGGTGAACCTTTATTTTATTTTTATTTTTTCGTGACTGTCGCTTCTTTGTTGGACGCTGTGAAGCAGAAAGAAGTTCATTTTGTGAAGTGGTGATTTTTTAGCAGAAAGCCACGACAGCTGCGATGCGTCATATTACTATGTTAAGCACCGGAAGTGACCACTAAAATATTGTGGACATCATTTCTGATGAACTTCAGTTACTGGAGACTGTTTTTCATTTCTTTTTTATTTCGCTTTTTGTCGTGGGTGAAATTTTGTTTCTTTTGCTGATTAGCTTTTTTAAATCTTTATTTTCATTCTGAATTCAAATTCAGATTTTGTCTGAAATATTCCCAATTATTTTGTTTTGTAATATTTTAATGGTGTTCTCTATTTCTCTCTCATTTGTGCTTATACTTACAGCCGTGAACTGTAAGCAACCTCCTTCCATCTTCATTACCTCTTTGCTACCATCTTTCTTTCTTTTTTCCGTCTTTCTTTCCTTTCATCTTTCTTTTCCCCCCGTCTTTCTGTCTTTCCTTCCATCTTCCTTTCCTTGCTTCCATCTTGCTTTCTTCCCCCCCACCGTCTTTCTTTCCTTCCATCTTCCTTTCCTTGCTTCCATCTTGCTTTTTTCTGCTTTTCTTTCCTTCCATCTTCCTTTCTTTCTTCCCGTCTTTCCTTCCATCTTTCTTTCTTTCCTCCCGTCTTTCCTTCCATAGTTCCTTTCTTCCTTCTTTCCTTCCAGCTACCTTCTTTCATTTCTTGTTTCCATCTTTTTCTTTCTTTCATTCTATCATCTTTCTTCCATTTTCTTTCCTTCTTACTTTCTTCCCATTTTCTCTTTCTTTTCTCCCATTTTCTTTTTTTCCTTACTCCATCTTTCTTTCTTTCCTTCTTTTTCTTTCTTTCCTAGCTTCCTTCCAGTTTTTCCTTGTTTTCTTTTTTTCCTCGTTTGCTTCTTTTTTCCATCTTTCTTTTTACCCCCATCCCTTTCTTTCCATCTTTCTCCCTCTCCTTCCATCTTCTTTCCTTCCTTCTATTATTTCTTTCTCCCATCTTCATTCTTTTTCTTCCTCCCGTCTTCTTTCATTCCATCTTCTTTCTCACTTTCTTACCTTCCACCTTTTTTCAACTATCTTCATTCTTTCTTTCCTTGCTTTCTTCCTTCCATCTTCTTTCTTTCCTTCCTTCTTTCTTTCGCCTCCAAATATCTACGCCTCTTCATATTTTCATATCCCTATTTATCGACCAAGTAAAATCTATTCAAGAAACCATCAAAACCATCAAGAACACAGCATAAATGAAAAAAAAAGAATGCTGAGGAGATTGAAGGACTGTTCAGATTCTTGTTTTCATTTGACCTTTAGTGTAAACTGCTACGTCTTTACTGGTGTGGAATCTTATTTCATCGTCGAAATAATTTTAATTAGTTAACTCCACAAAAAAGCGATACCTAACGTTTAAAATGACATTTTAAAAAATAAAATTGTTTTCGTGAAGCTTTTATTTTATTTTTAATTTCAAGCTAATGGATTACATTTAATACTTCCAATAAGCAAAATACTTTTTCTCTATTTCAAAACTAATTTAAATTGGCTGAAAGCAGTTTTCGTTTTGAAATAGATAAACATCGCTGATTTTAGCGCAATTTTAGCCATCCGTCATCACGATGCAACTTTTTTTATACAAAAATATTATAAAAATAATATATGCTTTTCTTTATTTGAGCTGATTCAAAGTTTAATTAATCTGATTTGAAACAAATATTACTCATTTTAATATTAAAATACCGCAGAAATTAATTTTTAACACTGCGGTAGCTGTTTAAGGTGTTGACAGCTTGATTGACAGAGGGAAGATTATCTTTTTTTTTTCTACAGTGGATATACCTGTAAAAATCTTTTGAAGAATATAACGTGGGCGCCTTTTTATATATTTTTAATTACCTGGTGAACTTAATAATTTGGTAAAATATTCTCTGTAATCTAATGTATCACTGAATTTTAAGTACTTTGGCTTTAAATTTACTATAGTTATCTTATTTTCTGATAATGTGCATTGGCGTCCGTATTTACAAAAGTCGGTACATATATACACAAAAAATATTCCTGAATGATGTGATGGAATAGCCTGCCACCCCCATGAGTGGCGGCACTACAGGTAGTAACCACCTATAAGTATCTGTTTCGACAGCAGACAGTGGAGTTGAGCTGGGATCTGAGAGAACTAGTGGCCTTCCGATAACAGCACGCACACAACTGTACTGACTTGCGACGACCGTGCGCATAACTATTAGTTGCTTGATGTACTGGTTTCTACAATAAACCTGTTACTATTTATCCACCGTGTTTGCCCATTCCATATTCCTATTAGCACGGAATATAACACTACATTCTTTTTAAAGTATTGGGGGACGATGAATCGTAGTAAGCTCTTCCATTTATGTTTAGTAAATATAGTTTTTACTTAATAAAAATATCAACTAAGCGCTGCAAATAAATACAGAATTTTAAAACATTTAAAATTTTATAAATCGTTCTAATTTAATTAAAATAAAAACAATTCTTGTAAAAATTCATTATTCAACGAATTTTT
The DNA here is from genome assembly GCA_964036315.1 of Acanthosepion esculentum. Lineage (NCBI taxonomy): Eukaryota > Metazoa > Mollusca > Cephalopoda > Sepiida > Sepiidae > Acanthosepion > Acanthosepion esculentum. The sequence goes on along the minus strand of OZ038519.1, from coordinate 53,026,245 downwards.
CTTTTCTTTTTTTAAGCCATTAATGACCATAATATGTTATTCATAAAAGCAATTGAAATCTTTCATATTTAAATAAGATCGTAGTTTTATTGCATTTTTATTTTACGATTCAGGGCAGATTTTCGGTAACTGGTGGTACTGGTTTACATAAAGAAATGATGATTTAAATTCTCTAAGGAGTTCTGCATATAACCGTATTTGGCACAAAATTTAAAACCTCTAAATTCCATAATATTAAATAAGTGGGGCAGGGTAACATATGTAAAAAAATGTTTTTACCAAGATTTTCTAAAACATAATATATCTGGAATAATTTAATTCACTTGTGAATAAGTCCTGGAACTTTCATTAAGATCCAACAATTATTTGATTTTTGCAAGAATTTTCAAATCAATGTGTTTCACCGAAAAAAGACGCTAAAATATTTATAATAATCTTTGAACTCCCCCAGTGCTGACGAAAAAAAAAAAATTACCCAAAATTTCGAACGTTCTAAAAATTGTAAAAAAAAAAAAAAAAATTATAATTTGATAAGAAAAAAATTCTTTGGTGTTTCTTCTAAATAATAACAATAATAACATCAAGATTTTGAGGATAAAACTTTATTTTTATTAAGTTTGGGGCATTTTTTACATCATGGTATGATCATTTTTAGCGAATCTATAGAGGTACCTATTTTTAATGGTAGATTTAATTTTGATGCTTTCTTTCCCACGTGTACAGTCATTAAACGAAAAATAATATATATAAAAAAAAAAAAAAAAAACAGAAAATAATAATAATGTCCTCCCCTACCTGATCAGAGAAACCTCTTGAGCCGAGAGTACACGTCATTGCACACTCACTTCCGCTTCCGGTAAAAGCTTGACCCAGTGGCCAATGTATCCTCAACATATTTATTGATGCTGACTTCCACACGTCACTGTTTATAACTGAGCAAGAAAAATTGAGGGGAGGTGGGGGAGGTTGGTGCGAGGGGGTATATGTATTTGCATGAGAGATCAAGCATTCCAGAAAGAGAGAGCGAATCGGGGAGGGTATTTATAAGTGAGATTATGTGCTAGAGAGAGAGGGGGGGATTAAGGAAAGTATATGAGTTTTTATGAGAGATTATGTGTTTGAGAGATAAAGAGAGAGATTTGATGAAAAATTACATGCGAGAGATAGTCGGAAGATTGTATTTGTATCGTTATGAGATATGATACGTTTGATGGTGAGAGTGAAGAGTTGTGACTATTAGAGATTAAATAAGGGAGAAAGAGAGAGAGAGAATGATTATGCGTTTGATAGAGAGAGGGCGAAAGAGGAGTTGGGATTTTTATGAGAGATGACATGAGGGAGAAAAAGAGAGAGTATGTGTTTGATACAGAAAGAGGAAGAGCAGTTGTGACTGTACGAGGAAGAAAGTGAGAGAGAGATTATGTGTTTGATAGAGAAGTAGGGGGGTTGTGACTTTGTATGAGATTACAAGTTGGGGGAAGAGTAAGAGAGATTATGCGTATAATAGAGGAGGGGGAGTTGTGATTATGAGAGATTACATGAGGGAGAAATAGAGAGATTATGTGTTTGATAGAGAGAGAAAAAGTTCTGACTATTAGAGCTTAAATAAGGGAGAAAGAAAGAGAGAGGTGATTATGCGTTACAGAGAGAGAGAGAGAGGTGATTATGCGTTACAGAGAGAGAGAGAGAGGTGATTATGCGTTACAGAGAGAGAGAGAGAGGTGATTATGCGTTACAGAGAGAGAGAGGTGATTATGCGTTACAGAGAGAGAGAGGTGATTATGCGTTACAGAGAGAGAGAGGTGATTATGCGTTACAGAGAGAGAGAGGTGATTATGCGTTACAGAGAGAGAGAGGTGATTATGCGTTACAGAGAGAGAGAGGTGATTATGCGTTACAGAGAGAGAGAGGTGATTATGCGTTACAGAGAGAGAGAGGTGATTATGCGTTACAGAGAGAGAGAGAGGTGATTATGCGTTACAGAGAGAGAGAGGTGATTATGCGTTACAGAGAGAGAGAGGTGATTATGCGTTACAGAGAGAGAGAGAGGTGATTATGCGTTACAGAGAGAGAGAGGTGATTATGCGTTACAGAGAGAGAGAGGTGATTATGCGTTACAGAGAGAGAGGTGATTATGCTTTAGAGAGACCGAAAGAGGTGTTGGGATTTTTATGAGAAATTAAATGAGGGAGAAAGAGAGAGAGAGAGATTATGGGTATGATAGAGAGGATGAGGGGTTGTAACTGTATGAGAGATTACATCTGGGAGAGTAGAGAGAGAGAGATTATGTGTTTGATAGAGAGAGAGGTAGTGGAGTTGTGACTTTATATGAGATTACATGTGTGGGAAAAAGAGAAAGAGAGATTATGGGTTTGACAGAGAGGGAGGAGTTGTGCCTTTGTATGAGAGATTACATGTGGAAGAAAGAGACAGATAATGCTATAGAGGTTTCCAGGGACAATATTTGTGTAGAGACGATCACTCTTATTTATCTATATACAAGATATGCTACTATTTAAGGGGGGTGAACTTATGGACCACACCCATCTCTTTGGCCCATGGGTATAAAAGACGAATGATAGTTTTTTGGCACAGGTTGTGAAGTGAAGTCTCATAGTATTCAGGGCGTGAATTTAAACAAAAAGCATTGTGACTAGAAATAATAATCTTTTAAGCAATCCAGATATATGTTTTTATGTGTTGTAACCCTTCAAGGACGCAAGCGATCATAGCTCTCCACAAGTTCCTGTCCTTTGTAGATCTTAATAAATTTTGTCTTTTTGTTTTATCTCCTACACCTTCGGCCACCATCCATTTACTCATGCGCGCTAGGTACGTTGTTTTCCTGTCCTTCTTGTCTTTAAACTGTCTTGTGAGTATAAATATTTGCAAGCTCCCCACCTCCTGATGACATGCCCTAAAAAATTTCAACTGTCTCTTCCTGAGGTTATGTTTAACTGTCGTTTTGTTTGTTTTTATTTCCAGCATTCATATTTATGATTGTAATTTAATATTTTTTAAAGTTGTTAAGCTCAAATATTTAACGATACGACAGGGGAATTTCTACAGATGTTTTATTGACGTAGAACTCGCCATGGGCTTGTTCAATCATTAACTGAAGAATTAAGATTCATCAGAAAATTCAAATTGGTATATCGTGTAATTTTCACGTCTCTTTCTTCAGGTTTTCCTTTTATGCAGTTTCTGAAAGAAAGAAGGGAAGCTAGAATTGGGGAGAGAGAGAGAGAGGGGGGATCAGATTAAGCTGTTGAGAACAGATACTACACTTTGATCTTAGCCAAAAGGCCGAGAAGGGAGGTACAAGCAGAACGATATGTGCTTTTATGATCGTAGTTATTGCAAGATTTTGTTAAAGTTGTTAAGCTCAAATATTTAACGACACGATAGGGGAATTTCTACGGATATTTTATTATCATAGAACTCACCATGAGCTTATTCAATCAACTTAAAAATTACAATTCCATGTTAGTCTGTTACCGATTTATGGTTCGAAAAAAAAGGAATTCCTACACATACAGTGAATAGATTACAACGCTAGGGTATCATCTTATAGAATTCAAATTTCAAGATGGAATAACATCTGTCCAAAAATTAGGACATGCTGATGGTCTATCAAGCCTGACACCAACAACTACTGAACCGTTATTAAAAAAGTGAAACAGAAATTGAAGATATATTAGGCAATGTCGTACGAGAACTTCCGGTTACTCGGGAAGAAATAAAAGTAAAGGCATGTTTATTTCAACAATAAAAAAAAAACGACAAAAAACAAACAAATGGAAGATAGGCGATTTTTAGAACGCAATCCAGACTTGAACGTATCCTCGCTTTGTGGTGGCGTACTGATGTTTGCACAATGTGGTAATAGATATCATATTACAAAAGCAGATATTAAATGAATTTCATTGTTGACATCCGGGAATTTCAAAGATGAAATCTCTTATGAAAAGCTATGCATACTGGACCAAAATGGATCATGACATTGAAAAATTAGTAAAAACCTGCAGCAAAATCACTTATCACGAAATTACAACCTTGGCAGACAGATACTCCGTGATCTAGACTGCACACAGATTTTTGTAGGTCCAATAAACACTATCTTCCGGTAGTGGATAGCCTCACTAAGCAGCCTGAAATTTCTATGTGCAAAAAAAAAAAAAAAAAAAAAAAAAAAAAACTTCCATTGTTACAGAGAATTTTTTTTTTTTTTTTTTCACGAACTGTTTGCAAGATATGGTATTCCGGATGCCATAGTCTCGGATAACGGTACACAATTCACTTCTTACGAATTTAAAGAATTTTGCAAAATGTTCCAAATTGAACATATTACTACCCCGCCGTATTACCCAAGGTCAAATGGACAAGCTAAATGCTTTGTAGCTACTCTTAAGAGAGCAAGTAATGAAAAAGTGAGCGAAGAAGCACTACAAAAATTCTTGAGAATGTATCGGAAAACGCCGAATCCCAATACACCGGAAGGCATGTCACCGGCAGAATTGATGTTCGCAAGAAAAATTAAATCGCTGTTTGACAAGTTATTACCAATTCACAAAAGAATAAGTTTAAAGGACACAATTTTTTTCAAAGTTAGCGAAAATGTGTTTTTTAGTGAATATAAAAATGGAAAAGAAATGTGGGAAGACGGTGTAATGAGGTTAGGAATTAGAAAAATGATAAATATGGTGAAAGGAGAATAGGAACACAAAAGGCACTGGAATCAGTGAAAGAAAAGGCCTGCAAAAATGGAAGAACCTACGCAAGTACTGTATGATATTTTGGACGTACCAACACCCCAAGAATTGGTAGAACGTACAAGTATGATTACCAGAAAAAAGAAACAAAAGAAATACAAAGTTCAGTAAGTGGCGAAATCGTGAAACTAAGAAATAAAATAAAATATTTACTAATAAAGAAAAATCTCAAAAGGGTGGATGTTGTAGAGTAAATAAGACATTTCCGTAACACAAATGAACTAGGCAAGACACCTTAAATAAAGAACTGAAAGTGAGTCAAGTGAAGACGCTGCTCGGCCTGCAGGCCAGGATCAAAGTGTAGTATCTGTTCTCAGATTGCTCGCTCATACGTTGTTTCCCCTTGTCTCTCTTTCCCTCTATTCGACCCCGTGACTATCAGATTCTCCAGGCCTTTCTTTTTATGTGAATGGTCTTTTCAGGGCGTAAACGATCATGGCTCTCCACCTACTCTAACCCTTGCAGTTCTCAACAAGTTCCTTCCCTCTGTCACCTCATCCAGACCACGTTCTGTCATCCACTTGCTTAAGTCCGCTAGGTATATCATGCGTTGTTTCCCCTTGTCTCTCTTTCTCTCCATTCTACCCGTGAGTATCGGATTCTCCAGGCGCTCCTTCCTCATTATGTGTCTCAGAGACTTCAGCTGCCTCTTTCTGATGTTAAGTAAAAGCCTCCTCCTTGTTTTCATCATCTCTAATCGTTGCTCACACGCTCGGTCCATGATATCCTCGGCATCCTTCTGTAGAACCACATCTCCGTCTCTTCTTCATCTTTGAGGAAATCGTTCAAGATTCGCCGCCGTGAAAGAGGACAGACGTCACGTGACAGACCCACGTGGTATGCGCAGACGTTTTTGAAGTTTAATTATGCGGATTACGCCCACAGTGGATTTAACTTTAATAACCTGAAATGCTTGATTTGTAATAATATAACGCAATCTTTTTTTTAAAAAGTGCACACTGTAAAAAAGCACCCTACCTCGTTTATATCTTTGTATTTTTAAGATCGGGGCGAAAATGGAGTACTGTTGTCATATTTGGGCGAGTGAGACCCAGTCCTCACTGTCCAGTCACGTTAGAGTTCAAAAGCGTCTCCGAGTCCTTGTGGGTGACAAATTAATTTTCACCCTCCAACCTCTCTCTCTCACACAGGCGGAATGTGACAAGCCTCTCACTTTTCTATCGCTACTTACATGGAAAGTGCTCGGACGAACTACCTTCATTGGTTACACCAGTTTTAACCTTCGCGGCTAGGACCCGTCATGCCACTTACATTGTAGCAAAACACCCACATGCCCTCCGTATTTCATCGGTGAGAAGTAAATTCCACTCAAACAGCAAACCACTGTCCTGTGGAAACGACTCCCAAGAGGCCGTTTCTCCGATCACTAAAACCCTCTTAACCCCTTCAAATATAGGGTTAACCGTCTTCTTCCCCCTCCTATCCGTATAATGTAAACGTCTACCTCGACTGACACCCGGTTTTTGTACAGGGGGAACCTTACTGTAAAAAAATAAAATAAAATAAAAAAATTGCAATTTTTATTATTTATTTATTTACTTTGCGTAAAGACAGAAGTTACTTTACTTTTCTAAACTTTTGACAGCGCTTTAGTTGACAAGCGACGCCCATTACTGTCAAGTTAAAATAATGCTTCACACCTGAAATGACGGAATCGGCAAGTGTGACGATTACAGGGAATTTTAAATGACCGGAATTCTCTTCTCTTTCTCATATATATATATATATATATATATATATATATATATATATATATATATATATGTGTGTGTGTGTGTGTGTGTGTGTGTATATACACGCACACACACGAGAGAGAGAAATAGTGTGTGTGTGTTAGAAAGAGTGGGGATCTTTATCTCACTGTGTCCTTTACTTATCACTTCGACACTATGTCACTTAAGAAATAATAGGTTCGGTCAAACATTTAAAATAGTCATTTCCGGTGAGTACCACACAGCAAATATGACAAATGCAATTTTAAATTCTAAGATCAGTGCGAAAATGGAGTGCCGTTGTCATATTGGGGCGAGAGCGACCCAGTCCTCACTCTCCAGTCTCGTTAGAGTTCAAAAGCGTCTCCGAGTCCTTGTGGGTGACAAATTATTTTTTCACTCACCAACCTCTCCCTCTCTCTCACAGACGGTATGTGACAAATCTCTTACTTCTCTGTTCAGTTAAATTACATTCCTTGGTTCCACCAGACCTAACCCTTACGGCTAGGACCCGCCATGCCACTTATACTGTATCAAACCACCCTGATTCCCTCCATATTCCATTGGTGAGAAGTTCTACTTGAACAGTTTCTTGCCGTAAACAACTGCTCTGTGGAACCGACTCCCAAGAGGATGTTTCCCCGATCACTACAATCTTAACCTCTTCAAATGTAGGGTTAACCGTTTTCTTCCCCTCCTATCCATATAAAGTACCTCTAAATGTAACCTCTACCTCGAGTGGCTACTAGGCCTTGTACAGTGTGAACGTGACTGTACAAAAAATGTTATGTTTCAGGTGTTTCTTTTTAGTGTTTATAAAATTCGCCAAAGAAAAAAGGAAAAACGGTCGGCTTCCTGTACCGCTACAGTAAGTATCCCCTACCTTTACAAGATCCAACCGAAAATGGAGAGTTGCTGTCATATTCGGGCGGGAGATGCCCAGTTCACATTTTCCAGTCTTGTTAGAATTCAAAAGCGTCTACGAGTCTAAGTGGGTGACAAATTATTTTTCACCCTCCAAAGTCTCTCTCACAGGCGGAATGTGACAAGCCTCTCCCTTCTCTATCGCTACTTCTACGGAAAGTGCTCGGGCGAACTACATTCCTTGATGCCGCCAATTTTAACCTTCGCGGCTAGGACCCGTCACGCCACTTACATTGTAGCAAACCGCCAATATGCCCTCCGTATTCCATCGGTGAGAAGTAAATTCCACTCAAGCAGCAAACCACTGCTCGGTGGAACTGACTCCCAAGAGGATGTTTCCTCGATCATTAAATCTAAACCTGTTCGAACCTAGGATAAACCGCTCCTATCCGTATAATGTAAACCTCTACCTCGACTGCCTCCCCGGTCTTGTACTGGGTGAACGTTACTGTGAAAAAAAAAAGTTTGCAAATTTTATCATTTATTTATTTAGCTAGCATAAAGACAGAAGCTACTTAACTTTTTCTAAACATTTGACAGCACTTTAGTTGACAATCGACGCCGATTACTGTCAAGTTAAAATAAATCTTTACACCTGAAATAATGAAATCTGCAAGGGTGACGATTACAGGAAATTTGAAATGACCGGAATTCTCTTCTCATATATATATATATATATACATACTCGAGTGAGAGAGAGAAAGAATGATTGTGTGTGTGTGAGAGAGAGAGACATTGTGTGTGTGTGTGTGTGTGTGAGAGAGAGAGGGGGGATCTTTATGTTACTGTGTCATTTACTTCCCCACTTCTACACTCGATGTCACTTAAAAAATAATAGGTTCGGTCAAACATTTAAAATAGTCATTTCCGGTGAGTACCATACAGCAAGTATGACAAATGCAATTTAAAAAAAAAACTTCTTATAGAGGCGTTACATATATATATATATATATATATATATATATATATATATACTAGCTTAAAAGACGCTCTATCGGGCGGCATTTTAGATAGCTCCTGCGGAGGACTCTTGGTTAGGCCTTCATCAGAATAGGCAGATAAGAGTAGATGCAACAGGCAACAATATACTACGGAAGAACTCTAAATTGATCGACGCATTTAAGTGTACCTTTTAAAAGTTCAACGATATTTTTTCTGCCGCTACTTAATTTAAAGACAATTTGATGTACGTAGGTCCTTACTTTCCGTACAAAAAATTTTATTTTTATTTGATGGGTGACTTCGTTGAATCTCGCAATTAATTTCGATTATTTCCAACTCTGTTTCCAAGTTATAAAAATTGTTATCGTACGAAAAATTCGTCGCAAAAATCGAAACAAATAAAAAAATAAAAATAAAATCGCCGAAAACAATCGTAGTAATGAAAACTGGGGATCCAAAATTTCAGGATTACGGATCCGGAACTGCATCGGAATGTTCTTAATTGGCTCACTGAGTTGGCCTGATTCCAAAATGGTATGATATGTTGGAGTACACCTCTAAGAGTAAAGTTGAAAACATGAATAATTTTATTTTGAAACACTGTAATTTGAGAACAGTAATTTTTTTTCATTTGAACATGAGTTATTGAAAGTTAAAGAGTTGTGTCCCTTTAATTCTTTTTATTAGTAGGGGAAAATTTGATCGCATTAATGAATATTTTATGAAATTCAAAGGTCACTAAAACATTATAAACTGTGACAAATAAACTTAACAGATATGCAGTTTTTTTGACGGAAACGATAAATAAGTAGGCGTTTGATAACAGAAAGAATTCATAATTAAATTTTAAAGAAATATTTAGTTAAAGAAATATTTATTTATTTATTTATTTATTTATTTATTTAAATAAATAAATAAATAAATAATTTTTTTCTTGTTAAATCACCAACACATGACATGGCGGCAAGTTGGCACCTTGGGCGACTATCACATATGTAAACCACCTCTTAAATGCCGTTGTTCCCAGGTCCACCCTAATCCGGAGTGGTAACACCTGTTAGGATCCCAACTATGGACGTATAGTTAACGTCCAAAACTGGGGTCAAAACACTATCCTTGTATAAAAATACATTTTCTTTTAAATATTACTAGCAATATATTTTTGAAAAAAAATTATAACCAGCAAAATATTTAACCCTCAACAAAACCCTGATGGACGGTAAGAAGTATTCTCTAGAAAATAGTAATTTTGTTGTGGGGGCGTTATAATTGACAAACCACTTCTTGCACCAGTTAACAACTGATTGTAGGTCATTGTCGAGATCTGGTACCAGTTTTATTTTATCACACCTATCGGGTTTATTATTAAGCCAGAAGTAAATAGTTGAGTCATCAACAGAGATACCGACTTGGGAATTGAAAGCAACGAATCGTTGATGAAGATAATAAAAAACATTGGTCAGATTATAGCGCCTTGGGGGACTTGCGCATTAATGTGAAAGGATCTAGAGGAGTGGCCATTCAACATGAAATTCATTGTACATCTATATGAAAGTGTCGATCTAACGAGACTATTTAAGAATACGACAATTTAGGTTAATGTTTTTTTGTTTTGTGGCAACTGGCGGTATTGTGAGAAACTACACTTAGCACAGCCTAGTCTACACTATATTCAGTTTCCTTATCTCCTATACTAACGAACGCCATCAATTACACTGCTGCCATTTCAGCTGCTGATGTTAATCATACAAAATAATTACGTGGTGGTGTTAGGGGGTAAAATAATAATAAGCTAAGGAGATTGACTTTAAAAAGAATCAGAACCAGGCCCCTTGCCAGTGTTTTAAGCTGAACCCCGGATTTTGAGTCTGGGAGAAAGGCGATTAAGAATTTGTACACTTTTTCTTAAGGGGTAGTAAATCCCACCCTGGCGACGGTCCAGACCATAACATAAAGATGCTAAAACTCTGCTTAGTCCTGTCATTATCCGGATGAGGAATTCTCACAAAAAAGTAGGTCAGATTCTTCATGGGTTCGGTGTGTGTGTGTGTGTGTGTGTGTCTGGTGACGGGGGGGGGGGGTAATTTGGTATTCGAAGGCATAATGAAGAGAGAAAAAAAAACGTTCTAATAAAAACAAAAACTTAATTAAATACACCAAGGAATTTGATTGATAAATTCCATCTGTGAAAAGCTAATTGTTTGAAGGGCATTTCCAAATTTGGTATCTCTCTTTTTCTCTCTCCCTTTTCCTCTCTCCCCCTCTCCCCCCCCCACTTTCGCCATTACTTGTTCTATCTCTTCTTTCTTTCTAGGCTTTGCTTTCTGTTTCTCTATCTTTATCCAGCAGTCAAAACACAAACATACATACATATATATATATATATATATATATATATATACGCACACACACACATACATGTAAACACGTGTGTGTATGCGCGCACACATACACACAAATGTATGATACATGCATACACACATATGTAAACACACACGTATATGTTTGTGTGTAAATATATACACGTATGTGTGTGTGTGTGTGTGTATATATATATATATATATATATATATATATATATATATATGATGAAAATGTGGAAAAGACAAAGCAAAATCCGAATATGTAAGTTTACTGTTTTTTAATTTGTTTTTGTTATTCTGTCGGCCTCAGACGTTTCGGTCAAATAGACCTTCTTCAGGACATGGTTAATGGAGACGTATTTATATTAGATTTAAGTTAGATGAAGAGACGTTCACGACTAGTCAGAAAGAGAAAAACTGAAATTCTAAAGTCAGAGTATTCTTTCTTGGAGTCGGATACGCTTTTAATATATATACACACACACACACATATATATATATATATATTAAAAAGAACTTTTTTGGTTGTAATGTGGATTTTTGAAAAAAATATCCTTTATTTTTCATAATGAAAAAATTTCATATGAAAAATAAAGGATAATATTTTTTTACTTTTCTCTCGTTGGAACCATAATAACCTCTTCATTTTATATATATATATATATATATATATATATATATATATATACACACATACATACACACGTGTGTGTGTGTGTGTGTGTGTGTGTGTGTGTGTGTGTGTGTGTGTGTGTGTGTGATTGTAGGAAAGACAAAAGCGAAGATTATGAATCAAACTGAAAAGTTTATTAACGACGCCTTTCGTCGAAAGCCTCCGCTCTCTTCGTCTTTCTCAAGTTAGAATGAACGAAATGAAATCCGACAGATTTTAATACCTAAAAGCTAAATTTTAGTAGATACCCGTATTTGAATAAACACTTATTAAACAGTACATTTATTTATTTTCGTCTACCGTCCAGAGTACCCGAGAAAATCTTATTAAAGAAAAGTACGCACTCTCTGGCAGGATTCCATAGCGTGTGTGTTTACTAAATATAATATTTTAAAGTATTTTTAAAATCCCCAAATGCGAGAAAAAATATTTAAAAATGCATAAAAATTATTTTAAAATGCAACAAGCACAATTTTTATATTTTATTTGATAAAACATGTTTCGACAAATATTCTGTCTAAAAACTATATTTTATTTTATTACTATATTTTTTTTATACCATATTTTTATTTTTTTTTGCGTTTTTATTATTTTCTTCTTTGTGAACATAAAATATGTAGAAATTGTCCGAATATTCTATATGTTTGGGTTTTTTTTTGTTTTACGGCATATCAACCTCAATGGGTTATTTAATGCCGACAACATTTTTATTACTGGTAATATTTTGTTTTGTCAAAAATCTGTTTTTGGTAATATTTTTCCTTCAAAATTGTATTGCTGGTAATATTTTTTTTCAAAAAAGTATTGCTGGTAATAGTTAACTATTTGCCCATAGCTGGGACCCTAACAGGTGCTACCACCCCGAGTCAGGGTGGACCTGGGAACACCAGCAATTAAGAGGTGGTTCCATGCTCCTCAAAACCTCCAAATCAGAGGCCTTGCTGTTGGACGTAGTTTATCGTCTTACCCAGGACGCGAATGTAGTTTAACGTCTTAACCAGGACGGGAATATTCCATATGTCCGAGCGCTTTCGGCTATACTTTTAGCCATTATCAAGGATGATTTCATTTTTATTTTCAACTGTATGGATTGTTTCGTGTAGCTATAAAAATGTTTTATTCTCAAAGCTGGGGTGTGGGGATAACGATATATATATATATATATGTAAAATAAAGACTGAGAATAAAACATATATATATATATATTATATATATATATATGTGTGTGTGTGTGTGTGTGTGTGTGTGTTTTATTCTCAAATGTGGGGGTAACGATATGTTTTATTCTCAAATGTGGGCAAGATAACGATATGTTTTATTCTCAAATGTGGGGGTAACGATATATAAATTTTTATATATCAAGAACAATTTTGAAGGGAAAGATGTGTGACAAAAATGGAAAAGGTTTCGAGTAAAGCGCTTCGTCCTTTCGGACTTCATCAGACTTCCTTTGTTTACAGTGATGCGACTACGCAAGCGCACGAACGAGACACCCTGAAAATTATTTATTTAGAAAAAAAAAATTTTCTTTTTGTTTTTAACATGTTTTCGGTATATCATTCAGCCAATTTCATTTAAATCGATCCTAGCAAAGTTATTTAGCCACTGCTTGAAGGAGAAATCTTTCCCAAGCCTGTGAAAGGATACAAGCGTATGCCCAGTCTTCAAGAACGCGGGCGACCGATCCTCCACGTCGCAGTATAAACTCACCAGTCTCCTCAGTAAGCTTAATGAACAAGAAGAGAGTCGTGCACCTGGAGAGAAACAACCTCTTGTGTGACAAGCAGTATGGGTTTCGATCAGCCCGATCCACTGCTGATGTCCTATCATTACACCCAGACTTAGTGAGGTCTTTGACGACACACCGCGAAGACCATAGCATTAGGTATCTCCTTCGACAAAGTGTGGCACAAAAGTTTGTTACACAAGCTCTCCTGCTATGGAATAATTGGAAGGGTTTTCTCTATTATATAATCCTTCCTAACAGGTAGATCCCTGAAGGTAATTATTAACAACCAGTCCTCCGAGGCCCTGGCGGTCAACGTAGGCGTCCCCCAGGGCCCACTTCACGGACCAACCCTCGTTCTGATTCACATAAATAATCTGCCTAAGAATATACTCCGATCATTTGTAAACATCTACAACGATATCTGTCTATATTTCCGAGATGAGGTATTGTGTACACATCTTCAGGTGTTTATCCTTAAGGACACATAGCACAGTGGATAAAGGCGTTGGTTAGATCCAGTGACAGTGCGAGTTCAATACCTGGTTAAGGCAGTGGAGAACTGGGAGAGGTGACTTAACAGGAGATAACTGATAAGTGACATTCATTAGACATGGCACGTGGAACTAGAACAGTCTACCCCAGCGATCGAAATAGAGGGTTCAGTTCGACATTCCAACCACCTGAAGAAGGTGGTAGCGTACAACGTTGTGATAAATATGGCAACAAAGATGAGGACAGTAGTCCGACTAATGTAAATAATCTACGACGATATACGGGCGCACTTCTAAAACTCAGAGATTGGCAGGTGACCCCTCTGCCGATTTAACGCTAACTTCCTAGTGGGGGAAAATGGCTAGTTAAATTCACTGCCTCGAAAACCAAACTGGTTACATGCCATCACCGCCGATCAGACCCCGAACCAGCGCCAGTCACAATGAACGAATGTCACCTCGAGGAGACCCCATGCCTTGAAAGAAAATAGGTCCTAACACCCGACCTCAAGATCCCCTATATACGATCTATCTCTAAAGATGCAGGTAATATGATCGGCCCCCTGCACCGCACTTCTTAAGTACCTGACTTCACATGCTATCCTCTAACTTTTATAAGAGCCAGTTCAGGCCAAAAATGGAGTACTGTTACCTACATTTCAGCAGAAGCTGTCCAGTTTCCACTTTCCAATGTTGATTTCAAAAACGTCTCCGAGTCCTTGTTGGAGAAGAAGGAATTTCCACACTCCAATCTCACAGGCTGGATGTGGCGAGTCTCTCGCTGTCCTATCGCTACTACCATGGAAAGTCCTCGGACAAACTACGTTCCTTGGTTCCGCCGGGCGTAACCTTCACGGCAAGGACCGGCCACTTACATAGCAGCAAACCGCCAACATTCACTCCGTATTCCAGCGGCGAGAAGTAAGTTCTACTCAAACAGCCTTTTCACGCAAACAAAACAAACTTAATCATCTTGTTCTTGAGAACGTGTTTTCCCTTCCATGATTATGGCTGATGCTAACCTCCAGGACAGCAACTCATTCCGTCTTCTCGGTCTCATTATTTTTCCACTCCAATCTCTCTCTCTCACAGTCGGAATGTGGAGAGTCTCTCACTGCTCTATCGCTATTACCATGGAAAGTCCTCGGACAAACTACGTTCCTTGGTTCCACCTGGCGTAACCTTCACGGCTAGGACCCGCCATGGCATTTACATAGTGGCAAACCTCGCACATTCGCTCCGTATTCTATCGTCGAGTAGTTCGACTAAAACTGCTTCATCACGCGAAACACTGCCCTGTGGAACAGACTGCCAAGAGGATGTTTCCCTGATCGCCACAATCTTAACCTGTTCATGTCTATAGTTAACCGTTTTCCTCCAGAGTACAGAGTGAACTTAACTGTAAAAAATAAAATAAATATTCCACATTAAGACCACGGAAGATCTGTGAAGCGTTGTAAGAACCTGGGCGCAGATTCGCTGTAGATGAACTACCATTTAAAGCACTTTCTTTCGTCTGAGGAAATTATTTTTTCTTAATTCGAGTAGCATTATTTATTTCGAACTTGTGGTCAGTTTCGTTACCGTTAACAACCAATGTTTTTTTTGTGTTGTTTTTTAAAGTGTCTCTTAACCTGCAGAAGTGGTGTTTCTTGGTCAAGACAGCCTGACGAAGCCCAACCCTCTCCAAGCCGGTTTTGAATTTTTCCTTCTCCTAGACCGGTTGCCACCCAAGGCTATAGAACCTAGTCTGTCCTGCTATTTACCCATTTTTTGTTTCGTATTTTTTTCAAAGTACGCGTGTTAGTACTTCGTATGTTCATTAAACTGACGTTGTCAGACTGACCACAGATTCTCGATTGGATTTAAATTAGGAGATTTTCCGGGCCAGTCTATTTTACTTTAATTTGCTCACCGATAAGGCTTGCCAGTATGTTCGTGCAGCGTTACAATTTTTATACGCTTCCTTGGAGTAACGCCCATCGCAGCAGACAATGGCCGTAGGACAACTAATCGACAGTTGAAACAATAGTGTCTGGGTGTGATAAAAATCTGATGCAATCACGGATGACGCAATTTTTCAAGGCCAAACAAATTTCATTATATACCTCGAAAATATATTCATATTATTGCACAGCACTGCAAATGACCTAATCTGAGAAAAAAATAAAAATCCAGTTGGGTTTAAAATTGGCCGTATGGTGAAAGAAGGAAACTAAATAGTTTTTTTTTTTATTAATTTGCACAAAAGGTGTAGATTGGCAATTAGGTCTCACAGTTTTACCGATGAATTAACTATATTGAACATCCACTTTCTACTCTAACAGTTTTCTCGAACTTCTCACCTGTGGAACTACCTTCCGAATTCTTTCTTCCCTGATGCCTCAGTTATGCACCATGCGTGATACACAGGCAGATTTTTCCCGCGGTAGACTGCCATTTCTTTCTGAGTAGACCAGTATCCATCCAAGGCTAAAGAACCCGGAGAGAAGAAGAGGATTCATACCTTTCCCAAGGACATTAGCACGTAAGTGAATGCAATGGATTCGACTGGAATTCGAACTCGGCTCTCTGATTCCTCAATCCGAGCCGCTATCCATTACTCCACACTGCCTCCTTTTTATTATAAATTATAATAAATTGTTTTGTTTGGGTTAATAAATAAATCAGGGGAGAAGAAGAGGATTCACACCTTTCCCAAGGGTATTAGCACGGAAGTGAATGTAATGGATTCGACTGGAATTCGAACTCGGCTCTCTGATTCCTCAATCCGAGCCGCTATCCATTACTCCACCGTCAATCGCTGCCCTCTGCTTTCTTGAACCCTGTTCCTTTATTGTCCTTTCCTCAATCCTCCCCACTTGCAGTCTGGGGAGTTAAGTGGCCAGATGTAAGGAGTGATGAGGTTCACAGAAACTGGCTGACAGCCATGACTGGGTTCTTTTACTTGTGTGGCTTGGTGCAGAGTCCTGTTGGCCGACATAGGGTCTTCCAGCAGCCACCTTCTGGACCCAGAGCAGGAACTTGATGTAGACCTCTATGTTGAGCCTGA
>OZ038519.1:52994566-53007066 GCA_964036315.1 Acanthosepion esculentum | reverse complement strand
CACTATCGTTGACTTAGACGAAACTAAGTTATAGTAAATAACAATATTAAGCATTTCACCCCAAGCAAGGCAGGAGTACCACTAGCATGCAAGGGGTTACAGAGAGTGAGAGCAAGAGTAAAGAGGGGGGTGTTTGAGGAAAGGATATAGAGAAGGACGGGGATCAAGATCAAGGCATCAGAAGATGTCGATTGACATTACATTAATTTTTTTTGAAGATTAGTTATCAGGGAAGCAAGTAAGAGAAAGGGAGTTTCACTGTCGGGAAATGTGAGAGTTGTTGGAGTAGAAGAGGCAGTTACATTTAACTGTTTCGACAGTGAAAAGATGGGACCTAGATGCCAACCAAGTAGCACGATTGAATTCATGCAGTTCGGGCACCAGTGAAAGTAGCTTGTCAGAGCAGTTGCCATGAAAATATTTGTAGAAAATATTGATTTGAATTTCGAAATTTAAAAAATATATATATATTTTAAGAAATCACGCGTTTTAAGAATATTTGTTTTGGTTTCCGTAGGGTGATGGAATCAATTTACAATGTTACATTGTAAAGTCAGCGCGCTATTAACGTTTAGAAAATTTTACATTTTTTAAATAGATATTCATAAATTGGAGTGATTTATATACAGTGATATGAAAAAGAAATCATTATTGGTCGCAGTGACTATCGTACAAATTCGCTGAAACGTCAAACGAACACAAAAAATGAAGGAACCAGACAGAAAAACAAAGTTGAAAATCTAAACGTATATATCTTCTTAAAGTTAACAATTAATAAAGTCATTTAACAAAGAAATAACCATCAACATTTTACAGCATAAATAATAAATCAGCCCCCGAAAGAAAAGAAACGCAATTCATTGATTCCTACGAGAAAAATTTCGAAAGATATAGGATCTTTTCTGTTAATTCACACCAGGTAATGTAAAGTTCCTTATGTGGAGAGCCATTATTATCATTATAATTAAACTTTTAATCACATCCTAATAGACTGCAAAAAATACAAAAACAAAACGCACAATAAATGCTATGATGTACAAAACCTTGCCATCCTTTTCAAAAATGTATCTGATTCTCAAATAGGTTACCAGAAAGAAATAGACTTCTTCTAGCACTTCTAGAAGAAAGCAGAATACATCTTATCTATAAACTATATGTTTATTATAAAATGGACTCCGAGAGTCCGACAGTTATTTTAATATATTTATTGTTATACGTTATTCATATAGGCACAAATATTTAAGTAAATGCTCTGTTTATAATTGACGGGGAAGGGGGGTTAAATTCATTAGACACACAAGAAAAAAATGACGTCTTCATAAATTGGAGTGCTTTATATACAGTGATATGAAAAAGAATTGAAAAAGAAATCATCATTATTGGTCGCAGTGTTTATTGTACAAATTCACCGAGACGTCAAACGAACAACAAAACATTCAACATTAAGGAACCAGACAGAAAAAACAATGTTGAAAATCTAAACACACGTATTTTCTTATACTTAACAATTAAGAAATTCATTTGACAAAAGGAATAGCCAACATTTTACAGCATAAATAATAAATTATCCCCGAAAGAAAAGAAACGCAATTCATTGACTCCTACCAGACAAATTTCGAAAGATAGAAGCTCGATATTAAAATAGGTGAGACAAAGTTATACGAGAGATCTATATCGATGCTGAAGCTGATTTTACCCGGTCTTGGAAACGTAAAGTATTTATCATAACATATATATTTACTCGTAGTTCACGAAAACATTTAACAAAGAAATAACCATCAACATTTGACACGATAAATAATAGTCTGTTCTTACCTGAAGATTACACCTCTAAGTTTCACAAAAAGTAATTTCCTGAACCAAAAAGCTAACACCCGCCATTTCTGGTTAATAGACACTGCCGACTATCTTGTTCCAATAGAAACTGTCATGACTTCCGGTAAAAATTAACAAAAGAAAACGAAACAAATCGCGATCGAAATATAGGTAAAAAGCAATAAATGTTAGTCTGGTGTATGATCAGCCAGCCGACTGACATGTGGACTCGACCACCAATGAGCATTCAGACAATACGGCGAACAAATTCAGTATCCCGTGTTCGATCTCTGTCCAAGTACTTAAACCTTTAACTAATATCCAAAATCAGCCCCGAAACAAAAGAAAGACAATTCATTGATTACTACGAGACAAATTTCGAAAGATATAGGATCTTTTCTGTTAATTAACCACAAATAATGTAAAGTTACGTATGTGGAGAGCCATTATCGTCAAATTCAATAAATGGCGGGAAAGGGAGTTAAATCGTAGATTAATTAGACGCAGTGTGAAAATGATCAGAAAGAATTTGTTTATTTGAAAGGTATTTATCTGAAACCCGAAGGTATTTACCTGCCCCCTCCCACCAACAAAGTCCAATGTGACACATGGTATTTTTATGTAGGGTACCCAAGGACAAAAGTTGCCCAATTCTCATGACGATATTACACCGACTTCGCCTCTCTTAATACAAGGTGCTGCCGTAAGGTTGGGATCTTCGAGACTGGGCGACGTCTGCCATCTAAAATCAGAACAGATACTTACTTGTCCCCTCCCACAAAGGCAGGGTGTGAGAAGGTGTTTTTATATCGGGTGCATGAATATGGGCGAAGAACAAAAAATGCCCAGTCCTCGCTAGCATCGATATTACACTGACCACCCCTCACTTAGTACAATGAGGACAGCGCTTGCGCAGGGTTGGAATCTCCGCGTTCGGGCTCCTTTTTTCATTTAAAATAAGGAGAGATCAGATACTACGCTACCATCAGCCGAGATGCGAGCAATCTGATGGTCATATTTCAATTATCATGAAGCATCACAATTAACATGTCAGCTTGAAAGAACCCCACTAATTGATGGTGTTTCACTCTTTCTATGGCCTCTTCCTCTATGTTTGTGCGCTGATGAGGGGCAACGCGATACAGCAGCGTTTATTTTTATACAAGGTCACATCAGGGCAGGAC
Source organism: Acanthosepion esculentum (assembly GCA_964036315.1). Taxonomy (NCBI): domain Eukaryota; kingdom Metazoa; phylum Mollusca; class Cephalopoda; order Sepiida; family Sepiidae; genus Acanthosepion; species Acanthosepion esculentum. The sequence goes on along the minus strand of OZ038519.1, from coordinate 53,004,067 downwards.
CTTGTCAAGAAAACACAAAACACACAACGCACTGTTTGGAGGTTTGGTAGTCCCTGGTGGAGATCAGATTTCACAAGAACCATGGGCAAAGTCGAGTCTTGAGGAAAAAAAAGGAAAATCTAGAGAAACGAAAATTTATAAACCCGAAAATAGAAGAAGCAGACAAAGAGTATATATATATATATATATATATATATATATATATATATATATATATATATTTTTATATATATATATATATATATATATCCATTTGTGTATATATTTATATATATATATATCCATTTGTGTGTGTATATATATATATATATATATATATATAGGTAACTATACTCGTGTCGAAAAACCTTCGAATTCTTGATTTAACAATAGCCAAATCAATCTCGAAGGGAAAAAAAGGTTTTAAAAAAGAAAGAGCCAGGAACATGAAAGTCTGTCGAAAATAATCGCACAGATACCCTGACGATCTGCCTAAGTGAAACCTTGGTAGGTTTGTCTGGCTCATTAGGTTTGACTATATATATATATATATATATATATATATATATATATATATACACAAGTTAAAAATGGTTTTTCGTCAATATTTTAAACTAAAAATAATATTTATTTTAAATAAGATTAATTAAACTTTAAATCACCTAATCTTCCTCAAATTAAAGTTTTAGAAAAATATATTTTATTTTTGAAAGATTTTTTTTAATAAAGAGAATTACAAATATGGTTAAAAATGTATCATCCATATTCAGTGGGAACCTCAAAATATTTTCTAAAAAAAGACCATATTATGATGAAAAAAAGTCCCCAAACTTGCTAAGGACAAAGTTATATCGTCAAAATGTTTGTATTATTATTTAAAGAAAAGATTTTTTTTTTAAACATTTTATTAAATTTTGAATCCTTTCGAGCTCATTCGAAATTTTTGTTAAAAATTTTTGTTCTTTTCTGCGGTTGGGTCAAAGATTTCTAAAGGGATTTTTAGGATCTTTTTTGGCGTTAAAAACACATTGTTTGGGAAATTCTAGCAAAAAGCAAATAATTGTCGGATTTTAATTAAATTTTCAGGACTTATTCACAAATGAATGAAATTATTTTTGAAATTTTTTCTCATAAAATCTTGGTAAAAATACATTTTATTCATACCTGTTACCTTCACTTATTTAATTATGAAATTTCGAGAAATTTCAGCCTCTTCATATTAGTTAAAAGCGGGAGTCCTTGGACAATTTAAATCGTCAATTTATTTTTGTCAAGCAGAAACACCTTCTACTAATTTTAATTAGAAACATTTATTAAGTATTAAATCTTTTAAATTTTTTTGTTAATTTCAGTCTGTTAGATGATATTATTATTAATTGAAAACTATATTTACTAATTACAAATGAACAAGCTTAATACAAATCATCAAGCACCAATATATCTTTTTAAATAATTTTAAATTTTTTTTGTGTGTGTGTGTATAAACGTGTCGATTTTTGTGAGTACGGTCGACTATACACGACATTTTCAAAAAATAAGAGCGATAATAATAGTAAATCTTAAGTCAACATTTCTAAAATTCAATAAAACATTTCTAAAATTCAATAAAACATTAGAAAATATTTTCTTAAATATTAAAGATTGCCGGGTACTTAAAAATTATATAAGAAAGTTCTCTTGTCATTTTCTTTAGAAACACAGAAACATTTTACAGATAAATTCTTCGTAGAACAACATCAGCCCTGGCGCATATATATATATATATATATATATATATATATATATATATATATATATATATATATATATATATATATATATATATACAAGGGTCATTCAATAAATAAGGTGAATTTTTCGGTATAAGGACTTCTAATACAGATAGAAGCTTACTTTTTCTTCTTTTTTTAATCTGCAAAAGAAATTAAATCCATGTGAAAAAGAAGTAAAACAAAAATATTTTTAAAAAGAGTAAGCTTCTCGTATAAGAAGTCCTTATACCAAAAAATTACGATCAAATCAAGTTGAAACACCCGTTCTCGTACGATCACCGAAGTTAAGTAACGTCGAGTCCTGGTCAGAACGTAGATGGGTGACCGCTTGGTAATGCTGGTTGCTGTAACCTTCTATGTGTGTGTGGTGTAATGGATAATGGCACGGAATAGGAAATTGGAAAGCAGAGTTCCAATTCTTTTTGGGTACGTCATTCCAAGCCGATATCCATTACACAACAAGATACATCCATTACCGTTTGTGAAAAAAAGATCGCCATAACGAATCGATGCAAAACGGGGTTACGTTAATCAAGTTATTACTGTGCTAGAAAGACCCATGAAAATGTTAGTTTTTTATTTTAGTTTTCTAATAAATCTTAATTCTTCAGTTAATGACTGAATAAGCTCTGTGACAATAAAATATCCGTAGAAATCTACCCGATCGTATCATTAAATATTTGAGCTTAACAACTTTAACAAACTCTTGCAATAACAATAAAAGCATATATCATTCTGCTTGTACCTTCTCCCGTCCGCCGAACGAGTCGTTCTCGTTAGAGTCCTTTTCGACTTCCTTTGGAGAGATAAGGCTCATCTGGTGCGTCGCGAGGTCTGCTGCCTCCATCCTACAGAAGGCGGTCTAGGTATGCCATGCATCGAGACTCGTCAACACACGCTGCGATTGACTTTTGTGCAAAAGATGTTGTACGAAGATGGCGAGGATGAGGAGTGCGTTTTCTGGAAGGAAGACGCTCGCCGAGCCTTCCCGTCTTTGGAAAGTGTGCACGCGGGACAGGTAGAGGTAGACAGAACACCTGAATCCGAATGCCCGTTCTATGCGGAATGTCGAGATGCGCTGCGCGGCCTCTTAGAGGTGAAGGATCGCCTCTCCGACACCGAGGCGTTGTCTCAGAAGGCGTTATATCGGGTTCTAGTTAGGGTGGTGGCTAAAGACAAACTCCGGGACGAGCTCGGTCTTACGAACGAGGAGTTTCGCTCCGTAGTGCCGTGGGCGCCCGGGTTGAAATGCCTCAATAACGACGAGGCATCACTCACTTGGCAGGTGTTGCGAGGGGCTCTCTGGGTCGGCAAGAAGCTTTACGCAGCGGGTCTGGTGGCCACGCCAATGTGCGTGCGCTGCGGTGACTGGGAGGAGTCCATTGCGCACGCCTTCCTTCACTGTAGTGTCGTACACCCGCTGTGTCGGCTGATTGAAGGCTACATGGTTCGCATCTTGGGCGGGAAGTTCTTTGTCCTCGATGCCAGCACCGTTTGTTCCAATGTGGTGCCGCCTATGTCAAAGGACCAGCTGTATGTACTCTTGTGTTTGCTTGGCATCATGCGAATGGTTGTGTGGACGACGCGACAGAAGGAATTTCACGGAGACGAGAGGTTCTCCTCTTCTCAACTGGTCGCTTTCTTTAAGCATCAGCTTAAAGTCAAGATCAGGGCGGAAAAGGTGCGTCTCTCTTCGCTGAAATTCGGCAAATGTTGGGTGAGTGTTTCGCATTTGGTGCGTGTGAGAGGAGCTGACCTTGAGTGGTTGTTAGACGCAACTTAGGAAAAGGATTTGGGGCCACGGCTTGAAACCTCAGTCACCCCAGACTTGACCAAGGTAAGATTGACCAACTCTGTCAGAACTAGCTAGAGAATGCAAGTGTTTAGGCTCCCTCATTTGTCCCACATGTATTTATTACCCCCTCCCCTCCCAACCCTTTTTAGGTGACAGATGTTCTTGTTCTCTGGAGTGACCAGACATGACCAATGTCTGTCATTTCTTCCCAGTTAACCAGGATTTCTGCCGCATTTTCACAATTGGGTGGGACCCGATACTAACACATTTATTTATTTTTCAGGTCTCATTATGTATATCCATTGTATCCCCCGCCCTGTTGTTCTGTAAATAAAATTTCATATTAGGATTCTAGGGGAATATTTGAGGTATTTTGGTAATTGTTGTGCAAGAGTTTTGTTGCAAATGTGGTATTATGGTGAAAGGATTATTGTCAGTACGATTGGGTCCATGAGAGCGACTAGCTAGTTAGGAGTTAAGACTAGAGAAGACCACTCCTTTTCCCCCTCCCCCAACTTCGCCCTTGTGGCACATTTTGTTATTTTATAGCAAATAAATATTAAGATCAAAGTGTAGTATCTGTTCGCAGATTACTCACTGAATGATCGCCTATGGGGCCGGGATTCCTTCTCCGATACAGGCCGGCGGCAGGGATTCGTCCCTGCGCTAGTAGTATCGTGGCTATGTCTGACCAGCTAAGACCAGCCAAGACCAGCTATGACTAGCTAAAGCCAAATCACTGCGACCCGGGTGAAAACCCGGGTGAAAACTCGGGTCCATTCCCCCTCCCTTCCCACGTTAAACTCCGACTTTGTGTCACAACCTGGCCCTGTGGGAGGTCAAGTAAATCCCGTGTAGTATCTGTTCGCAGATTACTCGCTGCATGATCGCCTTTGGCTGAGATTCGATCACTGATACATGCCTGGCACAGGGATTCGTCCCTGCGCTGGTAGTATCGCGGCTACGTCTAGCTATGACCAGCTTGGACAAGCTATGACCAGCTAAGACTAGCTATGACCAGCTAAGACCAGCTAGGACAAGCTATGACCAGCAAAGACCAGCGACCTGAGTGGAAACACTCGGGTCAACCCCCCCTCCCTTCCCACGTTAAACACCGACTTTGTGTCACAACCTGACCGTGTGGGAGGTCAAGTAAATCCACGGACGTTTGGCTAAGATCAAAGTGTAGTATCTGTTCTCAGATCGCTCGCTTGATGATCGCCTTTTGGCTGAGATTCGATCACTGATACATGCCTGGCACAGGGATTCGTCCCTGCGCTGGTAGTATCGCGGCTACGTCTAGCTATGACCAGCTTTGACCAGCTCCGCCCAGCTTGCACAAGCTATGACCAGCCAAGACCAGCTATGACTAGCTATGACCAGCTCTGACCACCTTGGACAAGCTAAGACCAGCGCCCCGGGTGAAAACACTCGGGTCCCCACGTTAAAAACCGACCTTGTGTCTCAACCTGACTCAGTGGGGGATCAAGTAAATACCTCTCAGATCGCTCGCTTGATCGGCGTTTTGGCTGAGATCCGATCACTTGATACATGCCTGGCACAGGGATTCGTCCCTGTGCTGGTAGAATCGCGGCTACGTCTAGCTATGACCAGCTTGGACAAGCTATGACCAGCTAAGACCAGACAAGACTAGCTATGACCAGCGCTGACCAGCTTGGACAAGCTAAGACCAGGGGCCCGGGTGAAAACACCCGGGTCCCCACGTTAAAAACCGACCTTGTGTCACAACCTGACTCAGTGGGGGTAAATACCTCTCAGATCGCTCGCTTTATCGGCCTTTTGGCTGAGATTTGATCACTTGATACTTGCCTGGGATTCGTCCCTGTGCTGGTAGTATCATGGCTACGACTAGCTTGGACCAGCTCCTTCCTGGACCAGCTATGACAAGCCAAGACTAGCTATGACCAGCTCTGACCAGCTTGGACAAGCTAAGACCAGCTATGACTAGCTTAGACCAGCTCTGGCCAGCTTGGACATGCTATGACAAGCGACCCGGGTGAAAACACTCGGGTCCCCACGTTAAAAACCGACCTTGTGTCACAACGTGACTCAGTGGGGGTCAAGTAAGTACTAAGTGTAGTATCTGTCCTCACCAGCTTAATCTGATTCTCTCTCTCTCTCTCTCTCTCTCTCTCTCTCTCTCTCTCTCTCTCTCTCTCTCTCTCTCTAATTCTAGCTTTCCTTCTTTCTTTCAGAAACAGCATAAAAGGAAAACATGGAGAAAGAACCGTGAAAATTACACGATATATCTATTTGAATTTTCTGATGAATCTTAATTCTTCAGTTGAGTAAGTTCATGGTGAGTTCTGATAAAAAGTCTTAAGTTAAAACATCCGTAAAAATTCCCCGATCGCATCGTTAAATATTAACAAAATATTGCAATAACAATCCTAAATATGAATTCTGGTCGTTAAGAAGTAAGGAGGTACAAATGAAAAGATTTGAGATTAGCATGTCACCTCTCAGGTGAGAATGACAATAAAATATCCGTAAAAATTCCCCGATCGCATCGTTAAATATTAACAAAATATTGCAATAACAATCCTAAATATGAATTCTGGTCGTTAAGAAGTAAGGGGGTACAAATGAAAAGATTTGAAATTAGCATGCCACCTATCAGAACAGATTTCTAGTGGATATAGTCAACATACTAGCAGGGAATTTTAATTCTTAAATTGATTGAATTAGCTCATGGCGAGTTCTACGTCAATATGATATCCGTAGAATTTACCCTATCCTATCGTTAAATATTTGAGCTTAACAACTTTAACAAACTATTGCAATAACAATCATAAATATGAATGCTGGTCATTATTTTAAGAAGTGGGTACAAATGAAAAGATTTGAAATTGACAACTTTTTCCAAACAAACATTAAACACATCTATCTTTCTTTCTTTTCTTTATTCATTTTCAGAATGAAACGAAATAGCGTCTCTGGTATGGGTTTTGTTTTTCCACTTGAAAAAACGGAATAGCCTATTATTTATTAAATATTGGCAGGGCGTAAAGGTAGTTTCTTTCTTTCTTCTCTGTCATTTTTCCTCACTGAAATCAAGTGGCGTCACTGATATGTCTTTTCCGCCTTTCCACTTGATCAAAACGGAACAGTCCATTATTTATGAGGTTTTGCCAGGAGATGTTAATTACTTTTAGCTTCCCTTCTTTCTTTCATTTTCTCACTGACATCAAGTGGCGTCGCTGATATGTCTTTTCCATCTTTCCACATGATCAAAACGGAATAGTCCATTATTTATGAGGTTTTGCCAGGAGACGTTAATTACTTTAAGCTTCCCTTCTTTCTTTCATTTTCTCACTGACATCAACTGGCGTCGCTGATATATCTTTTCCGTCTTTCCACGCGATCAAAACGAAATAGTTCATTATTTACGACGCACTGGCAGTGCGTAACGGTTGTGCTAGCTAAGAGAGAGAGAAAGAGAAAGATAAGCAGAATTATATTTTTATATATACAAGGCCTCAAGTAAAGAGCGCCTAGGAGGATCGAATTCTTTGCTCTGTAGCAATTATCTGCGGCACATTTTTTTTGTCATTACCGCACGAGCCAGTGCGTTTATAAATTATAACGACATTGCGGGGTGGTGTGGAGAACAGACATTCTGACGAGATAATAATTGAGAAGCATTTTCTCCACCTACGAACTCTTGAAGAAAAACCTGAATGGGCGTGACCTGTCTGGCCAACTTGACTGCAAATACCGAGAAAAGCAAGCGAAATGAGCTGACTATAAAAGGACCGACCATGCTTTATTTGGCTAGGCCAGGGCAGGCCGGAATGAGGGAGTGCTTACTTTGTCATTTAGCAAATAACTTGAGCAGAATACGAAATTCTTTTCTTTTTCGGTGTAACAAAAGAACGTTTCAAAATTCTGGTCTAAAAGCGTTACGAAAAGCGGACAACATTTCTGAGAACAATTTTCTCTTTTAGACTGTCAGACCTCTCTCACTCTTTTCCTCCTGCTATCTACTCTGACCCGGGGTGGTAGCACCTGTTAGGGTCCCAGCAATGGGCAAATAGTGAACCCCCAAACAAAACACTATGGAAGTATAAAGATGCATTTTATAGTAAAAATATCAGCAATACATTTTTATATAAAAACAAACCAACAATGCATATAGTAAAATGATCAACCGTACATATTTAAAGCTTAATAACCTGCAATACCTTTTATCTGTAGAGGTGTTGATATGCCGCTAAACAAAATGACCAACAATACATATATGTAGATGAAGGCATACAATTGCGTTCAAAATATATTTAGTTGAAGCCATAAAATTGTGTTCAAAATATTTAGATTTCGGTATTAAATAACCCATAGAGGTGTTGATATGCCGCTAAACAAAATGACCAACAATTCATATATGTAGATGAAGGCATACAATTGCATTTAAAATATATTTAGTCGAAGCCATAAAATTGTGTTCCAAATATTTAGATTTCGGTATTAAATAACCCATAGAGGTGTTGATATGCCGCTAAACCAAATGTCCAACAATACATATATGTAGATGAAGGCATACAATTGCATTTAAAGTATATTTAGACGAAGGCATAAAATTGTGTTCCAAATATTTAGATTTCGGTATTAAATAACCCATAGAGGTGTTGATATGCCGCTAAACCAAATGACCAACAATACATATATGTAGATGAAGGCATACAATTTTATTCAAAATATATTTAGTTGAAGTCATAAAATTGTGTTCCAAATATTTAAATTTCGGTATTAAATAACCCATAGAGGTGTTGATATGCCGCTAAACAAAATGACCAACAATACATATATGTAGTTGAAGGCATACAATTGCATTCAAAATATATTTACATAAAGCCATAAATTTGTGTCCAAATACAAGGTTCATTCAATAAATAAGGTTAATGTTTCGGTATAAGGACTTCTAATACAGATAGAAACTTACTTTTTTTTTTCAACGTTGTCTCCCAGCACTGTCACACACTTTTCCCATCTGTGCACAAGCTTCCGTATTCCCTCAGCGTAAAAATCTTTGGACTGATGTCTCAGCCAGTCGCTCACAACACTTTTGACTTCATCGTCACTTTTAAACTTCGTGCCTCTCGTGAACGATTTCAAGAGACCAAACAAGTGAAAGTCTGAAAGGAGCAAGGTCTGGGCCGTAAGTGGGATGAGGGAGCAGTTCCCAGCCCAGCTCGTTGATGGTCTGCACCGTTTGGGCTGCTGTGTGAGGCCTTGCGTTGTCATGATGAAAGATGACTCCTTCTGACTGATGACCCCTGCGTTTGTTCTTTATGTCTTTCTTGACCTGCCTCAGCAGTTCACAGTAGTTGTCACTGTTCACAGTGCTTCCTTTCTCAATGAATGAAATGGTGATTGGGCTTTGCATATCCCATAAAACGGTGAGCATCACCTCCCTCGTGGACCGTTGGGACTTGAACTTCTTCTTCACTGGAGAGCCTACGTGCTTCCACTCCATGGACTGCCGTTTGGACTCAGGCTCATAGTGCCAAACCCATGTCTCGTCACATGTGAGCACCTTCTTCAGGAACTCATCACCATCCTTCTCATAGCGGGAGAGACACTGCTGGGACAACTCGACCCTCCTCTGTTTGTGCTCTGCAGTAAGCATCTTTGGCACCCACCGGCAGCTGACCTTCAAGTAGCCAAGGTCATCATGGACAATTTTGTGTGCAGTCCCAACAGATAAGCTCAAAGTCCTTGCAATGTCATCCACTGTCACCCTTCTGTAAGACTAAATGAGGTCATTGACTGATTCGATCACCCCAGGAGGCCTCACTTCTGTCGGCCTCCCAGGCCTGTCTTCATCCTCAACACAGCTCCGTCCTTCTTTAAAAAATTTAGCCCACTTGTAGACATTTTTGGCTGAAACACGTGGCACCATACACAGTTGACATTCTCCTATGAATTTCAACTGGT
>OZ038519.1:52967066-52987066 GCA_964036315.1 Acanthosepion esculentum | reverse complement strand
AATGTAAATAATGTAAATAATCATAATACAAACCCCATCTCAGACATATTGACAGATATTTTATAAGTTTTGTTTATTTTTAAAGTTGAATGTTATGCATACGAACACCTGAAGAAGGCCGGGGAGTAATACGGCTGAAATGTCGTGTGCTTAGCTGCCAATATGAAAATTATTTAAGTTAAATTATCCTTATTAAATGGTTGCATTAAAAATGATTTAAACCTTCAGAAAAGATAACTAATAATTACATCGAAGTTTAATGGTATGCTAAAACATATTGAGCTCATCTAAGGTTAGATTTTTTATATATATAATTGGTTTACTGTGTTTATTTATTAATCACTTGATTTACAGTTTAAACCGTGATTTGAATTCGACCTCGTGTGTCAGAGACTAAAGTCCACTGATTCAAATCCTTGTGTCGGATTAACGAGCCATAGATCCTGTGGCATTTCATACTCGGCTGCGTGTACACCGAATCTTGAACCTCATTCTTATCATCCCACTTAGGAGTATTAAAAAAAAAGTACTGAAAAACAAGCCCGAAATCTTTCCGTGATTTATCGTAATCACGATACATTAAAACCAAGAGAAAAATTCACTGCACGCCACGAAGAAAAAAATCCATTAACTACAAAAGTTTGCACGCACTGTTGTTTACCCATACTTTAACTCGCTTTCATATATATATATATATATATATATATATATATATATATATATATATATATATATATATATATTAAAGCAGACTCACTCTACACATTTCTCAATTAGGTCTCATTTAAATATTCATGGAAACCGACCGGACACTATTCGTAACATACACACTAATATGATAGCATCATCTACATGCAAAAAAAGGCTAAAAATAATGGAAGCTTTATTATTAAAAACAAAAACGACCAACACTTATAATATTGACTTTGAACATGGACACAATATCTTAACCGTGTTTTGAAAAATGAAAATATTTTATAAAACATACATACAACAAACTATTTCTTATTTAACAGTTAAAATATTTAATCCTTGAAAATGGTTAAATGTATAGCCGAAAGCGCTCTGACAAAAAGAACATTCGGACAGCTTTTATATAATTTATCATCAGAAAAGGAAAAAAAATATTAGATCACATGAGAAATTGTATAAAAAACTAAATAAAAGCACCTTGTCTGTCGTATTCAATGAAATGTGCATGAAAGAAGGATTGCTGCCTAAATGCACAAACACACACACATATATATATATATATATTAAATCAAAAGTAATGATTCGTACCTGATGAGTTGCTGTACTTCGAACATAGGTGCATATATATATATATATATATATATATATATATATATATATATATATATATATATATATATATATAAAAGTAAACATTGAAGTCAGCACTCTGAGGCTACAGGCTGTTTCATGCTAGACGCAATCGTCAGGCCGTATATATATATATATATATATATATATATATATATAAGGGATAACGATATACGAATTTGGAGGAAGGATGTAGGACAACGTGTAAAAAGTTTTCGTGTCACGCGTTTTGTCCTTTAGGACGTCATCGGACCAAATTTGTTTACGTTGAAGAAGGCCGGAGCGTATAACGGCCGAAACGCTATAATAAATATGGCGACAAAGATGATGACAATAATCCGAATAATGTAAACAGTGGTTTTACTTAACTGCATCCAATAATAATATTCATATATTAATATCGTATTATAAAATACAAACAAAGCGAATATGCATCTTTTCCATTGTTTATGTTTATAAGATGTTTAGCTGATCGAGACTAACCTCTATGCTTTCCAAATCGGCTGATTACGGCAAACTACCGAAGAATTTTTTTTACTTGCTAAAAGAAACGATTATTACTTTGTTGCGGATCTGATGTATGCATTGAGAGAATAAACACGTATGTCCCCTGAAATGCCCACAACAAACATGGTAGACTCAGGGTGTGAGTGTAAGATATGTAAAGAAACAAGAACCGATATATCTGTACAAACAAATCATAATGTATTAACAACAAAAGTGTTACAAGTGGCAAAGACAATAATGTGTATAACAAATGAATGTGGAAATATTTTGGTCCAATGTGAAGTGAGTTAATGTGCGTACGTACGTGTGTGTCTGCGTATGTATGTATTGTTCATGCGTTTCCCAAAATGGGAATGCGATCTTCCGCGTTATTTACATGCTGTCGTATAAGCGGAAAAGTAAGAAAAGAGTGATAAAATTTTATCGCAGATTATTTATAGTGCCGGAGAGCGGCTCCTAGGAATGGTTTCGAAAGTTAGGAAGTAACCCGACAACTTGAACTATTATTTTTGTTTTAGCAGACAAAGCTAAATAAACATTTATTAAAGTTAAAAAAAACAAAAAAAAACAAAATTATGAATATACTAAAATCATTCAAAGTTGTTTTCGGTGTCCGTATCGTTAAATAAGGCTTTGAATTCTTCGTCACCAAGGTTGTAGTCATTCTGGTCATCTTCCGAGGCTTTGATAATTTCATCCTCTATTGTAATTTGGTCTCTCAAAAAAAAAGTATCTTGGGAGAGGTATGATAAAATCATTTTTTTTATAAGTGAAATTTTGGGTATTGCACGATACGCGAAATCGAGTGTTACAGGATTATATACAATATATAAGCCAATCCCTATTACAGACGCTTGCTCAGGCACTTTTGTGTTTATTCAACACCCCCAGAGCCCACCAGTGGTTTACACTGCAACTATGTTGAGCAGATCTTAGTTTCAGTTTCTGGGAGAGAGTGTGTTATCTAGCGTGATCAACAAGGCTAACACGCTCAACCACGATGACTTGTTACTTCGTGCTAGCACAGCTATTGACAACCCAAAAGGGTTCCGTCTACCCAATTTCACTCAGAAGGCTTGGGTCAACTCATGGTTTTCAAGCACTTTCCAAAGGTGCCGCACGCTGGGATCGATCACTCCAGTCCGATAACAGAATTTCTGACAAATCGACCATGGTGAGATTTGAACCCGGGTCTCATGGTCAAAATGCGAACATTTTGACCACTCGGCTAAGTAAGTAATAGCCAAATATTACAAGAAAGAAAGTGAGAGAGAGAAAAAAATAATCACGTATTTGATGGCCGGTTACTTGACGCGGAGGACTTTATTTGCCAACTATTAGAAAAATAAACGAATTATTTCTCCCCTAACTAATACCTTCTTGTCATCAATATTTGCTTAACTCGTTTTTTTTTTTATCGTTAATTTTGGTAAGATTCGAACCTGGGTCTCATGATCAGAATGCGAATGTTCTAACCACCCGACTAAGTTTGTTTTTTATATATATATATATATATATATATATATATATATATATGCAGAAATATAGTCTTAAAGTGTGCTATATTTATGGGGTAAAGTGCTCAATATCAGAGATAGAGCGTGTGTAAATATAAAAGTGGACATGGAAGTCAGCACTTAGAGGCGACAGTCTGTTTCATGCTAGTGCAATCGTCAGGCGACTGCACTAGCACTGTTTCATGCTAGTGCAATCGCCTGACGATTGCACTAGCATGAAACAGACTGTCGCCTCTAAGTGCTGACTTCCATGTCCACTTTTATATTTATATATATATATATATATATATATATATATAAATATATATATATATATATATATATATATATATAGAGAGAGAGAGAGAGAGAGAGAGAGAGAGAGAGAATAGAATCGTGTCTTTGATGCCTGGTTACGTGACTCGCAAGATTTTATTTGCCAACCATTAGGAGAATGAATAAACGAGTTATTTCTCCCCGACCGAATACCTTCTTGCCATCAATATTTGCTTAACTCATTTTTTTTTTTTTTCGTTAATTTTGGGAGTTCCGCTCCGCACAAACGTTTGATATTTTTCTTTATAGCATTCTTCTGCTAATTTTATTCCTCAAACAACGACAGTTATATTTTCTGCATGAGGAATCAAGGATTTCTTTCTGTAAACATTTAACTCTTGAAATGTATGAGAAATTCTGCTTTTAAAACCATTAAAAGTTAGGCACACATCAAAAACAATCGACACCGAAGGTGAAAGGAGCGTACCATATCTGTCTATATCTCCGAGATGAGGTATCATGATTACTTGCATTATTTACATTATTCAGACTCTCATCCTCATCTTCATTGCCATATTCGCAACGTTTCGGCCTCTATATCTCCGAGATGAGGTATTATGATTACTTGCATTATTTACATTATTCAGACTCTCATCCTCATCTTCATTGCCATATTCACAACGTTTCGGCCTCTATATCTCCGAGATGAGGTATTATGATTACTTGCATTATTTACATTATTCAGACTCTCATCCTCATCTTCATTGCCATATTCGCAACGTTTCGGCCTCTATATATCTAAGATGAGGTATTTTGGTTACTTGCATTACTTACATTATTCGGAGTGTTATTCTCATCTTCATTGACATATTCACAACGTTTCGGCCTCTATATCTCCGAGATGAGGTATTATGATTACTTGCATTATTTACATTATTCAGACTCTCATCCTCATCTTCATTGCCATATTCACAACGTTTCGGCCTCTATATATCTAAGATGAGGTATTTTGGTTACTTGCATTACTTACATTATTCGGAGTGTTATTCTCATCTTCATTGACATATTCACAACGTTTCGGCCTCTATATCTCCGAGATGAGGTATTATGATTACTTGCATTATTTACATTATTCAGACTCTCATCCTCATCTTCATTGCCATATTCGCAACGTTTCGGCCTCTATATATCTAAGATGAGGTATTTTGGTTACTTGCATTACTTACATTATTCGGAGTGTTATTCTCATCTTCATTGACATATTCACAACGTTTCGGCCTCTATATCTCCGAGATGAGGTATTATGATTACTTGCATTATTTACATTATTCAGACTCTCATCCTCATCTTCATTGCCATATTCGCAACGTTTCGGCCTCTATATATCTAAGATAAGGTATTTTGGTTACTTGCATTACTTACATTATTCGGAGTGTTATTCTCATCTTCACTGACATATTCACAACGTTTCGGCCTCTATATCTCCGAGATGAGGTATTATGATTACTTGCATTATTTACATTATTCAGACTCTCATCCTCATCTTCATTGCCATATTCACAACGTTTCGGCCTCTATATCTCCGAGATGAGGTATTATGATTACTTGCATTATTTACATTATTCAGACTCTCATCCTCATCTTCATTGCCATATTCACAACGTTTCGGCCTCTATATATCTAAGATGAGGTATTTTGGTTACTTGCATTACTTACATTATTCGGAGTGTTATTCTCATCTTCATTGCCATATTCACAACGTTTCGGCCTCTATATCTCCGAGATGAGATATTATGATTACTTGCATTATTTACATTATTCAGACTCTCATCCTCATCTTCATTGCCATATTCACAACGTTTCGGCCTCTATATCTCCGAGATGAGGTATTATGATTACTTGCATTATTTACATTATTCAGACTCTCATCCTCATCTTCATTGCCATATTCACAACGTTTCGGCCTCTATATATCTAAGATGAGGTATTTTGGTTACTTGCATTACTTACAATATTCGGAGTGTTATTCTCATCTTCATTGCCATATTCACAACGTTTCGGCCTCTATATCTCCGAGATGAGGTATTATGATTACTTGCATTATTTACATTATTCAGACTCTCATCCTCATCTTCATTGCCATATTCACAACGTTTCGGCCTCTATATATCTAAGATGAGGTATTTTGGTTACTTGCATTACTTACATTATTCGGAGTGTTATTCTCATCTTCACTGACATATTCACAACGTTTCGGCCTCTATATCTCCGAGATGAGGTATTATCATTACTTGCATTATTTACATTATTCAGACTCTCATCCTCATCTTCATTGCCATATTCACAACGTTTCGGCCTCTATATATCTAAGATGAGGTATTTTGTTTACTTGCATTACTTACATTATTCGGAGTGTTATTCTCATCTTCATTGACATATTCACAACGTTTCGGCCTCTATATCTCCGAGATGAGGTATTATGATTACTTGCATTATTTACATTATTCAGACTCTCATCCTCATCTTCATTGCCATATTCACAACGTTTCGGCCTCTATATCCCTGAGATGAGGTATTTTGGTTACTTGCATTACTTACATTATTCGGAGTGTTATTCTCATCTTCACTGACATATTCACAACGTTTCGGCCTCTATATCTCCGAGATGAGGTATTATGATTACTTGCATTATTCGAAGTGTTAATCGCATCTTCATTGCCATATTCAAAATGGCCTCTATATCTATGAGATGAGGTATTATGTTTACTTGAATTTTTTACATTATTCAGACTCTTATCCCCATTTTCATTGCCATATTCACAACATTTTGGCCTCTATATATCTGAAATGAGGTATTATGATTACTTGCATTATGAATGAATGGATGAATAATCTATTTTTACGAGAATTGTTTTCCGTTAAAAATAATTTATAAAGTTTTAAATCTTTTAAAATTCTGTATTAAGTTGTACCTGTTAGGTGATATTATTATTTGTTATATGCCGTAACTCCGAACACTAATGGGTATGTCCCAATCCTCATAAATACGTTGGTCACTATTGTAAGTGGGAGTAATATGCTGCCTAAGTAGTCCACCACTAGAAGTAGTTTACCTACTTCAAGGCGCTGGCGAGTATTGTATTTTGTTGATGTTATAAAGATTACCATTTCATTTCCAACCTCCGTTTTGGTTATTCCTCATTCAGTAATCCTTTCTTTCACTACAACATGTTTAACACGCAGACTAACTCTACACCTTTCTGACAATAGCTCAATAAGATTTCATTTAAATATTCATGGAGACCTACCGGACACTATTCGGAACATACTTGTCGACAACACTAATAAAATAGCATCATCCACATGCAAAAAAAGGCTAAAAATAATGGAAGCCTTATTAATAAAAACAAACAAACCAACCTTTAATAATATTAACTTTGAACATGGACATAATATCTTGACCGTGTTTTGATACACAAAAATGAAACATTTTATAAAACATACATATAACAAACTATTTCTAATTCTAACAGTTTAAATATAATCCCTGAAAATGGCTAAATGTATAGCCGAAAGCGCTCGGATAAAAAGAACATTCGGACAGTTTTTATATAATTTATCATCCGAAAAGAAAAACATTATTAGATCGCATGAGAAATTGTATAAAAAACTAAATAAAAGCACCTTGTCTGTCGTTTTTAATGAAATGTGCATGAAAGAAGGATTGCTGCCTAAATACATATATATATATATATATATATATATATATATATATATATATATATATATATATATATATATATCCCCACCTGTAAAACGACTCGGATTTACATGTACTGAGAAAGTGTGTGTGTGTGTGTGTGTGTGTGTGTGGGCGGGGAATTGTATATTTACTAATATATGCTTAATAGCATTGTTATATTCCACCGTTATATTTGTTATATATTATTATATATTATTATTTTATGTATGTTATTAAAACCAGCACTCAATGTTCGTTATCGGATATATATGTATAAATATACACACTCACATGTACATATATAAACATGGTAGGGAAAGGAAGTATGTCAAACTGGAAAAAGCTTTCGTCAAACGCGTCGCACACAAACATTTTAAACTTTTTCATACCTCTTTCCTCTAAAATTGTTCTTGATATATAAAAATATATATTATTATCCCATATATATATATATATATATATATATATATATATATTTTATTATCCCATATATATATATATATATATATATATATATATATATATATATATTTTATTATCCCATATATATATATATATATATATATATATATATATTATCCCATATATATATATATATATATATATATATATATATATATATATATTTTATTATCCCATATATATATATATATATATATATATATATTTTATTATCCCATATATATATATATATATATATATATATATATTTTATTATCCCATATATATATATATATATATATATATATATATATATATATATATATATATTTATTATCCCATATATATATATATATATATATATATATATATATATTTTATTATCCCATATATATATATATATATATTTTATTATCCCATATATATATATATATATATATATATATATATATATATATATTTTATTATCCCATATATATATATATATATATATATATATATATATTATTATCCCATATATATATATATATATATATTATTATCCCATATATATATATATATATATATATATATATATTATTATTATTATCCCATATATATATATATATATTATTATCCCATATATATATATATATATATATATATATATATATATTATTATCCCATATATATATATATATATATTATTATCCCATATATATATATATATATATATATTATTATCCCATATATATATATATATATATATATTTGTTATCCACAGACAGGCTGTTTCGCAGCTCATCGGTGTGGCTAGACAGACGTCCGGTTGCCTCTAGCTAGGATCGAAACCCGACTGAATTTGCGTCAGTCCGAACTTCTCCCGCTAAGCCGTCAGCGTACGGTACGGGATGAAAGTGAATTTTAGCGTGTTTATTTTTAGATTCGGATAAACACACAGTGACTTAGAGTGACTCAATTCTGTCGGAGAGTCGTGCAGTATTAGCTTAAATAGTCACTGTTTACAAATTCACACCTCAAACCAGAGGGATATATATATATATATATATATATATATATATATATATATATATATATATATATATATATATATTCTTACTCTGTCCTGGACATTGACTTCTACCTGGATTCTATCCCCTTGGGAATTTATTTATATATATATATATATATATATATATATATATATATATATATATGGATACCCGAGTCTTAAAGTGCCACGCAGCTCTGCCCTCTTGGCAACTCCGATCATGCTGTAGTGTCTGTTAACATCTCCTTCAACCCCACCCCCTGCAAAGAGCCTCCTACCACTAGAAACTCGTTCTGCTATCAACGAGCTGACTGGGACTCGTTCCGTGATTTCTTCCGCGATGTCCCCTGGGATGTTGTCTTTAAGCTCCCCGTTCAAGAATGTGCTTCTGAGGTCTCATCCTGGGTTAAAGATGGAATTGACGCTTTCATCCCCTCAAGGAAACTTAAGGTCAAATCGTGCTCCTCAACTTGGTTCTCTGCTGCTTGCTCAGCCGCCATTGCCCATAGGAACCGCTTCTTCCACCTATTTCGTAGCGACATGTCCGACTGCAATAGATGTCTCTTTGCCTCCGCCCATAACGAGTGTAAGCGTGTCCTTAACGAAGCGAAGTCACTATTTGCTGCTCGGATGAAGGAACGTATTGCATCTCGCAAATTCGGCTCCAAGGATTATTGGCGTCTCTGCAAGAGCGTACTGAACAATAGCAAACTCTCTATACCGCCTTTGTTCAACCAGTTTGAGGACCTGACCTCCTCTGCCGACAAGGAAATTTTCTTTCAATTCAAAGCTTGACTCTTCCGGTGTACCCATACCCGGTTTCCCTCTTAGAACTGAGGCCCTATTGAGCGGGTTACACATATCCCCGTCATTGGTATTAGGCATTATCTCTAATTTAGAAACCCCACAAGGCTAGTGGTGGAGATGGGATACCAGCTATGGTCTTGAAGAAATGCGCGCCTGAACTGGCGCCAGCCCTCTCTAAATTATATAACTACTGCCTCAAGGAGTTTTGTTTTCCTGACTGCTGGAAGTCCTCGTCCATTGTTCCTGTCTTTAAGAACTCTGGCGACCCCTCCGACCCTTCTAATTACCGTCCTATCAGTCTCCTACCCCTCTTCGGCAAAGTCGTCGAAGCTCTAATCAACGCCGAAGTGGTTAACCACCTTACATCCCATGATCTGCTCTCAGACAAGCAATATGGTTTCCGCTTTGCCCGATCTACAGCTGATGTGCTAACGGCCATCACTGAATTTGTCTACCAAGTTCTTCATAATAACGGAGAAGCTCGTTCCGTGGCCCTAGACATCTCCAAAACGTTTGATAGGATTTGGCATGCCGGCCTTCTTCGCAAGCTCCAGGGTTATGGTATTACAGGTCGATTGTTTGACCTAATACAATCATTCCGGTCAAACCGTAAATTGAAGGTCGTTCTCAATGGATTCTCCTCCAGCTCCTATCCCACGAACGCAGGTGTTCCGCAAGGCTCCATCCTAGGCCCTACTCCTTATATTCATAAAATATCTTCCTGACGCCATAGATTCCCAAGTTGGCATCTATGCGGACGACACTACAATTTCCTCCTGCCTCAAAAACAAATCTAGTGTCGCTGACAAAATTAACCTGGCCGTTCGTCTCGAAAAGGACCTCCAATCGGTTGTGAACTGGGGCAGGAATTGGTTGGTTAACTTTAACGCCTCCAAAACAAAACTGCTCTCTATTAATCACCACAGGAATCCTTCCCTGCTTCCCATTAGAATGTCTGAAGATCAACTTCTCGTTAGCTCCCCTCTGCGGCTGCTCGGTCTCACGCTGTCTGCTGACCTGAGATGGAACAAATACACTGAGTCAATTGCTTCATCAACCGCAAGTGCCGGGCCAGAAAATTTTTCTCCCCGGAATCGATCCTTCAAATCTACAAATCAACCATTCGCCCTTGCATGGAGTATTGCTGCCATATATGGTCTGGAGCCCCTTCTGTTTGCCTCGGGGTTCTTGATAAGATCCAGAGACGGATATGCAATGTAATTGGCCCTGCTCTGGCATCTCGTCTGCAGTCGCTCTCTCACAGACGCGCCGTCGCCTCTCTCTCTCTGTCGTTTTTACAAATACTTTCACGGTAATTGCTCCGATGAGCTGCATTCGCTGGTTCCCAGACTCCATGAATTCAAGCGTCCTACGAGGCTGGCATCCCTCTCTCATCCTTTCACTGTTGAAACTGTTACATGTAGCCGTCTCTTCTACTCCAATAGCTTCATATCTCGTACCTCTCGCCTGTGGAACTCCGTTCCTTATTCCTGTTTCCCTGACAACTATAATCTCCAACTATTCAAATGTAATGTCAATCGACATATGCAGTTGCCTTGATCTATCCACTATCCTTCTTCACATCCTTTCCTCTATCACTCCTATCTGCTCTCGCTCCAAATCTTCTGTAACCCATTGCGAGCTAGTGGCTTCCCGCCTTGCTTCGGGTGAAATGCTTAAAAAAGAAAAAAACACGCACACACACATATATATATATATATATATATATATATATATATATATATATATATATCAAGTATCAAGTATGTAGTACAGTTCAATTTACATTACAATGAATCATTCATACAGAAAACAGATATACAAGTTAATGATAAAAATGGCGAGAAACTAAAATGATGAATGTTGATCCTTGTTTCTTCTGACTTTTTTTAAAATCTGTAGATTAATGCAACTTTAAAATTTTGTTTACGAAAGGATTTCGCCATTTTATATCATTAACTTTACTAATCTACTTTTTCTATGTATGATTCATTGTAATATAAATTGAACTGCACCATATATATATATATATATATATATATATATATATATATATATATATATATATATAATTAGTCTGAAAGAGACCTCAACAGAAAGCACTGGACGGCCGTTTCGTCCTATATATGGGACTCATCAGCAGGAACTGAAACCCTGACAGTTGAGTTATCAAGCAAACGTCATACCAACTGTCCCAACGGGCCTCGGTGACGAAGAGGTAGCAAATCAGATTCAATAAAGCGACGCTCGCTCACATATTAAGTAAGTATTATATATATATATATATATATAATGATAATTAATATATATATATATATATATATATATATATATATATTTAATGATAATGTTATTAAGATTATCAGACTATATGAAAAAAACTTACATAAAATATATAGACAACGCTTATCTATATTATTTAATGAAACATGTATTAAAGAAAAAAATGCTGCCTAAATACACACAATATATATATATATATATATATATATATATATATATATAAAAGTGGACATGGAAGTCAGCACTTAGAAGCGACAGTCTGTTTCATGCTAGTGCAATCGTCAGGCGATATATATATATATATATATATACATATATATATATATATATATATTTCCCCACCTGTAACACGAGTTACATGTACTGAGTAGGGATATGTATATTTACTAATATATATTTAATAACTCTGTTATTTTACACCTAGCACGATTTTATTAAAATCAGCACTCAATGTTCGATATCGGATATATATATATATATATATATATATATATATATATATATATATATATATGTGTGTGTGTGTGTGTGTGCGTGTGTGTGTGTTAGGCTGTGTGTGTGTGTAATTTTTTCATATAGCCAAATACAATTTACTCACTACAACGATGCAACTTCGTTTCGGTGCATTTAGTATCACCTCGACTGATGAGAACCAAAATGGTTATGAACAATTCTGTTTGTAAGCAAGCCGCACGTGGAACATCACTTCCTTTTTTTTTCTCTATTTGCTTGAAAAAAAAAGCTACATTTTTAGCGGAGACGTATACGGATAAAGAAGAAATAGGAGAGGCGAATAGGGGGAAAGAAGTATGTCAAACTGAAAAAAAAGCTTTTGTGAAACGTGTCATCCAAAAACATTTTACACTTTTTCATAATTCCTTCCCCTAAAATTGTTCTTGGTATATAAAAGAAATTATATATTATCCCATATATATATATATATACAGATCTTATACCATTATATGTACAAATTAAAATATATTTGAAATACGAGCTTTTCGTATATATTTAAAACTGAAACAAAAATTTAAAGTGCTTCTTTATTTCATAAACGCTTATGACTAAATTGGGCCTTTTTTTATTTTTATTTTTTCATTTTAAATCTTTGAAACGTGGCTTTAGGATTATCCACTTCTGGAACGATTCCCACAAAGTTTACACAAGGGATTTCTTCACAAGGTAATTTGATATATTTCTTGTAAATGTGAAAAATGCCTAGAATTATTTGGGGCAATACTACTACTGAAACGTTCGTTAGATTTCAGTCACCGTAACGTGCTCTGCGTCGCTGCTATCTCCGTTGGCAACCTCGACAATAAATCAAGACTAATATGAGTGTGAAGAAAAAGGAATGCTTCTGATACATATTTAGAGATTCTTGACAGAATCCAAACAAGAATCTGCAATGTTATCGGTCCTGACTTGTCATCTCGGCTTCAGTCACGTCACGTAGCTTCCCTGTGCCTTTCCTCTGCACTACCTCGACTCGAGAATGCCATGGACCGAACATGTGAGCAACGACGAAGTTCCAGCAACAAAAAGGACACTTATGCTTAACATCAGGAAGAGATAGTTGAAATTACTAGGCGACATAATGTGGAAAGAGGGCTTGGAAAATTTCCTATTCACAGGACAGATTGAATGTAAGACGGTCAGAGGGTAGCAACCCACTTGGCGACCTTGAGCGAATGGATGGTAGAGCAGGGTTTGGGGGGGATGGCAAAAAGACAAAAGTTATCAAGAGCTACAAACGACAGAGAATAGTGAAGAGCCATTGTCCCCAACGTCCTCAAGGAACACGGTACATAGAAGGAGTAGACCTCAACTTTACGAATTAAAAGCGCAGTACTAGATTGGCAACTAGGTCTCATCGTGTTACAGTTGAAATGACTAGCTGCAACCGTAAGTTCTATGCTAAAATATTCTTCTCTCGTACTTCTCGCTTGTGAAACGATCTCTTTTTGGATTCCACATTTGACAGGAAAATAGAAAGCCGAAAGATAGTTTCACAAGCGAGAATCTCGAGAGAAGAAACTAGGAGAATGGTACCCGGTTTCATATAGTAATTTTCAGGGAAATTATGAGACCTAACCGCCAAACTAGTCAGACAGTCAGATACATGACTGTCGATGCAATAGGTTGCCATTTCTTTCTGCGGTAGACCAGTTGCCATCCAAGGCTATAGAACCCAGTCTGTCCTGCTATTTACCCATAGCTGGGGGGGGAGAAGAAGAGGATTCAAACCTTTCCCAAGGGTATTACATTATACATACTCTATTCTCTCAGTAATGCTTGCCTTCATTCCTGACCACTGACAATCCCTCTCCTCCTCATTTTCAATGCGTTCCTGTAGTAAAATCATTAGTAATCCGTCAGTCAGTTATGTGCCATGCGTGATATATGCTTAGGCGATCATGTATATTTCGATACATGACTGACGAGGCAGATTTAGCCCGTAAGTGAATGTAATGGATTCGACTGGAATTCGAACACGGCTCTCTGATTCCTTAAACCGATTACTATAAAAATGCATTGCAAATTATTTTTTCTATTGTTATATACCATACTTATGAATACTAATGGGTATGTCCCAATACTCATAAATATGTTGGATACTATTTTAAGTGGGGGTAATATGCTAAGTAGGCAACGACTAGCAGTGGTCTGCCTACTTCACACCGCTGGCGAGAATTGTATTTTGTTGATGTTATAAAGATTACCATTTTATTTCCAACCGCAGATTTGGTTATTCCTCATTCAGTAACCCTTTCTAGATTACAACAACTATAAAAATGGATTGCAAATGATTTTTACTATAAAAATGCATTGCCAATGATTTTTACTATAAAAATGCATTGCAAATGATTTTTACTATAAAAATGGATTGCAAATGATTTTTACTATAAAAATGCATTGCCAAGGATTTTTACTATAAAAATGCATTGCCAAGGATTTTAACTATAAAAATGCATTGCCAAGGATTTTTACTATAAAAATGCATTGCCAAGGATTTTTACTATAAAAATGCATTGCTAATGATTTTTAATATAAAAATGCATTGCTAATGATTTTTAATATAAAAATGCATTGCCAAAGATTTTTACTATAAAAATGCATTGCCAATGATTTTTACTATTAAAATACATTGCAAATGATTTTTACTATTGTTATATACCATACCTATGAACACTAATAGTTATGTCCCAATCCTCATAAATACATTGGACACTATTGTAAGTGGGGGTAATATGCTGTCTAAGTAGTACACCACTAGAAGTGGTTTACCTACTTCACACCGCTGGCGAGTATTGTATTTTGTTGATATTATAAAGATTACCATTTCATTTCCAACTTCCGTTTTGGCTATTCCCCATTCAGTAACCTTTCCTAGGTTACAACAAAATGAAATAATATTTTTTTTAATTCTAAGTTATTCAAAAACTGTTTAAATAAAAAAAAAAAATTAAATTTCAACGTCAATAAAACTTACTATTCGGTTAGTGAATATCCAAAGTTTTCTGTATGGAGACTGTTAATTTTACCATTAAGATTAACTGGGGGATCTGATCAAAATATTTCGTTTTCACAGTGACTAAAACATAACCTGATATTAACTAAATAGTGGTGCACCCGGTGAGAATCGAAAACCGTACAAATTGATCTTTTTTTACAGTAAGGTTCACTATTTACAATGCCCAAGAGCCACTCGAGGTAGAGAGTTACGTTAGGGGGCCATTTGTGTTTATAGGAGTGGAAATATATGACACAAACGTACGTCCGAAGGCACATATCATATGCACAGTCTTTCTTGAGGTATTTTCATTTTTATACAGACATTTATTTTTTTGCTTTCCTTTTTGGCAAATTTTATTTTCTCTTTCTTTCTGTTTCCTTCCTCACGCACTGTCACTCCCCGTCGTTGTTTTTAAAAGGCCGCACCAGATTCAAATGTTTTCGCTTAAAATCGGAAATTCTCAACAATTTTATTTGAAAGAAATGCAGCAGCATCGACGCACAAAATCTGACCAAACAGAACTCCCACGAAATCTTGATTTATAAAAAAAATGAGCAAAAGAAAGAAGAGTTAAAAAAGAAGAGGAAAAAGAAGAGGAAAAAGAAGAGGAAAAAAGAAGAGGAAAAAATGAGAAAAAATATTAAAAAGAGAAAAAAAACAAGAGGGAAAAAGAGAGCAAAAAAGAAGTGTAAAAAAAAAGAAGAGTAAAAAAGAAGAACAAAAACAGAAGAGCAACAAAGAGAGAAAAAGAAAAGAAAAAATAAGAAAAAAGAAAAGCAAGAAAAGGAAGAATATAAAAAGAGGAAAAAGAAGAGAAAAAGAGCAAAAAAGAAAAAAAACAAGAGTAAAAAAGAAGAGTAAAAAAGAGAAAAAAGAAGACAAAAAGAGAAAAAAGAAGAGAAAAAAGAAGAGAAAAAAGAAAGAAAAGAAAAAAGAGAAAAAAGAAGAGCAAAAAAGAAGAGTAAAAAAGAGAAAAAACGGAGAGAAAAAGGAGCAAAAAAGAGAAAAAAGAAGAGCAAAAAAGAAAAGCAAGAAAAAGAAGAGTAGAAAAAGAAAAAAAGAAGAGTAAAAAGAAGAGAAAAAAAGAGCAAAAGAAATAAAAAAGAAGAGTAAAAAAGAAGAAAGGCAAATAAAGAAAAGCAAAAAAGATAAAAAAGGAGAGCAAAAAATACTTTGAAAGATATCGGTGAAATGTTGGGTATAAATTTGCAATCCGTTGTCTTTGTGAAACGGACGCAAAACCTTGCCTTTTACTTTGAAGTAAATTGTTTAAAACCGCCAACATGTGTCTCTTTGCTGATCTCATAAGTTACAACAATACGCCATCCTGGGTATGACGATAAACTACATCCGCTCCCTGGGTAAGACGATAAATTACATCCACAGCAAGTCCTCTGATCGGAAAGTTTTGAGGAGCGTGGAACCACCTCTTATTTGCTGGTGTTCCCAGGTCCAACCTGAGCCGGGGTGGTAGCACCTGTTAGGGTCCCAGCTATGGGCAAATAGTTAACTCCCAAACTGGGGTCAAAACATGTAAAAGTAGGTTTTTATACCAACAAAACATTTTTGTAAAAAAATTATTACCAGCAATACTTTATTGGAAAGAATATTACCAAAAATACTTTTTGAAAAAAATATTACCAGCGATAAAAATCTTGTCGGCATTAAATAATCAATTGATTTTGATATACCGTAAAACAAACGAATTCTTATTTTGTAAGACAAGGTGATAAACTGAAATGACTAGAATATGTGAAAGATGACTCGTTGATCATAAGCTTTTCATCATTACATGCATCTTCGTCTGAGTAAATTATTTTTACTTATTAAAATGCCATCTTCCAGGTTTTCTTTGATATTTCTGTCTCTCCACAATTTCCTTTCCTTTGTAGCTGTTATTATTTTTTCTCCTTTTTCTATCATTCCTAATCCTTGTTTTTCCAATTGAAAAAAAATTATTACCAGCAATACATTTTTGGTAAAAAATTCTAACCAGCAAAAAAAAATCTTGTCGGCATTAAATAACACATTGAGATGTTGATATGCCGTAAAACAATATAAACCAAACCTGATCTACAAACTGATTTCTTACAAAGAATACATATTCTATTCATACGAACCTATCCTAAAAATCTTGTCGGCATTAAATAACACATTGAGGTGTTGATATGCCGTAAAACAAAATAAACCAAACCTGATCTACAAAGTGATTTCTTACAAAGAATACATATTCTATTCATACAAATCTATCCTAAAAATCTTGTCGGCATTAAATAACCCATTGAGATGTTGATATGCCGTAAAACAAAATAAACCAAACCAGATCTACAAAGTGATTTTTTACAAAGAATACATATTCTATTCATATGAACCTATCCTAAAAATCTTGTCGGCATTAAATAACACATTGAGGTGTTGATATGCCGTAAAACAAAATAAACCAAACCTGATCTACAAAGTGATTTCTTACAAAGAATACATATTCTATTCATACGAACCTATCCTAAAAATGTTGTCGGCATTAAATAACCCATTGAGGTTGATATGCCGTAAAACAAAATAATCCAAACCTGATCTACAAACTGATTTCTTACAAAGAATACATATTCTATACATACAAACCTAACCTAATCATCGTGTCAGCATTACTTGAAAATCCTTGCTTGGCACTACATAACCATTGTATAGGAGTTAATATGTCATAAAATCACAACATCCTGGGTAAGATGATAAACTATATCTGTGTCCTGGGTAAGACGATAAACTACACCAAACAGCAAGTCCTCTGATCAGGTGGTTTTGAGGAGCGTGGAACCACCTATTAATTACTGGTGTTCCCAGGTCTACCCTAGCCCGGGGTGGTAGCACCTGTTAGGTTCCCAGCTATGGGCAAATAGTTAACCCCCAAACAGAGATCAAAACACTATGAAAATGTAGAAATAGGCTTTAATACCAATAATACATTTTTTGAAAAAATTATTACTAGCAATAGATTTTTACATTTTTATAAAGAAAAAATTAATACCAGCAATATCAACAGTAAAAATTATTACAAGCAATACATTTTGAAAACACAAATATTACCAGCATTAAAAATCTTGTAAGCATTAAATAACCCATTGAGATTGATATGCCGTAAAACAAAACAAACCAAACCAATCTAAAGCAAAGATTACATATTCTATTCATACGAATCTATCCTAAAAATCTTGTAGGCATTAAATAACCCATTGAGGTGTTGATATGCCGTAAAACAAAATAAACCAAACCAAACATAAAACAGTATTAAAGTGTAAAAATAGGTTTTAATACCAGCAATACTTTTTTGGAAAAAAATTATTACCAGCAATACATTTTTGAACCAAAATTATTACCAGCAATAAAATTCTTGTCGGCATTAAATAACCCATAGAGGTTAATATACCGTAAAACAAACCAAACTAAACAATACGAGGGTGGGTTGAAAAGCTCATAGGCTGACTATGAAAGAGTGATACTATACTTGTAAAATCTTGCGTGCATGGATTTCAAATCTTCTTATTAATTATTGCAATGTTATATAGTGATTTTCCAAGCGTAGCTTAGATGTGGCACCAAGCAGAAAGTATGGGGCCACCAAGTGAGGATCGAACTCATTACTCAGTCGTAATTGTTCTAGCGAGACAAGCTTGCTAACCATTACACCGCCTCGAGGTGTCCTATTGCACTGTTATATAACTGACATTTGGGGCACCTCGAGGTGGTGTAATGGTTAGCAAGCTTGTCTCGCTAGAACAATTACGTCTGAGTAGTGAGTTCGATCCTCACTGGGTGCCCCTTACTTTCGGCCTTGTGCCACATCCAAGCGTAGCTTGGAAAATCACTATATAACTGACATTTGACTGTTCAAAGAAGACTTCCAATATAAATCGTAGCGACTTCCCTTAAAAATAGACTAAATTTGGCCTCGTGGGGTTATTAAATAAAAGAAATTAGCCCCTAAGGACATTTATGCTGCCATGGTTGCTATATTAGGGGATGGTGCTTTATCAACGGTGCAAAAATGGGAAACTAAATTTAGGAGGGGAAGAGAAATTCCGTAAGATGACCCAAGGTCTGGACGTCCTGTAACTGCCACCACCCAATAAAAAACATTAATTGTGTTCACGACATGATGATGGATGACAGGCGATTCGCTATAAATATCCCGTGACAGTGTTAAGAATATTCTGCATAATGAACTTGGCATGACGAAGGTTTCTGCTTGTTGGGTGCGACGTCTTCTTGCACCTGATCAAAAGTCCACCAGGCTGATCACAACACGGGAAAATCTGACATTGTTTGAGGCAGGTTCAGCTGGTTTCCTTGAATGTTTCCTAACCCAGGATGAGTGTATGGTTCATCACTTTCAGGCAGAGACAAAAGGAAATTCTACGAAATGGAAACACCTCCCTTCATCTGCCCCAAAGAAAACCAAAATCGTTTCATCGGCAGAGAAGGTGATTGCCTCAGTCTTGGGGGATGCAAAAGGCATGAAGAATACTATGCCAACTTACTGAGGCAGATACGAAAAACTATCAAGACCAAACGCACAGGAAAACT
>OZ038519.1:52957066-52964566 GCA_964036315.1 Acanthosepion esculentum | reverse complement strand
TTTTGTTTTATGTCATATCAACCTCAATAGGTTATTTAATGCCGACAAAATTCTTATTGCTGATAATGTTTTTCTTCAAAAATCAATTTCTGGGAATATTTTCCCTTGAAGAAATCTGTAGCTGGTCATATTTTTTTCAAAGAATTTATAACTGTTTGTATTGCTGGTATTTTTTTTTTAAATATTGCTGATAATTTTTCCTTCAAAAATTATTGCTGGTAATATTTTTTTCTTACAAAGTATTTCTGGTATTAAAATCTATTTTTACACAAGTTTGGGTGTCAACTATTTGCCCATAGCTGGGACCCTAACAGGTGCTACCACCACGAGTCAGGGTGGACCTGGTAACGCCAGCAATTAAGAGGTGGTTCCACGCTCCTCATAACCTCCTGATCAGAGGCCTTGCTGTTGGACGTAGTTTATAGTCTTACCCAGGACGCGGATGTTGTTTATCGTCATACCCAGGACGGAGTCTTCCAGTGGGCCTCGATGTGTATCTCCAGATATCTATTACGGTTCATATCTATCTACAGATCTCCGTTCTCTCGGGGGTGGGACCTGATATGTACCGCCAGAAATGCATCACGGTTCATATCTATATACCTATCTACCCAAATATCCAATCGTCTGAAATGTGAAATCATCAGCTGCATTTTGTGCATCCCTATTATGCTGCATTTTGTGCATCCCGATTGTGCTGCATTTTGTGCATCCCGGTTGTGCTGCATTTTGTGCATCCCGATTGTGCTGCATTTTGTGCACCCCTATTGTGCTGCATTTTGTGCATCCTGGTTGTGCTGCATTTTGTGCACTCCTATTATGCTGCATTTTGTGCATCCCGATTGTGCTGCATTTTGTACATCCCTACTGTGCTGCATTTTATGCGTCCTGATTGTGCTGCATTTTGTGCATCCCTATTGTGCTGCATTTTGTGCATCCCGATTGTGCTGCATTTTGTGCATCCCGATTGTGATGCATTTTGTGCATCCCTATTGTGCTGTATTTTGTGCATCCTGGTTGTGCTGCATTTTGTGCACCCCTATTATGCTGCATTTTGTGCATCCCGATTGTGCTGCATTTTGTACATCCCTACTGTGCTGCATTTTATGCGTCCTGATTGTGCTGCATTTTGTGCATCCCGATTGTGATGCATTTTGTGCATCCCGATTGTGATGCATTTTGTGCATCCCTATTGTGCTGTATTTTGTGCATCCTGGTTGTGCTGCATTTTGTGCACCCCTATTATGCTGCATTTTGTGCATCCCGATTGTGCTGCATTTTGTGCATCCTTACTGTGCTGCATTTTGTGCATCCTTACTGTGCTGCATTTTGTGCATCCCTATTGTGCTGCATTTTGTGCACCCCGATTGTGCTGCATTTTGTGCATCCTTACGGTGCTGCATTTTGTGCATCCCTATTGTGATGCATTTTGTGCATCCCGATTGTGCTGCATTTTGTGCATCCTTACGGTGCTGCATTTTGTGCATCCCTATTGTGCTGCATTTTGTGCACCCCGATTGTGCTGCATTTTGTGCATCCTTACTGTGCTGCATTTTGTGCATCCCTATTGTGCTGCATTTTGTGCACCCCGATTGTGCTGCATTTTGTGCATCCTTACTGTGCTGCATTTTGTGCATCCTTACGGTGCTGCATTTTGTGCATCCTTACGGTGCTGCATTTTGTGCATCCCTATTGTGCTGCATTTTGTGCACCCCGATTGTGCTGCATTTTGTGCATCCTTACTGTGCTGCATTTTGTGCATCCCTATTGTGCTGCATTTTGTGCACCCCGATTGTGCTGCATTTTGTGCATCCTTACTGTGCTGCATTTTGTGCATCCCAATTGTGGCTATATCAAGGCAAATGTGAGGACCTTGCTTTGCAATTTATAAACAAAAGTAAAAATGCTCATAAATATTCATCAGGTTAACTGAAAAGTCGACGTAAATTATGGAAAATGCTTCTTTTATGTGCCGTGTCCGTTCAGGACATAAGCGATTATGGCTCTCCACAACTTCCTGTCCTTTGTAGCTCTTAATAAATTTTGCTTTTTGCAATCTCTCCTGAAACCGTGTTTCGCCATCCATTTACCCAAGCTCACTAGGTAGGTCATGAATTATTTTCTTCTGTCCCTCTTGCCTTCGATATTCCCTGTGAGTATCAAATTTTCAAAGCCTTCTTTCCTCATTATGCGCCCTAGAGATTTCAACTGTCTCTTCCTGATGCTAAGTATAAGTGTTCTTTTTGTCTCCATTTTCTTTATAAATTCCTCCTAATTCACATATTCGGTCCATGGTATTCTCAGCATCCTTCTGTAGAACCACATTTCTATCGCTTCAAGTCTCTTCTCCACCTGAGGAGATTTTTCAGAATTCACTGCCATATAGGAGGACTGATAATACATAATAGTTCAGTACACTTTTCTTTGTTTCTCTTGCTTCAAGTCTCTTCTTCATCTGTAAGGAGATTGTCCAGCATTCAGTGCCATATAGGAGGACTGATACTACGTAACAGTTTAGTGAAGTTTTCTTTGTTTCTATTGCTTCAAGTCTCTTCTTCATCTGTGAATAGATTGCCCAGCATTCACTGCGATATAGGAGGACTGATATTACATAACAGTTCAGTTCTCTTGTCTTTGTTTCTGTTGCTTCAAGTCTCTTCTTCATCTGAGAGGAGATTGTCCATCATTCACTGCCATATAGGAGGACTGTTATTATATAATAGTTCTGTACTCTTTTATTTCTTTCTAATGATATTTTTCTGTTTCTTAATACTTTGCTTAGCTTTTGGCAGGCTACTTTCGCTATCCTAATGCTTGTTTGGTTTTGCTATCCACAATTTGTAATTTTAATTTTGGGCTGTCCCTTTTGCTAGCAACCATGTATTCTGTCTTCTTGCAGTTGATGTTTAATCCTTTCTTCTCGCTTTCCTTCACTACCTTCTGTAGGAGTCTTTGGCGTTTTCTTTCTGTGTCCGCTATCAACACTGTGTCATCTACATATCCTATGCTGTGAAGATTGTGGCCGTCAATAATGAATGTTGGTAGGACTTCTAATTCTCTCACGAACACCTCACGGTATAGGCTGTAAAAGTCCGGCGAGAAGATGCAACCTTGTCTTACACGTCTTTCTCTTATTTATATTTATTCATTTTCTGTCCCTGTGCAGGCGGTTTGCTGTCAGTATAGGTTATTGGTTATTCTAATATCCTTCTCAAATATGTCATGATTAGCTAGCAGTTCTTTGTGATGTATTTCACCAAAGGCAACTTCTATAAGAAAATCGCGAATAAGTAGACGCAAGATCAAATGATTTATTTCAATCATTGAATTGAATGAAATGTAGTGCAATGGATAACGATTCGAAATGATAAATTACAGAGCAGAGTTCGAATTACAGTTGCGTTCGTTGTATTCACTTACGCGCATAAAATCTTCGGAAAGGTATGAATCCATCTTTTCTAGCTATGGTTTGAATAATAGGTTCAAAAGCCTCGGTTGGCAACAAGTCTACCAAAGAACGAAAACGGCAACCTACTGCGGGAAAATCTTCTGCCAAGTCAGTCATGAATCGAAAGAGACATAATCGCTCAAGTGTGTATCACGTAATGGCACTTTACTGGCTTTATCTCTTCTTCTCTCGGCTATGATTTGAATAACAGGACAGAATAGGTCCTGTAGCCTTGGTTGGCAACAAGTCTACTGCAGAAAGAAATGGCAACCTACTGCGGGAAAATCTTCTGCCCAGTCAGTCATGAATCGAAAGAGACATGATCGCCCAAGTGTGTATCACGTGATGGCACTTTACTGGCTTTATCTCTTCTTCCCTCGGCTATGATTTGAATAACAGGACAGAATGGGTCCTATAGCCTTGGTTGGCAACAAGTCTACAGCAGAAAGAAATGGCAACCTACTGCTGGAAAATCTTCTGCCTAGTCAGTCATGAATCGAAAGAGACATGATCGCCCAAGTGTGTATCACGTGATGGCACTTTACTGGCTTTATCTCTTCTTCCCTCGGCTATGATTTGAATAACAGGACAGAATGTGTCCTATAGCCTTGGTTGGCAACAAATCTAGTGCAGAAAGAAATGGCAACCTACTGCGGGAAAATCTTCTGCCCAGTCAGTCATGAATCGAAAGAGACATGATCGCCCAAGTGTGTATCACGTATGGCACTTTACTGGCTTTATCACTTCTTCCCTCGGCAATGATTTGAATAACAGGACAGAATGGGTCCTATAGCCTTTGTTGGCAACAAATCTAGTGCAGAAAGAAATGGCAACCTACTGCGGGAAAATCTTCTGCCTAGTCAGTCATGAATCGAAAGAGGCATGATCGCACAAGTGTGTATCACGTGATGGCACTTTACTGGCTTTATCTCTTCTTCCCTCGGCTATGATTTGAATAACAGGACAGAATGGGTCCTATAGCCTTGGTTGGCAACAAGTCTACAGCAGAAAGAAATGGCATCCTACTGCTGGAAAATCTTCTGCCTTGTCAGTCATGAATCGAAAGAGACATGATCGCCCAAGTGTGTATCACGTGATGGCACTTTACTGGCTTTATCTCTTCTTCCCTCGGCTATGATTTGAATAACAGGACAGAATGGGTCCTATAGCCTTGGTTGGCAACAAGTCTACCGCAGAAAGAAATGGCAACCTACTGCGGGAAAATCTTCTGCCTAGTCAGTCATGAATCGAAAGAGACATGATCGCCCAAGTGTGTATCACGTGATGGCACTTTACTGGCTTTATCTCTTCTTCCCTCGGCTATGATTTGAATAACAGGACAGAATGGGTCCTATAGCCTTGGTTGGCAACAAGTCTACAGCAGAAAGAAATGGCAACCTACTGCGGGAAAATCTTCTGCCTAGTCAGTCATGAATCGAAAGAGACATGATTGCCCAAGTGTGTATCACGTGATGGCACTTTACTGGCTTTATCTCTTCTTCCCTCGGCTATGATTTGAATAACAGGACAGAATGGGTCCTATAGCCTTGGATGGCAACAAGTCTACAGCAGAAAGAAATGGCAACCTACTGCGGGAAAATCTTCTGCCTAGTCAGTCATGAATCGAAAGAGACATGATTGCCCAAGTGTGTATCACGTGATGGCACTTTACTGGCTTTATCTCTTCTTCCCTCGGCAATGATTTGAATAACAGGACGGAATGGGTCCTATAGCCTTGGTTGGCAACAAGTCTACTGCAGAAAGAAATGGCAACCTGCTCCGGGAAAATCTTCAGCCTAGTCAGTCATGAATCAAAAGAGACATGATCGTCCAAGTGTGTATCACGTGATGGCACATTACTGGCTTTATCTCTTCTTCCCTCGGCTATGATTTGAATAACAGGACAGAATGGGTCCTATAGCCTTGGTTGGCAACAAGTCTACAGCAGAAAGAAATGGCAACCTACTGCGGGAAAATCTTCTGCCTAGTCAGTCATGAATCGAAAAAGACATGATCACCCAAGCCTGTATCATATATGGCACTTGACTAACAATCACAAAAATATTTCCCACTACTGTCATCTGAAACCGTATGACCAGTTCGAAATTCCCTGGAGATTATCTGTATCGGTAGACGCCTGAAGTAGGCCGGATGAACAATGGATGAAACGTGATAATGCTAACAAAGATGAAGACAATAGTCCAAATATAAATAATGATTACTTTTCTTTGTTTCTAAGTTTTTTTTTTTTTGTTGTTCTTTTTTTTGGGGGGGGGTGTCTCTTAATACACTGCTTAACTTTTGGAAGACATCATTGATCACCCCAATACGTCTTCGGATCTCAGTGTCGCATTTCCCGTCCTCTGTTAGAATACTTACTCAAAATGCCGTGTACATATTGTTGATTCGACGCGCAGGTTTCGCTCGATGTTTCCGTTCCAAAAGCGCGTGTCTTTCGCTGACAGGACGGGGATCTCCAATCTAACAAGCTCCCCAGCAGCGAAGCGTAGGTCGCCGTTCGACGTGCACCTGCCAGTGTCGGACAGAAAGAAAAAAAAATCTGCATTCCTGAAAAGTAGGTCGAAAGGAGGGGGTGGACGGGAGGGTGGGTGTTTTGTCGTAAGTTTGGTTGGATGGGTGGGTGGGTGTTTTGAATGACTTTTTGTTTATCGAGTGTCGTTTCGTTTGTATTTATTATCACAAGCACGTGACTAACAGAATTATTTGCCCAGAGGGGAGGGGAGGGGAGAGGAGGCGCAGAAGATACAGTGGGTGGTTTGCGAAAAGGGGGGGGGTAGGAATGGTGATTTAAAGACGGAGTGGATATGACAGGGAGGGGAAATTAGACTGAGAAAGGAAGTGAGACTGATAAAGGAAAGAGGATGTTAGAGAGAAAAAAAGGTATGCATTCCTAAATCAAGAAAGAAAGAGTATGGACTGAGAGAGAGAGGGGGGGAGAGAGAAAGAAAGAAAGAAAGAAAGAAGTAGAAAGAGAGAAAAAGAAAGAAGGAAAAAGAAGAGGGAAAGAAAGAAGAAAAAAAGAGGTAAAGAAAGAAGAAAAGAATAAGGAAAGAAAGAAGGAAAAAGAAGAGGGAAAGAATGAAGGAAAAAGAAGAGCGTAAGAAAGAAGGAAAAAGAAGAGGAAAAGAATGAAGGAAAAAGAAGAGGAAAAGAATGAAGGAAAAAGAAAAGGGAAAGAAAGAAGGAGAAAGAAGAGGGAAAGAAAGAAGGAAAAAGAAGAGGGAAAGAATGAAGGAAAAAGGAGAGGGAAAGAAAGAAGGGAAAAGAAACGGGAAAGAAAGAAGTGAGGAAAGACTGGATTTGTGAAGTCGAAAGAAAGAAAAAAGAAAAGCAAAAAGGAAACAAAGCAAAAAGGAAACAAAAGAAATAGAAAGAAAAGACAAGAAAAAGAAAAAGAAAAAGAAAGAGAAAGAACAAAGAAGAAAAAAGAAAGAAAAGAGAAAGAATGAACAAAAAAGAAAGAAAAACAGAAATAAATAACGAAGAAAGAAAAGAAAACGAAACAAAAAAAGAAAAATTAGAAAGAAAGTAAAAGAAAAAAGAGTGTACTTTGTCGTGTAGCCGAAACCAAGTGACGTAATAGACCTTTAAATTTATTTTTATGGTTGACTGTCAAGTTCCGAATGTCAACTCAATTGGCAACGAAATTCCGAGATGAAACAGGCACAAGCCGCTCACACTCAGCGGCGCTCCTGCTGTTGTTAATCGACTCCAGTCGACATTGAGACCGGAGCATTGTTTTGCAAATGGCGAGCAACCTCTCAGTTGGCTCGATTTTCTTTCATCTGTTCTCACTTTTCAACGCCCCTTTATGATATATATATAAGTTTTCTTTATTTGCCTGCTAGACTCGGCGAAACCCTTTCATGTGTAGCCCTCAAATTTGATGTGAATAACCATTGGACCTGGTAGAAGGTTTTAAACTTTGTTTTTATCAGAGTCACTCTACCGTTTCTCTTTAAAAAAAAGAAATCTATTTCGAATTAAGAATTGTTATTGTTCGATTGCAAAACGATAATTTTTCTTCTAGT
>OZ038519.1:52909566-52952066 GCA_964036315.1 Acanthosepion esculentum | reverse complement strand
CGTTCTATTTATAACAATCTCTTCATATCTCTCAAATTCTCTTTAAACTAACTTGTCACAGCACCTATTCCGTTCCTACCTATCTCTTGTAATCTAGGGAAGGTTACTGAATAGAATAATCACACGAAGGTTGGTAATGAACGATAATACATATAAGATTTGCCAGCGGCGCGTAGAAGTAGTCAACTGCTAGAAGTGAGCAATGAATCTCCAATTACAGGATATCTACCAACTGTCCCACGCGGACAGATGTGGCACAAGGCCGAATTTGATGTAGGATATCCGAGCCCGTAGGCTTAGACAAAAATTCCCCGTAGACCCCCTATAAAACTGGGTCGGGTAGCTGTTTCTCGAGACGAGACTCTGCCCTTCGATATAGCCTCGTCTGGGGATCCTCTCTACCCGGAGGCAGAGAGTTTAACCAACACAGCTGGAGACGAATCTCCAAATGCAGACCAACATACAGTATTTACTACTGTATTTATACGAATGGAGACACACCCATTATTGTCCGTAGGTATGCTACAACACTAAGTTTCTTCTGAAGAAATAAAGTGTTGAAGTATGCTATATTGATGTAATAAAGTGCCCAATATCAGAGATAGAGTTTATGTAAATATGAAAGTGAACATTGAAGTCAACACTCAGGGGCGACAGACTAAACACAGTCATCAATCCACGATGTTTAACAACACGCCCACGTGTGTCGAATGTGGCACAAGGCCGTTTTAATGTGGGCTTTCCGACTAGACTACCCACAATGCATCACTGACCGGTATATATAAATAGTCGAGAAAATACACAACGCAGAGTGAGTCAGTCAGTCCTTTTTGGACGTCTCAGCTATTCGGTCGAACTCTCTGCCTCCGAGGCAGAGGGGAACTCTCTGCCTTTGGGCGGGGAGGAACTCGGACGAGGCTCCGCCGAAGGGCAGAGCCTCGTTCGAGGTGGTTGACCACACAGTCATCAATCCACATGCGTAGTGTATTTTCTCGACTATTTATATATACCGGTCAGTGGTGCATTGTGAGTAGTCTATTGTAACGGTTATTTTGGTGGGAGTGGTTTGTTAATTTGTTTATTTATTTATTTGGATTAATATATTTTACATGTGTTTTTTCATTTATGGTCTGGGGAGGTAATTATATAATTACCTTCCCAGACCAAACAAACTACTAAATAAACGATCAGAACACATCTCAAAATGTTTACTGTGTTAATTAAAAATCGAAAACTGAAAAGAATAAATAAAAATAAATAAAAGAAAAACAAGTAAAATAAATCCAAATAAATAAACAAATTGCCAAACCACTCCCACCAAATTTATCGTTAGAATAGACTTTCCACAATGCACCACTGACCCGTATATATTAATAGCCAAGAAAAAAAAATCGTATGTGGCCTGATGATTGCATTTAGCATGAAACAGTCTGCCGCCTCTGAGTGTTGACTTCATTTTTTATTTAAGTTTTTTGGTATATATTTTTTAACATTTCATTCAAGCAAGGCGATAATGCCACTAAGACGTCTGAGGTTACCGAGAATGAAAGAAAATGTGAATGCTTTAATGAGAAGAAAGGACAATAAAAGAACATTGTTTCAGGAAGATGCCGATTGACGTTGCATTTAAATATTTGAAGAACGTTGGTGCCAGGGTGAGCGAGACACCGGAAGAAAGTTACAGTAGGCGAGAAGCGCAAGAAAAAAAAAGTACAGTTATTTCGAGCTACTTCAACAATAAAATGCTGAGACCTAACTGCCAATCTAGTGGCACACTTAAGTTCATGCAGTCGAAGTACTAAGGAAGAGAGCTCATTAGAACAACTGCCATGGAAATATTTATTTTAAAAAGACAGAGGGAAGCCACCGGTGGTAAAGTGACTGAGGTCGAGATACGAGCTTAGGACCGATACAGATACTTCTTTGGATTTTGCCGAGAATCTAGAGATATATAGCACCAAACCAGATCTGACAGCAATATTCAATGCAAGATGGATTCTGGTGTGAAAAATTGTCTGGTACAACACAGGGAACCAACTTTCCTTGCAGCAGACCTAGCAGTTGTTCCACTATAACCACTCTCCCGGGTGTCTCAGTTATTTTCCTTTAACTCAACTCTCCGAGGTTTTGGTTCACCATTGCTGTGACCTGGTATTGAACTCAGGACTCTTTGGGTGTAGTCACTGGATCTAACCAAGATCTTTATCCAGAGGGCCATGTGTCCT
The DNA here is from genome assembly GCA_964036315.1 of Acanthosepion esculentum. Taxonomy (NCBI): domain Eukaryota; kingdom Metazoa; phylum Mollusca; class Cephalopoda; order Sepiida; family Sepiidae; genus Acanthosepion; species Acanthosepion esculentum. The sequence goes on along the minus strand of OZ038519.1, from coordinate 52,949,841 downwards.
TGAGTCCACAGCAGTGGTGAAACAAAAAAAACTTGGAGAGTTAAGCGAAAGGGAAATAACTGAGATATCCGGAAGAGGCATGCCACGTGGAACTAGAACAATCTACCCCGCTGGACGAAATAAAGGGCTCGGTTCGAAATTCCAATCATCTGAAGAAGGTCTGAGCGTAGAACGGCCGAAACGTTGTGAATATGGTGATGAAGATGAGGATAACAGTCCGAATAATGTAAATAATGCAAGTAATCATAATACCTCATCTCACAGATATAGAGGCCGAAACGTTGTGAATATGGCAATGAAGATGAGGATAACAGTCCGAATAATGTAAATAATGCAAACTATCGGACTTACTCTTATTTATCTCATACGGAAATTTTGACAAACTGCTTCTTCATTCAACCGTATATGTAGGTAAACTTTGCGAAAAAGAAAAAGAAAAAACAATTTATATTTCGAACACCCAGGTTGTCATCGATATTCTTCTATGACCCAACCTCATATAACTACCACCCGTAGTTCGCCTCCAAAGTACAGAGTCATGGTACAAATGTGTATGACCTAAAAGTGTAGGTCACACTTAGCAATGATCCACGATGCAACTGACATGCGTGATGACTCGCGAATTCTGTATTCAATTTCAAAGAAAGAAATAAAAAGTCGCTACGCGAACACAAACTCAGTCGAAAACAATATTACTCCATTTTATTCATTTTCAAAAGTTTAAGAGCTTCACCATATAGAAGTGGTTTGAAACCTTATCAGTCCTGGGTATGATGAAAAACTACATCCAGCATCAAGACCTCTGATCAGGAGATTGGAGGTTTTCAGGAGCGTGGAGACACCTTTTAATTTTTCTTGTTTTAAGGTCTACCTTTCCGGCAGCAAGGACCCTGATCGAGAGATTGGAGGTTTTGAGGAGCGTGGAACCACATCTTAATTGTCGTTGCTCCTAGGTCTGCCCTCCTGGCAGCAAGGCCTCTGATCGGGAGATTGGAGGTTTGAGTAACGTGGAAACACCTCTTAATCGCTGTTGTTCTCAGGTCCACCTTTCCGGCAACAAGACCTCTGATCGGGAGATTGGAGGTTTCGAGGAGCGTAGAACCTCCTCTTAATCGCTGTTGTTCCCAGGTCCACCCATCAGGCAGCCAGGCCTCTGATCAGGAGATTGGAGGTTTTGAAGAGCGTGGAATCACCTCTTAATTGCTCAATTTTTTTTAATACTTACATAGGGTTTTGTTTTTGTTTGGGAGGGGTAACTATTTGCCCATAGCTGGGACCCTAAGAGGTACTACCATCCCTGGTCAGGGTGTACCTGGGAACAACAGCAATCAAGAGTTATTTCCACGTTCCTCAAAACCTTACTACCACATCTAGTTTGTCCTCATACCCACGACGTTGCTTAGAATGTGCCGACTATATACCACGTAGAGAGGTAATACACCATCCCTAACAAAGGGGTTGTCTATGAATTAAATGTTTGTAGAGTCATTTATGAGCAAAACCAATATTTGACTATAGCCTCAGGCATGAACATGATCAATATTTGACTATAGCCTCAGGTATGAACATGATCAATATTTGACTATAGCCTCAGGTATGAACATGAGCAATATTTGACTATAGCCTCAGGTATGAACATGAGCAATATTTGACTATAGCCTCAGGTATGAACATGATCAATATTTGACTATAGCCTCAGGTATGAACATGATCAATATTTGACTATAGCCTCAGGTATGAACATGATCAATATTTACGACAAAAACTCTTCAATTCTGCATGGCTCTTACAATTGTGAAATCCATCCTATCAAGTACGTTCTTGAAGGTAGCTGTTGCTGGCCGGGCTTCTGAAGCCCGTGAGATCAAGGCAGTCATCTCCAAGACTTTCTTCAGAGTTGTACTATTTTTCTGCTTTTTATTAACTATCTTCCCATGAACATTTTCAGATCCGCGTCCTGGGTATGACGATAAACTACACCCGCGTCCTGGGTATGACGATAAACTACATCCAACAGCAAGGCCTCTCATAATATGTCTTTGAAAAAATAATGTTGTCAGCTGTACGTTTTTGAAAAAAATAATATTACCAGCTATACATTTTTGAGAGAAAAAAATATTAACAAAAATAGATTTTTGACAAAGCAAAAATATTACCAGGAAAAAACAAAAGAAAAAAAGTTGTCGGCATTAAATGACCCATTAAGGTTGATATGCCGTAAAACAAAACAAATCAAACCATTTTCAGATCCTTAGTAAATATATATGCTAATGATATCACAATATACGGGCTCAGCTCTGGAAATCTAGAGAACCATGGCCTAACAGCTGATCTATTATCTGATCTAGCTCTAAGAGTTCAATGATAAGAGAAAAACTGTCATGTTGCTTTCAATAGTTTAAAAAACAAAGTAATAATTTTTCATCATTATCGAGCTGACCCTCAATGTTCACGGGCCATGATGAATGTTTGTCTACTCAATTAGGTTCCTTAAATTGAGCATCTTTTGAGTTTCACCACAAACCACAGGTGGAACACATATATATGATCCATCGCTGAAGATGAAGAAAATCTCCGTTCCTTTTACCGCTTCAAGAAAAGTGGAAAGCGAGGATTGTGCAGCTCCAGCCCAGATATGGCGGCAATATTCCATTTTGATCTGATCTGACTCTTGTAAAGATGAAGCGTGGCAGAAGGACTCTATCAAGGATGGAAATTGAAGATTGTATAGCTCCAGACCAGATATGGCAGCAATATTCCATTTTGGTCTGATCTTACTCTTGTGAAGATGAAGCGTGGCAGAAGGACTCTATCAAGGATGGAAATTGAAGATTGTATAGCTCCAGACCAGATATGGCAGCAATATTCCATTTTGATCTGATCTGACTCTTGTAAAGATGAAGCGTGGCAGAAGGACTCTATCAAGGATGGAAATTGAAGATTGTATAGCTCCAGACCAGATATGGCAGCAATATTCCATTTTGATCTGATCTGACTCTTGTAAAGATGAAGCGTGGCAGAAGGACTCTATCAAGGATGGAAATTGAAGATTGTATAGCTCCAGACCAGATATGGCAGCAATATTCCATTTTGGTCTGATCTTACTCTTGTGAAGATGAAGCGTGGCAGAAGGACTCTATCAAGGATGGAAATTGAAGATTGTATAGCTCCAGACCAGATATGGCAGCAATATTCCATTTTGGTCTGATCTTACTCTTGTGAAGATGAAGCGTGGCAGAAGGACTCTATCAAGGATGGAAATTGAAGATTGTATAGCTCCAGACCAGATATGGCAGCAATATTCCATTTTGATCTGATCTGACTCTTGTAAAGATGAAGCGTGGCAGAAGGACTCTATCAAGGATGGAAATTGAAGATTGTATAGCTCCAGACCAGATATGGCAGCAATATTCCATTTTGGTCTGATCTTACTCTTGTGAAGATGAAGCGTGGCAGAAGGACTCTATCAAGGATGGAAATTGAAGATTGTATAGCTCCAGACCAGATATGGCAGCAATATTCCATTTTGATCTGATCTGACTCTTGTAAAGATGAAGCGTGGCAGAAGGACTCTATCAAGGATGGAAATTGAAGATTGTATAGCTCCAGACCAGATATGGCAGCAATATTCCATTTTGGTCTGATCTTACTCTTGTGAAGATGACTCTTAGCAAAAGGATACTTTCAAAGTTGGAAAGTGAGGGTTATGCATCTACAACCCTAATATGACAGCAATACTCCATCTTTAGTTTGATCTGGCTCTTCAAGTGATAAGGCATGGCAGGAAGATTCAGGTACTTCTTGGATCGGTAAAAGGAACCGACAATTTACCAGCATCCTTAACGATATATCATATTTACGAACTCGTCGATGTCTGGAGTGAGCTTGAGTTCCATTCGACGTTCTGTGCAAAGAGCCTCATTCAAAGTACACTAAAACCATCCCAATTGCGCAAGAAACGAGTTACCTGACAAGTGAAACCCGCATTAACCTGCCAAGTCATATAACCCACTTGGATGAACACTTCCACGTGATGAAATACTTAGCAAGCTTGTCTTGCTAGATCAATTACCACTGAGTAATGAGTTTGTCCCTCACTGGGTGCTCCCTACTTTCTGCCTTGTGCCACAACTAAACGTTTAGGTTCAGAATTCAGACAACTTATGAAGACTGTCCAGATTGAAAAATGTTTTAAAAAATAGCCATTCCTTACTTAACGACATACATGCGTGACGATCCCGAACTTACGACCAGAGTTAAAATCTCATAAAATTAAAAGTTAAATTTACCCAGTCAGCACTGTGTTCATTTTTAATTAATTCACCCCAAGTAAGGCAATAATGCCACTAAGATTCAATGGGCTACTGGGGGTGAAAGGAGATTAGAAGACTTTAGAAGTAACCGGAATCCCAATCTTAAAGGGGAAACCACGGATAAACCTCTACTCCAGTTCAAAATGCCGGGGAGAAGTTTGAACCGGACGATAGGCGAATATATCTACTTCTGTTGAAGAAAATAAATAGTAAATAAAATTTCAGAGTTTAGGAGGAGACTTTAGAAGTATAGAGTTGAAGTAAACTTTAGAAGGAACCGGAAACCCAATCCTAAAGAGGAAACAATGGATCTCTACTTATATTAAAAAAAAAACTATCTACGCCGACTGATAATAAATAAATAACATTTCAGATTTAAGGAGGAGACGTTAGATGTATAGAGTTGAAGTAAACTTTAGAAGGAACAGGAAACCCAATCTTAAACACGAAAGAAGGGATAAATCTCTATCCTAGTTCAAAAGAACGGGGATGGGAGTTAACTGGACGACAGGCGAACTTATCTACTCCAACGTTTTTTTCAACAGCAGTAGGTTATCCCTTGTTTCCTGTTTGGGATTGGGTTTCCGGTTGTACGAAAAGTGGTCATGACTAGTTTTTCGTTGATTCAAAACTGAATAAAATTAAGTAAAAATAAATAAAAATTTACTTACACTCCAAGTACAGAATATAGGTGATGATTTTAAAAACTGCTTCTTACGTTTACTGTTTAGTACACTACTGTTTTGTTTCTTATTACTATAAAACTTGTACTAATTATCACGACATACTTCACATAATCGACTATAGTACGGGTTTTTATTTTTCTTGGGTATGACGATAAACTACATCCGGCAGCACGGCCTCTGATCGGGAGGTTTTGAGGAGCGTGGAACCACCTCTTAATTGCTGGTGTTCCCAGGTCCACCCTGACTCGAGGTGGTAGCACCTGTTAGGGTCCCAGCTATGGGAAAATAGTTAACCCCTAAACTGGGATCAAAACATGAAAATATAAAAACACCTTAGAAAAAGTTACCAGCAATATTTTTTTTTTTAATTTCGGCATTAAATGACCCACAAAGAGTTGATATGCCGTTAAATAAATCAAACTACTCCAAAATAATGTTTTTATTTGTAAGTAAAAATACGGGCTCGCACTATATACAGGTATTTATTTATTTTGAAGAGGATAAAAATAATTTATTTTCGTTTGCACTATATATTTATTTTGAAGAGGATAAAAATAATTTATTTTCGTTTGCACTATATAAAATATTTTCTGGTTAAAATTCATGCAAGAAAATTTCAGGGGTTGCACTATACATAAAGTCGTTTTATACACGAGTATATCTATATTAAATACATCTGGTCTGGTGCTTCTGCTATCTATTTAGAGATTTTAGATAAAATGCAAATAAGAATCTGCAGTATTAATGGCCCTGTCCTGGCATCTCGGCTTCAGTCACTTCCCCAATGTCATAAAGTAGCTTCTCTGTGCCTTTTCTATAAATATTTACATGGTAATTGTCCTAATGAGCTTTCTTTTTTGACATCTTGGCTTTATGAATTTAAACGCAGTACTGGATTGGCGGCAAGGTCTCATCATTTTTACAGTTGAAATAGCTAACAGTTTCTTCTCTCGCACTTCTCGCAAGTGAAACTCTCTTCCGGTTTCTTGCTTTCCAGGCAAATTTGATCTTAAATGCAATGTCTATCGTTATTTTCTGTCTTCTTAATTTCTGTACTCCCTCTTTAATAATATTTTTATTTTGTTTCTCATATTTTCTTGCACTCATAAACCCCTTGCGTCTTAGTTGCTTTATTCCCTTGCAGTAACGTGTGTTAATCACGCTGCAATAATAATATTATAGATTTCAGGATTTTTTTTTAATTAAAAGAATCTTTTCTCCAAAGAAAAAAAAAATCGACTCTCCGCCATTTCTAAGGCAGATGCTTGTGCGCATGCTCTTTTGTTGGGAAAAATGGCTGCGGTATCTTTAATGAAAAATGATCTTAATTTTTCTTCTAGTAGCGCGGCCCGCCTTATGATATACTGTACCGGCCGACTGTTCATAATGGTTGCCCGCAGCCGTTCTATAACCTTCACCATTCTTTCAATCATTAACATGTCTGTCCGTTCTCATCTTAAAATTACATGTAGCCATTTTTTATTGCTTCCCAGAGATTTTCTTGGCTTGCATAATGTTTACTCTTCTGATATAAATCTCTGTTTATGACGGACCATAAATTTTCTATTGGATTGACTAGGCCACCAGTGCTGTCTGCCTGGGGGTCTGTCCGTGTCAGTGGGATTCCTTACATGACATATTCTCAAATTCCAATATTTGTGTGTGGAGAATTCAACTTCTTGAGGTTTTGTGACCTCATATTTAACATAGCCGGGTGGGAGCGACCCCACACCACACCATCACAGAGATTAGAAGAAGTGTGTATATTTTAAGGTCAATTTTGCTAGAACTTTCCTTGTTGAGGAGGTGAGCAGTGAGGGCCTTGAAAAGTGCTGCCTATTGGGGTACGCCACCTCCAGATATTGCTCCTCGGCAACTGATTTCCTAGTACAGCCACACGTGCCGGGGACACACACGAAATTCACAGTTACAACAGAGATCTGGTGCTATTTGCCTTGCTCCTCGTCGCAGATGAACTTGGAAGTAGATGATAAAGGAAACTAAACATTCTTCACTTTCCAACTTTGATAGAATCCTTCACTGCTTACATTATTCAGACTATTGTCCGCATCTTTATCGCCATATTTATTACGTTTCGATTGTTGTACGCTCCGGCCTTCTTCGGGTGGTTGGAATCCTTTATTTCGCTCACTGGGATAGACTGTTCTAGTTCCACATGCCATGTCTAATGGATGTCAGTTATCAGTTATCTCCTGTTAATTCCCCACTCCAAGTTCTCCACTGTCTTAACCGGGTATTGAACTCACACTCTTTGGGTCCTGTCACTGGATCTAACCAACGCCTTTATCCACTGTGCCATGTGTCCTTGAGGAATAATATAAATAGTGTGCATAATACCACATCACAGAAATATAGATAGATACTGAAGAATTCTTCAGTTACGCTTCTTCTTTAAAAGGATCATATCAGACCAAAATGAGGTATTGCTGCCACATCTGGGCTGCAGCTGCACAATCCTCACTTCCCAGCTTTGATCGAGTCCTTCTGCTTTGTGTCATCTTCACAAGAGTCTGGTTAGACGAAAATGGAATATTGCTGTCATATCTCAGCTTGAGCTGCACAATCCTCACTTTCTATACTTGACAGAGTCCTTCTGCTTTACAAGAGTCAGATCAGGCCATGATGGAATATCGCTCTCATATCTGGACTGGAGCTGTACAATCCTTGCTTTCCACCTTTCCCGGAAGCGGTAAAAGGAGCCGAAATTTTCTCCATCTTCAGCGATGGATCATGCATATATGTGTCCCACTTGAGGTCTGGGGTGAAACTCAATAGATGCTCAAAGTAAGGAACCTCACTGCGTAGGCAAACATTCATCATGGACCAAAATGAAGTATTGCTACCATATCTGGGCTGGAGCTGTACAATCCTCATTTCCCAGCGCTGCCACGCTTCTTCTTTACAAGAGTTAAATTAGAAACGCAATACATAAAAAAATATCTGCCTTTTTTCTAATCGCAGATATCAGTAAACCTATTGCTCATTTTTTTTTTTTTTTGGTTAGATCTGTTGGGGTTAGCTCCTTATTAGTTCCCTAACTGTTCACTAGGGGTCTCTCTCCCTACATTCTCTTTCCTTCAGGCCTCGTGCCGCATCCCACCTCGCGTGGAGGTGAGGTAAATTCTCTTTTTCATTTCGACGAACACCTCTACCATGTAAGCTCTCTTAGAAGATTCGCGTCTTCCCATTTGTGGGAGACGCCATGAACATCATACACACGCACACACGTACGTACGAACATTCACCAAAGAACAGACACCAATGTTTAAACACACACAAATCTTATTGTCCATTGTAAAATTGTTTTGTTTAATATATATATATATATATATATATATATATATATATATATCGGTCTAGTTTGTCTTCTTTATCTTCAGTTGAACTTAATTCAAGACCAAACATTTTCTTGTAGTTGGACCTTTTAATATTCTACCAGGAATTACACACGTGCTTCTAATACAACAACACACAAACACTCACAGTCCTCTACAGTCTTCTTTATCTTCAGCTGGACTTAATTCGAGTCCGACCATTTTCTTGTAGTTGGACCTTTTAATATTCTACCAGGAATTACACACGTGCTTCTAATACAACAACACACAAACACTCACAGTCCTCTACAGTCTTCTTTATCTTCAGCTGGACTTAATTCGAGTCCGACCATTTTCTTGTAGTTGGACCTTTTATTATTCTACCAGGATTTACACACGTGCGTCTAATACAACAACACGCAAACACACACGGTCCTCTACAGATCGATTGTACAAGGGAGTATAACAAAATCAATATACCTGGTGGCATTTAGAAACTTCCAGCCTCAGAAGAGAACCTATCGAAGATCTGTTGTATTAATCTATCCAGAAGGAAACATTCTGAAAGGTTTTTAGCCAGAATAACAAATTAATTGAAAGAAAAACGTTAATTAAAGTACACCGCGCTCACACGAGGTATGGCAATTCTGGTTTCAAATCTATTGCTACATAAATGTTTGGTCAAATAAAGCAACAGTTTCTTTTTATTTATTTATTTTTTTTTTTTTTTTTTGTAACAGGAGTTTTTTTTTTTCATGTTTAGGATTTGGTTTCTGGTTCTTTTCAAATTCTACTTCAACTCTAACGTCTTTACCTAAACTGTGAACTTCTCACAGTATTTAATATTGTTGAAGTTACCGCTAACATTTTGGCAGAGATTTTGTAGTGAAAAAAAAAACAAGATATAGATTTAAAATTCAAATACTAAACACTGACTCACTGATTTTGTTAGAAATTTTAAAAACTCGAATTTACAAACTTTGCTTAACACACACGCAAAAGCGAATCCCAAACAAAACTCGTGAAATTTCACACCTTGATGCGAAATATTTTTCGACCAATAGAAAACAAGGAAACATTTAAAAGCAAAATTCAAATAAACTTCAATTCTCAGAAACAAATTCTTTTACGAACTTTTCGCGAGCCGACGCGAAGTTTGTTCGCCATCCAATGGAAAGGCCGGGATCATATCCGGGAGTGAATTCTCAAATTACCTTTTCAAGTCCAGCAAACAAAATAAAAGACGGGCAAGTTTGCTTGTCACCAGAGAGAAGAAAAAAAGCGTATTAACACGCCCCTTGACAAGCGTCAAGCTATCGTTATTATTATCTCTACCTTTCTCCCTCACTTCTTTTATACTTGATAAATGAACGGAATATTTTAAGATTGGGCGATTACTTCAAAGACATTCCTACCCGTCGATAACGCTCATACATACATCCACACATACGCTCCTGCCTAAGTACACATAAACTCATTCATGCAAGGACTACTACGAACATTTTGACGACCTTGTATCAACCAAAATACATTAATTTTATTTGTAATGACCTAAATTGATTTAAATGTATATAAATTTGTTGTTTCACTTTACAATTTGATTTTCTTGTTTTATACCCCTCTTATGGTCGGCTATCTAACTAACAAGGCCAAATCAAACTAATCTGTTTCAACACTCATACACTTCACTATAACTGATAACCCACTATAATTTACAAATTCTATGTTTCGTTCAATTTCGTAAAACATTCGATGAAATATAAAAAAAATCTTAAAGACAAGATATGCAAAAATCAATATTGCATTTTTATTAAATAAGTATTTGTCATTTTAATCATTAAATTGTTTTTAAAATCGTGGGTATATTTTGTATGTTAAATGATAAACCTAATTTTTCCAAAAAGATTAATGAAAATTTATTGTACTAAGCTACGCACCCTAGTAAAACCAACTGTACTTTGTACCCCCTTATCTGTTTGCAGTTCTCCCCAAAATTTGGATTGGATCGGTCAATGTATGGCTATTTTGAAGGGTGTGACTGACGGACAGAGAGATGAAAGGAGAAAGGGACTAACAGAAGCCACAGAATTTTATATATAGATTATTGGATTTCCGGTTTCTACTGCAGTATTTTCTTTCTCTTTCACTCGCAGTAGCCCCCTTGTGTCTTAGTGATGCTATCGCCTTGCTTGATATAAATGATTTTTTTTTTAAAGTGATGTGATTTCTGTTATTCGGTACAGTTCTTTGTGGACTGGCGCTACATAATCTCAAACAAAGTTCAAAGAAAGATGGTCTTCGTGAAGACCCACTAACTCTCCTAGTTGATCATGGCTCACGACAAATTCCTATGTTTTGCAGCTCTCGGTATAGTTTTTCCTTTTTGCTATCTCTCCTAATCCTTCTTCTGCCAACCATTTACAAAATAGGACAGATTGATTTATCAGATGTTTTAGAAAATCAAAATGGTACGCGATCTGGGGTTTGATATTATAAGTAATGCCAACAGGAATTCACAGCTTTTATCTGTCTTTGAGAATTTTATTTTAAAGGCCATCTGAAAAAATGTTCCAGAAATCCCTAATCTCCGCAGATTTTTGCTTATTTTTACTTTTTCTAAAATAAATCCAAATAAAGTTAATATCTTTTGTTTTGATTCATTGAACGGAAAATATATTTAAACCAGTTTGTCATGAAAACACTTCAACGAGTGCAAAGGATCGCCTCATTAGTGATGTTATTACTTGGGGTCATGGCAAGTTTCGGGTTTTGCAACATCATACTTGTTCGCCCAAGAGACCCTACCGAAACCCTATTTTGTTTGTTGTGATTCATAATTATGAATCACAACAAACAAAATATGCAACTTTTTAAATTATAGTCGCTAAGTAAAAACCGTGTAAAAAATTGTAAAAGATTATAAAAAAAGCTACTTAATGAATAAGAATTTTTAGATGCTTTGTTAGATCCTAATTAATAAAAACAAAAAACAGATAAAAGTGTTTATAACACCATAATACTACAGGGCACAAATTATACGACAAAAGGTTTCCATTGTTTATTAAAAATCACACTAAAACTACTGCACTGTATAACATAATACATCATAATATAGCTAAATTGTTCACTATTTACATTTTTCGGACTACTATCCTCATCTTTTTTGCCATATTTATCACAACGTTTCGGTCGTTGTACGATCCGGTCTTCTTCAGGTGGTTGGAATGTCGAACTGAAACCTTTTTTTCGCTCGCTGGGGTAGACTGTTCTAGTTCCACGTGCCATGTCTAATAGATGTCAGTTATCTCCTGTTAATTCACCTCTCCAAATTCTCCACTGCCTTAACTCACAACTTTTGAGTCTTGTCACTGGATCTTACCAACGCCTTTATCCACTGTGCCATGTGTCCTTGAAGAAGGCCGGAGCGTACAATGGCCGAAAGCTTGTGATAAATATGGCAACAAAGATGAAGACACTAGTCCGAATAATGTAAATAGTGTACATAATACCTCATCTCAGAAATATAGACAGATACTAAATTGTTCAGTATAATATCCCTTTGAAGTAAATGAAGGTTTTATTCGATGGTACAATGATTTAATAATAATACAATTTATAAAGTTTCAATAAATTATATATTTTATAAGGTTTTCACTGATCAGAAATTCCAACGCTACGATTTTGAACCTAAACTTAATCTTTAAAATCATTTCCTTAAAAAAAAAACACTAAGATACATTGAATAGAAAATATATTCAAACCAAAATTCTGATTATGAATCACCACAAGCAAAATATGCAATTTTTTTACGGTATTTGATAAGTGAAAACTGTAAAAGATTATAAAAAAGGATAGTCAATGAATAAGATTTGTTAGATCAAAATTAATAAAACTAAAAAATAGATAAAAGTGTATATAACGCCATAATATGACTGGACACAGAATAAGAAATAAATTATTTAAATTTGCATTGTTTATTAAAAATCGCTCTAAAACTACTGCACTGTAGAACATATTACATCATAATATAGCTAAATTGTTCAGTATAACGTCCCTTTGAAATAAATGAAGGTCTTATTTGATGGCACAATGATTTAGTAATAATGTGCTTGTGCTATGCATCTTGTCAATATACAATTTGTAAAGTTTCAGTACATTATAAATTTTATAAGGCTATGCTATAGTTATTTTCCAAGCATAGCTTCGATGTGGTACAACGACGAAAGTATGAGGCACCCACTGAAGACCGAATTCACTACTTAGTCGTAATTGATCTGTTCACTATTTGCCCATAGCTAGGAGCCTAACAGGTGCTACAACCTCGGGTTAGGGTGGGCCTAGGAACAGCAACAATTAACGGTTCCATTCTCCTCAAAGACTCTAATGTAAAAAATTAAAAAAAGGTGACTCAATGAATAAGATTTGTTAGATCCATTTTAGATTATAATTAATAAAAACAAAAAATAGATAAAAATGTATATAACACCATAATGCTGCTGGGAACAAATTATAGGACAAAATGTTTTAAATTTGCATTGTTTACACTAAAACTACAGCATTGTATAACATATAGCTACATTGTTGAGTATAATTTCCTTTTGAAATAAATGAAGGTCTTATTTGATGGCGCAATGATTTAGTAATAATATGATTGTGCTGTGAATCCTATCTTTTATGGGAACTTACCTATAACGATAATGGACTCTTCCTGACTATGAATACTGAGCCTCTATGAGAGAGAGGGGAGGAACGAGTCGAGTCGCAGTCTCTGACTGTGCGCACTCTTGTCGAACTCTCTGCTTTGGCAGAGAGGAACCCGGACGAGGCTTTGCCGCAGGGCAAAGTGTCGTCCGGGAAAGTAGACAGTCCCTGAACCCGTTTATACGGGTTCTAAATGGGCATATTTTTGGCCGAGGCTACGGGCTCGGAGAACCCACTTTAAGCCGGCCTTGTGCCACATGCGACCCACGTGGGAGGATTGTTAAATATCGGAACGAGTCGAGACGCAGTCTTTGACTGTGCGCGACTCCTGTCGAACTATCTGCTTTGGTAGAGAGGAACCCGGACGAGGCTTTGCTGAAGGGCAAAGTTTCGTCCGGGGTAGTAGACAAGCCCTGAATCCGGGTTCTTAAGGGAGCATTTTTGGCCGAGCTTACAGGCTCGGAGAAACCCACGTTAAACTCGGCCTTGTGCCACATACTTTCCTCGTGGGGGGACTGTTAAATATCGGAACGAGTCGAGACCTAACGACTTAAGACAATATTAGTTCACTCAAAACCAGACTGACAGTTAATACTAACCTTTCAACTTTTTGTATTATATTTCTGTTGTAATATATCTTTGTTATTTACTACTCTTGTATTCGTGTTGTTCTTCCTTGGTCCTAACCTTGGATCATAACCGTGGTACGAGGATATTTGGACCATAACACTATCTATTTACAATTTGTAAAACTTCAGAAAATTATAAATTTTATAAGTCTGTGCTCTAAGCCTTCACTGATCACCAGAATAAAATTCCAACGCTACGATTTTGAACCTAAACTTAATCTTTAAATTCGTTTCCTTAAAAATCGTTAACGATGTGGAAAAAAAGTGTTATTCATTATCATGTGAAACCACAACTTTCAAATTGAATGCAATACTATTTTTACCAAATCGACTGCCCTGCTTACACAAATACGTTATGCAGTGTATGCGCCGCATCCTTCTGTGCCTATTGCCTTTAATATGCCCTGCGAGTGTCGAATTTTCCTAGCCCTCTTTCCTCGTGATGTGCATTAGAGATTTCAAGTGGCTTTTTCTGGTACTAAGCATAAATGTTCTTTTTGTTTCTGTTGTCTCCAAAGTTCTTCGTTGCTCATGTATTCGGTCCATGGCATTCTCAGCATCCTTCTGTAGAATCACATTTCTGTTGCTTCAAGTCGCTTCTTCATCAGGGATAAAATTGTCCAGCATTCACTGACGGAGGACCAATATTACACAACAGTTCAGTACTATTTTCTTTGTTTTCAATTAAATTTCCCTGTTTCTTTATACTTTGCTTGACCTACTCTGTCCTTCTCAACATTTTAATTGACATATATATATATATATATATGTGTGTGTGTGTGTGTATCATAAAGAAACAATTTATACAAAGAATTAGCAATGTTAATGTAATTAATGGCGAAATCATTTCGCTAACCAGACTTAATGAGCATTAACTTACTATCAATTCCTTGAATAATAGTAATGTAATAAATTATAACCATGGAATATTAGTGTTTGGGCCTCTTTATATATATATAGTCTTTATATATATATAGTCGCCTGACGATTGCACTAGCATGAAACAGACTGTCGCCTCTAAGTGCTGACTTCCATGTCCACTTTTATATTTACACACGCTCTATCTCTGATATTGAGCACTTTACCCCATAAATATAGCACACTTTAAGACTATATTTCTGCATATATATATATATATATATATATATATATATATATTGTCATCCACAGACAGACTGTTTCGCTGTTTCACAGCTCATCATTGTGGCTAGACGTCCGGTTGCCTCTAGCTAGGATCGAAACCCGACTGAATTGGCGTCAGTCGGAACTTCTCCCACTAAGCCGTCGGCGCACGGCAGGGATGAAAGTGAATTTTAGCGTGTTTATTTTTAGATTCAGTTAAAGACACAGTGACTAACAGTGACTCAATTCTGCCGAAGAGTCGTGCAATATTAGCTTAAATAGTCACTGTTTACAAATTCACACCTCAAACCAGAGAGCTCAACCGAAATTAATTTTTCAGGAGCCAATATATTTGTCATCCACAGACAGACTGTTTCGCTGTTTCACAGCTCATCAGTGTGGCTAGACGTCCGTCTAGCTAGGATCGAAACCCGACTGAATTTGCGTCAGTCGGAACTTCTACCACTAAGCCGTCGGCGCACGGCAGGGATGAAGGTGAATTTTAGCGTGTTTATTTTTAGATTATATATATATATATATATATATATATATATATATATATATATATATATATATCTCGGGATTCTTGACAAAATTCAACGGAGAGTAGCAATGTAATCGATCCTGAACTGATATCTCGACTGCAGTCAATTTCTCACCGACGTGATATGGATTCCCACCTGTGGAACCTCCCTTCAGATTTCGTGCTTCCCTGATAACTACAATCTTCAAAAATGTAAACGCAACGCCATCTTTTGTCTACCTGAAACCTGTTTTTTTTTGGGGGGGGGGGGGGGGGGCTCGTGTCCTTTCATGGGTCTTAGCGGCATTATGGCCTTCATTGGGGTGAGGGTTAAAAAAAAAAGATCTCTTATCCGAAATTCTTAAAACTCCGGAAAGTTTTTTTTTTTTTCCATTATGCTGTCTTCACTACAAGGCGTGCGGTTGGCGCCTAGCCTAACCAGGCACGACCCACATTTCGAAATTTCCTTCCGCTGTCATTGACGGGGAACAACGGAAATTATTACTTCAAGACGGCTTTAGCTTACACTAATCTTGCGTTTGGTCAGATTTTGGAAAGTGGGTCCGACCGAAACACACCCTAGTATAATTTAATAACTTTATATTGTATAAAAACTTGTTTTTTTCTTTCTCAAAAACAATAGCCTGTAAATGAGACAAGAGAGAGACAAATCGTTCTTAGTGTACCCTGAAGAGAGAGCCACACCTAGAGACGCCAGTGTTACCGCTGTATTATTAATTTTTACGGGTATGCACGAAAAAATAAAAATAGGACAGATTAAAAGTAACATCCATTAATTCTTTACAAATATATTAGTTGTATTTGCGTATCAATCTTTCATTCTGTCCTGGGTATGACGATAAACTACATCTGGCAGAAAGGCCTCTGATCGGGAGATTTTTAGGAGCGTGGGTGTTGTTTCCAGATCCACTCTAACCCGGGGTGATAGCACATGTTAGGGTCTCTGCTATGTGCAAATAGTTAACTCTAAAACTGAGGTCAAAACATGATGAAAGTATAAAAATCTATTTCTATACTTTCATAAAATAAAATACGAGGAATACATGTTTATAGTCCGTCCTGGGTATGACGGTAAACTGCATCCGCGTCGATGGGTATGACAGTAAACTGCATATGCATACTGGGTACGGCGATAAACTATGTCCAACAGAAAGGCTGTTTGTGAAAAAATAAGGTTGTCGGCTATACGTTTCTGGAAAAATAGTATTACCAGCTATACATTTTCGAACAATACATTTTTGAAAACCAAATGTTTCCAGCAATACATTTTTGAAAACCAAATGTTTCCACAGCAATACATTTTGAAAACCAAATGTTTCCAGCAATACATTTTTGAAAACCAAATGTTTCTAGCAATACATTTTTGAAAACCAAATGTTTCCACAGCAATACATTTTGAAAACCAAATGTTTCCAGCAATACATTTTTGAAAACCAAATGTTTCCAGCAATACATTTTTGAAAACCAAATGTTTCCAGCAATACATTTTTGAAAACCAAATGTTTCTAGCAATACATTTTTGAAAACCAAATGTTTCAACAGCAATACATTTTGAAAACCAAATGTTTCCAGCAATACATTTTTGAAAACCAAATGTTTCCAGCAATACATTTTTGAAAACCAAATGTCTCCAGCAATACATTTTTAAAAAACCAAATGAAAGTCACTCAAAATCATTTTCGGCTTAAATGACCCCTAAGGTTGGAATGCCGTTAAACAAAACAACCAAACCAACCTATTTATAGTATATATTTAGTTAAAGCCATAAAATTGTGTTCAAAATATTTAGATTTCGGTATTAAATAACCCATAGAGTCAGTTTCATCGTTTTCCAAATATTGCGTCTGCGCGTGTCGAGTGTGCTTTTTTAACGTATCGGATTTTCACGTAACATTTTCTGAAATCGTTGTGTGATGTTTTTTCTTTAATTTCAATTAAGTATATTTGCTATTTTAGTTTCCAAATTTACCATGTTATCGATTTTATGCAATTTCTTTTTAAGTATGTCCCGGGAATCAGAACAATACCACAAAATGTACAAAAAACTGTTTTTAAAAAAACCTCAAAAAACACTTTCATTCGTCTTCTGCCAAAACACACATACATACATACATATATATATATATATATATATATATATATATATATATATATATATATATATATATAATGTAGACTATTACTAATAATAGTAATAATAATAACAACAACAATAAACCCAATAATTTTGGTGTGGCCAACAGTTAACTTGACAAAAAACAAATACAAGAAAAAATCCTGAAGAAAAATAACAAAATGCAAACCCCTACCTACGCAGCTTATTAATGTGCTTAATGTATAGGCTATCTAGACAGAGAATGAATATATATATATATATATATATATATATATATATATATATATATATATATATATATTACAATGAATAATTCATACAAAAAGTAGATTAGTAAAGTTAATAATATAAAATGGCTAAATGCTTTCGCAAACAAAATTTTAAAATTTGATTAACCTATAAGTCATTCGATGAATGTTATGATCCTTGTTTTTTAATAATTTTTTAATAAAGTTGAAATGATTATCTTTCTTCCTGTTGTGACCTTCTGGTCCAGTTTTCCTCTCTACTGTTGCTCTTTTTTAAAATGATTCACCGGTCTTTTGATGTTTCTTGAATGGACTTTGAAGATGGAAGCCAGAGTATGAATGTTTATAGTATGATATTTTTTCTCTAACCATTGCTCAGTCGGGAAGACATAGTGGGGCTGACACAAAACGATTTTAACCTGTTCTCTTTCTAGCTGAATAACTCAAAGGGTTTTTCAGTGATTCTTACGACAAATGGTATCAAGATGGCTAAACGTCTAATCTGAAAAAATAGTTTTGTGGTTTTTTAGATATTAAACATTTTGTGTGATGAACAATTACATTGTAACACGATTTGGACAATTTTCCCTTACACCCAGTTTTTTTTTTATATAATTTCTCGTGAGATCTAATAAAGTTTTTATTTTCAGATGATAAATTATATAAAAACTGTCCGAATGTTCTTTTTATCCGAGCGCTTTCAGCTATACATTTAGCCATTTTCAAGTATTATATTTCAACTGTTAGAATTAGAAATAGTTTGTTATATATATGTTTTATAAAATGTTTCATTTTTTGTTTCAAAACACGGTCAAAATATTATGTCCATGTTCAAAGTGAATATTATAAAATAATTAAATAAAAGCACCTTGTCAGTTGTTTTTAATGAAATGTGCATATATATATATAATCATTTATTCGAAAATGATAACATAAAAACGTTATAAAATCACTACAAAAATAGCCATTTTGTTTCAACACTTCTGGTGTCTTATCTGGTGTTGAATGTAGAATAAAGAGTTTTAAAACCCTTTATTCTACATTCAACATCATCACTTGATAAGACACCAGAAGTGTTGAAACAAAATGGCTATTTTTGTAGTGATTTTATAACATTTTTATGTTATAATTTTCGAGTAAATCATTATATTTGCTCTACTCTGTATTGAGCAGTCTTTTAAGAAAGTGTTTGTTGGTTATTGGAATTTATTCCGTATACACCAATCCTATATATACATATATATATATATATATATATATATATATATATATATATATATATATATATGTGTGTGTGTGTGTGTGTGTGTGTGTGAAGAAATATAGTCTTAAAGTGTGCTATATTTATGGGATAAAGTGCTCAATATCAGAGATAGAGCGTGTGTAAATATAAAAGTGAACGATTGCATCTAACATGAAACAGACTGTCGCCTCTAAATGTTGAATTCTACGTTCACTTTTATATTTATTTATATATATATATATATATATATATATATATATATATATATATATCACTTCATCACTCAACATATTGCCTTACCAACAACCTACCAATGAATTCATCCCGTCGTAATAAAAAAAAAACAACTGACGCTCTACGGGTTTACAAAGAGCCGGAAGACAATTTCAGCCTGGTCTCCAGCGGTATATCCCTGTTGGCGCTTATAAGTATCTTAAACCAAGAGTTCAACTTTGTCCCGCCTACTCCCAATAAGATAAAGTATATCCGCGTCCTGGATAAGACGATAAACTACATCCAACAGTCAGGCCTCTGATCGGGAGTTTTTGATGAGCGTGGAACCACCTTTTAATTGCTGATGTTCCCAAGTCCACCCTGACCCGGGGTGGTAGCACCAGTTAGGTTACCAGCTATGGGCAAATAGTTGACCCCGAACTATGGAAGTATAAAAATAGATTTTAATAAAAGCAATACATTTTTGTAAAAAGTTATTACAAGAAATTAATTTTTGAAAAAACAATTATTACAAGCAATATATTTTTGAAGGAAAAAATATTACCTGAAATGATTTTTTATTTTCGGCATTAAAGAGGTTGTTATGCCGTAAAAAGAAACAAACCCAGCCTACCCCAATAATGTTCATCATCATCATCAGTCCCATGACTGGGTGTGGCCATAGGGTCGCTGAACAGCTAAGCACTTAACCAGTTCCCTCCACATGTCTGTGCTGGAAGCTGGAGAGGTATTCATTAACGTGTAGACCTTGCGGAGCCCACCCTTCTTTAGGTCAAACCACAGTCTTTGTCCCACTTCATAATGTAATTAGAATAATTATCTTGCCGCATTATGTTTGATTATTTTAAAATGTTAGCTGATGACCTAATTATCTTATTGGGTGTTTCGGGTAGACAAAAATAGATGCAAGAATAATAGTATCTATAGTCAGGTACGTTTATGTGGAAATTTGAAAGAAACGTTAAAATAAACACATATTGTTTTAAAATGAAGTGCTATAAAATAATAAAAACAGTAGTTAATGGGATGTATTCGCACTCCCCTATTTATAGAAATTAATTCAGCCGAATGACGAATGTGTGACGTAATAGGTAAAGATGTGGCGTCGCTGTGACATCGCAACTGTAACTAATGCAGTTTTTTTTTTCACAATGATGTTCATCCTGTACAAGGCCCAAGAACCACTCGAGATAAAGGGTTACAGAGTAAGTGTCACAGTTTATGGAGATATGTGGGGAAAATAACGGTTGAACCTCGACTTCAACATGTTATGATTTTAGTGGGACTTATATCTCACCAATTGAATACGAAGGGAATGAAGGTGGTTCGCTCCAATGTGCGTATCAAGGCGGATCTTAGACGTGAAGGGTAGATACGTCTGTTTTTCTTAAATGTTATATGAAAAATAAGACTCGCTTTACGTCGTTTTACTCGCATTTACGTCGGCCGTTAAAAATATTAAAAAGTTCAAAACACTAAAATAACAATAAACACATACAAAATCATATTTCAATAAATTTAAAAATATTATGCATACTTTATATATACATATATATATATCATAAAATAATCATATATATATCATAAAATAATATATGATTATTTTATGATATATATATATATATTATAAAAAAATCATCTATATATATTATAAAATATGCATATATATATATATATCATAAAATATTCATATATATATATGTATATATATATATTATAAAATATTCATATATATATATATTATAAATATATATATATATATATATATATATAAAATATTCATATATATATATATTATAAATATATATATATATATATATATAAAATATTCATATATATATATTTTTAAATATTCATATATATATATATATAAAATATTCATATATATATATATTATAAAATATTCATATATATATATATTATAAAATATTCATATATATATATATTATAAAATATTCATATATATATATATTATAAAATATTCATATATATATATATATATATATTATAAAATATTCATATATATATATATTATAGAATATTCATATATATATATATATTCTAAAAATATTCATATATATATATTCTAAAAGTATTCACATATATATATATATATTAAAATAATCATATATATATCTATATATATCATAAAATAATCATATATATATATCTACATATATCATATAGATATATATATATATCATAAAATAATCATATATATATAGATATATATATATCATAAAATAATCATATATATATAGATATATATATATCATAAAATAATCATATATATATATATATATCATAAAATAATCATATATATATATATATATCATAAAATAATCATATATATATATCATAAAATAATCATATATGTATATATATATATATATATATCATAAAATAATCATATATATATTTATATATATATATATATATATATTATAAAATAATCATATATATATTTATATATATATATATATATATATTATAAAATAATCATGTATATATCATAAAATAAACAAAAACAAAAAAATTAGCATAATAAAGTATGTTCAGCAGACGTTCTTATTTCAAATTCCTGCCGACAATGCAGTTGTGCGTAGTTTTCCGCTCCAACATCGATTTTGAATTCAGACTTGTTTACATCTATGCTCTACCGTTGACGTTCTTTCCTTTACATTTCAGTTGTGATTTAGAATATATTTTTGTCCATGGCTCCGAAGAAAATTCCAAGTGCAAGTGCTAATGCTAAGCATAAGGCTATATCGCTGGGAGATAAGGTGGAAATTATTTTATTCAAAATACTCTACGTGCATAGCATAAATACTGTAATAGGCAATGGGGAGTGCTTATTCGTCGTTCATAGTGTGGTTATTTCGACAAGTCCTTTTTCGACCTAAGTCGTGACCTTTAAAACCAATTAACGACGTTGGGTGAGGTATACCTTTACTTGGTAATGATGGAATGTCCATAGTTTGGTTTTCAAGGCACTGAAAGCGATCAGCCAGTTTTTCTCCCATTTAGCTGTTAGAGTTTGCTCAGAGATCAGCTGCCAGATAAACTGCGTTCCAAAGTTTTTTTCCTCTACTATTCTTGTTTGATCACCGAAGATAAGTAATGTCGAACTCACTCAGAACTTGATGGGGACAGCTTGGGAATGCTGGGTAATATAAGCGAAAACTGGTTACAAAACCGGCTGAGCATGGGGCGAGCAAGTCATCTGCTTAAAACTTAACAGCGATGGAAACCAAAGCAGAAACGGTTAGAGTTGTTTAGACCTGCGGCCCCATATGGACTAAAGGAGAGGGAGGCACTGATCAGCAGATCTTTGTCGGTAATGGACGAGAAGCTTGCGACGTTTCGTCCGCAAAAAAAGGAGTTGTAGGTGGAAAATAATTCGTCACTCGCAAAGATGCGTTTGGACTATCGAGACTGGAAAGTGAAAACTGGGCAGTTCCTGTCCATATATAGAGGCAGTACTCCATTTTCGGCCCGATCTGATTCTTGTAAAGTATAGCAGGCGGTACTTCAGGTACTTAAAGGGAACCGACCCTTTTTCCAGCATCTTTGGCGATGGATTACATTTAAGAGTTCCACTTGACGTCTGGGTTGAGATTAAGACTATAATTAGATATGTGCCAATTCAGTCGGGTTTCGATCCTAGCTAGAGGCAACCGGATGTCTAGCCACACTGATGAGCTGTGATACAGCGAAACAATCTGTCTGTGGATGACAATATATATGCTCCTGAAAAACTGATTTCAGTTGAGCTCTCTGTGGAGGAAGTGTGGGTTTGTAAACAGTGACTATTACGGCTAGTAATGCAAGACTCATCGGTAAATCGAATCGAGTTCTCTCAGTCACTGTGTTTATCTAAAAATAAATATGCTTAAATTCACCTTCATCCCTACCGTGCGCCAATGGCTTAGTGATAGAATCCCCGACTGACGCCAATTCAGTCGGGTTATGATCCTAGCTAGAGGCAACCGGATGTCTAGACATACTGATGAGATGTGATGTGATACAGCGAAACAGTCTGTCTGTGGATCTCTCTCTCTCTCTCTCTATATATATATATATATATATATAAAATTAAGATTAATAGACGCTCAAGGAGATTGATGAGAGTTCTGGGTTCTTTCGGTGGTCGTGCAACGTCCCTAGTCTGGTTTTGGGGCACTGAATGAAATCAGGCCGTTTAACGCCCCGCGCTGAGCTGTTAGAGCTGGAGTAGAGATCAGTTGCTAAGTTCTACCCGCAGGATGACTGAGGTTTTCAGGTAATAGTCGACTAATAGTAAATTAGTAAATAGTAAATTCTACCATTGTGGCATAAGATTTTTTTTTCATTGTATACGACGAGATAGGCAGGATATATTCAATTTCATGTGAAGATCAATGCCTCAGTAACCTGATTAGCGAAATGTCAATCTGAAATCTTTACTGTATAATGTTCGAATATTCGATCGATATGATTAACGGTTAAGTACATTGAGATGGAAGTAGGCTATATTGAAAAATAAAGTTTTTTTTCTTTCCTCAATAGGAGTAGATAGATTCGCCTATCGCCCAGTTCACACTCCTCCCAGATCTTTTGAACAGGAGTAGTGGTTTATTCCTTGTTTCCCGTTTACGATTGGGTTCCTTCTAAAGTTTTTGTCCCTCTATTTCACTTCTGGCGGCCCCTTTCGGCTTGGTGGCATTACTTCCTTGCTTTGAGTGGTACGTTTTACACCGTAACCCTCTACCTCGAGTGGCTGTTGGGCCTTCTACAAGATGTACATCAATATAAATATATCTATCTATATATTTGTTCCGAAAAAAAAGAAAAAAGAAAAAAAAGACCGTTTTCTTTCCTTTTTTACTTCATTATTTTACAGACATACTGATATGGTTCTGTCAGTAGCGGAGTAGACATTAAGTTGAGTAGGCTTCAACGTAGGGGTCCGGAAATATACAGAACACTGAAGGAGGAAGGCCAGTAAAGAGTGGGACACAAGTGCAAAATTTTTTTAATTGAGTGAACAATAAACAAATATATAAATAAAAAGGTTTGAGTGTGTACGTGAGTGTTTTTGGATGATATTTCAGAATTTTGACATACATTATATAGAAATATATGTATATATTATATGATATTATATATAATATATACACCCTTGGTCAAACCAAAAGAATCCTTTTTTTTAATGTTTGTTTAAATTAATCAATTGAAAGCTTAATATTTTCAGTTGTTTGTTGATAAACTACGTTTTCTAATTAAATGTACGTTTCGCAAGTATATTTTGATTAAAGTAACAGTATTTTATATTTTTAACCCTTTTTTATCTGGTCTTAAGACTACGACCAGGGTTGTGTGTATAAGGTTTTGTCTGTACGATAAAATTATAATAATAAATAATTATCGCTCTACTATCGGTATCGAGCCCTCTTTTGGATTAATGCTGTGAACGTTGGAATTTATATATTACTTTCGTTCTCATCGCATATTATATATCTATATATATATATATTATAATATTTTTTTAAATATGATTCCTTCGCTACATAAGAGTTCTCACGTTTCAAAAACGAGAGCCGAAACCCTCAATATATTTATTGAAATTAAGTTGAATTAAGGTATCGAGTCCCGTTTCATCCTCAAGCGAAAATTTAGGAATCTTCCTATTATCATAATACGGGATATCTAATAACAAAAGTGATGGAATCATAAACAAAAAGAAACTCAAGAAAATCCCTTTACTACATATACAGGGTGTCCATAAAGTTCATGTGCACTTAAAAGATTTATAACTTTATTTGTATTTGCGATAGAAATAAATCTATATTTTTTAAGGTTTTATTGAAATTTTATTTTAGTTTCCACATGTCCTCCATCATTAGCAATACAAAGGGTAATACGATTTTGCAGTTCACGGAAAACATTTGCCAACTGATTTACAGTAATGCCTGAAATCACATTAGTTATTTTAGCTATACTTAAAACTAGGTACATTAAACTTTATAACATTTTTTACAGATTATTTCTATCGCAAATACAAATAAAGTTATAAATTTTTTAAAACATTTGCCAACTGATTTACAGTAATGCCTGAAATCACATTAGTTATTTTAGCTATACTTAAAACTACGTACATTAAAATTTATAACATTTTTTACAGATTATTTCTATCGCAAATCCAAATAAAGTTATAAATTTTTTTAAAGTGCACACGAAATTTATGGACACCCTATATATATAAGTGTGTGCGAGAGAGAGAGAGAGAGAGAGAGAGAGAACATTCACTTTTGTAGTTAAGTAAACATGAGTTTCTGCTAATGGGTTTTTGTAAAGAAAGGTGCTAAAATTATATCTATTGGTATCGACTAATACGTCAAAGAAAGGAATTTTATTGTCAATTTTGAGTTCGTAAGTAAAGTGTAGAACAGAGTTATTCTCAAAGGTTTCTTTCATGGTTTTTTTTTATATCCCTTCTAAGTTGTTTGCTAATATGCATAGCCGGTACCTACTACCCATGTCCTCCCCACCGAATGGAGTCGGCAAGCGTGATTGGTGACCCCCAGCTAGTGCTTTGTGACCTTCGTTATCTTATTAACATTTTTCTATCTACATCTATATACGTTACAAATTAAACTAAGCACAACTATTAAAAAATGAAAAATTTTCGCGGATTTTGACGTCATTCTGGGATTTTTTTTATTTTTATTTTTTGTACCTGGTTAACTATATTCCTGTCATCAACCGGTCGTGATGAATTTACCCCCGGTATATGAATCAAGTAGGGAAACCCTCAAAGCCGGTGTTTAGTACACCCGAACAACCAACCGAGGGGTTCATGCTTAATTGGGGTCCCGAGTATTGCTTTGTGAGCCTCGCGATCTTATCAATATTTGCTTTCTTCTATTTACATGTATATAAAAATTAAACTAAGCTCAACAGACTATTTAAAAGGATAACACATTTTCGCAGATTTGACGTCATTCTAAGGTACTTTTTGTAGTTTGGTTTGGTTTGTTTTACGGCATATCAACCTCAATGGGTTATTTAATGCTGAGAAGAGTTTTATTGGTTGGTAATATTTTTTTATTGTATTGCTAGTAATAGTCCCCCCTCCGAAAATGTATTGCTGCTAATAATTTTTTTTTCTAGAAAAACTCATTGCTCGTAATAATGTTTTTACAAAAAATGTATTACTCGTATTAAAAGCTATTTTTACACTTTCATAGTGTTTTGAGCCCAGTTTGGGGGTTAACTATTTACCCATAGCTGGGACCCAACAGGTGGTACCACCCGGGGTCACGGTGGATCTGGGAACACCAGCAATTAAGAGGTGGTTCCAAGCTCCTCAAAACCTCCCGATCAGATGACTTGCTGTTGGATGTCGTTTATCGTCTTACCCAGGACGCGGGTGTAGTTTATCGTCATTCCCAGAACGGTAGATTTTTGT
Source organism: Acanthosepion esculentum (assembly GCA_964036315.1). Taxonomy (NCBI): domain Eukaryota; kingdom Metazoa; phylum Mollusca; class Cephalopoda; order Sepiida; family Sepiidae; genus Acanthosepion; species Acanthosepion esculentum. The sequence continues at coordinate 52,923,220 of OZ038519.1, read as the reverse complement.
GTCCAAATCCGTGAATTTCTTTTGCGCATGCTCAGTTTCGAAAAAAGAAAAAATAACACGAAATAAAATTCACTATTTTTTATCCATACTGTTGAATGTGTTAAAGTTTTTCAACTTTTTTTAACAAGAAAAATCTCAAATTGATGTTAAAAATTGTCACAAAACATTGATGATTTATCCAAGATGGAACTTTCTATTAGGGCATGTCTCTAATTTGTATTTAGATACATTGTATTTATTTTCAATTTTTCCACTTCAATTGTTCACCTCTATTTCATACTAGCTTAAAACCTATCCTATGTGCGGCAATTAAGCTATCTCCTGCGGAGGGCTCTTGACTACGCCTTCGGCTTGTTCAGGGGTTTGACAGTCCCAAAGCCTTTTCATATTCCCACCATTGGAAGCTTTCTAATGCTAGGAAAGTGGGTTCACTGTGTCATGCTAGACAATTATTCTCATCAGAAGCCTTCTTGCTCATTTATAAATCTACCATTTGTTCATGCACTGAATACCGCTACCATATCTGATCTGATGCTCCTGCTGTACATCTCAAGATTCTTGAAAAAAAATCCAAAGCTGGATCTGTAATGTAATAGATCCTGATCCAGTATCTCGACTTCAGTCCCTTTCTCGCATGGCTTCCTTCTCTCTCTTCTACATATATTTTCATGGCAACTGTTTCGATGACCTATTCTCCTTAGTACCTTGACTACATGAATTTAAGTGTACTAATAGATTGGCAACTAGGTCTCACCGTTTTACTGTTGAACTAGAAAGATGCAACTGTCCAATTTCTTGCTTCCCTGTCACCTGCAATCATCAAAATTTTAAATGAAATGTCAATTGCCATCTTCTGTCTTCTTGAACCCTGATCCTTTATTATTCTTTTCCTCACTAAAGTCTTCTCATTCTCTTTCAATCACTGTAACCCCCTGCATCCTAGTGGCATTATTGCCTTGATTGGGGTGGAATGATTCAAATTGAAGGGTTGGCTGAAACTACCCTTAGCACGGCCTATTCTATGATCAGTTTCCTTCTCTCCTATGAGTTATAACTGATCCATACACCAAGGTAGAAGATGCTGATTTTTTTTTCAAGATCATTCGTATCCCAACAAGGAATCCTCAAACCACTGGTCACAATGACTTATGATTCTGTGTAAAGCTGGAAGAGAGTTCCACAAGCGAGAAATGCAAAATAAACTATTAGCAGAGAACTTATAAAGTGGGTTCACTGTGTCATGCTAGACAATTATTCTCATCCGAAGCCTCATTTATAAATCTATCATTTGTCCATGCACTGAATACCGCTACCATATCTGAGCTGGTGCTCCTGCTGTACATCTCAAGATTCTTGAAAAAAAATCCAAAGCTGGATCTCGAATGTAATAGATCCTGATCCAGTATCTCGACTTCAGTCACTTTGTCATCGATATGACGTGACTTCCTTCTGTCTTTTATGCAAATATTTTCATGGCAACTGCTCTGGTGAGCCCTCCTTAGTGCCACGACTGCATTGGAACTAGCTAGATGCAACCGTCTGTTCTATTCTAACAATTTTTTTTCTTTTCTCGCACTTCCCACCTGTGGAACGCCGTTATGATTTCTCGCTTTCTCGTTTCAAAAATTTAAGTCCAACATCAATCGCCATTTTCTGTCTTCCTGAACCCTGTTACATTATTGTCCTTTTACTGACTTATCACTAAAGTCTTCTCATTCTTTCTCTTGTAACCCCCTGCATCTTAGTGGCATCATCGCCTTTCCTGGGGAGAACCGATTAAAAAAAACTCAAACATATAAATCAAATATTAATTAAAAATAATTTTTGAAACTGCTTTATCCATAACCAAATGATATTATTCATACAGAAATTCAAGGACATCAATATTAAAAAGCAACACAACATTAATATCTTGACCTGCGTCTTAGTGGCATTATCGCCTTGGTTGGTGTGAAATGATAAAAAAAAGTCATTCATTGTTTTCACATTAAAACCCCAATTTTTGTACGCGGTTCTTTTCCCGCTAGAGTGATTTATTTCCTTTTTTTTTTTCGCGTTTCTGTTTCGTAATGCTGACTGTAATTCAAGCAAGCATTCTCCCCCTTTCAATAACTGGGCTCAGGATTCGCATTTAAATCTAGATTTATTCTTATCATTGAGATAACAACAAATCTTTCTAGGCCGCCATCAGTAGGGTCGAAAGTCGCCGCGTGTTTGAAACTTCATCTGAGCTGTTTTGACATCTTTCAAAGCAGCTGAGACGCGTCAAGCGGTTATGTCTCTTCTGGTCGCCCTCCCAAACGCCAGCTTTCCGGTCTGTCCGCCGGAAATGAGGTTGTAAGTACCTTAATGAGGAATAAAATGATGTTGACGATGATAAACAAAATGGGAGATTTGGGTTGCGAGAATGATTGATGATTCAATATCGAGATATATTTTAGAAGGAAAGTAAAGAGGGGAAAAAAAGAAAGTAAAGGGGGGAAGAAAGAAAAAGAAAGAAAAGGGGGAAAGGAAAGAAAGAAAAAAGGGAAATGGAAAGAAAGAAAAAAGGGAAAGGAAGGAAAGAAAAAAGGAGAAAAGGAAAAAAGAAAGGAGAAAAGGGAAAAAGGGAAAAAAAGGGAAAGGAAGGAAAGAAAAAGGAGAAAAGAAAAAAAATGGGAAAAGAAAGAAAGATAAAAGGGGAAAAGAAAGATAAAAGGGGAAGGAAGGAAAGAAAGGGAAAGGAAGGAAAGAAAAAAGGAGAGAAGGAAAGAAAGAAAGGAGAAAAGGAAAGAAAGAAAAAGGGAAAGGAAGGAAAGAAAGGGAAAGGGAAAGGAAAGAAAGAACAAAGGGGAAGGGAAAAAGAAAAAAGGAGAAAAGGAAGAAAACAAAGGTAAAGGAAAGAAAAGTAAAGGAAAAGGAAGGAAAGAAAAAGGGGAAAAGGAAAGAAGGAGAAAAGGAAAGAAAGGAGAAAAGGAAAGAAAGAAAGGAGAAAAGGAAAGAAAGAAAGGAGAAAAGGAAAGAAAGAAAAAGGGAGAAAAGAAAGAAAGAAGTGGAAAAGAAAGAAAGAAAAAAGGAGAAAAAAGGGGGAAAGGAAAGAAAGAAAAAGGGGGGAAGGAAAGAAAGAAAAAAGGGGAAAGGAAAGAAAGAAAAAGGGGGAAAGGAAAGAAAGAAAAAAGGGGAAAGGAAAGAAAGAAAAAGGGGGAAAGGAAAGAAAGAAAAAGGGGGAAAGGAAAGAAAGAAAAAAGGGGAAAGGAAAGAAAGAAAAAGGGGGAAAGGAAAGAAAGAAAAAGGGGGAAAGGAAAGAAAGAAAAAAGGGGAAAGGAAAGAAAGGGAAAGGGAAAGGAAGGAAAAAGGGAAATGGAAGGAAAGAAAAAGGGGAAAAGGAAGGAAAGAAAAACGAAAAGGAAAAAAGAAAAGGAAAGAAAAAAGAAAAAGAATGAAAGAAAAAAGAAAAAGAAACAAGAAAAAGGAAAAGGAAACAAAGAAAAAAGAAAAGAAAGGAAAGAAAAAGCCAAAACGAAAGAGAAAAAGAAAAACGGAAAAAGAAAGAAAAGGAGAACAAAGAAAAAGAAAGAAAGAGGGAAACAGAAAGAAAGAGGGAAAAAGAAATTAGAAACGTTCATAAGCCTAACATCTTCCGCTTTTATTTAAGCTTCATCATAAGATATGGAAAATTAAAAAGATGAACATTTTTTTTATCGAATCACCCCAAGCAAGACAGTAAAGCCACTAAGAGACAAGCGGTTACTGGATGATAAAGAATTAGAGAGCCGAAACATTACCAAGGAGCGAGAACAACAGAAGAGTCATTATGAAGACAGTAGATAACGATTAAAATTGCATTCAAATTTTTGGAGATCAAAGTTGGTTGAAAAGCATCGAGCCGGAAGCGAGTTCCACAAGCGAGAAGTGCTATAGAAGAAACTATCAGCATAGAACTTACGGCTACATCTAGCCAATTCAACTGTTATTTGATGAGACCTTTCCGCCAATCTAGTACTGCGCTTAAATTCATAAAGTCTAGGTACCATAGCGAAGAGCTCATCCGAAAAATTACCATCAATGTATTTATAGAAAAGGCAAAGGGAAGTTATATTACGGCGATGGAAACGTGACTGATCCAGAGACGATGAATTAGGACCAATAACATTGCTAATCAGTGATAGTATTGGGCTATACTTGACCCCAAACTGAGTCCGGTCGGTTTTTAACGTGGAGATCCGCGTATTTACACTTGGGCCGCTGGTCTTAGCTGGTCATAGCTTGTCCAAGCTGGTCAGATCTCGTCTAAGCTTGACCAAGCTGGTCAGATCTCGTCTTAGCTTATCCAAGCTGGTCAGATCTCGTCTAAGCTAGTCATAACTGGTCTTAGCTTGTCCAAGCTGGTCAGATCTCGTCTAAGCTTGACCAAGCTGGTCAGATCTCGTCTTAGCTTATCCAAGCTGGTCAGATCTCGTCTAAGCTAGTCATAACTGGTCTTAGCTTGTCCAAGCTGGTCAGATCTCGTCTAAGCTAGTCATAGCTGGTCTTTGCTTGTCTAAGCTGGTCAGATCTCGACAAAGCTATTCATAGCTGGTCTTTGCTTGTCTAAGCTGGTCAGATCTCGTCAAAGCTATTCATAGCTGGTCTTTGCTTGTCTAAGCTGGTCAGATCTCGTCTAAGCTAGTCATAGCTGGTCTTAGGTACCATAGCGAAGAGCTTATCCGAACAATTACCATGAATGTATTTATAGCAAAGGCAATGGGGAGTAACTTTACGGCGGTTTGAAAGTGGCTGAAGCAGAGACGCCAGATCAGGACCAATAATATTGCTGATTTTTCTTTGGATTTTATCAAGGAGCTCAAGGCAAATAACAGGGACACTGGACCATATGTGGCAGCAATATTCTAAGCATGAACGAATGGTAGCCTCATGGATATGCAAGACGGATTTTGGAGAGTAAGGTTGTCTAGCGCGACACAATGAACCAACTTTCTCAGCAGCAGATCTAGGAAGAAATTCAATATAGTCTTTCCACTTATCGTCAGCCGAAAATGTTAGCCTGAAAAGGTGCCAAGGGTCGCTCTCCTGGAGGTTAGCATCAGCCATTCTGATGGAAGGCAGAAAGGCGTCTCTCAGATGAGTAATAGAGAGATTTAATTCTATACTTCAGAACATGGAATCTCTACACAGTGCCAGACAAAATTGTACTGCAGCAGAGTCAAGTGAAAATAGCAGGAGAGAGCTCGGACATAAAGCGTGCCCTTATTCAGATGTAGTGTATGATCAGGGTGATCAAATTTATTATCACAGAAAAAATTTACAGGTGGGAACGGTTTACTAAATGTGGATAGTTTATTTTGGTGCACATAGAAAATTCTTGTGTGATAACAGAGGGGGAATTTTCAAATGAAAGATACAAGGAAATGAATGAGAAACTTCATATAGAAACTGCAATGACAGCAGGTGAATCACCATTTAACAACGGGGTTATAGAATGGCATAATCAGATATTGGCAGAGGCATTTTACAAGACTATTCCAAATGTGAAATGTGAACTAAAAACTGCACTTGCATGGGCATTAAGTGACAAGAACACATTACAAAATAATGGTGGTTTTAGTTCAAATAATATTTGGAGTTCAGCCTAACCTTCTGTCAATATTAGAGGACGAACTTCCAGCTATGGAGTGTTCATCTAGTGATAGACGCCAGAACATGGAAGCTTTCCATAGTGCCAGACAAAACTATACTGTAGCAGAGTCAAGTGATAAGATCAGGAGAGTGCTCACTTATTCAGATGTAGTGTATGATTATGGTGATAAAGTTTATTATCACAGAAAAAAATTATGGGTGGGAAATGTCCTGCAGTTGTGCTTGGGAAAGAAGGACAAACTGTATTGGTACGTCATGGAGGAGCTTTCTATCTTGTTCATCCATGTCAATCAATGAAAGTAAAAGATTGTAGTAATATGAACTAGTCCGAAAAAGATTAGACTATAAGACGAGAGATGAAGAACTACCTACGAATACCATTGATGTAGATGAGGAGGATAATACTCGGGAATATTCTATGCCAGACAAAACTGACTCCCAGAAAGAAGATATGTCTGATGGCAGATGCGAAAACTCACCTCTGGATGCAATAGAGTAAAACCAATAAGAAAGTCTTTTATCGCGTACAAGATGCGAGAAATGAAGAGATATGGAATGAAGTCCAAAGAGTTCAGCATAGAGCCTAGACAAACCGGAAAATATAAGGGATGGGTGAATGTTCATGTGGGAGGGGAGATGAAGAACCAGGATGCACTAATTGGGACCATATTGATGATTGGAAGGAGCTACCTTATCCAGAAAATGCTGTACTGTTAACCACGGATCAAGAAATGTCGAAGGATGTTTTGGATGCTGAGAGAGCTGAATAACTTGATTGATAATGATGCATTTGAAGTCGTTCCTTTTGAAAAAAAAAACTACACTATCTTCTCACTGGATAATATCTGAAAAATATAAAGATGGCAAAACGAAAGACTAAAGCAAGATTTGTGGCCTGTGGCCTCGAAAAGGACACTAACAATCTTTTCTCGCCTGCCGTTGTTATTCGAGTGCTGCAAAAGTAGGTATACAATAACGTAAAACAAAACGCGCAGGCAAAAACTATTAAATGAATCACAGAACCGCCATTGTAATACTGGCATTGTTTCCTCAGCATCCTTCTGTAAAACTACATTTCTGTTGCTTTAAGTCTCTTCTCCATCTGTGGGGAGATCATTCACTGCCATAGAGGAGGGCTGATATTACATAGCAGTTCAGTACTCTTTTCTTTGTTTCTATTGCTTCAAGTCTCTTCTTCATCTGTGGGGAGATTGTCCAACATTCACTGCCATATAGGAGGACTGTTATTACATATCAATTCAGTACTCTTTTCTTTGTTTCCCTTGCTTCAAGTCTCCTCTTCATCTTTGAGGAAATTGCCCAGCATCACCTGCCATACAGGTGGGAAGATATCACTTAACAGTTCAATACACCTTTCTTTGTTTCTAACGAAAATTTTCTCTCGCTTAATACTCTGCTTAGCTTTTGGAATGCATCTTTGGCAAGACGAATACGTCTTCGTGTCGCACTTTCCGTCCTCTGTTAAAATACTCCCCGGATATGGTTCTACAGAAAGAAAACGTGGGCCGAACACGTAAGCAACGACGAGGTTTTAGAGAAAATGAACACAAAAAGGAAATTTGTATTTAATTAATATTAGGGAGAGGCAGCTAAAATTTCTGGGTCATGTAATGAGGAAAGAGGACTTGGAAAATCTGATACTCATAGGACAGTCTGAGGGCAAAAAGGGACAGAGGAAAACAGTGCGTAACTTTATAGGCTTGGGTAAATGGATGGTAGAACGCAGTTTGGGAGAAATAACAAACGCCAAAACTTATTAAGCGCTACAATGGCCAGAAAGCTATGGAGAGCCATGGTCACCTACGTCCTGAAGGGACACGGCACATAAAAGAAGGATACTGATATAATAATTACTGTATACCTACTTCTGCAGCCACTTGTATTTGTCTCCCGTATATACAACTCGGGTTGCCTTTCAGACAGATTTTTTTTAAATTTTGACGGAGTAAGGTTGTTGTGTAGGTTTGGTTTGTTTTACGACATAACAACCCCAATGGATTATTTAATGCCGACAAAATTTTTTATTGTTGGTAATTTTTTTTTTTTTTTTTTAAATCTATTTCTGGTAATATTTTTCTTTCAGATATGTTTAGCTGGTAATTTTTTTTTTTTTTTTCAAAAATATATTGCTGGTAATTTTTTTTTTTTTTTTTAAATCTATTTCTGGTAATATTTTTCTTTCAGATATGTTTAGCTGGTAATTTTTTTTTTTTTTTTCAAAAATATATTGCTGGTAATTTTTTTTTTTTTTTTTAAATCTATCTCTGGTAATATTTTTCTTTCAGATATGTTTAGCTGGTAATTTTTTTTTTTTTTTCAAAAATATATTGCTGGTAATTTTTTTTTTTTTTTTTTAAATCTATTTCTGGTAATATTTTTCTTTCAGATATGTTTAGCTGGTAATTTTTTTTTTTTTTTTCAAAAATATATTGCTGGTAATTTTTTTTTTTTTTTTTAAATCTATTTCTGGTAATATTTTTCTTTCAGATATGTTTAGCTGGTAATTTTTTTTTTTTTTTTCAAAAATATATTGCTGGTAATTTTTTTTTTTTTTTTTAAATCTATCTCTGGTAATATTTTTCTTTCAGATATGTTTAGCTGGTAATTTTTTTTTTTTTTTCAAAAATATATTGCTGGTAATTTTTTTTTTTTTTTTTTTAAATCTATTTCTGGTAATATTTTTCTTTCAGATATGTTTAGCTGGTAATTTTTTTTTTTTCAAAAAAATATTGCTGGTAATTTTTTTTTTTTTTTCAAAAATATATTGCTGGTAATTTTTTTTTTTATCAAAAAAATATATTGCTGGTAATTTTTTTTTTTTTTCAAAAATATATTGCTGGTAATTTTTTTTTTTTTTTCAAAAAAATATTGCTGGTAATTTTTTTTTTTTTTTTTTAAATATATTGCTGGTAATTTTTTTTTTTTTTTTCAAAAATATATTGCTGGTAATTTTTTTTTTTTTTTCAAAAATATATTGCTGGTAATTTTTTTTTTTTTTTCAAAAATATATTGCTGGTAATTTTTTTTTTTTTCAAAAAAATATATTGCTGGTAATTGAACTATTTGCCCATAGCTAGGACCCCCAACAGGTGCTACTACCTCGAGTCAGAGTGGACCTGGGATCAACAGCAATTAAGAAGTGGTTCCACGCTCCTCAAAACCTCCTGATCAGAGGCCTTGCTGCCGGATGTAGTTAATCGTCATACCCAGGACTAAGGTTGTTGCATAGACCTAAGAGGAAGAAGTAGGTGCAGATCATGAAGATATGTAGGACATATAACGGTTGACAGTAGTAATAAACAGGGGGGCGGCATATTGCCAGGCGTCTGCTCAACAAATTAGCAGTTCTCAGAAACATTCTAAGGGAAACTTCCTCCTTACAAATGGAATACGAAGGGAAAGAGGTGCGGTTCATCCCTATGTACATGCTATTGAGGGTCCCGGATGTAAATGTCTAACGTGGAGGAACAAACAAACGCTGCAGGCTACATAGAACGATATCTCGGAAGGGGTTCACATCAGTTCCCCACGCACGAATAACCATTGCCCCTGACGGTAGAAGAATAAAGGAGACGATATCAGAGGACAACTCAAATGCCAGAACTGAAAAGCCGACGAAAGAACTTCCCAACGATACAGAACAAGAAGGAGTCGGGTCTTTAAATTGGGATTTCGTACTAAATAAGATTGCCTCGCTTACGGCCGTAACAAGTTGAGACACCGGTTCCCGTATGATCACCGAAGCAACTGGTTGGTAACTTAATTGGTAGGAAATACCAGGTGCTGTAAGCTTTGATATGCGGGTGATGCAGTGCATAACGGTTCGAATTTCAGTTGAGTTCGTCACATTCACTTTAGCACAAATAACTTTGAGAAAGGTGTGAATTCATCACTCCCCCCCAGCTATGGGTTAAACAGTAGGATGTACATCTGGAAAAAAATCATTTTATCAGGAATATGTTCTACAAAGTAGCACTTCTCGGGAAGAAACGTCCTAAGAGGAACTTCCTCCTTACTAATGGAATACGAAGTGAACGATCGCGGTTCACCTCCGTGTACATGTTATTGCGGGTCCCGGGTGTAAATGCCTGAAGTGGAGGAACTAAGGAAAGTAGCTCGTCTGCTGCAGGCTAGATAGAACGATAACGCGAAATGGGTTCGCTTTTCGACATTTAGCAACTGGCGAGCTTCCGCGGGCGCGAATTTGTTTATTGCTGGTTAATCACATTTAAAAAAAAAAAAAAAGAAAAAAAAGAAGCCTTTTCCCCTTTGAGACTTTCGATGGGAAGATAACCTCTGGCTTCTTTTAGTGCTAGACCAATCATCCATGAAGATAAAGGAATCTGGGTCACCGAAGACCCAACTAAAAGACACACTTTACACCAGCGTTTCAAAACTAAATTTTTTTAACCTTGTGTAAAATTGGAAATAGTTTGACACACTCAAAGAAACCGTATATAAAAAATATTATCTGTTATTATTAACCTAGTCTTAGTCACCTTGGATTTCCGAAAGTGGATAAGACCCCTGTCGTCTGCTTCCCACGAAAACTGAGCCACAACTACACGACACCACGTTCACTGAGTCAGTGGGAGGCACGGTGGAGTAATGGATAACGGCTCGGATTGAGGAATCGTAGAGCCGAGTTCGAATTCCAGTCGAATCCGTTAGATTCACTTACGTGCTTGAGAAAGGTGTGAATCCTCTACTTCTCCATCCAACTATGGGTTAAATAGCAGGACAGACTGGTCTAGGAGGTCAACTCTGAATTCAAAACCATTCGGCGTCTGCACCGGCATCCGGCGGCCTCTGCCTCTGTGGAGATGTGGAAATTCTGCGGCAAGTAAGGGATAGCACGTGTGGGGACCGTGTGTGAAGTTCAAACTCCCTTGTTACTCCGTTTCAAGAATTCGCCGCCGTTGGAATCGGGAATGGCTGTCGCTCGTTTCAGCATTGGCGACGGATTGCCGTGCTTGGTCGGCCTTCGTTCCGGACGCGGTGAATTCCTTGGAAGGAGCCGGCTTAACCGATCCAGGGTGAATGCCGCAACATACATACTGAGTCAGTAAGAGCAGTAGAAACAAGTAAACTAAATTTTTTTAACCTTGTGTAAAATTGGAAATAGTTTGACACACTCAAAGAAACCGTATATAAAAAATATTATCTGTTATTATTAACCTAGTCTTAGTCACCTTGGATTTCCGAAAGTGGATAAGACCCCTGTCGTCTGCTTCCCACGAAAACTGAGCCACAGTAAAAGAGACAAGTTATCGACTAGGAATTACGATTACTTACATTATTCGGACTGTTATCCTCATCATCATATTCACACGATTCACAACGTTTCTCCAAAACGGTAGATTTTATCAAAGTTATCAAGCCAGATTTGAATGAAGCATGTACATGTACACATTAATGTAAGAATTCTTGAAATTTTTAATTCGAACTGAGCGCTGGTGTTATGCTGGAAGTTAACCCAAGATATTTAGATTTCAGCATTAAATAACGCATATAAGTGTTGCTATGCAGTTACACAATATCAACCAACCAACAATACTCTATTGTAAAATTACCGATAATACATTGGTATAGTAAAATGACCAATACATTTTATATCTGTAGTTGAAAGTATACAGCTTCATTCAAAATATATATAATTGAAGCCATAAAATTGTTCAAACTATTTAGATTTCGGCATTAAATAAACCAAACAGGTTCCTATGTCCGCTAAGCAAAATCAACCGTTCGAACCTTACAGGACGTCAAAAAGCGAAATCGACCGATCCTGACAAGCGCGAACGTTGAAATTCTCCGTTGTCGAGCCGGCCATCTTATACCCCGAGTTTAACACAACCGCCATTTTTTTTTTTTTTTTTTTTTTTTTTTTTTAGGGTGTCCTTGTAAAATAAAACTCTGGGGTGCTCCTTAGATTTTAATAAGGAAAAAAGAGGCTGATTTTCATCTCCAGTTCAAGTGAAGCCATAAATTAAACTACGTTTGTCGTATTTGCGATTAGGTCAAATCTTATTTTTCTCTGGTGGACACTTGATTGCACTTGAGGCAGTTTCGTCATTAGAATAAAGTTCATCACGGGTGCGTTTCTTGCTTAAAAATTCTATCCATTTCATAGGCAGTCAATGTATATTTTTGATAATATACGACGTTATCCTCATCTTTACAACATTTCGGCTGTTGTACGCTCCGACCCTCTTCAGGTGACTGAAATTTCGAACCGAACTCTTTATTTCGTCCACCGGGTAGACTGTTCTAGTTCCACGTGCCATGCCTCTTCCGGATGTCTTAGTTATTTCCCTTTAACTCAACTCGCCAAGTTTTGGTTCACCACGGCTGTGGCCTGATATTGCAGAAGTGTGGATGATATTCGAGGTACTTACAAGGAATTCTTTACAATTTAAAAAAAGAATTTAAAAATATCCATTTTTGGCCTGTTTATCGGGGTGAGCGCGAACGTAGACCCCCACACTTACAAATATCGCACCCGAGTCACCCACATTTGGGGCGATCGCAAAGGTCAACCCAACCAGAGTGTAATGGAAGGAGGCACTCTGGAAGAATTTGGTGTAAATTTTAGTAAATTTAAATTCTTTTTATTTTGGGATGAATTAATAGAGATGATTAAAAAATCACCCAAGTCATTATAATTTCATCATGAAATAATTATAAAGATCGAATTTTCATATTTAGGTTTCGGCATTAAATAACCCAAAGAGGTGTTGATGTGCCGCTAAACAAAAACAACCAACCAATACTTCCGCGAATGACTCTTGTATTGGGTAAACATATAAAATGATTGTTCATAAGAGAAACGTTGGATTTGTCATTTGCTGCTGACTTCTGCCTCCCGGGCAGGTCAGAGGTCATGAAATTTATCCAAAATATCCACGAATAAACTATCGGCAAGCAGTCAGGTCTCAAAGTTCAAAGGGTTAATAATGAAAATTAACACCAATTGCCAAAAATTACTAATTACGGTTTAACGGAAAAAGAAAGTGTCAAGGCCAAGCCTTAAACAACTATCAGATTAAAGTGTTCTCTCTCTCTCTCTTTCTGTTTCTCTCTGTGCCCCCCCTAAAAAAACTTATCCCTAAAATAGGTCGCTTTGGGGTTAAGTGTCTGACGTCAATAAACATGAGTCTTATCAAGGCGTAGATTTAGGTCAGGTCAGAAAGAGAATAAAAAGTGGAAGAAAACATTGACCAATCAGAGAATGCGTCACGTACATTGTCGCAAATAATTAAAAAAAAAAAAAAAAAGGGTACCGTCATTTAAGGACCCAATCCTCCTCTACGCATTTTACTCTCAGGACAGTTGCAATATGTCTTAAAAGATTCACAAATAGGGCCAGTTATTGACTTTTGCGTTATCTAATTACTTTGAATCTAAAACTTTCGTGTTCCCTAATATTCGTATAAGACTGACAAAATCAGGCTACATAATACTTGCGTAGATTGTCGATCCCTGCTTGCTTGTATCTGTGAAAGAGATGTGAAGAGAACGCGGTCGGCAGGCAACAGATGCGAACGGTAAGCGATCGACGGGCGGACAGATGCGAACGGTAAGCGATCGACAGGCGGACAGATGCGAACGGTAAGCGATCGACGGGCGGACACATACGAACGGTAACCGATCGACAGGCGGACAGATGCGAACGGTAAGCGATCGACCGGCGGACAGATGCGAACGGTAAGCGATCGACCGGCGGACAGATGCGAACGGTAAGCGATCGACCGGCGGACAGATGCGAACGGTAAGCGATCGACCGGCGGACAGATGCGAACGGTAAGCGATCGACGGGCGGACAGATGCGAACGGTAAGCGATCGATAGACTGACATGAGCAGACCGAGACCGACAGACAGGGATTGTTAGATAGATGCGAATAGTCCGATGTGGACAGACAGAGGTGGACTCACAGATGCGAACTGACCAAAGACAACAGACTGATACGAACACAACGAGGTCGACCGGCAGATGCGAACAGAGGCAGATCGACATAT
>OZ038519.1:52864566-52897066 GCA_964036315.1 Acanthosepion esculentum | reverse complement strand
GGTTGTATATTAAAATTTTTTTCGTTTTTATTATTTCAGTCAGATTTCTCTACTAGTTTCGGCCAACATGGTCATCATCAGGAGAAAAAAAGTTATGCTTGTTAGTAGCAGTGAACTACAAAAATGAATGTCTGGATGCAGAAAATTTCATTTGTTTTTTTTAACATGAATTTTGGTCAATCCCTGTGTTGGTCAAACAGTCTCTTTTAAGCTGTTATTGCAAATAAGAGCTGGGTGGATTCATGCTGCTCTGAATTAATTCCCTTGGTCATTTTGATAGTTTTATTGGTTCCCGGAAAGGGGGTGTGTCTCTGTTAACTCTGTGTGTTATTTGGTTCTTAGGGAGTGAATGAGTATGATGTGTGTAAGTGTGTATAGTACTATGGGTGTGTGTTATCATTTGGCTCATTAGGGAGCGAGTGAGTATGATGTGTGTATATTTGTATGGGTGTGATATATATATATATATATATATATATATATATATATATATATATTAACTGATTTAAAATATGATAATATAAATAATAATTTACTCCAAAATTCGCTTAACGAGGAAATGGAACTAATGTCTTTAATTTAATAACAAAATTAAATTCGAAGCTTTTAGCTTCCATTTTTGAAACATGGTTATTACTGTGTAGCGAAAAAAATATTTTAAATCAGTTAATTTATAATAATAATGCTCTGTAAATTTACATTGAGCACTATTGTGTAAAAATAAAAATATCTATAAGGACACCGGATTTTATATCTTACTGTTCTTTCTTTTTATTTATATATACATATAACATTTGACAATAAAACCAGCAACAAAAATATAACTGTTATGGCCTTCTTGTTGGTTGACATATATATATATATATACATATTTCACAGTAATGGCATAGGATGGTATTAAGTAGAATAAATAATCAGGACACTGAATGAGGATATTTTGATGCCCGTTGTTACACTAAGTGGCGTGTCTCTTCAGGGCGTAGGCTATCATAGCTCTCCACAACTTCCTGTCCTTTTTGGCTCTCAGGTTATTCTTTTTTGCTATCCGTCCACCAAATACCTTTTCTTTAAACCACTCACTCAACCTCGTTTGGTAGGTTATTCGTCGCTTCCCGCTGTCTCTCGTCCGAGATTTAGCCTAACCCCACCCTACTGAGTCGGGTTGTCATATAAAGTCGGTTTTTAACGTGGGGACCAGAGTGTTTCCACTCGGGTCGCTGGTCTAATTTGGTCTTGGCTTGTTTGTCTAAGCTGGTCAAAACTTGTTACAGCTTGTTTCAGCTGGTTATACTATGCCGTTATGGAACAGATGTTACGCAACGGGGTGAGGGTAGGACGCAAAGTGGGTGGGAGAAGGCCTCCGGCATGAAACAGATACTCCAACCGCAGCATCTACTCAGACGGGAAAAACCTCCTCCTCCTCTTCTGCCAATCCCTTCAGAAGAATCCAGAAGACGAGCCTCCGCTGTCTCTCTTGTCCTGTCGGGGGAAATTCTCCAAGCCTCTTTACTCGTGATGTGCTCGAAAAATCTGAATTGTGTTTTTTCTGTTTCTAAGTATAGGAGTCTTTTTTGTCTCCAATTTCGCAAAAACTTCCTCGTTACTCGCATGTTCTGTCCATGGAATTCTTAGCATCCTTCTGTAGAACCACATTTCTGTTATCCTTAAGTCTTTTCTTTATCTGTGAGGAGATGATTTTTATTTTGTCGACAATATACAGGGAAAAAAGACTCAGATAAAATATATGCTTAAAAAACGTATTTCAAATAATTTAAATCTCTTCTTTCAATTAAAATTTTGGTTTTATTTGAAAGATGATAGTTGTGGAGAGTCATGATCAGCCTACTTAACGTGCTTGGGTAAACGGACAACAGAACATGGACAGGGACGGATAGTAAGAGGGCAAACATTATTTAAGTCTGCAACGAGTAGGAAGTTGAGGAGAGCCATGATCAACCTACTTATCGAGCTTGGATAAATGGATAATGGAACATGGACAGGGATGGATAGTAAAGGGAGAAACATTATTTAAAGCTGCAAAGGATAGGAAGTTGTGGAGAGCTATATTCAACCTTCTTAACGTGCTTTGGTAAATGAACAGCGGATTATAGACAGGGACGGGCAGTAAAGGGACAAACATTTAGAGCTGCAAAGAATAGGAAGTTGTGGAGAGCCATGATCAACCTACTTATTGAGCTTGGACAAACGGACAATAGAACATGGACAAGGACGGATAGTAAGAGGGCAAACATTATTTAAAGCTGTAACGAGTAGGAAGTTGTGGAGAGCCATGATCAACCTACTTATCGAGCTTGGATAAATGGATAATGGAACATGGACAGGGACGGATTGTAAAGGGAGAAACATTATTTAAAGCTTTAAAAGATAGGAAGTTGTGGAGAGCCATGTTCAACCAACTTAACGTGCTTTGGTAAACAAACAGCAGATTATGGACAGGGACGGGAAGTAAAGGGACAAATATTTAAAGCTGCAAAGAATAGAAGTTGTGGAGAGCTATGATCAAACTACTTATCGTGCTTGGTTAAACGGATGACGGAATATGGACAGAGACGGATAGTAAAGGGACAAACATTATTTAAAACTGTAAAGAATAGGAAGTTGTGGAGAGCCATAGTCAATCTACTTAACGAGCTTGTATAAATGGATGGCTGAACATAGGCACGGGGGCATAATAAGGGAACAAACATTGCTTAGAAGCTCCAAAGTGTGGGAATTTATGAACAGTTTTGATGATTCTTTTTCTGAAAGAACAAAACACGTGAAAGAAGTTACCAGCGCAGCGTTTGTCAACTGATGCGCCGGGCTCACAAATGCGCTCTTAACGGTAACCAGGTGCGCCCAAAGTTAACAGAAGAGTAATTTTATAAATCTGTAGACACCAAGCACATGTCTTCCATGTCTAAGATTTGTCATTTGATATTTAATAGAAGAAGATAGGTTCACCTATCGTCCAGTTCACACGCCTTACCGAGTTTTTCAAAAGGAATAGTTTCCTGTTTAAGATTAGGTTTCCGGTCCCTTCTAAATTCTATACTTCTAACGTCTCCGCTTAAACTCTATAATATTATTGGGTTTCCGATTGCTACTAAAGTCTTTTCCTTCTCTTTCACTCACAGGAGCCCATTGCGTCTTAGAAAACAAGGGATAAGCCGCTACTCCTGTTCAAAAGACCGACGATAATGCCACATGCTTAGGATTGGATTTCCGCTTTCTTCTAAAATCTTTTCATTCTCTTTCACTCCCAGTTGCCCATTGCGTCTTAGTGGCATTAGTGCCGGTCTTTTGAACAGGAGTAGTGGTTTATCCCTTGTTTTCTGTTTAGGATTGGGTTTCCAGTTCCTTCTAAAGTCTTCTCACTCTCTTTCATTCCCAGTAGCCCATTGTGTCTTGTTCATACGTTATCGCTTTGCCTAAAATGAATTGATTTTAAAAAATAATCTGGATACTAAATTCCTTAATATTTTGCCTTCGTCAAGGATTTAAATCGGTCATTATCGGCCTATTTAAAAAAAAATTAGCAGTTTCTTATTAAATCCCTTTAAATAAAAACTACCTATAATCTTCTTTTAGGTATGTTAAACCAAAAATGACAACCATTACAGGTAAATTTCTTCTTAAGCCTACTATAGCGAATTACAGGTGAAAAAGGCCTTTAAAGATCTTGATCCTTCTTAAGTGCAAATCTGCAATTCTGGCCAGTCCGTCAGTGGATTGCCAGATTGGTACACTACACTTCAATTCTCACGTTCAGGACACTGTAAATTATACTTCGTAAATTTCAGTCTATATCTCTGAGATGAGGTATCATGATTACTCACATTATTTACATTATTCAGACTGTTATCTTCATCTTCATTGCCATATACACAACGTTTCACACTGGCCCAATGGATAAAGACGTTGGTTAGATCCAGTGACTAGACCCAAAGTGTTTTGAGTTCAATACAAGGCCACGGCAGTGGTGAACCAAAAACTTAGTTTATTTCTCTTTAACTTAACTCCCTAAGACGTGCGGAAGAGGCATGGTACGCGGAACTAGAACAATCTACCCCGGTGGACGAAATAAAGAGTGCGGTTCGAAATTCCAATCTGGAATAGACAGCCGCGTGGATTTTTACCTCTTCAATTCATTGATTCATCGTTATCTACCCTTCCTATCATCATATCCAATCATCTCTTCTTTCACAGGCAGCTCATATTCCTCCCGGTTTTTTTTTGTTTTTTTTTTTGCACAGGAGTAGAAGTTTATCCCTTGTTTCCTGTTTAGCATAGGGTTTTCGGTTTCTTCTAATGTCTACTCCAACTCTATACTTCTAAAGTCCCAGCCCAAACTCTGAAATGTTGTTTACCATTTTTATCTCTCGACAAGAGTAGATCGGTTCACCTATCGCCCGGTTCAAACTCCTCTCTGGTCTTTTGACCAAGAGTAGAGGTTTATCCCTTGTTTCCTGTTCCTTATAAAGTCTACTTCAACTCTATACTTTTAACGTCTCCGCCTGAACTCTGAAATGTTATTTACTATCTTTGATCTCTCGATAAGAGTAGATCGGTTCACCTATCGCCCGGTTTAAACTTCTCTCTGATCTTTTGACCATGATTAGAGGTTGATCCCTTATTCTCTTGTCTAGGATTGGGTTTCAGGTCCCTTATCAAGTCTAATTCAACTCTCCTTCTAATGTCTCCGCCTCAACTCTGAAAGGCTATTTAGCTGGGTGGTGCGATGTTGTTTTGCGAAAACAAAATAACTGGGGTGGGGTGAAGAATAGACAGAGTACAGGCACTGAATATGCGCCGCGCTGCCATCCATTTCGCAGACCAAGTTAATGAATTATTGATTTGTCTTTTTTAACGGCATATCAACATCCTTATGGGTCATTTAATGCCGAAATTCAATATTCTTCAGAGCGTGAAAGTAATAAAAATGTTATTCTGCTTTCACAATTGAATACATGGTAGATGATTCTCGGTTTTTATGCATATACATGTTTGTGTGGTCATAACTACTAGAGGGGTTGATATGTGTGTTTTATGTTGTAATTTTTTTGAAGTTATATTTTGGAATACAGTTTGGTTTGGTTTGTTTTACGGTATATCAACCTCAATATGTTATTTAATGCCGACAAAATTCTTATTGCTGGTAATATTTTTTTCTTGAAAAATATATAACTGGTAATATTTTTTTCGAGAAAAAATAGCTTTGCTGTAATACTTTTTTTACGAAGTATTTCTGGTACAGTGTAACCCGGATATAAGAGACCCGGATATAAGATAAATCCGGATATAAGAGCGATTTTCTCTGGATCCAAATTAGAGCCATACTTACCTAAACAAAATAGACCAAACCCGGATATAAGAGAAACCCGGATATAAGAGCGATTTTCTCTGGTCCCAAATTAGAGCCATACTTACCTAAACAAAATAGACCAAACCCGGATATAAGAGAAACCCGGATATAAGAGCGATTTTCTCTGGTCCCAAATTAGAGCCACACTTACCTAAACAAAATAGACCAAACCCGGATATAAGAGAAACCCGGATATAAGATACTTCTTCTCCGGTCCCGACAACTCTCTTATATCCGGGTTACACTGTATAAAAACCTATTTTTACACGTTCATAGTGTTTGACTCCAGTTTGGAGGGTTATCTATTTACCCATAGCTGGGACCTTAACAAGTGCTACCACTCCAGGTCAAGGTGGACTTGAGAACACTAAGAATTAAGAGGTGGTTCCATGCTCCTCAAAACCACCTGATCAGTGACCTTGCTGTTGGACTTAGTTTATCGTCTTACCTAAGACGCGGATGTAGTTTTATCGTCATACCCGGGACGAAATACAGTTGGATTTCTTTCAGAAATTGTAGGATATTATACGGATTAATGCCATGAAAGTTCTTTCATGTATGGTTGTATTTTAAACGGATTTGTGCGAGGTCGCTACAATTTGTTAGTGTGTACGCGTATTATTGGTAATTTTACTATAAATAACTATTGTTAGTCAATTTTTATATTTAAAAAAAAATGTATTTTTGGTATTTGTTACTATAGAAATGTATTTTAATACTTTCATAGTGTTTAGATTTTGTTTAGTTGTTCACTAGTAGCTGGAACCCTAAGAGATGCTACCACCGCGGATCAGGGTGGGCCTGGGAACAACAGCAATTAAGAGATGGTTCTAGGCTCCCCAAAACCTCCTTAATCTCCCGGTGAGGGGTCTTGCCACAGAACATGTTCAGATAAGAGATGGAAATAATAGAGTGAGGCACCTAGTGAGGATCGATCTTGTTATACTTCAAATCTACGCGGATAAAGTGGGACAGAAATCCTGTGCTCGTTTAATATTGAATACTGGCCTTGAAAATCAGCATTCTCCCTGTTTATATTACTCTTATTTGAGAACTGACCTCAGTGCCGGCGAAAAAAAAAGACTAAGCAACTACCTCAGGCTTTCCATGTATCAATATCCCTATTAGTGAGTTCGTGTTTGCTGGAGAGTAATGGGTGAGGGAGGGTCGTTAGAGTTTGACCTCTTGACGTGACAATCAGTCTTTCGTTTTACTTAATGATGACGTCAGAGGGAACTAGTAGGAACTGGGTTTGTTTCTCCCCTCCTCTATTTCCTTCTCCTGCCTTGGATGAAAACTGGCAGATGACTGGCTTCTTTGAATACCTTTGTTCTAATACGGACACTGGAAACTCGACGGGTGGGGAGAAAAAATGTCGAGGGTAACTTTCAACTTGCGTGTTATGAAACGCAGGAGCCTACATAAAGGTTCGAATTACGGTCTAATCCGACAATTCGATACAAGTCAGAGTTCGAAAAGTTTCAACAGGGATATTTTCTCTCTCACTCTCTCTTAAAACCTTCTCTCTTTCTTTCTTGTCCTCGCCCTCTCTGTTCTTGCTACGTTCATTTTCTCTTCTCTCTCTTTCAAACCCCTCTCCCTTTCTTCATTCTCCTCATCCTCTCTGTTCTTGCTACGTTCATTTTCTCTTCTCTCTCTTTCAAATCCCTCTCTCTTTCTTCATTCTCCTCGCCCTCTCTGTTTTGCTACGTTCATTTTCTCTTCTCTCTCTTTCAAACCCCTCTCCCTTTCTTCATTCTCCTCATCCTCTCTGTTCTTGCTACGTTCATTTTCTCTTCTCTCTCTTTCAAACCCCTCTCCCTTTCTTCATTCTCCTCATCCTCTCTGTTCTTGCTACGTTCATTTTCTCTTCTCTCTCTTTCAAACCCCTCTCCCTTTCTTCATTCTCCTCATCCTCTCTGTTCTTGCTACGTTCATTTTCTCTTCTCTCTCTTTCAAACCCCTCTCCCTTTCTTCATTCTCCTCGCCCTCTCTGTTCTTGCTACGTTCATTTTCTCTTCTCTCTCTTTCAAATCCCTCTCTCTTTCTTCATTCTCCTCACCCTCTCTGTTCTTGCTACGTTCATTTTCTCTTCTCTCTCTTTCAAATCCCTCTCCCTTTCTTCATTCTCCTCGCCCTCTCTGTTCTTGCTACGTTCATTTTCTCTTCTCTCTCTTTCAAACCCCTCTCCCTTTCTTCATTCTCCTCGCCCTCTCTGTTCTTGCTACGTTCATTTTCTCTTCTCTCTCTTTCAAATCCCTCTCCCTTTCTTCATTCTCTTCGCCCTCTCTGTTCTTGCTACGTCCATTTTCTCTTCTCTCTCTTTGAAACCCCTCTCCCTTTCTTTATCGTCCTCATCCTCTCTTTTCCTTGCTACGTTCATTTTCTCTTCTCTCTCTTTCAAATCCCTCTCTCTTTCTTCATTCTCCTCGCCCTCTCTGTTCTTGCTACGTTCATTTTCTCTTATCTCTCTTTCAAATCCCTCTCTCTTTCTTCATTCTCCTCGCCCTCTCTGTTCTTGCTACGTTCATTTTCTCTTATCTCTCTTTCAAATCCCTCTCTCTTTCTTCATTCTCCTCGCCCTCTCTGTTCTTGCTACGTTCATTTTCTCTTATCTCTCTTTCAAACCCCTCTCCCTTTCTTCATTCTCCTCGCCCTCTCTGTTCTTGCTACGTCCATTTTCTCTTCTCTCTCTTTCAAACCCCTCTCCCTTTCTTCATTCTCCTCACCCTCTCTGTTCTTGCTACGTTCATTTTCTCTTCTCTCTCTTTCAAATCCCTCTCTCTTTCTTCATTCTCCTCGCCCTCTCTGTTCTTGCTACGTTCATTTTCTCTTCTCTCTCTTTCAAATCCCTCTCTCTTTCTTCATTCTCCTCGCCCTCTCTGTTCTTGCTACGTTCATTTTCTCTTCTCTCTCTTTCAAACACCTCTCCCTTTCTTCATTCTCCTCGCCCTCTCTGTTCTTGCTACGTCCATTTTCTCTTCTCTCTCTTTCAAACCCCTCTCCCTTTCTTCATTCTCCTCACCCTCTCTGTTCTTGCTACGTTCATTTTCTCTTCTCTCTCTTTCAAATCCCTCTCTCTTTCTTCATTCTCCTCGCCCTCTCTGTTCTTGCTACGTTCATTTTCTCTTCTCTCTTTCAAATCCCTCTCTCTTTCTTCATTCTCCTCGCCCTCTCTGTTCTTGCTACGTTCATTTTCTCTTCTCTCTCTTTCAAACCCCTCTCCCTTTCTTCATTCTCCTCATCCTCTCTGTTCTTGCTACGTTCATTTTCTCTTCTCTCTCTTTCAAACCCCTCTCCCTTTCTTCATTCTCCTCATCCTCTCTGTTCTTGCTACGTTCATTTTCTCTTCTCTCTCTTTCAAACCCCTCTCCCTTTCTTCATTCTCCTCGCACTCTCTGTTCTTGCTACGTTCATTTTCTCTTCTCTCTCTTTCAAACCCCTCTCCATTTCTTCATTCTCCTCGCCCTCTCTGTTCTTGCTACGTTCATTTTCTCTTCTCTCTCTTTCAAACCGCTCTCCCTTTCTTCATTCTCCTCGCCCTCTCTGTTCTTGCTACGTTCATTTTCTCTTCTCTCTCTTTCAAACCCCTCTCCCTTTCTTCATTCTCCTCATCCTCTCTGTTCTTGCTACGTTCATTTTCTCTTCTCTCTTTCAAATCCCTCTCCCTTTCTTCATTCTCCTCGCCCTCTCTGTTCTTGCTACGTTCATTTTCTCTTCTCTCTCTTTCAAACCCCTCTCCCTTTCTTCATTCTCCTCGCACTCTCTGTTCTTGCTACGTTCATTTTCTCTTCTCTCTCTTTCAAACCCCTCTCCATTTCTTCATTCTCCTCGCCCTCTCTGTTCTTGCTACGTTCATTTTCTCTTCTCTCTCTTTCAAACCGCTCTCCCTTTCTTCATTCTCCTCGCCCTCTCTGTTCTTGCTACGTTCATTTTCTCTTCTCTCTCTTTCAAACCCCTCTCCCTTTCTTCATTCTCCTCGCCCTCTCTGTTCTTGCTACGTTCATTTTCTCTTCTCTCTCTTTCAAATCCCTCTCCCTTTCTTCATTCTCCTCGCCCTCTCTGTTCTTGCTACGTTCATTTTCTCTTCTCTCTCTTTCAAACCCCTCTCCCTTTCTTCATTCTCCTCGCCCTCTCTGTTCTTGCTACGTTCATTTTCTCTTCTCTCTCTTTCAAATCCCTCTCCCTTTCTTCATTCTCCTCGCCCTCTCTGTTCTTGCTACGTCCATTTTCTCTTCTCTCTCTTTGAAACCCCTCTCCCTTTCTTTATCGTCCTCATCCTCTCTTTTCCTTGCTACGTTCATTTTCTCTTCTCTCACTTTCAAATCCCTCTCTCTTTCTTCATTCTCCTCGCCCTCTCTGTTCTTGCTACGTTCATTTTCTCTTATCTCTCTTTCAAATCCCTCTCTCTTTCTTCATTCTCCTCGCCCTCTCTGTTCTTGCTACGTTCATTTTCTCTTATCTCTCTTTCAAATCCCTCTCTCTTTCTTCATTCTCCTCGCCCTCTCTGTTCTTGCTACGTTCATTTTCTCTTCTCTCTCTTTCAAACCCCTCTCCCTTTCTTCATTCTCCTCGCCCTCTCTGTTCTTGCTACGTCCATTTTCTCTTCTCTCTCTTTCAAACCCCTCTCCCTTTCTTCATTCTCCTCACCCTCTCTGTTCTTGCTACGTTCATTTTCTCTTCTCTCTCTTTCAAATCCCTCTCTCTTTCTTCATTCTCCTCGCCCTCTCTGTTCTTGCTACGTTCATTTTCTCTTCTCTCTCTTTCAAACCCCTCTCCCTTTCTTCATTCTCCTCATCCTCTCTGTTCTTGCTACGTTCATTTTCTCTTCTCTTTCAAACCCCTCTCCCTTTCTTCATTCTCCTCGCCCTCTCTGTTCTTGCTACGTTCATTTTCTCTTCTCTCTCTTTCAAACCCCTCTCCCTTTCTTCATTCTCCTCGCACTCTCTGTTCTTGCTACGTTCATTTTCTCTTCTCTCTCTTTCAAACCCCTCTCCATTTCTTCATTCTCCTCGCCCTCTCTGTTCTTTCTACGTTCATTTTCTCTTCTCTCTCTTTCAAACCGCTCTCCCTTTCTTCATTCTCCTCGCCCTCTCTGTTCTTGCTACGTTCATTTTCTCTTCTCTCTCTTTCAAACCCCTCTCCCTTTCTTCATTCTCCTCATCCTCTCTGTTCTTGCTACGTTCATTTTCTCTTCTCTCTTTCAAATCCCTCTCCCTTTCTTCATTCTCCTCGCCCTCTCTGTTCTTGCTACGTTCATTTTCTCTTCTCTCTCTTTCAAACCCCTCTCCCTTTCTTCATTCTCCTCACCCTCTCTGTTCTTGCTACGTTCATTTTCTCTTCTCTCTCTTTCAAACCCCTCTCCCTTTCTTCATTCTCCTCACCCTCTCTGTTCTTGCTACGTTCATTTTCTCTTCTCTCTCTTTCAAACCCCTTTCCCTTTCTTCATTCTCCTCGCCCTCTCTGTTCTTGCTACGTTCATTTTCTCTTCTCTCTCTTTCAAATCCCTCTCCCTTTCTTCATTCTCCTCGCCCTCTCTGTTCTTGCTACGTTCATTTTCTCTTCTCTCTCTTTCAAACCCCTCTCCCTTTCTTCATTCTCCTCGCCCTCTCTGTTCTTGCTACGTTCATTTTCTCTTCTCTCTCTTTCAAATCCCTCTCCCTTTCTTCATTCTCCTCGCCCTCTCTGTTCTTGCTACGTCCATTTTCTCTTCTCTCTCTTTGAAACCCCTCTCCCTTTCTTTATCGTCCTCATCCTCTCTTTTCCTTGCTACGTTCATTTTCTCTTCTCTCACTTTCAAATCCCTCTCTCTTTCTTCATTCTCCTCGCCCTCTCTGTTCTTGCTACGTTCATTTTCTCTTATCTCTCTTTCAAATCCCTCTCTCTTTCTTCATTCTCCTCGCCCTCTCTGTTCTTGCTACGTTCATTTTCTCTTCTCTCTCTTTCAAACCCCTCTCCCTTTCTTCATTCTCCTCGCCCTCTCTGTTCTTGCTACGTCCATTTTCTCTTCTCTCTCTTTCAAACCCCTCTCCCTTTCTTCATTCTCCTCGCCCTCTCTGTTCTTGCTACGTTCATTTTCTCTTCTCTCTCTTTCAAATCCCTCTCTCTTTCTTCATTCTCCTCGCCCTCTCTGTTCTTGCTACGTTCATTTTCTCTTCTCTCTCTTTCAAACCCCTCTCCCTTTCTTCATTCTCCTCGCCCTCTCTGTTCTTGCTACGTTCATTTTCTCTTCTCTCTCTTTCAAACCCCTCTCCCTTTCTTCATTCTCCTCGCCCTCTCTGTTCTTGCTACGTTCATTTTCTCTTCTCTCTCTTTCAAACCCCTCTCCCTTTCTTCATTCTCCTCATCCTCTCTGTTCTTGCTACGTTCATTTTCTCTTCTCTCTCTTTCAAACCCCTCTCCCTTTCTTCATTCTCCTCATCCTCTCTGTTCTTGCTACGTTCATTTTCTCTTCTCTCTCTTTCAAACCCCTCTCCCTTTCTTCATTCTCCTCGCCCTCTCTGTTCTTGCTACGTTCATTTTCTCTTCACTCTCTTTCAAACCCCTCTCCCTTTCTTCATTCTCCTCACCCTCTCTGTTCTTGCTACGTTCATTTTCTCTTCTCTCTGTTTCAAATCCCTCTCCCTTTCTTCATTCTCCTCGCCCTCTCTGTTCTTGCTACGTTCATTTTCTCTTCTCTCTCTTTCAAACCCCTCTCCCTTTCTTCATTCTCCTCGCCCTCTCTGTTCTTGCTACGTTCATTTTCTCTTCTCTCTCTTTCAAATCCCTCTCCCTTTCTTCATTCTCTTCGCCCTCTCTGTTCTTGCTACGTCCATTTTCTCTTCTCTCTCTTTGAAACCCCTCTCCCTTTCTTTATCGTCCTCATCCTCTCTTTTCCTTGCTACGTTCATTTTCTCTTCTCTCTCTTTCAAATCCCTCTCTCTTTCTTCATTCTCCTCGCCCTCTCTGTTCTTGCTACGTTCATTTTCTCTTCTCTCTCTTTCAAATCCCTCTCTCTTTCTTCATTCTCCTCGCCCTCTCTGTTCTTGCTACGTTCATTTTCTCTTCTCTCTCTTTCAAACCCCTCTCCCTTTCTTCATTCTCCTCGCCCTCTCTGTTCTTGCTACGTCCATTTTCTCTTCTCTCTCTTTCAAACCCCTCTCCCTTTCTTCATTCTCCTCACCCTCTCTGTTCTTGCTACGTTCATTTTCTCTTCTCTCTCTTTCAAATCCCTCTCTCTTTCTTCATTCTCCTCGCCCTCTCTGTTCTTGCTACGTTCATTTTCTCTTCTCTCTCTTTCAAATCCCTCTCTCTTTCTTCATTCTCCTCGCCCTCTCTGTTCTTGCTACGTTCATTTTCTCTTCTCTCTCTTTCAAACCCCTCTCCCTTTCTTCATTCTCCTCATCCTCTCTGTTCTTGCTACGTTCATTTTCTCTTCTCTCTCTTTCAAACCGCTCTCCCTTTCTTCATTCTCCTCATCCTCTCTGTTCTTGCTACGTTCATTTTCTCTTCTCTCTCTTTCAAACCCCTCTCCCTTTCTTCATTCTCCTCATCCTCTCTGTTCTTGCTACGTTCATTTTCTCTTCTCTTTCAAACCCCTCTCCCTTTCTTCATTCTCCTCGCCCTCTCTGTTCTTGCTACGTTCATTTTCTCTTCTCTCTCTTTTAAACCCCTCTCCCTTTCTTCATTCTCCTCGCACTCTCTGTTCTTGCTACGTTCATTTTCTCTTCTCTCTCTTTCAAACCCCTCTCCATTTCTTCATTCTCCTCGCCCTCTCTGTTCTTGCTACGTTCATTTTCTCTTCTCTCTCTTTCAAACCGCTCTCCCTTTCTTCATTCTCCTCGCCCTCTCTGTTCTTGCTACGTTCATTTTCTCTTCTCTCTCTTTCAAACCCCTCTCCCTTTCTTCATTCTCCTCATCCTCTCTGTTCTTGCTACGTTCATTTTCTCTTCTCTCTTTCAAATCCCTCTCCCTTTCTTCATTCTCCTCGCCCTCTCTGTTCTTGCTACGTTCATTTTCTCTTCTCTCTCTTTCAAACCCCTCTCCCTTTCTTCATTCTCCTCGCACTCTCTGTTCTTGCTACGTTCATTTTCTCTTCTCTCTCTTTCAAACCCCTCTCCATTTCTTCATTCTCCTCGCCCTCTCTGTTCTTGCTACGTTCATTTTCTCTTCTCTCTCTTTCAAACCGCTCTCCCTTTCTTCATTCTCCTCGCCCTCTCTGTTCTTGCTACGTTCATTTTCTCTTCTCTCTCTTTCAAACCCCTCTCCCTTTCTTCATTCTCCTCGCCCTCTCTGTTCTTGCTACGTTCATTTTCTCTTCTCTCTCTTTCAAACCCCTCTCCCTTTCTTCATTCTCCTCACCCTCTCTGTTCTTGCTACGTTCATTTTCTCTTCTCTCTCTTTCAAACCCCTCTCCCTTTCTTCATTCTCCTCGCCCTCTCTGTTCTGGCTACGTCCATTTTCTCTTCTCTCTCTTTCAAACCCCTCTCCCTTTCTTCATTCTCCTCACCCTCTCTGTTCTTGCTACGTTCATTTTCTCTTCTCTCTCTTTCAAACCCCTCTCTCTTTCTTCATTCTCCTCGCCCTCTCTGTTCTTGCTACGTTCATTTTCTCTTCTCTCTCTTTCAAACCCCTCTCCCTTTCTTCATTCTCCTCATCCTCTCTGTTCTTGCTACGTTCATTTTCTCTTCTCTCTCTTTCAAACCCCTCTCCCTTTCTTCATTCTCCTCGCCCTCTCTGTTCTTGCTACGTCCATTTTCTCTTCTCTCTCTTTCAAACCCCTCTCCCTTTCTTCATTCTCCTCACCCTCTCTGTTCTTGCTACGTTCATTTTCTCTTCTCTCTCTTTCAAATCCCTCTCTCTTTCTTCATTCTCCTCGCCCTCTCTGTTCTTGCTACGTTCATTTTCTCTTCTCTCTCTTTCAAACCCCTCTCCCTTTCTTCATTCTCCTCACCCTCTCTGTTCTTGCTACGTTGATTTTCTCTTCTCTCTCTTTCAAATCCCTCTCTCTTTCTTCATTCTCCTCGCCCTCTCTGTTCTTGCTACGTTCATTTTCTCTTCTCTCTCTTTCAAATCCCTCTCTCTTTCTTCATTCTCCTCGCCCTCTCTGTTCTTGCTACGTTCATTTTCTCTTCTCTCTCTTTCAAACCCCTCTCCCTTTCTTCATTCTCCTCACCCTCTCTGTTCTTGCTACGTTCATTTTCTCTTCTCTCTCTTTGAAACCCCTCTCCCTTTCTTTATCGTCCTCATCCTCTCTTTTCCTTGCTACGTCCATTTTCTCTTCTCTATCTTTCAAATCCCTCTCTCTTTCTTCATTCTCCTCGCCCTCTCTGTTCTTGCTACGTTCATTTTCTCTTCTCTCTCTTTCAAACCCCTCTCCCTTTCTTCATTCTCCTCACCCTCTCTGTTCTTGCTACGTTCATTTTCTCTTCTCTCTCTTTCAAACCCCTCTCCCTTTCTTCATTCTCCTCGCCCTCTCTGTTCTTGCTACGTCCATTTTCTCTTCTCTCTCTTTCAAACCCCTCTCCCTTTCTTCATTCTCCTCACCCTCTCTGTTCTTGCTACGTTCATTTTCTCTTCTCTCTCTTTCAAATCCCTCTCTCTTTCTTCATTCTCCTCACCCTCTCTGTTCTTGCTACGTTCATTTTCTCTTCTCTCTCTTTCAAACCCCTCTCCCTTTCTTCATTCTCCTCACCCTCTCTGTTCTTGCTACGTTGATTTTCTCTTCTCTCTCTTTCAAATCCCTCTCTCTTTCTTCATTCTCCTCGCCCTCTCTGTTCTTGCTACGTTCATTTTCTCTTCTCTCTCTTTCAAATCCCTCTCTCTTTCTTCATTCTCCTCGCCCTCTCTGTTCTTGCTACGTTCATTTTCTCTTCTCTCTCTTTCAAACCCCTCTCCCTTTCTTCATTCTCCTCACCCTCTCTGTTCTTGCTACGTTCATTTTCTCTTCTCTCTCTTTGAAACCCCTCTCCCTTTCTTTATCGTCCTCATCCTCTCTTTTCCTTGCTACGTCCATTTTCTCTTCTCTATCTTTCAAATCCCTCTCTCTTTCTTCATTCTCCTCGCCCTCTCTGTTCTTGCTACGTTCATTTTCTCTTCTCTCTCTTTCAAACCCCTCTCCCTTTCTTCATTCTCCTCACCCTCTCTGTTCTTGCTACGTTCATTTTCTCTTCTCTCTCTTTCAAACCCCTCTCCCTTTCTTCATTCTCCTCGCCCTCTCTGTTCTTGCTACGTCCATTTTCTCTTCTCTCTCTTTCAAACCCCTCTCCCTTTCTTCATTCTCCTCACCCTCTCTGTTCTTGCTACGTTCATTTTCTCTTCTCTCTCTTTCAAATCCCTCTCTCTTTCTTCATTCTCCTCGCCCTCTCTGTTCTTGCTACGTTCATTTTCTCTTCTCTCTCTTTCAAACCCCTCTCCCTTTCTTCATTCTCCTCATCCTCTCTGTTCTTGCTACGTTCATTTTCTCTTCTCTCTCTTTCAAACCCCTCTCCCTTTCTTCATTCTCCTCGCCCTCTCTGTTCTTGCTACGTCCATTTTCTCTTCTCTCTCTTTCAAACCCCTCTCCCTTTCTTCATTCTCCTCACCCTCTCTGTTCTTGCTACGTTCATTTTCTCTTCTCTCTCTTTCAAATCCCTCTCTCTTTCTTCATTCTCCTCGCCCTCTCTGTTCTTGCTACGTTCATTTTCTCTTCTCTCTCTTTCAAACCCCTCTCCCTTTCTTCATTCTCCTCATCCTCTCTGTTCTTGCTACGTTCATTTTCTCTTCTCTCTCTTTCAAACCCCTCTCCCTTTCTTCATTCTCCTCGCCCTCTCTGTTCTTGCTACGTCCATTTTCTCTTCTCTCTCTTTCAAACCCCTCTCCCTTTCTTCATTCTCCTCACCCTCTCTGTTCTTGCTACGTTCATTTTCTCTTCTCTCTCTTTCAAATCCCTCTCTCTTTCTTCATTCTCCTCGCCCTCTCTGTTCTTGCTACGTTCATTTTCTCTTCTCTCTCTTTCAAACCCCTCTCCCTTTCTTCATTCTCCTTACCCTCTCTGTTCTTGCTACGTTCATTTTCTCTTCTCTCTCTTTCAAACCCCTCTCCCTTTCTTCATTCTCCTCGCACTCTCTGTTCTTGCTACGTTCATTTTCTCTTCTCTCTCTTTCAAACCCCTCTCCCTTTCTTCATTCTCCTCGCCCTCTCTGTTCTTTCTACGTTCATTTTCTCTTCCTTCTCTCCATCCAGCTCTTCCCTTTTAGGTTTCCTGTAACAACCTTTCACTTTATTCCCTTTGTTTCTCTCTCTCTCACACACATTCTCTCTCTCTCTACCCAGGTCCTCCGTCCCTGATAGGTTCCTTATTTCTTTCCATCTCCCTCTCTCGTTAGCTCTTATCATTTTCTTCATTTCTTTACATCCCCCTCTCCACATTTTCCTTTGCTCTCTTTTCTTCACGCTTCTGTGCTACTTTCTATCCAACTCCGCCTTCCAAATCGTCCACTTTCTTTCTATCCACCTGTCTTTGTAACCCCTTTCTTTCTATCTACCTTTTTACTCCTCCTCTTTCTATCTACCTTTTTACTCCTCCTCTTTCTATCTACCTTTTTACTCCTCCTCTTTCTATCTACCTTTTTACTCCTTCCCTTTCTATTTACCCCGTTTTGATACTCATCTGTCTATCTACCTCTCCATTTAATCCTTCTGTACCTCCCTTTTTAATCTCTCTCATTCTGGCTACCTCTCTTTCCATCATTCTTCTTCTGTCTACATCCATTTTTATTCTGTCCTTCTCTGTCTACCGCCGTTTTTATTCTGTCCTCCTCTGTCTACCGCCGTTTTTATTCTGTCCTCCTCTTTCGTTTTTATTCTGTCTTCCCCTGTCTAACGCCGTTTTTATTCTGTCCTCTTCTGTCAACATCCGTTTTTATTCTGTCCTCCTCTGTCTACCGCCGTTTTTATTCTGTCCTCTTCTGTCAACATCCGTTTTTATTCTGTCCTCCCCTGTCTACCGCCGTTTTTATTCTGTCCTCCTCTTTCGTTTTTATTCTGTCCTCCCCTGTCTACCGCCGTTTTTATTCTGTCCTCTTCTGTCAACATCCGTTTTTATTCTGTCCTCCTCTGTCTACCGCCGTTTTTATTCTGTCCTCCTCTGTCTACCGCCGTTTTTATTCTGTCCTCCTCTTTCGTTTTTATTCTGTCCTCCCCTGTCTACCGCCGTTTTTATTCTGTCCTCTTCTGTCAACATCCGTTTTTATTCTGTCCTCCTCTGTCTACCGCCGTTTTTATTCTGTCCTCCTCTGTCTACCGCCGTTTTTATTCTGTCCTCTTCTGTCAACATCCGTTTTTATTCTGTCCTCCCCTGTCTACCGCCGTTTTTATTCTGTCCTCTTCTGTCAACATCCGTTTTTATTCTGTCCTCCTCTGTCTACCGCCGTTTTTATTCTGTCCTCCTCTGTCTACCGCCGTTTTTATTCTGTCCTCTTCTGTCAACATCCGTTTTTATTCTGTCCTCCCCTGTCTACCGCCGTTTTTATTCTGTCCTCTTCTGTCAACATCCGTTTTTATTCTGTCCTCCTCTGTCTACCGCCGTTTTTATTCTGTCCTCTTCTGTCAACATCCGTTTTTATTCTGTCCTCCTCTGTCAACATCCATTTTTATTCTGTCCTCCTCTGTCTACCTCCCTTTATAACACTTCCCTTTCTATCTACCTCGCTTTTAATCCTTCTCTTTCTATCTACCAAATTGCTTTTATATGGAGAAGCTTATTAACGGAAAGCGATCATCCCATAAGCCATAGAAGTATAATAAGGATGACCTGAAAGAATCAATGACCCTTGCAAACAAGTACATCCGCGTCTATAAATGGCAGTTCCCTGCAATGATTGTGTCACTTGTCAGAAGAAAAGCTTAATGATGGAATAGTGGCTTTCGAGTGTTTTCGGATAGCAAACGAAAAGCTGA
Organism: Acanthosepion esculentum; assembly: GCA_964036315.1. Classification (NCBI taxonomy): domain Eukaryota; kingdom Metazoa; phylum Mollusca; class Cephalopoda; order Sepiida; family Sepiidae; genus Acanthosepion; species Acanthosepion esculentum. The sequence continues at coordinate 52,878,783 of OZ038519.1, read as the reverse complement.
AGTGCCCAAAGTATTGGTGTGGAACTTTCACCCCATATAAATGACAAGGTCAGACCCTACCTATGATATTTATGGATAGCTTTTATTGAGTAAAGGCAGGACAATTTAGCCATATCCGAAGTCATCGTACCAGAAGACCGGACAATTACAAAATCGCATATGGTACTGAGAATGCATGTCACATTTGTGCAACAGTGTGCAAGTCAGTTCGTGGGTTGGATACACGCACAAACATTCAGAAAAATTAAACATAATGATAATAAAATGTAAGTCTCTTACGTCTGTCATCTTTGTTCATTAGCCTATTACGCTGGTCGACAAGAAAAAAATCTGAAATGGTGTAGAGACACCAAACATGTTTTTAAGCTAATTCGAGGACGCTGAATCTGAAAATGGCGCCTTTCTTTTTCTTGGCTAGCTACCGATTTTACTGTAGTGAAATGTCTCATTATTGAAACAAAAAAAAGCATTTTTTTTTATTTGTTTTCTGTATGATATTGACCGACGGCAATATTTCTCAAAATAAAATTGTAGAAACATCTCAATTCGTATTTCAACCAACAAATATTGGTCTGCTTATTGTGAAATACTATTTTTGCAATAACAATCAGACCCTAAGTCTTTAAAAATAACACGATTGAATATACCAAGACCATAAGGTATTTTCATCAAATCATTTAATAAACTAACAGCAGAAACAAAAGCTTTGTGAACATAAAAACCATGGTAAAACTGTTCCCTTTCTTGATTGTCATGTTCAATGTTATTTAAGTCCCTTTTGATACTCCAGCAGTATCATGTACAATGGAATAGGTGCATTCAATCGGGATGTCTTTACTTGGAGTTTCTTTCCAACTGTGAAAACAAAATGCTCTCAATGTGCTTTGGTTTCCTTTCGCAGTGAAGGGATAAAAGTGATAGGATAAATTTATGAATATCAAACAGAAGGTTTTAGGGTTTCATTTTTTTTTTATGTCATCTTAATTATCAGGTTTATTAAATTGTATTACTAATAAAGTTTATCAATCAATTTGAATTTTGGCGATAAACTGGAAAAATTCGGTACTTTTATTTTAAAATTTTTGACTCAAAAACACTTTTTCCTTATAAAAATAGTTTATTTCAGGTGGCGGACATAAATTGGTCAGCCGACCTGATAACTGATGGGATTCTACGACTTTTATTAACTAAATTTTGCGTAGAATTTGCGTTATTTATTTTTCTTACTATAGAATTTGCGTTATTTATTTTTCTTACTATAGAATTTGCGTTAATTATTTTTGTTACTGTAGAAATGCGTTATTTATTTTTCTTACTATACAATTTGCGTTATTTATTTTCTTACTATAGAAATGCGTTATTTAAAAAAAAAAAAAATTGCATGTTTCCCCGATCACTACAAACTTAACGTATTCAAATCTAGGGTTAACCGTTATCTTCCTCTCCCACCCGTATAAAGTACCTCTTAAGGTTACCCTCTACATAGGGTGGCCCCCGAGCCTTGTACAGAGTAAACCTCACTATGAAAAAGAACAAAAAATTTAAGCCAGAAAGTTGTTTTTTTTTTTTTTAGCCAGAAAGTTGTTTTTTTGGGGGGGGATTTTTCTTTTTTCTTTTTTTTTAGATGTTTAGTCATACATGTCTTACGAATTAACCCATAGCTGGGGGATAGATAGAAGAAGTGAATTCGTACCTTATCAGAATTTGATAAACAGACAAAAATTGTAATGTGAATATAAACAGAGAACAATTCTCCATTAAAATCAATATATAAACTGATCCCTCACTTTGTGACCAGAGTAGTTTCTATACATTTATATTCCAGAGAATGTAAATAAATCTAAAAAAATAAAAATAAAAATATGTCTGTATAGCTAATCAGTATTTCAATGATTGATTCCCTTTTTACGGCTCATCAACCCTTTGCAGGTTATTTAAAGCCATAAAATATTTTTTTTAGATTGCAGTTTGTTTTTTGTTTTTTTGGTAGGTGGGGTCATAATGGTTTAGTGATACAAGTCTTGCTGATTAACCCATAGCTGGGGAGGATGAAGAGGTAAATTCATGCCTAATCAGAATTTGGTAAGCAAATAAATAAATTATAATGTTGATATAAAGTGGGGAATCAATTCTATATTATAATCAATATAAAAACTGATCCCTCACTTTGTAGCCACGATAGTTTCTATTCATTTATATCCCAGAGAATGTAAATAAATCTAAAAGACATGCCTGTGTAGCTAATCAATATTTTATTGATTGATTGATTTGTTTTGCAGGTTATTGAAAGCCAGAAAATAATTTTATATAATAAGATTTTATTTTTTTTAGATAATAATGGTTTTGTGATGCAAGTGTTACTAATTAATCCATAGCTGGAGGAGATGAAGCGGATTCATACCTCTCACAGAGGTATTTGCGCGTAAATGAATATAACAAACCCAATGGAATTCGAACTCGGCTCTCTGGTTAACAATTTGGAGCCATTATCCATTACACCATCCACACATCCAAACTTGCAGCAGCTGGTATTCCCAAGCGGTCACCCATCTTGGTACTGACCAGGCTCGATGTTACTTAACTTTGGTGATCGTACGAGAATTGCTGTTTCAACTTGATGAGGCCGTAAGGATGAAGGACAAAGTGGTTCTCTGAGATGACTGTAGTTAGAGCATAGATTCATTTTTAACTCCTTTTTACGGTACGAATTGCATTAACTGGTGGTTTTTACTCAAAAGCGATTCATCATTTGTTAAAAACAAAAACAAAATATCAAAAGTTTCCTAAGAAAGAAGCAACGACTTGAGAAAACAGAAAAAAAACACGAAAATGGCTTTCTTTTCTTTTTTATTATCAGTTAACTAATTTGGTATTGAATCTGACTCGATGTACCTCTGACCCTTGACACTAAGAAATGGTAGATTATCTTTCGACCTAATCGGGTGTAACGAAAGACAAATTTGAAACCGGCCTATTGTGGGTACCTGAACCGTATGGCCATGAAAAACAGGACAACCTGATACATCCTAAAATATTACCACGAACGATAGATCTATTACCTATGATACCTGCATTTGGCTCAAACAGATGAATCTCGAGGACTGACGACCTGACCCTGAAATAAATACGGGTTGGGTGGTGCTAAATACCGTGGTCACAATGACCAAGAATTCCATTCCATGCGATTGTGGCAAGGAATACAAACCAGGGATCAGCTTCTCCTTTTAAGTAAAGGAGGAAGAAAACGGAAAGGTTCCAGACAAAAAGTTCCATCACCTGAGTCAAGACATTTATACATTTTCAAGTCCTGTGGTCAGAAATTAAGTTTAAGGCTCCAAAATCAAACGATTAGACTTTCGAAAAGATACAGGAATTTGTGGATTAAAGCGAGTGATTAAAAAATAGAGTGACAGATAGAAAGAGAAAGAGATAGAAAGAGAAAGAGAGAGAAAGAGAAAGAGAGAGAAAGAGAAAGAGAGAGAAAGAGAAAGAGAGAGAAAGAGATAAAAAGAGAAAGAGATAAAAAGAGAAGGATTAGAAAGAGAGGCAGACAGAAAGAGAAGGATTAGAAATAGAGGCAGATAGAAAGAGAAACGGGCAGAAAGAGAAACGGACAGAAAGAGAAACAGATAGAAAGAGAAACGGACAGAAAGAGAGGCAGACAGAAAGAGAAACGGATAGAAAGAGAAACAGACAGAAAGAGAAACGGACAGAAAGAGAAACGGACAGAAAGAGAAACAGACAGAAAGAGAGGCAGACAGAAAGAGAAACGGATAGAAAGAGAAACGGATAGAAAGAGAAACGGATAGAAAGAGAAACAGACAGAAAGAGAAACAGACAGAAAGAGAAACGGATAGAAAGAGAAACGGATAGAAAGAGAAACAGACAGAAAGAAAAACGGACAGAAAGAGAAACGGACAGAAAGAGAAACGGACAGAAAGAGAAACAGACAGAAAGAGAAACGGACAGAAAGAGAAACAGACAGAAAGAGAGGCAGACAGAAAGAGAAACGGATAGAAAGAGAAACGGGCAGAAAGAGAAACGGACAGAAAGAGAAACGGACAGAAAGAGAAACGGACAGAAAGAGAGGCAGACAGAAAGAGAAACGGATAGAAAGAGAAACGGACAGAAAGAGAAACGGACAGAAAGAGAGGCAGACAGAAAGAGTAGGATTAAAAAGAGACAGAAAGGGTAGAAAGAGTGGCAGATAAAATTAAAAGGATAAAAAAAGAGAAAGAAAGAAAGGACGATTCTTTCAAAAATATTAGTGGTTGTTGAATTGAAACTTTTCCATTTATGATCTGAAAACATTGGTTTCACTTAATATCATTTCAAAGGCTGAAATTACTACAGAATTTTAAGATTTTAAACTGAATTAAAAAATGAAAAATAAGAAAAATGAATGTAATTCTTGGAAAACATCATTATTCACCGATTTTTTTTTCTTATAATAATAATAATAGTGTCCTTAATATCAGTCAGTTATGTGCCATGCGTAATAGGCGATCATGTATCTTTCGATACATGACTGACGCAGATTTTTTTTTTCATGCGGTAGGTTGCCATTTCTTTCTGCGGTAGACCAGTTGCCATCCAAGGTTATACAACCTGGTTTGTCCCACTGTTTACCCATAAAAGAGAATTCATAGCAGAATCATATCCCAAGGATATTAGCACATAAGTGAATGTAATGGATTCGACTGAAAAATTCGAACTCGACTCTCTGATTCCTCAATCCGAGCCGCTATCCATTACTCCATTGTATCCTTAATATATCTTATTTATAAAAGCAATTGAAATCTTTTCCAATTAAATAATGTGTTACTTTTTATTGCATTTTTTTTTATTTTTACGATTTAGAGCAGATTTTCCGTAAATGCTCTGTTTGAGAAAAATTAAATTTCCGATTTAAATTCTTCAAGGGGACCTACCTTTAACTAATATAAATACGAGGAGGCTGGAATTTTAATTTCTCTAAAATTCATAAAATTAAGTAATTTTTACAGATATTAAAAACAAAAAAAAAATTTGCCAGGATTTTCTCAAATAATATTCATTTGTGCATAAGTCCTGAAAATTTCATTAAAATCCGACAATTACTTAATTTTTGCAAGAATTTCCAAAATAAAGTCTTTTGAACGCCAAAAAGACGCTAAAATTTCCAATAATAATCTTTAGCCCGCCCGGTGATGCAAGAAAAAAGATTTTTAATCAAAATTTTGAACGTGTTAGAAAGGATGAAAAAAAAATTAATAAAAACATCAAAAAATATTTTGGTATTTCCTCTTAATAACAACAAACATCTTGACGATAAAACTTTGTTTTTATCAAGTTTGGGGCCTTTTTTTCATCATGTCACGCTTTATCTTAAAAGGTACCTAAGTTCGGGTGTTTCTCTTTGAAAAAATATTTCATACGAGAACGGACAGATTTATCCATGTACAAGCAAGTATGTGTTTTCACTCCTTTTTCTAATACTGGGATTTAAAAGGCGGCACTAGCGCTAGCTAAAAGCAACTGAGTCTCCAGTCGGAAAAAAAATGAATTAAATTTGAAAATGTCTATAACTCGCACAAAGAAGATATTTTAACAGAAAAAAAATCTACTTGAGTAAGATTTCAACAAGAACAGAGTTGAAAAAGACGAAAGCATTCCACTTGTGTAAGAACGTATTATCGCGCCTCCTCACCCCCTCACCAGCCCACTGAATAAATCCTCCCAGCACGCACCAACAGACACACCAAAGGCCCCTCCATTTCGAAATCCTTTTCCGCTGTGAACTTTCTTTTACGTGTAAGTGAGAACGCTTTCCTATTTTCCCATCTTCTCAAATTAGAAAATATTTTTCTCACACGATTTTGAGAAATCGGGACGAAAAAAAAAATAGTTTTTCAAGAATCTGTAACGGATGGAATTACCGAATCTGCATCTGCGAAGGAACCAAAAAGATCTAAGATGCTTGGACGAGAATCGGGAAATGGAATAAGCGGTCTGGTGTTATCAAAATCTAACGCAATGCAGCGCGAACGCGCAAAACAGAAACGCAATAAATACCAGTGTCCATTGGAGCACAGGCACTACGGATACTGAAAACAACGTCATCACGTTTTCCATGACCCATTACTGTCATTGATGTTTCACTGTACTGCAGACATAGGAGCACTGGTATGTAGAGGGCAAGATAGCCAATCTCTCTTCAGGCAGGCTTTGAAGAGAGAGTTTTCCTTCTCCAAAGCTGGTTGTCAACTCAAGGTTAGAAATACCGGTTAGCCTTGTTATATTAACCCGTAACAATATATATATATATATATATATATATATATATATATATATATATATATATTATATATGGAGAGAGAGAGAGAGAGATAATATTAGTGGTAAATATATATATATATATATATATATATATATATATATATATATATATATATATATATATATATATATATATATAAATTTCCAAGAGGATAGAATCCAGGGAGAACTCAATGTCCAGGACAGAGTAATAATATAATAAAAAAGCTCAAACACTAATATTCCATGGTTATAATTTATTTCATTGGAATCGAAATCATGATCCCAATTCATCAGACCTACAAATTCAAAAATTTTGAACTTGTAGGTCTGATGAATTGGATCGTGATTACGATTGCGATGTAATAAATTATAACCATGGAATATTAATGTTTAAGCTTTTTTATTATATATATATATATGTGTGTGTGTGTGTGTGTGTGTGTGTGTGTGTGTGTGTGTGTGTGTGTGTGTGTGTGTGTGTGTGTGTGTGTCCTACTATAGAAACGAGATACCTAAGTTTTAAAATTAATTTTTTAAAATGAAAAATATTTCTTGGAGCTTTTATTTTAGTTTTAATTTCAAGCCAATAAATTGAATTTAATATTACCAATATGCAAAATACTCCGCCATTGTTTAACCATCTGCCATCACGATATAATTCCCTTTATTAAAAAAATCTTTCGAAACATAAAATATAATTTTCGGAAACTTTATTTGAGGAATATTAAGTTGATTTGAAACAAATATTATTTACTTTATGTTTAAAGCATCGTAGAAATGCATTTTTAATTTAGACGACAATTTATGCAACGCACTATACATATATATATATATTTGCAAAGAAAAGCGATACCTAAGCTTTAAAACTACTTTTTAAAAATGAAACCTCCTTCTTGAAGCTTTTATTTCAGTTTTAATTTCAAGCTAATAGATTGAATTTAATATTACCAATAAGTAAATTAGTCCGCTATTTTTTAACCCTCTGCCATCACGATGTAATTCCCTTTATTATAAAAATCTTTCAAACATAAAATATAATTTTCGGAATATTTATTTGATGAATATTAAGTATAATTAATCAGATTTGAAACAAATATTATTTACTTTAAGTTTAATGTAACGCAGAAATGCATTTTCTAATTTAGATTTATCCAACGCACTATATTATATATATATATATATATATATATATATATATATATATATATATATATATATATATATATATATATATATATCCGATGCGATTAGGACGAAAGTAATATATAAATTCTAATGTTGACAGCATTAATCCAAAAGAGGGCTCGATACCGATAGTAGCGCGATAATTATTTCTTTATTTTAATTTTATATAGACAAAACCATTTTACTCACTACAAAGATGCAACTTCGTGATAGGTGGTGATTTGTAATTTTAAAACATACTAAGAATCTAACCCTACAATCTTGTTCAATTCTTAATTCCATAACTATAAAGGTTTTAAAATTATAAATCATCTCCTTCGATATATTCCCTACCCTTCTCAAAACAAATGGTAAAAAAGGAAGTGACGTTTCACATACGGCTTGCCTACAAGCAGGATTGTTCATAACCATTTTCGATTCTCACCCGTCGAAGTGCAGTTGAAATGCACTGAAACCAAGTTGCATCTTTGTAGTGAGTAAAATGATTTTGTCTATATGATAAAATTATAATAAATAAATAAATATATATATAAGAAAAGCGATACCTAAGGTTTAAAACTACTTTTTCTAAAATGAAACATCTCTCTTGAAGCTTTTAGTTTTAATTTCAAGCTAATAGATTAAATTTAATATTTCCAATAAGCAAAATACTTTTCTATCTTAAAAAAAAATAATTTAAATTGACCGAAAGGTGTTTTTGTTATTAAATTGCTAAAATCGTTGAATTTAGCGCCATTTTTAACTAACGTAATTCTCTTTATTAAAATTCTTTCAAAAATAAAATATACTTTTCTGAAACTTCACTCGGTCACGATGACTTGTGACTTGGTGCTAGCACAAACATCGACGGTTTGCAAACAGTCGCACCTGCCGAATTACACTCACAAGTTTCGGGCCACCCAAAAGGTGCCGCACGGTAGGAGCACCTTCTTGATAAATCGCTTATTGTGAGATTCGAACCCGTATCCCATGACTGGAAAGAGAACTTTATAACAGTCGGTCATATGGACATGGCCTGAATATTGTGTTCAAGTATGAAACAGACTGTCGCCACACGGAGTTGATTCAACGTCCACTCAGATTGAGGAATCGGAGAGATGAGTTCGAATTCCAGTCGAATCCATTATATTCACTTACGTGCACATTCCTTTGGGAAAGAGATATGAATCCTCTTCTCGCTCCAGCTGTGGGTAAATAGCAGGACAGACTGGATTCTATAGCTTTGGATGGCAACTAGTCTAGGAGGAAAACTCTGATTTCAAAACCTGTGGAGGGTCGTTTGGGGACCTTGTGGCACACGGTGCAGCAGGTCTCTGTATTCGGCCCTTCAAAACGTGTGAATGGTTCTGCACAAAGCCTTCACCACAATAATCAAATCATATGTGCAGGTACCTGACTGTCGGTTCCTAGGAACGGAATTGCTTGACCCTCAACGACGGGAAAGTCCAGCATACATTATATATATATATATATATATATATATATATATATATATATATATATAATTCATTCGAAAATTATAACATAAAATCACTACAAAAATAGCCATTTTGTTTCAACACTTCTGGTGCCATATCAAGTGATGGTGTTGAATGTATAATAAAGAGTCTTAAAAGGTTCAAATCAATCAAACATCCCTCGCCAGGGGAAACGCTGTTACATAAGCTGGAATGACCAATCAAAATACAAGTATATGAGAATTCAAAAACCCTGATAACGTACATTGGTTATAATAATTATTTAATGCTTTAATGTTAGGGTTAGACTAAAATAGAATTCATTCTAACTAATAAATATGAAATTATACTATAAAATTCAAAATTAAAAATAACCAATTTTAAATTTAATCTTTATTAAGTTTAAAATTATTTAAATAAACTGAGAAAAAAAATAGACGTTTTTCTATTTATTTTGTTTACACCAATCCTATACTTGGGTATATATATATATATATATATATATATATATATATATATATATATATATATATATATATATATATGTCAGTTTGCTGATTGATGTTACCTTCAGTATCCCGACTCCAGAGTTTCGTAGACGAATCCGTTCGTCCACTCGTCAGGAGGTATCAGCAATGTTAGTCTTCCCATCATCGTTCATCTATGGCTCTTCGTATCTTTCACAATGTATATCACAGTCTAACCCTCTATCTTAGTCTGTTATATATAAATTGCAATTTGTTCCCCTTCCTCTGTCTGTATCAGTCTATCCATTATCATATTCTGTCTATCTCAATCGGTTCATATCTAATTATCTTTTTGTTTATTTCTAGTCTTGTTGAAAAAGGACACAAGCGTGTCCGAAAATTCCAACTTTAAAATTTTTCTCTCCGTGCTTCAATTTAATGAAAATTCTAATATATAATGAACATCAATTTTATTGCCAATATTGTTATCATTTTAGTATCTGTCTATATTTCTGAGATGAGGTATTATGTGCACTATTTACATTATTCGGACTATTGTCCTTATCTTTGTCGCCATATTTATTACAACGTTTCGGCCTTTCAGTATCTGTCTATATTTCTGAGATGAGGTATTATGTGCACTATTTACATTATTCAGACTATTGTCCTCATCAGTTTATTTAGTTTATTGTGTGTGCGTTCGTATACTTTACACTTACTTAAAATATCAGTGAGTGTGTTGAACATCGCCTATACTCGGACCATGATCTTGTTTCATTCCCGCCGCCGCCACTGTCGAGAAATGACATTTCCCGCTCGCCATATTTATTACAACGTTTCGGCCGTTGTACGTTCCGGCCTTCTTCAGGTGGTTGGAATGTCGAACTGAACCCATTATTTCGCTCACTGGGGTAGACTGTTCTAGTTCCACGTTCCATGTTTAATGGATGTCAGTTATCTCAAATTAAAAATAAAATAAAATAAAGGGTTCAGTTCGACAGTCCAACCACCTGAAGAAGGCCGGAGCGTACAACGGCCGAAACGTTGTAATAAATATGGCGACAAAGATGAGGGCAATAGTCTGAATAATGTAAATAGTGTTATCATTTTGTGGTCTTTTTATTCCTTAAATTTCCTTAAATGGCGCATATATCTAGAAGAATCACGTTAAGCTTACCCTCTGGTCATAGAATTCATGTAAACACATACAGAAATCTACCAAGCTCCATCCGCAACATATTTGTAAAAAAAAAAAAAAATACAAGGATAATACCAAAAAAAAAAAAAGAGTAAAAATAATGGAAGCACGAATTATAAAAATGAAAAGGCCAACACTCAATAGCAACCAGGAACACGGCCGCAATGTGCTGACCGTGTTTGGAAAATAACTCCAGATACATACATAAAAAATCCATATATTCAGTTAAAAATACAAATATTTCTTGAACAGCTAAAAGCTCTCGGATATAGAGGACCGACTTTTTTTTTATAAAAAAAAAAAACCCATGTACAAACAAAGAAAAATTAAATAAAACACTTAATCGCAGGACCTCGTCTGTCGTCTTTAATGAAATTGGTGTATATGTATCTCACACAATCTATTTCTATCTCTCCGCTTGTCTCACTCAGTTTATTTAGTTTATTGTGTGTGCGTTCGTATACTTTACACTTACTTAAAATATCAGTGAGTGTGTTGAACATCGCCTATACTCGGACCATGATCTTGTTTCATTCCCGCCGCCGCCACTGTCGAGAAATGACATTTCCCGCTCGCCTCGTAAACATCGGAAGTTAGTGCCATTTTTCGTTTATATTGTATGGTTTGCGTCACAAAAAAAAAAAAAAAAGGTTGATGTCGCCCTTAAAACAGAATCTGAAGAAATGTCTGTGAAATATTATACCTTCCTTTTTATTATAAGTTGACTTTGTCGCTTCACAAAACGACAAAAGAAGGAAACGAGAAGCAGTCATCAAGAGAAATATAGCGGACGTACAGAGACAGAGAGAGTGAAAATGGCGGATTTGTTCCATATTTAAAGAATTCTTCTGTCTGTGTTGGAGTTTGATTTCGTAGGGTGGGTTGAGGGTTTATCGGAAGAGAGAGTGAGAGTATATATATATATATATATATATATATATATATATATATATATATATATATACACACATAAAAAATGAGAGAAAGAACAGATGGAGTAAAAATCCACTGATCGCAGCATTTACTTTTAAATAAGTGCTCAATACAAAGTGTGTGTGTGTGTGTGTGTATATATATATATTATAAATTAATAGATTTAAAATATGGTTTTACCGCTACACAGTGATAACCATGTTTCAGAAATGGAAGCTAAAGCCCCTGAATTTAATTTTGTTATTAAACCAAAGAAGCGAATTTAGGAGTAACTTACTTTTTAAAATTTACGGTTGTTAACGGCACAGGAAAGATTCATAGTTTGAGGGTTTCCAAGGTTACCGATAAATCCATTCATCTAGACAAGGGGTGGTAGAGGGTTCAATTTTTAATTTTCGTTGTATCAGTTAATAGTTACATTTGAAAGCGGGGTTATGTTTAGGGATGGGTAGGGATGTATCTTTTAACAAATTCTGACATCCGCTAAATTCATGTCATCTGGGTTTTTTTCTAACGGCAAAAATTCTTATGGTATTTTTTCTATTTGTATATTTAAAGATTTTGAGGGACTGTTTAGGTTAGAATATGTTTTATCCACCTTTCTAAAAAATTATTTTTAATATTTAATATACTATACTCCTAGTTAAAAACCAAGTAAATGTATTAGGATTACTTACAGTATTTAAAATTATTTATTCTTATCGAGTATAAGTTAATATTATTTTATTTTATGTAAACTTTATGACAATGACGGCAAAGGTGGTTAAATTATTTCACTAATTCAATAAACTTTTATTTATAAATTTAGTATTATAAATGTATATATGTATGTATAAAGGACATTTAATGTTCAATATTATATTCTAACTTATTAATTTCATATGACTTTCGGTGTTCGCTTGGATTCTTTCCAGTGTTTGAATTGCTTTGAGAGAGGTGTTATGGTTAGAGTACGTTTTATTTAATTACAATTTTAAAAGATGTTTAGGTTAGAATCTGTTTTATTTAATTTCAATTTTAAAACATTTTTTTAAAATTCTACTTTCAAATTTAACTTCTAAATTTAATCGGCTATATTTCTTTATAAACCAAGTAAATGTAATATAATTATCTACATTATTTAAAATTATTTATACCCATCAAATATGAGTATGCATAATAATCAGGTAATTTTTTTTTTTTTTTTTTTTATAGATTATTTAAAGATTATTTAAAGAAAACTTTTGGCAATGACGACATAAAATAGCTATTTCATTTCTCTGATTCAGTAAATTTTTATTTTTTATAAACTTAGTAATATATAGTTTCTCATGTATGCATAAAGGACATGGGTCATTTAATGACCTACATATTCTAGCCCTTCTTATTAACTTCCATTTCACTGTAGGTGTTTTATTGGATTCTTTTAGGTGGCAAAAGTACTTCGAAAGAGATGTTTGACTTTTATACTTATTTATCCTAAACGAGGATTGATGTTGGTTGAACCTCTTTTTGAACTCATGGCTAGTGCAACCTATATAAATTTTTATGTTTTCAGGGTTTTCAACAGAAGATATATTACATTGGTATACTACTGATTCCATGGAACATTTATTTTGTAAAGGACAGTTTTGAGGGTTTCTACAATTACATAATTTTTGTTCACCCTCATTAGTTGTTGTTTGTATTTTTCCCTTGTTTACAATTTTTTGGTTCTGGTATAAGTGTTTATTTAAGATATTAGTATTATGTTTCTTAATAATCTTTTCTAGGTTATCAGTACAGCTATAACTTAATTTTAGTGTATTTCTATTGAAAATAGTACTAAGTTTACTTCCACCGGGAAAATGCTTGAGTATTAATTCAAGGAATTTTTGTCCCAATTTGTTTTTTACCATTTGGTTGTATGGGGGTGTATACCAAATTATTTTCCTGCTTCTGTTTTTCCTATGCTTACCGTTTTCATTTTTAATATAAGTTAGTTTTAGGTTTTTGTAGCCACTATCTTTTAGAGCTTTATTATAGAAATTAATATGTTCGTCGAAAATCTTGTCATTTGCTGAATTTGTACTAATTCTTTTTCGGATAGATAAAGGTATATGTTTAATTATAGATGAGGAGTGATTTGATTTAGGCTGTATATATAAAGGATTCGTATTGAGTTTTTTATAAGGTGTGTATGTATTGTTCTTTAAATCTAATGTTATATCAAGGAAGTTAACTTTTTTAATTTTAGTGCTGACGGTAATTTTTAAACCCATGCTTTTAAATTCTTTATATAATGCCTTTCTAATTTTGTCTATTCTGAAGTTAGTAGAATTCCTAATAACCACGAGACCATCGTCCCTGTATAGACCAATGTCAGTTGAATCAATATCACGGTGCGCTGTAAGGTTGTATAAAATAAAAAGACCAATGAGATCAGAAGACTCAGCTGAGTCTAGTGATCCCATTGTGATGTCAAAGTGATCATATGAATTTTTTACCCATTGCTCACCATTATGAATCAGTACCGATTTCTTCGCATTTAATATAATGTTCTTTTCATCCTCAGTAATATCCGTGTACTGGGTGGCAAAGTCCAACGCATTCAAGAACAGTTCTTTAGATATTGATGGGTAATAATTTTCAATATCGAACTGCATTAGTGTACAGTTGTTTTTTGCTTTTATACAGGTGAACCAGTTTATCACGTCTT
>OZ038519.1:52857066-52859566 GCA_964036315.1 Acanthosepion esculentum | reverse complement strand
TTATCTTAGGAAATTTAGAATGATTAAAGTATACTTAATGTAATTTGAAAGAAACATTACTTACATTTTTAGCAGAAAATTTTTTAAGAGAGATATTTCCCACCAGGGTAGTCTATTTTCACAGGCGTTGATTGATGTACGTCAATATATTCACAACTTACGGTACTGAAATTTATTGTACGGTACCGCCAAAGTGATATAATTCGTTCTAATTTTAAGTGAATCTGGTTAGTAGATTTTTTTTTAAAAAATTCACTTTCAAATTTTTTTTTTTTTTTTACCTTACGTTTGAGGAAGAATTCTGCACTGAAAATAACATTTAAATTATGAAAGAAAATCAAATTTTACAAGTAAAAATAAAACAGTAAAAAAAATACATTTTTTTAAATTGAGGTTTATTATTTCAGTCATGAAATATTTTTCTGAGAATATAAAAATTACATGAAACACCATTAATTGAAACGGGTTAACTTAATGAAATGAGATTTTATTTCTTTTTTATTAAGGCAGATTTTTTTCTATTTATTAATAATTATATGGCAGTAATATGAGTTTTATTTTATTTATTAATAAAATTAACATGCTAATAGCAGCTATGTTGGTTTTGTTTTGACTCGACAAGTATTTTTTAGTTTGAGTAGTAGCGAGCTAACTCCAGAAAATTTAAACTCCAAAAATCGTTTTAATTGATAATTTGTCGTGTGGATAATAATTCCAAAGTAATGTACAATGAATTTATGCATTCGATTTCAAACTTGAAAATTTGGGTGGACTTCCAAGGGCGTTTTTTTTTTTTGTAATTGTAAATAGTCGATATTTTCTTTTATCCCACTATTCCATTATATTTGAATAGAAAAAGAAAAAAATTGAAAATAATACGACGATATTCAGAAAACTTGACAAGCGTTGTTTTCTTGTTACAAAGCCATTTCTGAAGTAAAAAAAAAACTTGCTTCTATCAAAGGAAACTACTCATGTGACATTATTTCAACAATGTGCATCCGTACTTTCGTTGTAGACGATTTTAAATACAATTTTGGAATATTAAAAATTATTTTTAAAATAATTATGGTTGTCAGATTTTAATAAGCTTTCAAATTTATGATCTTTAAAAAGTAGAGAACATAATATATCATTTCCATAAGGTTGCAGAAAGAACTTAATGTATAAATATATAACAACCTTTTGTCATATTGTGTATTTAAAATTGAAAAAAAAAAGAAAATTAATGTAAAAATTTATTGTTCATCAAAAAATTTTTTTTCTTTCAGATAATAATTACCTTCGTATATATTATTCAGAAAAGCCATTAAAAACTTTCTAAATTAAATATTGTCTTAGTTTTATTGGGTTTTGTATTTTTACAATTGAGGTAAAAGTTTGGACAATTTCGGACATTTTTTTAACAAAAAAATCCATGATTTAGATTTTTCAGAGTTTTGTGCATTTAATTAAAAAAAAAAATTGAGGTTGCAAATAAATTTTTTTTTGTGTTTTCATAAAATTAAGTTCGAGGGGGGTAACAGATATAAAAAAAATATTTATACCATGACTTTCAAAGAGACAAACATTTCTAAATTAAGTTCATTCATTTCTGAATAAGTTCTGAAGTTTTCATTAAAATCCAACAAGTAGTTAATTTTTACAAGAATTTCGAAATTAATGTGTCTTTCAACTGACAAAAAAACAACTAAAAAAAAACGCTAAAAAGGTCAAAATTGGACATACCTAGTCAAAATGCTTCTCAGAATTAACAGAACAATTAATTTTATATCTCGTGTATGAGGCGACCCCTTAAAATTAGCTTCAGAATTAGGTCTTCAAAAGTCGCGTGATACGCAATTATATACGGTATGTTTCTTGAATTTTTTAAACTTTAGATGAACGTAACGTTTTCATCATTTTAAACCATTGTCGTTTTTTTACTAAGGAAGATAATACATGTAAATATATTTTGCTTTTGAAACAGGCAACATCCATAATAATCTTATCTCTAAAGAAGAAATATGTTTTTTTATTTACAAATGAATAAATTAGAAATAATTTGGTTGTTTTATTTTATGGCGTATCAACCTCAGTGGGTCATTTAATGCCAACAAAAATTTTTAAATAGATTCATAGCCATAGTTTGGTAAAAAAAAAGGTGTGTATGTATACATATATATATTTGAACCATTTTTCAATTACTTAAATTTTTGAGTATAATCCAACTTCTTTTATGAAATTTACAATCTTGGATGGTTTTATTTTAGGAAAAAGTTTTTTTTTTTAAATTACTCACTTGGTAATATTTTGTTCGCACTAGATCAAAATCTATAAACTCTAACAGTATATGTTTCACTGAAAAATTGTAATTATTGCTGATAATGATTTTTCCTTCAAAAATCATTGCTCAGAATAATGTTTTTTATTACAAAGTATTTCTGGTATTAAAACCTATTTTTACGCAAGTTTGGGTGTTAACTATTTGCCCATAGCTGGGACCCTAACAGATGCTACC
>OZ038519.1:52802826-52840326 GCA_964036315.1 Acanthosepion esculentum | reverse complement strand
ATTTCATAGACATATATATATATATATATATTTCATAGACATATATATATATATATATATTTCATAGATATATATATATATATATATTTCATAGATATATATATATATATATATATATTTCATAGATATATATATATATATATATATATTTCATAGATATATATATATATATATATATATTTCATAGATATATATATATATATATATATATTTCATAGATATATATATATATATATATATATATATATTTCATAGATATATATATATATATATATATATATATTTCATAGATATATATATATATATATATATATATATTTCATAGATATATATATATATATATATATATATATTCATAGATATATATATATATATATATATATATATTTCATAGATATATATATATATATATATATATATTTCATAGATATATATATATATATATATATATATTCATAGATATATATATATATATATATATATTTCATAGATATATATATATATATTTCATAGATATATATATATATATATATATATATTTCATAGATATATATATATATATTTCATAGATATATATATATATATATATATTTCATAGATATATATATATATATATATATTTCATAGATATATATATATATATATATATTTCATAGATATATATATATATATATATATTTCATAGATATATATATATATATATATTTCATAGATATATATATATATATATATATATATATATTTCATAGATATATATATATATATATATATATATTTCATAGATATATATATATATATATATATATATTTCATAGATATATATATATATATATATATATATTTCATAGATATATATATATATATATATATATATATTTCATAGATATATATATATATATATATATATATTTCATAGATATATATATATATATATATATATATATATATTTCATAGATATATATATATATATATATATATATATATATATTTCATAGATATATATATATATATATATATATATATTTCATAGATATATATATATATATATATATTTCATAGATATATATATATATATATATATATTTCATAGATATATATATATATATATATATATTTCATAGATATATATATATATATATATTTCATAGATATATATATATATATATATATTTCATAGATATATATATATATATATATATTTCATAGATATATATATATATATATATATTTCATAGATATATATATATATATATATTTCATAGATATATATATATATATATATATTTCATAGATATATATATATATATATATATTTCATAGATATATATATATATATATATATATATATTTCATAGATATATATATATATATATATATTTCATAGATATATATATATATATATATATATATTTCATAGATATATATATATATATATATATACTGTGCTGTTCAATAAAATATTTTTTTTACTTAATATTTTCGCCTGTTTTTGCATTTCACCTAATTTTTAATCTTACTAATATAAAGACCCCTTCCCACCACCTAGTAAAAAAAGTTTACTTACCCTAAATTACTCTATTAATATTTATAATTTTGGATATAAATGTGATTTAGGGAAAAACTCTGTGCAAAAAAATAGTGACTCTCTCATTTCCTGCAACTAGTAATCAATAGAAACATAACCAAACAGCTTTAAATAAAGAATAATAGAGGTATAATTTATTTATAATAGGTAATGTAGTTCGAAATATTTAATAATCTATGGGTTCTCCTTTATTTTGAATAACCTTTTCAACCCTTTTTGGCATTGACTTGATTAGGGTCTGGCAAATCTCATCTCCAAGCATTGAATTCCATTCGGATATGAAATTCACAATCAAATCCTCTTTGTTGCTCAACTGCTTTCTCGAGAGCCTGTACTTTATAATGCTCCATAAGTTTTCTATGGGGTTGAGGTCAGGAGATTGGGGTGGCCATGTCATAACACTCACCTGCTTCTCATCAAAATATTCCTTGATCAATTTTGATTTGTCACAGGAAGCATTATCCTGCATAAAAATGGGCTTGGTGGGGTCGATTTGCACCCTTTCAGCAGAAGGGAGCAGACAAGTCTAAATTTCTCTTGTACTGCTCACTCCTGAGTTTTAAGAATCCTGTTCCATGAAAAGAAAAGCATTCCCATAACATTATACTGAACTGATGCTTGACAGTACTTACTGCTAAATTCAAAGAGCTTTCGAAGCTTCTTCTACGGATTTTAGATCGCTTATTCTTTTGAATTTAGCTCATCTTTCATTTCATCGGAGAAGAGAACATTTAATAAAAAAGGTTAGTCACTTTTATCGAACAAACCTGGAGATATATATATATATATATATATATATATATATATATATATATATGTGTGTGTGTGTGTGTGTGTGTGTGTATTGGCCGCACACACGCAAACACGTGTGTGTCTATTTGACGATTTAATTCGTGATCAGTGAAAGGCTCGAGTGACACAGGATCTTCAGTTTAAGCAGCAAGGAATGAGCCACACCCATTTTGAATGTGAATTCTCTTCCGCTCCACCAACCACCCAGATTCGACACCCGGTGCTCTTTTGTCTCATATGTCTTCTGGTTGTGAAAGGGGAGAATTAATCGCGTTTGAGATAAGACTAGCACCCGTGAGAAAAAAGAAATCCGATGGCATTGGCCTGTCTCAGACGGGGAGTCTTCCAGACTGCATTCTTTAATGATTCCTCATATCGTCTTTCTCTTTCCTTTGCTTATCTTATCCGTTCCCTCTCTCATTATTTCCTCCTTTCTCTTTCCCCTCTCATTATTTCCTCCTTTCTCTTTCCCCTCTCCTTTTTTCTTCCTTTCTTTCCCCTCTCATTATTTCCTCCTTTCTCTTTCCCCTCTCCTTTTTTCTTCCTTTCTTTCCCCTCTCATTATTTCCTCCTTTTTTCCCCTCTCATTATTTCCTCCTTTTTTCCCCCTCTCATTATTTCCTCCTTTTTTCCCCCTCTCATTATTTCTTCCTTTCTCTTTCCCCTCTCCTTTACATTACACCACATTGCAACCAATAACGTTTGCGGTTTCTCTCTTCTTTTGAATAAATATATATATCTCTCGTGGGTGGGTGTAACTATATATATATATAAATATATATATATATGCACATAAATATTTACAAAACAATACCCTGTCTGGTGTCAGAAGTTGCTCGTAGCGCCCGGAGTGGCCGTATCATCTTAGCCACCGAAACTGTGTTACCTCCTCTGGTTGGCTCACGTGGGCAGGGTATCGCGCGTGCTTTCACAGGTTGTATGTAGAATTTATATATATGACGTACTCTCCCGTCAATTTCAACGTATGTGGATCCGACAACTTCATTCAGTTTGTGTGTGTGTGTGTGTGTGTGTGTGTGTGTGTGTGCGCGCGCGCGCGCGCGCATATATATATATATATCAAATTCATAGTTGTGATTTTTTGTACATGCGCATGAAACGCGCTCTGTTGTAACTATAAAAACGTATGAACGCGCTCTGTTACAGTTTATTTAAAAATTAACTGTTATCTAAGCGAGGTAACTTTACTTTATATTTGTTTTAAATTAAAATTTAAGTATTTTAAAACATTGCTGTTATAAACATTTTGAAAGGTTGTTGCTATACTCATAATTAATCTTATTTAGTGTTGGTTGTATTTTTCTTATATAGAGATTTCAAGAATTCGATGTTTTTTTTATTTTCATGGAGTATACTTGTATTGTCAATTAATATTTCTCTAAAACGTGAATGTAAACAGGAATGCTTCTTTAAATAATGTACAATAGAACTTGAATCTGACATATGTAATGTAAATCTCGTCAATAATGTTGTGAAACCAACATATATTTTTACTTTCAAAGAACATTGAATATTTTCTGGACTTCAACTGTTCCACGTGACACACCTGCGAGACGTTGCTTTATGACAGAACCCAAATAATGAATAATATTGAGGTATGTTTGGCACGAGGTCACAGATATCACTTATCTGCCTTTTGGGTAATATTTGTAAATATTATACCGGAATAGGCATTGCACACAATTTCACACCAGACCGAAGCAAGCCAAGTGCAGTGCTAATCTGGGATTTTGCAAGTGTGGCCAATGAAATTAATTAAATAAGAAAAAAAAAAAAAAAAGCGCTCGTGAGAAGTAGAGTTGGTCAGTTTCTCAGACATCGTAGATAAGACTGTAAGGTCCAACGTATCACATTGAACAAGAGTACTGGAATTAATAAAATTCGAGGTTATATATAAAGGTTTCAAGTTCCTTATTATTACTGGTCTGCACCTGTTAGTATTTAATCGGTTCAGCGACTTCATTCCGCATCGACTCCTGTATCTATAAGCGAAGTGTTCAATTTCCATTCTGTCAACTTGATTTGTTTTATCAACTATTCCCAGTTATTACAACACTTGAAACGTAAAGTGATTTTAGAATTCATGCCAACTCGCCACTTATTTTAATATCTCTTAAGACAGAAGACGCTATAGTTTGTTTTGGTTTATTTTGTTTTACGGCATATCAACCTCAATGGGTTATTTAATGCCGACAACATTTTTAGGATAGATTCAGATGAATAGAATATGTATTCTTTGATTTAGATTGGTTTGGTTTATTGTTTTGCGGCATATCAACCTCAATGGGTTATTTAATGTCGACAACATTTTTAGGGTAGATTCGTATGAATAGAATATGTATTCTTTGGTTTAGATTGGTTTGGTTTATTTTGTTTTACGGCATATCAAACTCAATGGGTTATTTAATGCCGACAAAATTTTTTATTGCTAGTAATACTTTGTTTTGTCAAAAATCTATTTCTGGTAATATCTTTCCTTCAAAATTGTATTGCTGGTAATAATTTATTTCAAAAAAGTATTGCTGGTAATAGTTAGCTATTTGCCAATAACTGGGACCCTAACAGGTGCTACCACCCCGAGTCAGTGTGAACCTGGGAACACCAGCAATTAAGAGGTGATTCCACGCTCTTCAAAACCTCCTGATCAGAGGCCTTGCTGCTGGCTGTAGTTTAACGTCTGACCCAGGACGTGGATGTAATTTTTGTTTTGTTATTATTAGTTACTTTGTTCTATAAATACATTATCACAAAAAAAATAAAAAATAAATAAATAAAACATAAATAATCAACAGTGGCTTTTTATAGCCTACTGTCACTTATATTATTGCCAATTAAGATTGTATCCACATTTACATTGTAGCGAATAAATCGTTCTCTAAATTTAACGTCTTACCCAGGACGGGAAGACGCTATCGGCACCAATTATTTTAACCCCTACAAAATAACTAATACAACCTCGTTTTCCGGCAGAAAAATAAATTAAGAAAAAATTTCAACCAATGAAAACTTCCCTCCGCCTATAAGGTAGAAATACTCATTAGACTGAGTGATTCGTTCATTTTTTTGTGCTTATTAACAAGTTGCAAGTTACTTAAAAAGAAGAAAATTTTCTTTAGATTTTAAGAATTAAAAAAATAATAATTGTTTTAGAGGTGAAAATTTTCTTTAGATTTTAAGAATTTAAAAAAAAAAAAATTGTTTAAGAGGTGATTGTTTATTGATACAATTCTTACTAATTAATCCATATTTGGGGGGAGAAAAGGTGGATTCATAACTAATCAGAATTTGATAAACAAGAAATTATAACTGTCTATATTTCTGAGATGAGGTATTATGTACACTATTTACATTATTCGGACTATTGTCCTCATCTTTGTCGCCATATTGATCACAATGTTTCGGCCCTTCAGTATCTGTCTATATTTCTGCGATGAGGTATTATGTACACTATTTACATTATTCGGAATTTTGTCCTCATCTTTGTCGCCATATTTATTTCAACGTTTCGGCCGTTGTACGATCCGGCCTTCTTCAGGTGGTTGGAATGTCGCCTTTATCCACTGTGCCATGTGTCCTTGAAACTTGGAGAGGGAATTAACAGGTGATAACTGACATCCATTAGACATGGCAAGTGAAACTAGAACAGTCTACCCCAGTGAACGAAATAAAGAATTCAGTTCTCGCTACAGAGACGTTACCCATTACACCACTCACACATCCAACTTTACAACAACTAAGTACTGGCCAGGTTCAACGTTGCTTAACTTCGGTGATTAAATTGGATTCAGAGTTCCAAGGGTTAACGCTTCCGTGAATAAAATAAAGGGCTGGATACTAGTTTCAGTATACACTCGTCTACTAAGGTGACTTTCTCTCTCTCTCTCTCTCTCCCTCCACTTATTTCGTCATTTTTCTCTCTCTCTCTCTCTCTCCCTCCACTTATTTCGTCATTTTTCTCTCTCTCTCTCTCTCTCTCTCCCTCCACTTATTTCGTCATTTTTCTCTCTCTCTCTCTCCCTCCACTTATTTCGTCATTTCTCTCTCTCTCTCTCTCTCTCTCTCTCTCCCTCCACTTATTTCGTCCTATTTCTCTCTCTCTCTCCTTCCACTTATTTCGTCATTTTTCTCTCTCTCTCTCTCCCTCCACTTATTTCGTCATTTTTCTCTCTCTCTCTCCCTCCACTTATTTCGTCATTTCTCTCTCTCTCTCTCTCTCCACTTATTTCGTCATTTTTCTCTCTCTCTCTCTCCCACCACTTATTTCGTCATTTTTCTCTCTCTCTCTCTCTCTCTCCACTTATTTCGTCATTTCTCTCTCCCTCTCTCTCTACACTTATTTCGCCCTCTCTCTCTCTCTCTCTCTTTCCCTCTACTTATTTTGTCCTTTCTCTCTCTCTTTCCCTCCACTCTTTTCCTCCTTATTTCGTGATCTACAGTCTGAACAAGACCGGTACGCCCAAAGACTAGGTCACGATGACTTATGTCTTCGTGCTAGAACAACCATCGATGGCATCCGAAAAGTTTTGTCTACCCAATTTCCCCCCAAAATTCTTGGGTAAACAGTTTCGTTTAGCCAATTTCACTCACAAGGCGCGGGTAAATTCCGTAGCATTTTTCTCGGGCACTTTCCAAAGGTGACACAAACTGGGATCACCCCCCAAATTCCTTGGTTACTATGTTACAGTCTGCTGGGCAAGCCATATCAACTGTTAAGCGAGTTTTTCTTTTCTGTTTTTAACAATTATGTCCGGTCGATTTGCTCCAATCTTCTTTTCTATAAAGATGGGGTAATCCCATAGAATTGTGATGTCTTTTTTTCTGTAACCTATGCTGGGTGATGTTCATACCAGTGTTTATTAAAATATTTTCAAAAGATTTTTCAGTGTAAATATTGCCCCAATCTATCGTGACGATTTTTATATTCCTTTAGCGCAAGTACAAAATATCCTGAGATTAGAAGGTCTATAGTTTCCTGATATTTGTCGCAGAACCTGCATTTTGGATCTACACTATTATGTATGATATTTGCCTTAAAGATTCTTGTGAAAAGACTCGGGTCTATGGTTTCCTGATATTTGTCGCAGAACCTGCATTTTGGATCTACACTATTATGTATGATATTTGCCTTAAAGATTCTTGTGAAAAGACTCGGGTCTATGGTTTCCTGATATTTGTCGCAGAACCTGCATTTTGGATCTACACTATTATGTATGATATTTGCCTTAAAGATTCTTGTGAAAAGACTCGGGTCTATGGTTTCCTGATATTTGTCGCAGAACCTGCATTTTGGATCTACACTATTATGTATGATATTTGCCTTAAAGATTCTTGTGAAAAGACTCGGGTCTATGGTTTCCTGATATTTGTCGCAGAACCTGCATTTTGGATCTACACTATTATGTATGATATTTGCCTTAAAGATTCTTGTGAAAAGACTCGGATCTATGGTTTCCTGATATTTGTCGCAGAACCTGCATTTTGGATCTACACTATTATGTATGATATTTGTCTGAAAGTTCCTAGTGACAAGATTCTGGTCTTGCGCTGCAAGAATAAAGCCTTCCGTTTCAGCCTTTAATTCAGATGCTCGTAACCATCGATGAGTGTTAACTTTATCAACATCGGCTTTATTAGCCTCGTTCTGGATATTGGCCATGCAGAGGTTTGTCTTGCCAGCGTTGTTTCACCTGTTCAAGAGTTTTATCTTTGACTTTTC
Source organism: Acanthosepion esculentum (assembly GCA_964036315.1). Taxonomy (NCBI): domain Eukaryota; kingdom Metazoa; phylum Mollusca; class Cephalopoda; order Sepiida; family Sepiidae; genus Acanthosepion; species Acanthosepion esculentum. Next base: position 52,832,211 of record OZ038519.1, on the reverse strand, counting down.
CCATACTTTTTGCTGCAACAGTTGGTTCTTTGATTCTGTTTTGGATTTCTACATAATCTATTAAATGTAAATTTCGTTTGTATTTACAACCTTCTTTCAGGATTGAATATTTTTCTTTCTATTTTCGTATTATTTGACTAATTGTATCATCCAGTCCTTTGCTTTTTCTATATATATTAGTAAGCCAATAGTTGTTGTTTTGTATGACACTTCTAGCTGAATAAGACCTCTTCCACCTTCTTTACGGTGTATGGATAGACAGATTGCATCAGCCTTTGGATGATAGATGTTATGCTTAGAAAGAAGCTTTCCTATCTTAGAATCCGTTCGTCTGATATCATTTAGAGTCCAGTTCAAGATGGTGAAACTAGATTGCACCACTGGGATCGCAAGGATATTAATGGTCATTCCGTTCTGAGAATTCAATTCAGTTCTTAGTATCAGTCGCACCCTTCTGTAGTACTCTTTTCACACTATTTCTTTCATTTTTATGGTGAATTCCTTCACCCTCATTTACAGCAAGGTACTTTGTATTTACTCAACCCGCACCAAAGAAGACAGGTTGTGACACAAGGTTGGTCTAATGTGGGGGAACCCGCGCGCGTGAACCCGGGCAAGGAACAACAATTCCCCGAGTCCCCGCATTTACAGCAAGGTACTTATAAGTTTCTCCTTGCTCTAAATCTTTTTGTTGTTACCCTAGGGTATAAGCTAATAGAGGAGGTATGTTGTAGTGATCCTCGTGAAATTGTGGCTTTAGCACATTCATCCAAACGGAATTCCATTCCAATGTCATCACTGGAACATTTTGCTATTTTCAGGAGACCTTGCAGCTCAGTCATTCCTAACATACAACTTTAAGTCATCCATCTAAAATAGGGTGGCTTATTTTCTTTTCAGCTATCATCCGGTCCTTTGTTGGTTCCAGGCATTTTAGTAAGCCATTATTATTATTATTATTATATCATGATTGTTGTTGTTGTTGCCAATATTACAAATGTTGTTGTCGTCATTATTACGATTGTTGTTGTTGTTATTACGATTGTTGTGTTGTTATTACGATTGTTGTCGTTTTTCTTACGATTGTTGTTGTCATTATTATTATGATTGTTGTGGTTACGATTGTTGTTGCTGTTGATATTATCACGATTGTTATTACGATTGTTGTGTTGTTATTACGATATTTGTTGTCGTTTTTCTTACGATTGTTCTTGTTGTCATTATTGTTATGATTGTTGTTATCAGTATTCAGTAAATTTACTTTCGTTTTTTCACTTTTAAAAAGAGAATTTCGCCCGAAGTAAGGCAATAGAGTCACTAAGACCCAAGGGGGCGTATTGAGGGAGAAAAAATTAAGGAGAGAGAACAATAAAAGAAGAGGCATCAAGAAAATTGATTGATATTGCATTTAAATCTTTGAAGATCAAAGTTAGCCAGAAAGCAAGAAACCGGAAGAAAGTTCGACAGGCGAGAAAAGAAACTGTTAGCAAAGAACATACGGTTACATCTATCGATTTTAACTGTAAAATGATGAGACCTTACCGCCAATCTAGTACTGCGCTCAGTCATAAAGTCTAGTTACCATAGAGCAAAGTTCGTCAGAACAATTAAGAAAAGTATTTAGAGAAAGACACAGGGGGGGAGCTACATTGGGCGATAAAAAATTGACTGAAGTCGGAATACCAGGTCAAGACTAATAACATTGCAGGTTCTTCCTTGTATTGTGTCAAGAATCTCTAAATATATCGCAGAAGCACAATATGACCACAATATTCGAAGCACGGACGAATGGTAGACTTCATAATATGCAAGATAGATTCTGGGGATAAAAAAAATGTCTGACGCGGCACAGGGAACCAAAATTCCTAGCAGCCGACTAGCAATTGATTCAATATAATCTTTCCAATTCATGTCGTAACGAGTCAATCTCCTGGAGGTTAGCATCAGCCATACTGATGGAAGTGAAGTCTGTTGATACACAAAGAACTATACCACATAACAGGAACCATATCGCTTGAAGACTTTCAACAGGGGCAATAACTAAAGTGGATAGCACATTTAACTCGAACAAAAAGAAGCAAAGAAGGAAACCCCGGTCAATACTGGAAAAGGCAATAACAGCCCATGAACTTGAGAAACCAATTTTCCTGAAAAATTGTTTTAAAAAGATCCCTACACGCAAGTCGCTATCGACCTGCTGGCGAGCCGCCGATGGCAACGCCGGCGATCCTCCGGCGGTGGCAGCCACCGGTGGGCCTCTAGCGGCCCGTCAGTGGTAGCATTGCTGATTAGACGAACGCACACCAGCCGGCGGTCCGACAGGGGACGGCCAGCGGGAAACGCTAGTGGCACGCCACCCAGGTGACAGATCGGTGGCTTGCGTGTAGGTATTTTATGAATTCCAACATAAAGCAGCGCTAACTGCCGGGTTAATAGGGCAGAGGTCGATTTTTGCACGCAATTTTAAAGCTGAGGTTTCACATGATGAATAACGACCCAATTTTTTTTTTCCACATCATTACCGTTTTTTGAGAAGACAAATTTAAAGATTAAGTTTAGGTTCAAAATCGTGGTATTGGAATTTCATTCCGATGATCAGTGATAACCCTATAATTTATTGAAACTTTACACATTGTATTATTATTAAATCATTTCGGCCGGTAATTTGATCAGGTCCGCGGTTGAGCCGGGGTTCGTCGCCCGAGACACAGAGATAAAAAAAAAAAAATAGCTAAATATTCTTCTCTTGCTGATAGATTTTTTTTTTTACTCCTGTGGCAGTGGAGACTTCAGGGGTTATTGGCCCTCGTTCGATGGCGTTCCTTCGGAGGATTGGCGCGATTGCGTCTCGATTAAGGAACGAGCCTCGCGAAACGGAGTGGCTCTTGCAGCGTGTCTCACTGGCGACGGTTCGAGGTAATGTTTTCTCCATCATAGCGGCTGGCAGAGGATAGAAAAAATTGTTTATAGTTACGTTGTTCTGGAATTGTCATCATTGGTCGACTGAACTTGCTTTGTTTCAATGACTTTTGTTTTGTTATTATTAGTTACTTTGTTCAATAAATTTGATTCTTCATCGAAAATTAAATCATTTTGCCATCAAATAAGACCTTCATTTACTTCAAAAGGAAATTATACTGAACAATTTAGATAGATTATTATGTAATATGTTCTACAGTGCAGTAATTTTAGTGTGATTTTCAATAAACAATGCAAATTTAAAACATTTCGTCTTATAATTTGTACCCAGTAGTATTATGGTGTTATATAGACTTACCTATTTTTGTTTTTATTAATTAATATCAAACAAACGATCGAACAAATATTATTCATTGAGTCGCCATTTTAAAATCTTTTACATTAAAGATTTTGGAGGAAACTGCAACCATCTGTTAATTACCGTTGATCCTCGTTCCAGCAAATAAAACCTTCATTTACTTCAAAGGGACGTTATACTGAACAATTTAGCTTATGATGTAATATATTATACAGTGCAGTAGTTTTAATGTGATTTTTAATAAACAATGCAAACTTAAAATATCTTGACTCATAGTTGCCTTGATCTATCTACATCCCTTCTCCACATCCTTTCACCTTTCATTCCTATCTGCTCTCGCTCCAAATCTTCTCTAAAACCCCCTTGCCTTGATCGATCCACTATCTTTCTCCACATCCTCTCCTTTACCACTCCTATCTGCTCTTCCTCCAAACCTTCTGTTACCCCTTGCGTGCTAGTGGCTTCCAGCCTTGCTTGGGGTGATAAGCTTAAAAAAAATCTCTATGATTATTTACATTATTCAGACTATTATTCTCGCCTTCATTGCCATATTCAGAACATTTCGGCACTTTTATTATCCGGCCTTCACGAGGACACATAAACCAGTAGATAAAGACGTTGGTTAGATCCAGTGATTTAGACCCAAAGAATTGTGAGTTCAATACCAGACCAGAGCAGTGGTGAGCCAAAAAAAACTTGGAGAGTTGAGTTAAAGGGAAATAACTGAGACATCCGCAAGAGGCATGGCGTGTGGAACTAGAACAATCTACTCCGGTGGCCAATATAAAGCGTTCGATTCGAAATTACACTCAGCTGAAGAACGTAGAAGTGTACAACAGCTGAAACGCTGTGAATATGGAAATGAAGATGAGGATAACAGTCCGAATAATTTAAGTAAATTTATCTTGTCATTTTTGACCTACAAAATTATGGTGTGATATACACATCTATTTTTTGTTTTTATAAATTATGATCTAAGAAATTTTATTCATTGTGTAGCTCTTTTTTTTTTCTTTACACGGTTTTTACTTAGTCAATACAGTAAAAAAAAATTGCTTGTGACAATTCATAATTAAAATTCTGGTTTGGATATATTTTCCATTCAATGTATCTAATAAAAAAGATATCAACTTGATTTGGATTTATTCTAGAAATAGTCAAATCTTTAAGTCACAATGTAAACAAAAACCTGCAGAAACTAGGTATTTCTGCCCATTTTTTTTTCAGACGCTCAAAAATTGCTAAAAGTTATGAATCTGATTTTTGGTGGCAGTGCTTAGCCTACCACACGACAGCTTTCACACTGAATGCATTATTCATTTTCTAAAAAACAAAGTGAGTAAACAAACAACCCTATGCCGAATGTTTCCTTGTAAGAAAACTGCTTACCATAACAGATGATGAGAACAGATACTACAGATTTATCACAGGCTGATGGACAGAAACTCGACTAGTACTGATTGCTCGGGCAATGAATGCAGAATGTTTCCTTATAAGGAAATGGCTAACATTATTTTATTCTGAAGTGATATCTTCCTAAAAATAGTTTGTCATTTTTAAAGTTCCATATTCCTTAAATATGAACTAAAATTGATATGTTAAATCTATATATGAAATTCTGCGACTTCCGTTAAGAAATCATACGAGTCACAGATGTCAAGTCAAGACATCATAAGAGTCACGGATGTCAAGTCAAGACATCATAAGAGTCACGGATGTCAAGTCAAGACATCATAAGAGTCACGGATGTCAAGTCAAGACATCATAAGAGTCACGGATGTCAAGTCAAGACATCATAAGAGTCACGGATGTCAAGTCAAGACATCATAAGAGTCACGGATGTCAAGTCAAGACATCATAAGAGTCACGGATGTCAAGTCAAGACATCATAAGAGTCACGGATGTCAAGTCAAGACATCATAAGAGTCACGGATGTCAAGTCAAGACATCATAAGAGTCACGGATGTCAAGTCAAGACATCATAAGAGTCACGGATGTCAAGTCAAGACATCATAAGAGTCACGGATGTCAAGTCAAGACATCATAAGAGTCACGGATGTCAAGTCAAGACATCATAAGAGTCACGGATGTCAAGTCAAGACATCATACGAGTCACGGATGTCAAGTCAAGACATCATACGAGTCACGGATGTCAAGTCAAGACATCATACGAGTCACGGATGTCAAGTCAAGACATCATAAGAGTCACGGATGTCAAGTCAAGACATCATAAGAGTCACGGATGTCAAGTCAAGACATCATACGAGTCACGGATGTCAAGTCAAGACATCATAAGAGTCACGGATGTCAAGTCAAGACATCATAAGAGTCACGGATGTCAAGTCAAGACATCATAAGAGTCACGGATGTCAAGTCAAGACATCATACGAGTCACGGATGTCAAGTCAAGACATCATAAGAGTCACGGATGTCAAGTCAAGACATCATAAGAGTCACGGATGTCAAGTCAAGACATCATAAGAGTCACGGATGTCAAGTCAAGACATCATAAGAGTCACGGATGTCAAGTCAAGACATCATAAGAGTCACGGATGTCAAGTCAAGACATCATAAGAGTCACGGATGTCAAGTCAAGACATCATAAGAGTCACGGATGTCAAGTCAAGACATCATAAGAGTCACGGATGTCAAGTCAAGACATCATAAGAGTCACGGATGTCAAGTCAAGACATCATAAGAGTCACGGATGTCAAGTCAAGACATCATAAGAGTCACGGATGTCAAGTCAAGACATCATAAGAGTCACGGATGTCAACTTAAGACATTATAGGAGTCTCTGGGGTATAATGGTGGTTGTAGTAAGAATGGTAAATAAGAAAGCGTTGTTTTGCTGTAAGGATTGTTGTCGTATGCGACTGTGGCTAGTTAAGTTTAAGTATAAGACAGATGAAGAACAGCCTCCCCAATCCTCCATTTTTGGCCCTGCGCTATACTTGTACAAATTCGTACAATAAATATCCTTAGTTGTCTTACAGTGTATTTTTACTGGGAACAGCGTCTCAGCTGCTGGGGTTAACCTTTGACCCTCGAAAAGACCTTATCTGGATGAAACTGTCGATTCTGAGACTTTTATCCGTTATTGGAAAGTAGTAATAATCAAATTCTATAAGATGACACCAGTCTTGGATATTTTTTTTATTTGTATAGCCTGAAGTAAACTTATTCCAAATTATTTAAATAAACTCGAATAGCTATCTTTTGTCTATCAATAAAAAATATTCATTAAGAAATGACCCCATTTTACGATTTATTGCAACCCAAATTGGCACATATTTCCCGAACCGTAGTAAAAGTAACATAAAAAGCAGGTTTTTGTTATAACCGGCATGAAACAATAAAACAACCAAAATAAATACGAGTTTGCCAACTTGATATCAGTTCAGTTTATGAAACTATTTAGAAGTTAGAGCATCAAGAAAATTAATATCCCTGCTTTATAAACATTTCTAGGAATTAAATATTCTGAACTAAAATAAAATATTTTAACTACTTGAAACACAAGGACACAAACTAAGACATTCTTTTCCTTGCTTTGCTTCTGCAAAATCAAATAAATATGAATTCGCCATATTGGTATCATTTCAGTTAATGAAACTATTGAGAAGTTGTAACATCGAAAAGATTAAAATCATTGCTTAATAAAATCTTAATGGGCTCTTGCCGGCAGCCTATACTAGACTAGCCTAAAGGATAATCCGGTCCCAGACTGCAGCCTATACTAGACTAGCCTAAAGGATAATGCGGTCCCAGACTAGCCTAAAAGACAATCCGTCCGGTCATCGACTAGCCTAAAGGACAATCCGGTCATAGACTACGGCCTATGCTAGACTAGCCTAAAGGATATTCTGCTTCTGCTGATCGACACAACTATCTCAGACTTACCACAGGAAAAGTGTTGAAACCATTGAAGATACCTATCTAAAAGGCGAACTTAATAAGGACAATAATATCTGATTTAAAAACCGCGTCAGGAGCGCGACAATCAGGCCTTTGTATAGTGAGGTGACATCGACAACACGCAAGCAATACCAGTGATTAAACAGTGACAAGCTTGGTGACCGCAAATGTAGAGTTTTATCACTTATAAAAAACAATATCCGGTGAGACTGACAAATCACAACAAGCTTCTCTGACATTTCCGTTTGTTTTACATTCACGGAAATTGATAGCCGATGTCTTTTCCTCAACGACCTAAATTTACTCTCTCGAAGGTCAACACTTAGAAAGGTCAAATAAATAGAAGCACATACGTTGCATATGTAAGATAATATTATAGCTTCTTTTATGTGCCGTGTCCCTTCAGGACGTAGGCGATCATGGCCCTCCAAACCTTCCTGACGTTTGTAGCTCTTCATAAGTTTTGTCATCTTTTTATTTCTCTCAAACTGTTCTGCCATCCATTTGTTGCGGGCCGGTGTATGCGTTGAGAGATAAACACGTTCGTCTCCTGAAATACCCACAACAAACATGGCGGGCTCAGGATGTGAGTCCACGTAAAGACGTGTAAAGAAACGACAAGAACCAATATATATGTACAAAGAAATATTAATCTATTAATAATAAAGCGTTATGAGTGTGTGCCAAATGAATGTGAAAACCTAATGCGTGCGCCAAATGAATGTGAAAACCTAATGCGTGTGCCAAATGATTGTGAAAACCTAATGGTCCAAAGTGTGCGTGTTTATTCTTCATGCGTTTCCCAAAGGGAAGCGCGTTCTCCGCGAGAGATTTACATGTTGGCATGTAAGCAGAAAAAGATGAGAAGAGAGCCTGAGAAAATGTCACAGAATATTTATAATCCGGAAAGTGTCCCCTAGTAGCGGTTTCGAAAATTAGGAGGTGGTAACCGGATACATTTACTCAAGCTCCTCAAGTATGTTACTTGCTGATTTCCTCTGTCCCTCAGTCTGTCCTGTGAGTATCAGGTTTTTTAAGTCCTCCTTCCTCATTACGTGCCCAAAAATTTCAGCCGCCTCTTCCTGATGTTACGTATAAGTTTCCTTTTTTATTTTCATTCCCTCCAAAACGTCGTCGTTGTCACATGTTCGATTCATGGTATCCTCATCATATTTTTGTCGAGCCACATTTCTGTTGCTTCAAGTCTCTTCATCTCTGAGGAGATTGTCCAGCAGTCGCTGCCATACTAGAGGGCAGATATCGCGTAACAGTTCAGTATCCTTTGTTTCTAACAAAATTTTTCTGTCTCTTAAACATTCAGCTAAGCTTTTTTGTTGTGAGACCGATACTTTCCTAGATCACGGACTCTCCCAGTACTATATTATTATGTGAATGGTAGTATCATGGGATAATGCGCAGCCGCGTACGATACCAATATCCGACACCACTGGATAGTAAGCTCTGCTTACTCTTACACTATTCTTTGTAACTTTTCTGTTTAATATATCTTTCTTACCTCTAATCCGTGTTCCGTGTTTTCCTTCCGTGGCCCCTACTTCGGGTCCACATCACTTTTGGAATACACTTTTTAACTAAGTATCAATTTCCTTTATATTTTGATTTTCTCCAAAACCTCGTTAGTTCTTCACATGTTCAAGTCCATGATATCCTCAGCATCCTTCTGTAGAACCACTTTTCTGTTGCTTCAAGTCTCTTCATTTTTCAGGAGATTGTCCAGCATTTCCTGCCATACAGGAGGACATATATTTTTTATTATCATTACGACGTTTCAGCCATTGCGACTTTAAGCCTTCTTCAGGTGAGTATCGATCCAGATAACCTCCAAGGAAAACTGAACCATTTATTTAATTTACACGAGTAGATTTTCTATAATTCCGGATAATTAATACAAACGAAACGTGAATTTAAAATCAAAACAAAAAACTATTCATTATTTGTTTTTTTTTTGTGTGTCTGTGTGTGGCTTATGAACCTTTTGCAGGTTATTTAAAGCCAGAAATTATTTTTAGATTGTAGCAATGTCTTTGGGAGATAACGGTTTAATGTTACAAGTTTTACTAATTAACCCATAGCTGGGGGAGAAAAGATGGATTCATACCTAATCAGAAATTGATAAACAAAAAAAGAAATTATAAGGTGTATGTAAAGTGGGGGATCAATTCTATATTACGATTCCTAAATAAACAGATCCCCCACTTTGGAGTCACAGTAGTTTCTATACATTCCAGATAATTTAAGAAGACGAGAAAGAAGCGAAAAAAAGAAAAAAGACGATGAAAAAAAAGACGAGAAAGAAGCGAAAAAAAAAAGACGCGAAAGAAGCGAAAAAAAAAAGACGCGAAAGAAGCGGAAAAAAAAGACGAGAAAGAAGCGAAAAAAAAAGACGAGAAAGAAGCGAAAAAAAAAAAAAGACGAGAAAGAAGCGAAAAAAAAAAAAAAGTCGAGAAAGAAGCGAAAAAAAAAAAAAAAGACGAGAAAGAAGCGAAAAAAAAAAAAAAAGACGAGAAAGAAGCGAAAAAAAAAAAAAAAAGACGAGAAAGAAGCGAAAAAAAAAAAAGACGAGAAAGAAGCGAAAAAAAAAAAAAAGACGAGAAAGAAGCGAAAAAAAAAAAAAAGACGAGAAAGAAGCGAAAAAAAAAAAAGACGCGAAAGAAGCGAAAAAAAAAAAAACATGTCGGAAAAATGGTCGGTTCTTTGTACCACTGCAGTAAGTACCTGGCTCCTCGTACTATCATCCAAATTTACAAGAGCCAGATCAGACTTAAAATGGAGTACTGCCGTGATATTTGGGAAGGTGTTGCCCAGTCCTCACTTTTCAGTTTCAATAGAGTCCAAAAAGCGTTTCCTTGTCCTTGTGGGTGGCAAATTATCTTCCACCCTCCAACCTCTCTCACACGAACAGGATGTAACGGGTATCTTACTGCTCTACCGCTACTTCCACCAGACCTAACCCCTACGGCTAGGATCCACCAATAACACTCACATCGTAACAAACCACACCCGTTCCCTCTAAATTCCATTCGAACAGCTTCTTCCAGCGAACCACTGCCCCGTGGAACAGACTCCCAAGAACTACAATAGTAACTTGTTCAAGTTTAGAGTTAACCCTTATCTTCCCCTCCTATCCGCACAAACCGCCTCTTACTCTGTAACCTTCTACCCCGAATGGCCCACGGGCCTTGTACAGGGTACATTTCAGTTTTTTTTGTTTGTTTTTTTAAATAAAATAAAATTTTTAAAAAAATGGATTAAGGAGATAGTTCGTGAATTTTGTGACATAGTAATTCTGAGTTCAATCCCAGGGCCGAGTAGTGAAGACAGACTAGAGAGAGAGAAAAAAAAAACAGTTCGATCAATAACTAATCAATACTAAATAAGAGTAAGAAGATATCTCCCTAAATATAGATCACGTAGAACGAGAACGATTGCTGATTAGTCTACTTAACGTTATACCAACACCTCATCAACCATCCGACTGATGCCAATTCAGTCGGGTTTCGATACTAGCAAGAGGCAACCAGACGTCTAGCCGCAATGATGAGCTGTGATACAGCGAAACAGTCTGTGGATGACAATATATATGCCCCTGAAATATTTATTTCGCTTGAGTTCTCTGGGGAGGAAGTCTGGGTCTGTAAACAGTGACTATTACGGCTAATAATGCAAGGCTCGTCGTTAAATCGAATTGAGTTCTCTCAGTCATTGTGTGTTTATCTAAAAATAAATACGCTTAAATTCACCTTCATCGCAGCGGGTTAGTGGTAGAATCTACGACTGACGCCAATTCGGTCGGGTTTCGATTCTATGATGAGCTGTGATACAGACTTTGCTGTATCACAGTTGCCTTTTAGCTAGGATCGAAACCCGACTGAATTGGCATCAGTCGGGATTTCTACCACTAAGCCGTCGGCGCACGGCAGGGATGGAGGTGAATTTTAGCGTATTTATTTTTAGATAAACACACAATGACCAACAGGACTCAAGTCGCTTTTGCCGAAGAGTCACGCTATATCAGCTTTGATAGTAACTGTTTACAAACCCACACTTCCTTCCCCAGAGAGCTCAACTGAAATTAATTTTTCAGGAGCCTATATATATATATATATATATATATATATATATATATATATATATACACACACACACACACACACACACACATTTTTGAATTGGACACAGTCCGACAATTTATTAAAGACATTTTTGATATGTTTAACGTTCTTTTTATAGATACAAGTATTTTAAGTAAAGGCTCTGTTCATAATAAACAGTATTAAATAACATTTATCGGCCTGAATGTCCGAGAAATTTTCATAGAAAATTTTCGTTCTCCGGCAGGAATCGAACCTGTATCCTATACGGAACCGTCATTCAAAAATGTATGACGTCATTTGTTTACATTTGATACACTAAGAGCAGATATGAATAGAAGAGATTCATGGAAGATTTAAGTTTAAAGATAGTAAAATCGACCTTGCTAACCAGACGCTTCTCTGTGGCCGAAAGGTTAAGGCACGTCACGCGAAATGACGGTTCCGTATAGCATAAAACAGATTGTTGCCTGAGTGTTGACTTCAATGTTTTTTATATATATATATATATATATATATATATATATATATATATATAAATGGTAAAAGACAATAAAGAAAACTGTATTATTAGCCTACTCGTTTCGTCCAATGACCACTTTTTCAGGGCAAAAAAAAACAAAACTGAATGAATTCATTGAAAACAAAGTGCCAAGGAGTGGAGTTAAAATTCTGCTTAGTTTGCGGGATAGTTTGTGTGGGGCGCTGCCTAACCCTGATATGATAGGTCTCATTGGTATGTTCGGTTTATGTGTTTTTGGTAATCCGTATAATGTGGGTGTTTTAGGATGGTACTCAATAAGTTTTATCCAGAAGTCTTCATATTTTAGTAGATTTTTGATGTCGCTTGTGAATTTTTGTGTTTCTTTTATAGCTTTATTTTCATTTACTTTTTCATAGATGTTATCATCGTTAATTAGTTATCTCATCTTCTGTTGGTAAATGTGTTTATCAATGATTACAATTCCGCCGCCCTCATCAGAAGTAGATATATGGATGTTTTTGTTGTTAGCTAATTCTTTCAGGGCTTTTATATATCTTCAAGGAAGTGCGGTGTCGTGCTTATATATATATATATATATTTTAAATAAAAACAGACCACTTTAAGGTTCCATATAATAAATTATTTCATCACAGCCCTTTTAAAGGACCGCGATCATCAGATTTTACTTCCAAAGATTGAAACCTTTGGAAGTAAAATCTGATGATCGCAGTCCTTTAAAAGGGCTTTATTATATGGAACCTTAAAATGGTCTGTTTTTATTTAAATTATTAGCTCTGATTTACATTGAGCTCTCTGGATTTTATCCTCCTTGAGTCTACCCATACGGATTACCTAGTCTTTCGTAAACTAAATATATATATATGTCTCGATGTGTGACAGAGTCAATGAAAGTAAATAAACTGAATCCAGTACATGTAATTTGTATTACGTGTTGTTCTATTGGTCGCATTACTTTTTGGATGGTGGGGTGACAAGACTTTCCGACCACCCTGTATATTTGTGCTGCACAGAGTGGTCCGAAAGTTTTGTCACCCCTACATATAATCTATTTGAAATGTCTAAAACGAAAATGATAGTATTGATAAAGACCTTCTCGGTGTGTGACAGAGTCACTGAAAGTAAATAAACTGAATCCAGTACATGTGCTTCGTATTACCTGTTGTTCAACTGGTCTCATTACTTTTTGGTAGGGGCTGATAAGACTTTCGGACCACAGTGTAATAATTGATACTTCCAATTTTTCTTTTCTCTTTCTGACCTTGCTTTAAAAGTAAAAAGCTATCAAGCTCAACGTTTGTCACGCTAGCTTGACCGTCTATCCATTAGAAGTTCGGTTAAACATCAATTGCAAGAATACAGTGTACGGTTGTCAGCAAAAGGAACAACCCAGACAAATTGGAGATACCAAAATCAAGCAAGTACAGGGTGGTACAGGGTGAATTCGATCCTCACTGGGTGCCCCCTACATTCAGCCTTGTGCTACATCTAAGCTACGCTTGGAAAGTAACTACAGACCTTTTCGATGGGAGAGATTAATGAAGGTGATTAAACTGAATCCAGTACATATACTTTGTATTACTGCATTACTTTTTCTTCTATCGTTCTCATTACTTTTTGGTAAGAGGTGACAAGACTTTCGGAGCACCCTGTACTTTAAATAAAAGAAAATTATTATACATGGTTAAAAAAAAAAAAAAAAAAAAGAGTGAGATATGATTTTTTTTTTAATTTTATGATAAAAAGAAAAGAAAAAAAGATTTTACTCTCGTCAAAATATCCTCCTTTAGTCTTGATTACTGCAGGACAAATTGTTGGCATTCGTTGCAAAAGTTTCTCAAAGTATTAGTTTGATAATTGATTCCTTTCTTGTTTCAATGACTCCAAGAGCTCTTTTTCATTCCCACTCCCACTCTTCTGTAAAGTTCATCCCATGCAAATTGTGGGGGAGGCTTCAAAGTTTTGAAATGTAGTTTTTATTAGACCCAAGAGAATGTTTCAATGTAGAAATGTGCTCCTCATGAAGAAATCGGATGTCTCTTTCACGGATATTCTCTTACAATCAACATTAACAAACGGGAAGCCATGCTGATACAAGACGTAACCGTACAAAAATTAAATTTGACGAAGTAAAAAAAAAAAAGAAAAAAAAAGTTGCCCAAATAAAATAATTATTCACGTTTAATTAAATATTTCTAATTAGGTTTATAGATCGTTGTTCAAAACGTAAAATAATTACATAACATTACACTGAAGTGCCAAAAGAAATGCGATAGCAGTATGAAAAGGTACAGTTAGGTGGTGCCACCGTCACTTGACATCATGAAAATACTCCAACTCATGAAATGGCTAGATAACGAATATACAGAAAAGCACTCACTTTTTGACTTCCTCTTGTATTTCCCGCCAAATTCATGCATTTATTTTAAAATTTAATTTAAAACGTTATGTGCGGTGTGGTTGATTTTGTTTAGCGGCATATCAACATCTCTATGGGTTATTTAATGCCGAAATCTAAATATTTTGAAAACAATTTTATGGCTTCAACTAAATATATTTTGAACGCAGTTGTATCCTTCATCTACATATATGTATTGTTGGTCATTTTGTTTAGCGGCATATCAACATCTCTATGGGTTATTTAATACCGAAATCTAAATATTTTGAATGCAGTTGTATGCCTTCATCTACAGATAAAATATATAGTTCGTCATTTTGCTATAAAATTTATTGTTGGTAATTCTACTATAAATATGTATCAGTCGTAATTTTCTTAATATATTAATGTATTGCTGGTATTTTTACTATAAGAATGTATTTTTAGACCTTCATATTTGAGGGTTTACTATTTGCCCATAGGTGGGACATTAACAGGTGCTACCATCCCGGGTCAGGGTGAACCTGGGAACAACAGCAATTAAGAGGTGGTTCCACGCTCCTCAAAACCTCCAATCTCCCGATCAGAAGCCTTGCTGTCAGATGTAGTTTATCGTCAACCCCAGGACTATGTGCGGGGTGTGGTATCATGTATAACGATAGAGTTCGAACTCCAGTCGAGTTCGTTACATTCACTTAGGCGCAAATACACTTGGGAAAGATTAGAATCCATTTCTTCTCCCAACAGTGAGTTGAATAACAGGACAGAATGGGTCCTATAGCCTTGGTTGGCAACATGTCTACCGCAGAAAGAAACGGCAACCTACTGCGGGAAAATCTTCTGCCTAGTCAGTCATGAATCGAAAGTGACATGATCGCCCAAGTGATTTAATTTAACC
The DNA here is from genome assembly GCA_964036315.1 of Acanthosepion esculentum. NCBI lineage: Eukaryota > Metazoa > Mollusca > Cephalopoda > Sepiida > Sepiidae > Acanthosepion > Acanthosepion esculentum. The sequence continues at coordinate 52,817,127 of OZ038519.1, read as the reverse complement.
GATTGAATCTTCTTTGTAATTCAACATTAATATTTCTTCAATTTTAACCATTTAATCTTAAAACACTGCATTGATTTTCATTTTTAACCCGAGTATATTATAGGGGTTGCGGACACCCTTTATAATCAATCGAAGTCGGAAGCCCCGCTTTTATGGCCATACCGACTTCGGCATGTCTCCAAAGCCTTGTTTATCAACAGCAAAAATGAGAATATCGATAAAAAGCCTCCAATATTTAACCGACGTGACATGGCTTCCGTCTGTCTTTTCTCGAAATATTTTCATGTCAGCTGCTCTGATGTGGGAAAATTGAATTTATTTCTATGTCTACATTTAGTGATTAGTTCTTTCCGTTGATTTAATAGTTTGCATTGATCTTTATATTTTATTATCCTGATTTTTTTTCCTTCTAAACATAGCTTGCATCTACCCCTAGAGGTATTGGGGATGTTCGCGAAACCTAGAATTTTTCAGTTTGATCAGGCCTCTGATCGGAAGGTTTTGAGTAGCGTGGAACCACCTCTTAATTGCTGTTGTTCCCAGGTATACTCTGCCCCGGGGTGCTAGCACTTGTTAAGGTCCCAACTATGGGCAAATATTGAAGCCCCAAATTGGGGTAAAAAAAAATGATTTTTAGATTTAAAAAAGAAAAAAGAATTATCAATAACAGACTTTCGTAAAAGAAAGAATACTCACGCCCCCTAGAAAATTAAATTTCGACATTAAAATGACCCATAAGATCAACAAATCAAACTAGGACACTAAACGTATATAAAGTAGCGATAAGTTTCAAGTAGACACACAGACAGACATACGACTGTTTACGTACTACTGTTTGAGTGCCGGTTGTACAAATGACATCTCCAGATTGGACAGGCACGCAATCCCACACCATTATTTATTCATGTACACAGAGAGTCGCATGCATTCTTTCTTTCACTCATTCTCTCATTATCTCATTCAATCTCTCGTTCATTCATTATCTCATTCAATCTCTCGTTCTCTCGTTCATTCAATCTCTCATTATCTCATTCATTCAATCTCTCATTATCTCATTCTTTCAATCTCTCATTATCTCATTCATTCAATCTCTCATTATCTCATTCATTCAATCTCTCATTTATTCATTCTCTCATTCAATCTCTCATTCAATCTCTCATTTATTCATTCTCTCATTCAATCTCTCATTTATTCATTCTCTCATTTATTCATTCTCTCATTCAATCTCTCATTTATTCATTCTCTCATTCAATCTCTCATTTATTCATTCTCTCATTCAATCTCTCATTCATTCATTTTTTCTCTCATTCTCTCATTCATTCATTCTCTCATTCATTCAATCTCTCATTCATTCACTCATTCTCTCATTCATTCATTCTCTCATTCTTTCTTTCCTCTCATACTCTCTCTACCCGATTCATCCTTTGCATAATAAATAATTATTGCAAATCAAACATCAAAATACTCAGTTTAAAATTAAGTTCAAATAAAGAGTGGAAAGATAGCGTTACGCCAGATTTCCGAAGGCGAAGAGCCCATCTCCCTTAAGAAGGTGAGAAATCGATGAGAAGAGTTCGAATTCAGGTCGAGTTCGTTATGTCACTTCCGCACTATTGGTAAGAAAAATATTAATATTCGCCGTATCCATAATAGTCTCGTCAGATCGCATGAGACTTTCATTTTTTCATTCATTGACCGAGCAGTCATCGCTACTCAAGATACGATTTTCTTCACAACTTGGCCATCTGATTAGGATCAATGTGTAGTATCTGTTCTAAAAAGTAATTAAAAAATTTTAATGGTAATATTAATAGTAGATGTTTCCCAATATGGAAATTCTGAAATTATTAACCGAGCAATCAGTGTTATTCTAATTAGGCTTTTCTTCACTCCTTGTCCATTGAACGGGGATCAAAGTGTAGTATCTGCCTTCGGGTGATTAAACTATATTACATTGCTCACAATTGTGCCTCTGTCTTCGGACAAAGCGATACTGAAAATATTGGAGGTGCCGGGTCTTGGGGGAACAGCTGTCGGCGGAAGGACTTCCCTCATTGCAATAAAGAGTGGGGATCGATAGTAATACCGATACCAGGGCAACCAACAGTTAAGACGGCTGAACTATTTTTGAACCTGTCCCGGGTGCACGCACTCGGGATCCTCACATTAAACGGACATTGGGTCACATGCTGGGCCGTCAAATAAATATTAAGTGTAGTATCCGCCTTTGGGGCGAACAAGCTACATTTTATCTCTCAATTGTGTTTTTCCCATCGGACACAACAACTAAAAGATGCATGCCACGCCCGGGAGATTCCAACCGCCATTGCACCAAATAGCTGCGATCAAAGTGTAGTATCTGCATTCGGATGAAAAAAAAAATCACTCACTTGTATTTCGGTATTCGGACAGGACAACAAATAAATGAGGATGGTCGGTGGAATATCAATGCCATTGCAACGTTGGTTGCAGGAACTGGGCAATTTGGGGACATGGCCCATGTGCACCTGTTTGAGCTCCCCACTTAAATTCCAAAAGAAAGTGAAAAAAAAAACTACCGCCACAGCTGAAATACACGTGGTGTTCCTATGACCCGAATGTGTTACGGGACTAGAGACGTGACTGCCTAAAATGGTCAGTATCCTCTCTTAGTTTTTAGTGTTGTGCATTGAATATTGTTGGTCTGCTACTTCTGCTATATACATAAAGATTATGGAGAAAATCCAAAGAATAATACGCAATGTTATCGGTCCTGCCATGGCATCACGGCTTCAATCCCTTTCCCATCTCCGGAACGTGAATGTCATGTGCATTTTCTGACTGTTAGGTTGTTCGGAAAATAGGTCTTTTAGAATCAACTTTTATTCCCGAATTAATGCGTTTAAATATTGTTTAAATCAGTCAAAATAAGTACCCTGAAAATCTATACATTTCTGCCATCGAGTTACAAGTTTATTTATGCCTTTACGCTAAAACTTTAAAGGAAATCATCAAGATAAAAATCTTTGAATATAGTTTCTGCGTATTCTTTGCAATAGAATCTTTTGACTTAAAAAAATTATCAAGATGCTTGAAAAATTGATCGTCAGTGGGCAAGAGATCAGGAGAATATAGTGGGTGTGGCAAAGACTCGTATCCCAAGAGTGTGAGCTTCTGCAGTGTCAGTCCTTGCCACATGTGACCAAGAATTTTCATGAAGCAGAATTGAAACTAGTCGATTAAACAGTTTCGGTCGCATTTTGCTTAACTGAATGGGCATTTCATTCAGTTGCAGGCAGAAACGCTCTGGTTAGATTCCAGAAATCCGTAATGGATAACGCCAGTGACGGAAATCCAAACAGTCACCATAATCTTCTATTGGTAAAACTTAGGTTTTTGAAAATGTTCGTACCCTCCGTCATGATCAAGCCATTGAGCCGATCGTTTACGATTGTCACAGAAAAATCGATTTCTCATGACTTGATCCTGAAACGGATCATTCGAATTTAGTATTGAACACATTTCAAAACGTCGAACGCTTTGATGCCCACTGAGCTCATGTGGGACCTGTTTATAGAGTTTATTCACCTAGAAATGGTGTCATTGTTGAATTCATTATCTCAGACATTTAAACTAGCATTTTGATAGGAGTTTTATTCGACTCATGTTTTCAGATGTTGATAGTCAATTGCAGATGGACGTCTTTTACTGCCTTGATCTTCAAGTCTCGTATCCCCACTGCGGAACTTCAAAAAACCAGTGCCATACTGTCCGATCACAAGTGGATTCTTTACCCAACGTTCCGTTAATTCTCAATCCATTACCCAATGTTCTGTTCCCGTCCTGGGTATGACAATAAACTACACCCGAATCCTGGGTAAGACATTAAACTACGTCCAGCAGCAAGGCCTCTGATGAGGAGGTTTTCAGGAGCGTGGAACCACATCTTAATTACTGGTGTTGCCAGGTCCACCATGACCCGGGGTGGTAGCACTTGTTAGGGTCCCAGCTATGCGCAAATAGTTAACACCAAACTTGTGTAAAAATAGGTTTTAATACCAGAAATACTTTGTAATAAATAAATTATTACCAGCAATAATTTTTGTAGGAAAAATTATTATCAGCAATACTTTTAAAATTACCTGTAATACAAACAGCTATACATTCTTTGAAAAAAAATAGTGGAATGGAACTCAGAATACAAAATAGTGCAAACAATATATTATTAAGTGAGTAATTTTTTTTTTAAATTTACGAAAATTAAACCATCCAAGTTTGTAAATTTTCTAAAACAAGTTGGATTGTACTCAAAAATATGAGTAATTGAAAATGGTTCAAATATATATGTATACATACACCCCACTTTTTTTTAACCAAATTATCGCTATGAATCTATTTCAAAAATTTTGTTGCCATTAAATGACCCACTGAGGTTGATACGCCATAAAATAAAACAACCAACCAAATTATTTCGAATTTATCCATTTCTAAATAAAAACATTTCTTCTTTAGAGAAAAGATTATTATGGATGTTGCTCGTTTCAAAATCAAAAGATATTTACATGTATGATCTTCCTTAGTAAAAAAAACGACAATGGTTTAAAATGATGAAAACGTTACGTTCATCGAAAGTTTAAAAAATTCAAGAAACATACCGTATATAATTGCGTATCATGCGACTTTTGAAGACCTAATAATAAAGCTAATTTTAAGGGGTCGCCTCATACACGAGATATAAAATTAATTGTTCTGTTAATTCTGAGAAGCATTATGACCAAGCTTGATCTCCTGCAAAAAAAAGTAAACGCATCTCTTCTTTTTGTTATGTTCAAGATCAGGGGTATATAATGTTTTAAGTTAATTTTATATCAATGTCTTTCAAAATTTAACAAAGAGGGCATTTTAATCTTTAAGAATGAGTAAGAAATCAGGACCATATTGACCATCAACAACGATCTTCAAAAGTACCGCGTCTAACAGAAAAATTGTCTAATTTTTAGATTAAGTTTTGAACCGTTGTATCTTAGAAATGATTAAAGATATATAACTGGAATCCTCAGGTTTTTTTTATACTATTGGACTATTTTGATCAATAAGAAAGTATAATTACTTTCCAAGCTTAACAGAAGAACCGTGATGAAATCGATCATAAACTAAAATGACATGTTCATCATTAATTAATCATAGCCAAGGATCGGAAGCTCATGAATGATTGAAATAAAGTTCATTTTGAGAGAGACAGAAAAAAGAAAAATATATACAGAATTTATATATATATATATATATTATATATATATAGCGATTGCTATGTTTTTCAACGCCCACATTTTATTCGTCTGCGATTGGCTAAATAAATCACTACTACCTTTCTATAGGACAATTTAGTCATCGCAGTCGTTTCTTTGAATCCTTCGGATTTGAGCTTGCTTGCCTGTTTCGTTAGTACGAATGTAGTGATTGGTTAAAAATTAACCAATCACATATTTTTAATGCAGATTAACTTTTCCCGCGTTCCCGTGGGAGCCTACCCTTTTTCCTTAAAGGAGGCGACTTTTTCATAAGTCGTCAGTAAGATCCAGTAAAATTCGCCTGTCCACACAAGTCCACGATCTTGCTCATAACATTTCAAACGCACACACAGACACAGAATTTCGTAACATAAACCTACATTTCTCTCTGTGACTTCGCCAAGCTCAATCAACCAGGATTCTGTTAATTTCGAACCATTCTCTAACACAACACACTTTTTGATTAGTTGTATCCTTGTATTATCTATTCTAACAAACAGATTTTGTTCTAATATTGATTCCTGAACATTTTTCTCTCAAGAGAACATTCTTCGGACAATCAATTACAAATCAAAATACAGTTAAAGGGGAGCAATTTATTTCCCTTAATTTATACATTGAATACAATTTTATTGCATGTTTTGTCCTTGTATGTTATTCCAATATATACTTGTTGATTCACATTTGGAGTTTTGATGTTTACTTGAATCCTGTACGTTGAAAGTATAATAATATAAATAGTATTGGTCCATCTACCCACTGGCCAGATAGATAGATAGATAGATATTCCATGATCATTTTCCAACTTATTCAAGATTATCTTTGCCCTCTTTAACCTACCTTTCTGTTCAGGAGTAACAATGTGCCTCACACTTTTTACGCACGATTTCATTTTTAGGTCTTTTTCACTGCCCTGGACTGTCATAGATGAAACTCCTATGTCACGTGCCAAACGTCTTATGGATTGAATTGGATCTTTTCTAATTGATCTCTTTAGCCCTAAGTTGAAATGATGATGCCTCCTCCTGTATTCACCGTTCTCTTGATGCTTATTGAATGGACTTTGAAGACGGAAGCCAGAGTATGAATGTTGGCACCATTACTGAAGGCCTGAATGACTTTTTTCCCCCTCTCACTATTGCTCATTTGGGAAGACGGTGGATCTGACACAAAACGATTTTGAGTTGTTCTCTTTCTAGCTGAATCACTCAAAGGGTTTCTCAGTGATTCTTACGGCAAAATAGTCTAGTGTTTTTTGGGTTTTTTTTTTTTTTACATATTAAACATTTTGTCGGATGGACAGTTATGTTGTCACACGATTTGGACGATTTTGCTTTTACATAAATCTAACTTCGATCGTAATCGTGTATGTCTGTGTGCGTGTTTGTTCAATCCAGTCTTTTGCTATTGTCCTTTTTCTTAAGTTACGTTTTTGTTTTGTTTTTTCAGTTTCTTTCTCTGTCAGTAACCTCATGCATTTTAGTGGCTTGTAAATGATTTAAAAAATTGCCATAAACTGTACCCTTGGAAACTCAATTAGTTGAATTTTTTTTATTTTTTTTACTTATTAAACATTTTGTGGGATGGACAATTATGCCGTAATACGAATTGGAAATTTTGCTGTTACACGCGATGTATATATATATATATATATATATATATATATATATATATATATATATTATGCAATGTTACATTGAAACATATCACTACAAAACTGTACATCTTGTTTCAATGCTAAAAAATATATTTTAACGTTTTTATCAGGCGGGAAATCACGATGCTAATGTAACACTGCATAATAAATAAATATTTATTGGTCTAAATTTGTATTGAGCCCTGTTTTAAATTAATGTTTTGAACTCTGCAATCTTACTCTTCATTCTTTTACATTTGGAGATTATATATATATATATATATATATATATATGGTCCGCCATATGTGAGCACCTATTAAAGAGCAGATTTTGAGCAGCTAATTTTAGTGTTGGCCGGTTCACCGTGTTGTCCCGGTCACACTCGTTATTTCACCTTAAGGTGCTGGAGGCACTTTACATCGGGTCCCGCAAGCCTTCCTTGTGCAAACAACGTGAGTGTTTGTTGGGGCTCGCTGTCATTTGCCTCTAGCTTCTTTTGCTCATAAATTTTTTTTCTTTTCCCTCCTCCTCCACATTTCCTTTTCATTGTACATTTTCTGTGTTTTTAATTTAAATTAAATCTCCCGTTGAAAGCCTGATGAGCGGGAGCGAAACCGGTTGCTTCGCCCGTTTTTAATATGTCTAGTAATATCAAGCTTCAAACGTTTATTGCTGTGATAAAATTTTGTACCTTCAAAAATATCTTGTATATATATATATATACAAGGAAATTTAATGGTGCCAGGTCGACAAGAGTAAGTATAACGCTATTAAATTGTTAACTGTCTTAGAAACTGAATCGTTTCTTGATACATCGACTTCGTTTATGTCGAGAAAGACTACAGGAGTCGAGAATTGCGGGAAATGAGTGGGGATTGTGGCTGCAACGCCAAGGACAACACATCTTGGAGATTAAGAACTCTTCCTGCGTAATTATCTTTGACTCACGAGGCACTAAACTGAAAGCAAAAATAGAATTGGCGGTAAAAAAAAATTAAGAGAATATTGATGTTTTCAATTGATAACGCCACAATTAGGCAGAAATTGATATCAATCCTTATCAGTTTTTAGAACGATTTTCCCTCTGTTCAAGGCCAAGGAACCACTCGTGGTAGACGGTGACAGAGTAAGAGGAACAGTGTATACACACACACACATATATATATATATATATTTAGCGCCGAGTATTAGTTGTCTCGGATACGAAAGTCTGGAGAAGGTATCCTCGATATAACTAAATTCGTCATATCCCCATCTCAATATGCATCAAATTATGCACATCTCACTGTTACTTCCAGCATAACGACATCTACTATAAACAAAAATTTGGCTTACCAATGGGTAGTCCTCTCTCTGGATTCCTAGCATGCATATTTCTAGAATTTCTTGAGTCTGGACCTTTCAAATATATAATCCCTGATGATACACATTACTTCCGTTACATCGATGACATTTTATTCATTTACCCACAGAAACATGATTTAAACAAAATCACCGATAGATTGAATAGAGTAGAACCTACTATAAAATTTACCCACGAACTTGAATCGAATAATTCTCTACCTTTTCTAGACATACTACTTACTAGAAATAATAACAAACTAGAATTCAAAGTATATCGTAAACCCACATGCAAAAACGACTATTTACACTTTTAGTCTCACAATGATACTAGGACTAAGAGAGGTGTTATTATTGGATTTTACTTGAGAGCTCTGCGAATCTGTTCAGCAAAATATTTAGATGACGAATTTAGTTATATATATATATATATATATATATATATATATATATATATATACATACATACACACGCATATATAGATATAAAACAGGATTTAAAAAAACACACACACGATTACGACTGAAGATTAGAACGGATCATGATCAAATATAATAGACATTCGTTGTCTGATATATTTAACAATATATGTATACACACACACAAATATATATATATATACACACACACACACACATAAACACACACACATATATACACATACATACACACAAACATATATATATATATATGTGTGTGTGTGTGTGTGTCTACATATATTGTTAAATATATCAGACAACGAATTATGTTTAATCATGAGCCGTTCTAATCTTCAGTCGTAATCGTGTGTGTGTGTGTGTGTGTGTGTGTGTGTGTGTGTGTGTGTGTGTGTGTGTGTGTGTGTTTTAAATCCTGTTTTTTTTATTTCACTCACAGTAACCCCTTGCGTTTTAGTGGCTTGGAAATGATTTTTTTTAATGTCATAAACTGTACCCTTGGCACCAGTATCAAGTCTTATCCATAATGTGATGAATTGACCAAACAAGAATTTTTCAAATCTCTACTTGTTTGAACTGAAGACATCTCAGTACACTCTCCTACTTAGGTAACATCAGTTTACCTATGTATCAAGTACATAAATAAATAAAAATGTATGTTAGGTAGATAAGTAGACATGTCCGAATAAATCATAACAGGAATGATTAATTCATATGAATACAGGTCAGGAAAAAAGAAATGGGCCGTTTTACTTTTTTATTTGAGATAAATAATGGCGTCTTTATTCACACAGACAGATCTGAACACACTCAGATCGCTAGCTAGATACATACATTACATCTGAATAAATTGAGTCAGTTATATATGCGCGCGCACACACACACACACACACACACACACACACATACAAACACAAATAAAAATACACACACACACCCCGTGAGATAAGTAGGAATCGTCTGTATTCTCAGTATAACACTTAATATAAGGGGTGTGCTTAAGAGCTATCGGTTCGACCTACTTGCCTAATCTGACCTATGACCCAGTGACCAAAGAGCAGATCTTTTTTTCAAAGAGATTCCTGGTCTGAACGTAGCATTTCAGTACTTCCTCTCATATTATGTTTCATTAACAATGACTGGCGAGGGGACTTGTGATTTTCTTGTATGGCAAAGAAAACACTCCTTATTTAGACTTTATGCAGTAATTATCCAAATGATTCTGTTCCGAGTGTTTTCAACCAATTGATTAGTCATTGTCAATAAAAAAACATTATATATATATATATATATATATATATATATATATATATAGAGAGAGAGAGAGAGAGAGAGAGAGAATATTAGTGGTAAATATACACATACATATGCAATGATATATCTAAAATATATAAATATATATACATACATAAATATACATACATACATACATATATATATATGTATAAAAAATAATTCCAAGAGCATAGAATCCAGGTAGAACTCAATGTCCAAGACAGAGTAAGGATATAATAAAAAGGCTTAAACACTAATAATCCATGGAATATTAGTGTTTATGCCTTTTTATTGTGTATATATATATATATATATATATATATATATATATATATATATACACACACACACACACACACACACACACACACACACATACATACATACACACAAGACAATTTATTGAACAATTTAGTTCATGCCACATTGACTGATAAACTCCTACAACAACAAAATTCTCAAATTGCCTTATTAGTAAAAAAAAAAAACGCACTCTCTTAGATTTTCAAAAAAATTCAACCTTAGCGTTGCGACTGCACGCTCCAAAAGTTTGTATCCGTTTACAATAACACATTTCTGAAAAAAAAAAAAAAAAAAACCTATTTCTATTCGCATTTAATCTTTCGTCTCCGCTACTACCTGGATTTACTAAAAACAAAATAATTTCCATGCCTGAGGATGACTGTATGTACCGTTGAAAGTACTAACAGATTTTTTAAAAAAAGACTTTATACAGCTTGTAGTTATTAAAAACAAGGATCATAACATTCATTGAGTGGTTCGTAGGTTAATGCAACTTTCAAATTTTGTTTGCGAAGAGATTTCGCCATTTTATATCATTAACTTTACTAATCTACTTTTTGTATGAATGATTCATTGTAATATATCTAATTTTTATTACTGGACTGTCCCGTCAATTTCGTCGTATGAATGTCAAGCAACTCAGTTCCTACAAACCAATTACCAGCACTAATCAATTGATTATAGTAGAGGTTTGTGAAAAAACAGAGAACTGGTGCACAATGTGCCACAAGATCCCCGGACAGCCATCCGCAGGTTTTCATTTCAGAGTTGTCCTTCTCTTCGACCGGTTGACGCCTAAGGCTACAGAACCTGCTCTTTACATATAGATTTTGAGAAGAAGAGGGCATTAGCACGTAAGTGAATGCAAAAGATTCGAAATCGGCTGACCGATACCGATATCAATTACTCCATCGTGACTTCTTGTGTGTGTGTATGTGTATATATATATATATATATATATATATATATATATATATATATATATATATATAGTGTAACCCTGATATAAGAGAACCCCGGATATAAGAGAGGTTTTATATGGTCCCAAATTAGAGACTGTGTTAATGTATATATAATAGACCAAACCCGGATATAAGATACTTCTTCTCCGGTCCCGACAACTCTCTTATATCCGGGTTACACTGTATATAGGATTGATGTAACGGAATAAATTCCAATAACCAACAAATACAGTGTAACCCGGATATAAGAGAAACTCGGATATAAGAGAGATTGTCTCCGGTCCCAAATTAGAGCCATACTTACCTAAACAAAATAAACCAAACCCGGATATAAGAGACTTCGTCTCCGGTCCCGACAACTCTCTTATATCCGGGTTACACTGTACTATTCTTAAAAGAGTGCTCAATACAAAGTAGAGCAAATATAATAATTTATTTTGAAATTATAACATAAAAATGTTATAAAATCACAACAAAAATTGCCATTTTGTTTCAACACTTTTGGTGTCTTCTCAAGTGATGGTATATATATATATATATATATATATATATATATATATATATATATAGCATATTTTCATTCAAGCAGGTTTAGTTAAATAATGTATTAGGTAAATTTATTTTTATTTTATTCCTTTCAAGTCTACGAATTAATTTCTTGCTGGGCGGGAGTAAAATATCTGTAGATGTGTATAAAGTGTGTGTGTGTGTGTGTGTGTGTGTGTGTGTGTGTCGGAAAGGACAATATGATTATGATATATCACCTCACGCCCATGAACTTAACTGAATTTTCGACTAATCTGATGAATATTCAGGTGAACCGTGATGCCAACAATTTTGAAAAACCTAATACAGTGTAACCCGGGTATAAGAGAAACCCGCATATAAGAGAGATTTTCTCTGGTCCCAAATTAGAGCCTGTGTTAATAAAACAAAATAGACCAAAACCGGATATAAGAGAAACCCGGATATAAGAGACTTCTTCTTCGGTCCCGACAACTCTTATATCCGGGTTACACTGTAACATTTTTGCTCTTGTATGTAATTGCCTGAGATGAAGATAGAGAGATAGCGAGAGAGAGACAGAGGTATAATGTCTGCCATAGGACGAGAATTCATAATACCGTGAAGGTGGTAATTGTCCCCTGTATCGTGATCTCGTTCCTCACTGGGTGAACCACATTTGTTCTTTTTTGTTCCTTACGTTGCAGAATTCCCCACCAACTGCGACTTGTTAATCACAATCCGTCTCTGTTCCATTCAAGAGAAACTATATTATTTAATCAGTTAATAATGCTACCATTGTGATAACAGCGGGTGTTTATTTTTCGATTCTTGTCGAATTTATCCTCACGGCAACCAAAAGATCTTGCTTTCTTGTCGGCAGACATTGTCAGATTATTCAACCCTTTAAGCCAATATCAGAACGTCAATGTTATTGTTGACTGATAAAAATTGTCTATATCTTCTGATCCTTATGAGTAATCTTCTGACACTGTACATTGTTGGACTTAAAACAATTCTCTGGAGTTGAGAGAGAGAGAAAAGAAAAGAGAAAAAGAAGAGAAAAAAGAAAAAAGTGAAAAAGAAAAGAAAAAAGAAAAGAAAAAACAGAGAAAAAGAGAGAGAAAAAAACAGAGAAAAAAAACAGAGAAAAAGAGAGAGAAAAAGAGAGAGAAAAAGACAGAGAAAAAGAGAGAGAAAAAGACAGAGAAAAAGAGAGAGAAAAAGACAGAGAAAAAGACAGAGAAAAAGACAGAGAAAAAGACAGAGAAAAAGACAGAGAAAAAGACAGAGAAAAAGACAGAGAAAAAGACAGAGAAAAAGACAGAGAAAAAGACAGAGAAAAAGACAGAGAAAAAGACAGAGAAAAAGACAGAGAAAAAGACAGAGAAAAAGACAGAGAAAAAGACAGAGAAAAAGACAGAGAAAAAGACAGAGAAAAAGACAGAGAAAAAGACAGAGAAAAAGACAGAGAAAAAGACAGAGAAAAAGACAGAGAAAAAGACAGAGAAAAAGACAGAGAAAAAGACAGAGAAAAAGACAGAGAAAAAGACAGAGAAAAAGACAGAGAAAAAGACAGAGAAAAAGACAGAGAAAAAGACAGAGAAAAAGACAGAGAAAAAGACAGAGAAAAAGACAGAGAAAAAGACAGAGAAAAAGACAGAGAAAAAGACAGAGAAAAAGACAGAGAAAAAGACAGAGAAAAAGACAGAGAAAAAGACAGAGAAAAAGACAGAGAAAAAGACAGAGAAAAAGACAGAGAAAAAGACAGAGAAAAAGACAGAGAAAAAGACAGAGAAAAAGACAGAGAAAAAGACAGAGAAAAAGACAGAGAAAAAGACAGAGAAAAAGACAGAGAAAAAGACAGAGAAAAAGACAGAGAAAAAGACAGAGAAAAAGACAGAGAAAAAGACAGAGAAAAAGACAGAGAAAAAGACAGAGAAAAAGACAGAGAAAAAGACAGAGAAAAAGACAGAGAAAAAGACAGAGAAAAAGACAGAGAAAAAGACAGAGAAAAAGACAGAGAAAAAGACAGAGAAAAAGACAGAGAAAAAGACAGAGAAAAAGACAGAGAAAAAGACAGAGAAAAAGACAGAGAAAAAGACAGAGAAAAAGACAGAGAAAAAGACAGAGAAAAAGACAGAGAAAAAGACAGAGAAAAAGACAGAGAAAAAGACAGAGAAAAAGACAGAGAAAAAGACAGAGAAAAAGACAGAGAAAAAGACAGAGAAAAAGACAGAGAAAAAGACAGAGAAAAAGACAGAGAAAAAGACAGAGAAAAAGACAGAGAAAAAGACAGAGAAAAAGACAGAGAAAAAGACAGAGAAAAAGACAGAGAAAAAGACAGAGAAAAAGACAGAGAAAAAGACAGAGAAAAAGACAGAGAAAAAGACAGAGAAAAAGACAGAGAAAAAGACAGAGAAAAAGACAGAGAAAAAGACAGAGAAAAAAACAGAGAAAAAGAGAGAGAAAAAAAACAGAGAAAAAGAGAGAGAAAAAAAACAGAGAAAAAGAGAGAGAAAAAAAACAGAGAAAAAGAGAGATGAAAAAAAACAGAGAAAAAGAGAGATGAAA
>OZ038519.1:52775326-52797826 GCA_964036315.1 Acanthosepion esculentum | reverse complement strand
AGCTCATCAGAAATATTTGTAGGAAAGGCAGAGGGAAGCCACATCACGTCTTTGAGATTTTGTCAAGAACCTCGACAAGAAACGGCAGGGGCACCAGACCATATATGGCAACAGTATTCAATACGTTGAACGCAGATAAAATGTATTGCTGGTCATATTGTTAGAAATAGGTGCTGTCAGTCAATTTGGTATAAATAGGTATTGTTGGTCAGAAAACTGTATTGCTGGCACTTCTACTACAAAAATCGATTTTTATACTTTCATAGTGTTCTGTTTGGGGATTCATTGGTTACCTATAGTCGAGATCCTAACAGGTGCTACCACCCGGGTTAATGTGGACCTGGGAACAACAGCAATTAAGAGATGGTTCTACGCTCCTCAAAACCTCCAATCTCCCGGACGAATGATAGATTTGTTGATGTTTAAGATGGACTTTGACGTGAAAAAATAGGAGCCTTGAACCTAATGAATTCGGAATTCCCTGTGGATTAACAGGTATCGAAATACACCTGATGAATGCCGAGGAGTAGAACGGTAGAAACGTCGTGATAACAAGAATGAGAAGAATAGGGTACATATAAATGGTGCAAATCATAAAAGATTTAAACTAGGAATGGGAAGTTACAAAATAATATACTTATTTAATAAAAATGCAATACTGTTTATATATATATATATATATATATATATATATATATATATATATATATATATAAGGATCCAGTTTCCAGTTCGCCCTGCGTTTGCGAAAACTATAAATAAGTCACAAGGTCCAGAAAGAAATATGTACACAGGGCCAGTTGTATGTTGCATGCTCAAGAATTTTATTATTTAACATACAAAATACTCCCACTATTTTAAAAACAATCTAATGATTAAAATAACATACTTATTTACTTATTTAATAAAAGTCTAAGTTTCGTTTTTTGGGGGGTGGGGGTTGCATATATCTTCTTTATATACAAGAACCCAGTTTACAGTTCTTCTGGCGTTTGCGAGAAGTCCAAACAAATCACTGGCGTTTGCGAAATTTTCTTAAATACTTTTTACCATGAAGTCCTATAAAATTAAGTTAAAGAAATTATTAAAACGCAAAGTAGTGTTTTTATCAAAGTATTTTTCCAAAGTCACAACGTCAAAGGCTTCAAAAAATTGGAATTTGGCTCGAGAAAGAAATATTTATGCATGCCCAGTTGTATGTTGCATGCTCAAGAGTAAGAAATCCTAATTTATTCTTCGCTGTTAAAAAGGAAAAACAAGGATTTTTCTTTAAAAAATATTTTTTTCCATGAAGTTCTATAAATTTAAATCAAAGAAATTATTAAAACGCAGAGTAGTGTTTTTGTCAAAGTATTTTTCCAAACAAATCAGCTTATTCAAATTTCATCGATTGGTTTACGAAATTGAACGAAACGTAGAAATTTTAAATCTCGTCATAAATGTTAGCGATAATTTCAAGAAAACTAAATACTGTGAGGATTTCAACACAGCGTCAGCGTATAGCAAAAAAAAAATCTCGGTTTTATAAATTTCATCAACTTTTAATTCTATATTTTTTTATTACGTCAAACGTTATTTTAGTGGAAACCCGAATTTGAGTAGAACGCTCTGTGATTTCGAGAAAACCTAATGAACTTGTGCCCTCCGGCTAGGTTCAAACCTGCGTTCCCGTTTGCAGGATTAGCCATTGCCCGATCCAGAGTTTCTCGGGATTTACTTGACCTCCCACAGGGCCAGGTTGTGACACAAGGTCGGAGTTTAACGTGGGAAGGGAGGGGGAATGGACCCGAGTTTTCACCCGGGTCGCAGTGCTTTGGCTTTAGCTAGTCATAGCTGGTCTTGGCTGGTCTTAGCTGGTCATAGCTTGTCCAAGCTGGTCATAGCTAGTCAGACGTAGCCACGATACTACCAGTGCAGGGACGAATCCCCGCCGCCGGCCCGCATCGGAGAGGGAATCCCGGCCCCATAGGCGATCATTCAGTGAGCAATCCGCGAACAGATACTACACTTTGATCTTAGCCTTGGGATTTACTTGACCTCCCACAGGGCCAGGTTGTGACACAAGGTCGGAGTTTAACGTGGGGAGGGAGGGGGAATGGACCCGAGTTTTCACCCGGGTCGCAGTGCTTTGGCTTTAGCTAGTCATAGCTGGTCTTGGCTGGTCTTAGCTGGTCATAGCTTGTCCAAGCTGGTCAGACGTAGCCACGATACCACCAGCGCAGGGACGAATCCCCGCCGCCGGCCCGTATCGGAGAAGGAATCCCGGCCCCATAGGCGATCATTCAGTGAGTAATCCGCGAACAGATACTACACTTTGATCTTAGCCTTGGGATTTACTTGACCTCCCACATGGCCAGGTTGTGACACAAGGTCGGAGTTTAACGTGGGAAGGGAGGGGGAATGGACCCGAGTTTTCACCCGGGTCGCAGTGCTTTGGCTTTAGCTAGTCATAGCTGGTCTTGGCTGGTCTTAGCTGGTCATAGCTTGTCCAAGCTGGTCAGAGCCGGTCAGACACAGCCACGATACTACCAGCGCAGGGACGAATCCCTGCCGCCGGCCCGTATCGGAGAAGGAATCCCGGCCCCATAGGCGATCATTCAGCGAGTAATCCGCGAACAGATACTACACTTTGATCTTAGCCTTGGGATTTACTTGACCTCCCACAAGGCCAGGTTGTGACACAAGGTCGGAGTTTAACGTGGGAAGGGAGGGGGAATGGACCCGAGCTTTCACCCGGGTCGCAGTGCTTTGGCTTTAGCTAGTCATAGCTGGTCTTGGCTGGTCTTAGCTGGTCATAGCTTGTCCAAGCTGGTCATAGCTAGTCAGACTTAGCCACGATACTACCAGCGCAGGGACGAATCCCTGCCGCCGGCCTGTATCGGAAGAAGGAATCCCGGGCCCCATAGGCGATCATTCAGTGAGTAATCCGCGAACAGATACTACACTTTGATCTTAGCCTTGGGATTTACTTGACCTCCCACATGGCCAGGTTGTGACACAAGGTCGGAGTTTAACGTGGGAAGGGAGGGGGAATGGACCCGAGTTTTCACCCGGGTCGCAGTGCTTTGGCTTTAGCTAGTCATAGCTGGTCTTGGCTGGTCTTAGCTGGTCATAGCTTGTCCAAGCTGGTCAGAGCTGGTCATAGCTAGTCAGACATAGCCACGATACCACCAGCGCAGGGACGAATCCCTGCCGCCGGCCCGTATCGGAGAAGGAATCCCGGCCCCATAGGCGATCATTCAGCGAGCAATCCGCGAACAGATACTACACTTTGATCTTAGCCTTGGGATTTACTTGACCTCCCACATGGCCAGGTTGTGACACAAGGTCGGAGTTTAACGTGGGGAGGGAGGGGGAATGGACCCGAGTTTTCACCCGGGTCGCAGTGCTTTGGCTTTAGCTAGTCATAGCTGGTCTTAGCTGGTCATAGCTTGTCCAAGCTGGTCATAGCTAGTCAGACTTAGCCACGATACTACCAGCGCAGGGACGAATCCCTGCCGCCGGCCTGTATCGGAGAAGGAATCCCGGCCCCATAGGCGATCATTCAGAGAGTAATCTGCGAACAGATACTACACTTTGATCTTAGCCTTTGGATTTACTTGACCTCCCACATGGCCAGGTTGTGACACAAGGTCGGAGTTTAACGTGGGAAGGGAGGGGGAATGGACCCGAGTTTTCACCCGGGTCGCAGTGCTTTGGCTTTAGCTAGTCATAGCTGGTCTTGGCTGGTCTTAGCTGGTCATAGCTTGTCCAAGCTGGTCAGAGCTGGTCAGAGCTGGTCAGAGCTAGTCAGACATAGCCACGATACCACCAGCGCAGGGACGAATCCCCGCCGCCGGCCCGTATCGGAGAAGGAATCCCGGCCCCATAGGCGATCATTCAGTGAGCAATCCGCGAACAGATACTACACGGGATTTACTTGACCTCCCACACGGCCAGGTTGTGACACAAGGTCGGAGTTTAACGTGGGAAGGGAGGGGGAATGGACCCGAGTTTTCACCCGGGTCGCAGTGCTTTGGCTTTAGCTAGTCATAGCTGGTCTTGGCTGGTCTTAGCTGGTCATAGCTTGTCCAAGCTGGTCAGAGCTGGTCATAGCTAGTCAGACGTAGCCACGATACTACCAGCGCAGGGACCAATCCCTGCCGCCGGCCTGTATCGGAGAAGGAATCCCGGCCCCATAGGCGATCATTCAGTGAGTAATCCGCGAACAGATACTACACTTTGATCTTAGCCTTGGGATTTACTTGACCTCCCACATGGCCAGGTTGTGACACAAGGTCGGAGTTTAACGTGGGAAGGGAGGGGGAATGGACCCGAGCTTTCACCCGGGTCGCAGTGCTTTGGCTTTAGCTAGTCATAGCTGGTCTTGGCTGGTCTTAGCTGGTCATAGCTTGTCCAAGCTGGTCCAAGCTGGTCATAGCTAGTCAGACTTAGCCACGATACTACCAGCGCAGGGACGAATCCCTGCCGCCGGCCTGTATCGGAGAAGGAATCCCGGCCCCATAGGCGATCATTCAGTGAGTAATCCGCGAACAGATACTACACTTTGATCTTAGCCTTGGGATTTACTTGACCTCCCACATGGCCAGGTTGTGACACAAGGTCGGAGTTTAACGTGGGGAGGGAGGGGGGAATGGACCCGAGTTTTCACCCGGGTCGCAGTGCTTTGGCTTTAGCTAGTCATAGCTGGTCTTGGCTGGTCTTAGCTGGTCATAGCTTGTCCAAGCTGGTCATAGCTAGTCAGACATAGCCACGATACTACCAGCGCAGGGACGAATCCCTGCCGCCGGCCTGTATCGGAGAAGGAATCCCGGCCCCATAGGCGATCATTCAGCGAGTAATCCGCGAACAGATACTACACTTTGATCTTAGCCTTGGGATTTACTTGACCTCCCACATGGCCAGGTTGTGACACAAGGTCGGAGTTTAACGTGGGAAGGGAGGGGGAATGGACCCGAGTTTTCACCCGGGTCGCAGTGCTTTGGCTTTAGCTAGTCATAGCTGGTCTTTGGCTGGTCTTAGCTGGTCATAGCTTGTCCAAGCTGGTCAGAGCTGGTCTTAGCTAGTCAGACGTAGCCACGATACTACCAGCGCAGGGACGAATCCCCGCCGCCGGCCTGTATCGGAGAAGGAATCCCGGCCCCATAGGCGATCATTCAGTGAGTAATCCGCGAACAGATACTACACTTTGATCTTAGCCTTGGGATTTACTTGACCTCCCACATGGCCAGGTTGTGACACAAGGTCGGAGTTTAACGTGGGAAGGGAGGGGGAATGGACCCGAGTTTTCACCCGGTTCGCAGTGCTTTGGCTTTAGCTAGTCATAGCTGGTCTTTGGCTGGTCTTAGCTGGTCATAGCTTGTCCAAGCTGGTCAGAGCTGGTCAGAGCTGGTCATAGCTAGTCAGACGTAGCCACGATACTACCAGCGCAGGGACGAATCCCCGCCGCCGGCCTGTATCGGAGAAGGAATCCCGGCCCCATAGGCGATCATTCAGTGAGCAATCCGCGAACAGATACTACACTTTGATCTTAGCCTTGGGGCCGTGATCACCGTTTCTCCTACCTTGCCCGATCCAGAGTTTCTCCAATGTAATCCTTGTGACAATTACTACAGGTGATAGAATAAATTCCGCAAAGCTTATGTTGTCTTAGGTTAATTAAGTCTCTTCTCGTTTTAGATGTTGATTTGACCAATTTTAATGTTGAGTTTGGATAAATTATTTTCAGTTGTACTTATGACAGAGTTGGTGGGTGGAACAATAGATTTTGAAGCGGTGGGCTTGCCAGGACGGACCGCTTCAAATCTCAAGGGTTTTAAATAAAATATATCAAGACGAAAGATCTTTTACAAACCACACTAAATGACTTAATTGTTCTCCGTAATGAGACTGACGACAACTTTTGAATTAAAAATTCTACTTTAATGCTAATTAAAAACAAGACAATTTATTATGACGAAAATATATAGAAAGTGCCTTAACCGCTAGATCATCCACAGTAAATCTGAGTTTTGTTTCTTACAGCGTCTCATCATTTTTGGCAGATCTTCGATTATCGTAATGCAGGATCTTTACTAACAAAAGTGATGGAAACGAAGAATCGAAATGAAATCGACGAGATTATCTACGATATATTCAAATTTTCAACACCCCCCCCCGTTTCTTCTTACACATGTATGGACGTATCAACGTAAACATCATTTAGTCTGATGAAGTGTGTGTGTGTGTGTACACATACATACATACATACATACATACATACATACATACATACATATATATATATATATATATATATATACTATAAGAAACACGCTTCCCAAAATTTGGCCAAATCAACACTAGGAATTTCAGGGAAAAAAAAGGATATTTCGATTAAGGAAAAAAAAATCGAGAACAAAAAGGAAGAAAAGTTGGGTGAGAGAAAGCAGAAAAGGGGAGAAAGTAGGAAAAGGGGAGAAAGCAGAAAAGGGGAGAAAGTAGGAAAAGGGGAGAAAGTAGGAAAAGGGGAGAAAGCAGAAAAGGGGAGAAAGCAGAAATGGAGAGAAAGTAGGAAAAGGGGAGAAAGCAGGAAATGGGGAGAAAGCAGAAATGGAGAGAAAGTAGAAATGGAGAGAAAGTAGAAATGGAGAGAAAGTAGAAAAAGGGTAGAAAGCAGAAAAATGGGAGAAAGCAGGAAATGGGGAGAAAGCAGAAATGGAGAGAAAGTAGGAAAAGGGGAGAAAGCAGAAAAGGGGAGAAAGTAGAAAAGGGGAGAAAGTAGAAAAAGGGTAGAAACCAGAAAAATGGGAGAAAGCAGGAAATGGGGAGAAAGCAGAAATGGAGAGAAAGTAGGAAAAGGGGAGAAAGCAGAAAAGGGGAGAAAGCAGGAAATGGGGAGAAAGCAGAAATGGAGAGAAAGTAGAAAAAGGGTAGAAAGCAGAAAAATGGGAGAAAGCAGGAAATGGGGAGAAAGCAGAAATGGAGAGAAAGTAGGAAAAGGGGAGAAAGCAGGAAATGGGGAGAAAGCAGGAAATGGGGAGAAAGCAGAAATGGAGAGAAAGTAGGAAAAGGGGAGAAAGCAGAAAAGGGGAGAAAGCAGGAAATGGGGAGAAAGCAGAAATGGAGAGAAAGTAGGAAAAGGGGAGAAAGCAGAAAAATGGGAGAAAGCAGAAAATGGGGAGAAAGCAGAAATGGAGAGAAAGTAAAAAAGGGGAGAAAGCAAGAAAAGGGGAGAAAGTAGGAAAAGGGGAGAAAGCAGAAAAATGGGAGAAAGCAGGAAATGGGGAGAAAGCAGAAATGGAGAGAAAGTAGGAAAAGGGGAGAAAGCAGAAAAATGGGAGAAAGCAGAAAAGGGGAGAAAGCAGAAAAGGGGAGAAAGCAGGAAATGGGGAGAAAGCAGGAAAAAGGGAGAAAGCAGAAATGGAGAGAAAGTAGAAAAAGGGTAGAAAGCAGGAAATGGGGAGAAAGCAGAAAAAGGGGAGAAAGCAGAAAAAGGGGAGAAAGCAGAAATGGAGAGAAAGTAGGAAAAGGGGAGAAAGCAGAAAAATGGGAGAAAGCAGAAATGGAGAGAAAGTAGGAAAAGGGGAGAAAGCAGAAAAATGGGAGAAAGCAGAAAAAGGGGAGAAAGCAGAAAATGGGGAGAAAGCAGAAAATGGGGAGAAAGCAGAAAATGGGGAGAAAGCAGAAAATGGGGAGAAAGCAGAAAAATGGGAGAAAGCAGAAAAAGGGGAGAAAGCAGAAATGGAGAGAAAGTAGGAAAAGGGGAGAAAGCAGAAAAATGGGAGAAAGCAGAAAAGGGGAGAAAGCAGAAATGGAGAGAAAGTAGGAAAAGGGGAGAAAGCAGAAAAATGGGAGAAAGCAGAAAAAGGGGAGAAAGCAGAAAAAGGGGAGAAAGCAGAAAATGGGGAGAAAGCAGAAAAATGGGGAGAAAGCAGAAAAATGGGAGAAAGCAGAAAAAGGGGAGAAAGCAGAAATGGGGAGAAAGTAGGAAAAGGGGAGAAAGCAGAAAAAGATGAGAAAGTAGAAAAAGGGGAGAAAGCGAAAAGAGCAAACGAAAGAGAGAAAACGTATAGAAAGTGTTTTAACCGCTAGATCACCCTTGTTCTTACAAGGTTTCATTATTTTTGGCAGATCTTTTATTATCGCAATGCAGCATCTTTAATAACAAAAATTATGGAAACGAAGAATCGAAACGAAATCGACGAGATTATCTACGATATATTCAAATTTTCAACGTCCCCCTTTGCATTTTAAGCATGTATAGACGTATCAACGTAAACATCATTTAATCTGATGATGTGTGTGCGTATATATATATATATATATATATATATATATATATATATATATATATATATTACATACACACATGTATACACACACAGCGAGACTAGAATTTAAAAAAAAACATTCTAAGAAATCACGTATTATAGGCATAATTGTTTTGGCTTCCGTAGGGGGGAAAATTTACAAAAATTATAAATTTTCCTATCAATTTGAAAAAAAAAATCACATATTCTTTCATTTAGTTTAGACATTTTAACAACTGTCTAAACGAAATAATATGGGAATTCTCTATGGAACATTAAGTACACTAGTAAAATATCTCATAAGAAACCATTTTAAAATATTTGCTAATTTTTTTGTAGATCTCCATAATTTTACATGGACCCCTAGGGTCCATAGGGATCCCGGTTGAGAACAACTGTCTAAATTAAATGAAAGAATATGCAAATGTTCTAAGCGAATATTAAATGTGGCACAAGGCTAAAAGTAGGGGGCAACCAGAGAGGATCGAACTCATTACTGAATGGTAATTGTTCTAGCGAGACAAGCTTGTTAACCATTACACCACTTCGAGGTGCCCAATAGTCATTTTCCAAGCGTAGCTCAGATGTGGCACAATGCCGAAATTATGGGGGGCGCTTAGTACTCGTAATTGTTCTAACGAGACAAGTTTGTTAACCATTACACCACGTCAAGGTGCCCACTAAATGAAAGAATAAGTAGGTGAGAATTATGTCGCGTCAACTTTTCATGTGAAGGGACAACTTGGTTTTAGAATTCAGTTTTGTTTTTTTAAATCAAGGACCAAACCCTCAAGACCATAGTGTACCAAACGATGCTAAATTAAACTTAGAAACATTCTATATGCAAACTTAACAATAACTTTTGAAAAATATATTTCACCACAAACAAGGCGATAAAGCCACCAAGTCATGTGGGTTAATTACTGTAAAAGAGTTAGAAAAGCTTTATTTGTTGATGGGGGAGGTAAAATAACCAATTTGCTATCTTAGTCGACCTCCACTACAGAAGGCAGAACAAGTATTCGGTGATAATTTAGACTTGTTGTCTACAAAGAAGAAAAAATATGCACATCGTACAAATTGTATTTTGAAACGATATCTACATAGTAAAACATAACATGAAGAAAATGTAATTAAAATATTAAAAAAGTTTTTATGAATAATATTCTAGCGATAAACAACTCGGACATCGGCTAATATCTCTATCTATAAAAGGCAGGATGTGTGTGTGTGTGTGTGTGTGTGTGTGTGTGTGTGTGTGTGTAACGAATGCACGGCCGCAATTTTCGACGGATTTGCACCAAAATTTACATGCACATGCTCCAAGTTAGCGAGAAGCCCAAGACCGACTTTGCATTTCCCAACTCCCATCGATAGTGGAAATAATCGATTTTTTCATGCTTCTACGGAAGTTTTCATGTAGTTTGCGGCCATTTTCTACTGGCCAGAGTGAGAGCCTATAGCTGGCTGCCACGAATAGGCAAGAAGATTCTATTGGCCATCGTAAGAGCCAACGGCTGACTGACACGAATGTTAACTAGCATGCTAGCATGCAAAAGAAAATCGATAACTGCATTCGTCAGAAGTGGGAAAAATTTAAATCTACATGGCACTTTTTGTTATTTTTTCATTCGGTTTTTCCAGTTACGAGTCCTTTTTTTAAAGCTGTTCATTTTGTTTAGTTCTTTTTTTCGTAACAGATTTAATGTTTATTATAGAGCTTAGAAAAAATTCGCAATGTGAGATAGGCAAGAAGTAAGGCCTGTAGCAACATCAGCACGGCAAAGAGCACTCCTTTAAAGGCAAAGAAGGGCAAAAATATTTTAAGTCAAGTGATAGCGATTGCTGTATGAGTCATACGATTTTTGAATCAAGCACGGGCAACGCCGGGTATGCTGCTAGTGCTAAATAAACGTCAAGAGTGTAGATCACATGCCAAAGTACATTCAGGAAACGTAGATCGCATACCGAAGTACATTCAGGAAACGTAGATCACGTACCGAAGTACAGTCAGGAAACGTAGAATGCGTACCGAAGTAGCACTAAATGTTTTAATACGACATGATTAAAAATATATAAAGAAAAAATAATCATAATATAGATTGGTTTTCATAGATTAAGCAATTCCTTTTTTCGAATTAAAAAAAAAATCATTTTAAGAAATCACGTTTTATAAGAATATTTGTTTTGGCTTCCGTAGGGTGAGGGAAACAATTTACAGTGTTACGTTGCAAAGTCAGCCCGCTATGAACTTTTATAAAAATATTTTTTTAATAGTATTCATAAATTAGAGTGCTTTATATACAGTGATATGAAAAAGAATTATTGGTCGCAGTGTTTATTGTACAAATTCACTGAGACGTCAAACGAACAACAAAACATTCAACATTAAGGAACCAGACAGAAAAACAAAGTTGAAAATCTAAACACACGTATTTTCTTATAGTTAAGAAATTCATTTGACAAAAGGAATAACCAACATTTTACTATTTTTACAGCATAAATAATAAATCATCCCCGAAAGAAAAGAAACGTAATTCATTGATTCCTA
Organism: Acanthosepion esculentum; assembly: GCA_964036315.1. Lineage (NCBI taxonomy): Eukaryota > Metazoa > Mollusca > Cephalopoda > Sepiida > Sepiidae > Acanthosepion > Acanthosepion esculentum. The sequence goes on along the minus strand of OZ038519.1, from coordinate 52,786,984 downwards.
CGGGACAAATTTCGAAAGATAGAAGCTCGATATTAAAATAGGTGAGACAAAGTTATACGAGAGATCTATATCGATGCTGAAGCTGATTTTACCCGGTCTTGGAAACGTAAAGTATTAATCATAACATATATATTTACTCGTAGTTCACGAAAACATTTAACAAATAAATAACCATCAACATTTGACAGGATAAATAATAATAGTCTGTTCTTACCTGAAGATTACACCTCCAAGTTTCACAAAAAGTAATTTCCTCAACCGAAAGGCAAACACCCTCCATTTCTGGTTAATAGACACTGTCGACCATCTTGTTCCAATAGATACTGTCATCACTTCCGGTAAAAAAATTTTTTTTTTTAAAAACCCGAAATAATCGCGATCGAAATATTAGGAGAAAGCAATAAATGTTAGTCTGGTGTATGATCAGCCAGCCGACTGACATGTGGACTCGACCACCAATGAGCATTCAGATAATACGGCGAACAAATTCAGTATCCCGTGTTCGATCTCTGTCCAAGTACTTAAACCTTTCACTAATATCCAAAATCAGCCCCGAAACAAAAGAAACACAATTCATTGATTCCTACGAGACAAATTTCGAAAGATATAGGATCTTTTCTGTTAATTAACCACAAATAATGTAAAGTTACTTATGTGGAGAGCCATTATCGTCAAATTCAATAAATGGCGGGAAAGGGAGTTAAATCGTAGATTAATTAGACGCAGTGTGAAAATGATCAGAAAGAATTTGTTTATTTGAAAGGTATTTATCTGAAAAGAAAAAGGTGGGGGCTTGTAAAGGCTTCCTCAAAATATTCTTTGGGGCATCTAATAAGCATTCTAGGCCCAGAAAATATTTTCATTTGGTTGACTTGGTTTTTACGGTTTATCAACCTTTAGCAGGTTAATTAATACCAAAAATATTTTAGATTGTCAGAGTCTTTTAAAGATGATAATGATTTACTGATAGAATCCATACTATTTAACCCATATCTGGGGAAAGAGGAGGTGGATTCATGCCTTTCCAAGTCGCGTAAATAAATATGAGCTTGACTGTAATTGGAACTAGGTTCTCCGATTTCCATTCCCGTGCCATTATCCATTACACCACCTGCACATTCAAGCTTACAGCACCTGGTACTTCCAAGTAGTCACCCATCTTGGTATTGACCAGACTCGACATTGCTTAACTTACGAGAGAACCGGTGTTTCAACGTGACATGTCCGTAAACCGTTTAATAAAGTTTAAAATAATAGAGAATAGAAATGGAAAGTTAAACGACTGCCAAAATAAACGAACTTGTTAGGTTGTAGTAACCCAATCAGTAAGTCAAGCATATAAATGAGAACGTCTTGAAGCCTTTCATTAACAATGAGATAATATGACGTCATATACACTCGTTTAACAGTAGTATCAGACAACTAATATTAAATTTAAGGTTTCTAGTTTGTTTGTTTTTACTATTGAATTGTTTTATGTAATATACTTACAGTGCTGTTCGATAAAATGACTCACCTGATTTTTTTTACTAAATGTTCTCTTCTCCGATGAAACTGAAAGTTGAGCTAAATTCACAGGATAAGCGATCTAAAATCCGAAGAAGAAGCTTTGAAAGCTCTTTGAATTTAGCAGTAAATAATGTCAAGCATCCGTTCAGTATAATGTTCTGGGGATGCTTTTCTTTTCATGGAACTGGTTTCTTAAAACCTATTGAAAAGACCTTCAGGAGCGAGCAGTACAAGAGAATTTTAGAGTCTTGTCTGCTCCCTTCTGCTGAAAGGGTGCAAATCGACCCCACCAAGTTCATTTTTATGCAGGATAATGCTCCCTGTCACAAATCAAAATTAATGAAGGAATACTTTGATGAGAAGCAGGTGAGTGTTCTACTGCATTCGAGGACAGACGAACCCGAAACTCTCCTTCTTCCGATTGGCTTGCCTCTTTATATAGAGAACTGGTGACGTATCTGAAAGAATATTACGGCGATTAATGAAAGAAAAAAAAGCAATATACAAGAAGACATATTAGCAGTCAAGTCAATATCTTCTAAATAAATAAACGGCAAATTCTGTCTATCCGTCCGTGCATCTGAAACCTCTCTAAATTACCATTGCTACTTTCTAGGCTGGACCAGCAGTAACTAGCTTAACAGTCCGCACGGAATGTGGCTTTTAAGCTAGTTTCCAATAAACAAAATACTTAGCTGTATTTCCAGACTACTTTAAATTGACTGGAAGTAGTTTTTTAATTGCTAAAACTCATTGATTTCATCCATATTTAGCCATCTGTCAGCACAATGTAATTCTCTTTATTAAAAAATCTGTCAAAAATTAGATATAGTTTTCTGAAACTTTCTTTGAGAAATATTAGCTGATTTAAAGCTTAATTAAACTGTAACACCGTATCCTCACCCCACTGGACCCACGCATTGAATGTTTCTTGTATGTGAACAATAACCAAACTATCACAAATACTTCGAATAATTTCGGTAAGGAGAGATGTGGCCTTCGTTTTAACCCTTTTTGGTCTGTTCTTAGTGCAGCTACTACAATCTTCGATGTCCCTGTTCTCAGTAGTAATAATAGAAGTAGTAGTAGTATTAGTAGTCGGCTTTGTACGACTACTGTCGGTTATTTTGAAGACTTATATCGAGACAACATTTTAGCATAAGCAACAAATGTTTCATTTTATAGCTTATTATTTTTTTCTTGATGTTCACAGTGATTAGTCCCTTCCTCCTATTTGCTTCCCTGGTAGCTATAATCTTCAAATATACAAATGTAATGTCAATCGACATCTTCCAATGTCTTGATCTTGAATCCCATCCTTCTTTTTATCCTTTCCTCAAACAGCCCTCTTTACTCTTTTTTTCTGTAACCCCATGCGAGCTAGTGGCAATCCCGCCTTCCTTGGGGGGATGCTTTAAAAAAATCAGTTGATTGTAGCTAGTTAACACGAAATCTGACCAAAAATGTATCGGGACTGGTGGTAAAACAAGAAAACTACAACACATATCAACTCGGCATTAAATCTCCTTCGAAGTAGTCCCCTTCTGAAGAGACACTCTTTATCCAGCGGCCTTTCCAATGATGGGAGCATTCGTGGAATTCCTTTTAAGGATACTTTCACCGTCTGTAAGCCCTTGCGTGCTAGTGACACTCCCGCCTTGCTTGGGGCGATAAGCTTAAAAAAAAAGGGGCTATAAATTTTTTTGTTACAGTATGAGTTATGTCTAATCCTCGCGGTGAACAGTTCATTACAACCTCCTCTAAATTGGAGAAGGGAGTCCAGTCGTCACTGGAGGTCTTGCGATAGCTTAAGCTATGTTAAAATTATCCCACAAACATCGAAGTGATGAGAGTCTTGTCTTGGAAATTGGGAATTGTGTCTTGTAATTAAACTGGGCCGGCCAAACAAAAATGAAGGAATTAACTCTAAAGACTAGTCAGATAGTTATCTCAGGCTTTTGTCTCTCTTCATGTTACCCGTTTCTGACTCCCCCTCAGTTCGTTCGTGTCTGTCCCCGCCAATCTATCTCAGTATGTTTACATGAATCCTTTTTATCCCACTGTTTTCGTCTGTCTTTTACCATCTTCCCCATTTTCCCCGTTCTTATATTTTAATTGTTTTCTCTTTCTTTTTTTTTTTCTCTTTCACTTTCTTCTCTCCTTCAAACTCCTTCTCTTTTCCCTTTCTTCCTTCTATAGCGAAAGTAGGACACTACGCGAAGCATGACGTCAACTCCTGGCACGTTGGAGGTCGTCCATTTTTTTAAAGCACATATTTGAATGTTAGTGAAAAGGAAATGGTGGGTTTGGTACCCGGGTAGAATTTAGTTATTTATGTTAACATTTTTTTTTTGTCGTTATCATTTTTTTTCACATTTCATCAACATAATTTTTTTTTTAAGGACAAAAAATTTCAACTCATATTTCTTAAAGGGATTCCCTTTCTATAGTCGCCATTGTTATCATCAACTTGCAAACACATCGTTTCGATTTCGTCTTCACACCGAAGGGGAAAAAAAAACAAGAATAAAAAAAAATGTGGCAGGTCCGGAGAGGAGAATAAATGAGCTAATTTTCTTCAGTTTTTCATCTTCATATCACATACCGCTTTTTTTCTTTTCTTTCATTTTGCTTCTTCCGTATCCATTCCTGCTTCTTTTTCGTCCATTTTTTTTTCTTAATTACAGCGTGCGATGGGTAAATTGACGCCATTTTATAGTTTGTTTTTTTTTAAATTTCGCGCATGCGTGTTGTTTGTTTGTTTGTTATTCTCTCGACTGCACAGCATAGTAGGATTAGTTGGGCAACGTCTGTGAGAAAAAAAAAGAGCACTACGACGCAATTCAAACCGCCAGAAATTTGGAAACGGCGTACTGTACTGCTTGGAATTCGCACCGGAAGCTCTAATACGAACATTTCAGAGTGTTTGGATGTCAATCTGTGGACAGTGCAGAAGATTCGGAAAGAGTTGGATGAGTCTAATGGTGATGACGAAGGGATTTGAAATGATCACCAGTGATGGCGACGTTATACCTCCATTCATTTTTCCACAGGGCCTCAGACTAAACACGGAGGCCTACATTAACTGACTTGAGTAGGTAGTGCTGCCTTGGGTCAAGCGGGTGGATGCTGGAAGACCCCATGTCTAGCAAAAGGATTCTACACCATGACACCCAAGCAGGAGAACCTAGTCATGGTTGTCAGGCAATTTATGCGACCACATCACCCCTTCCATCTGGCCACATAACTCCCCAGACGGCAACCACCTTGATGTGCGGGGAGTAGTTAAGCGAGAGACCAACAAAACTCCTTGTAACACCAAAGATGAACTGAAGGCAAGGATTATGACAGCATTCACCAACTTAAATAAGGAGACCATCCAAAAGAGTTCCATGAGATTCCAAAGTCATCTTGAGGCCGTGGTTGATGGCGATTTTATAGAATAAATTTACTGTTTAGTATTTCAAAATATTATGTAATTTTGTTAAATATATCTGTTAAAATGAGATGTGAGTATGTTGTAACCTAGAGAGAGTTACTGAATGAGGAATAACCAAAACAGAGATGATGTAGGTAAGCCTCTGCTAGTGGTTGTCTACTTAGAAAGCATATTATCCCCACTTAAAATAGTGTCCAATGTATTTGTGAGGGTGTACCTATAAAAACTAATAGGTATTAGTTTTTATAGGTACAGCATATAGCACATTTTTATATTCATTTTGGCGTCATTGAGACGACAATTTATCCATCGCAAACTGTATGTCTGTTAAAATGAGACGTCAGTGTCATTTTCATTCTTGTCTCATTTCGACGACAATTTATCCATCGTAACCTCTGTATCTGTTAAAAATGAGATGTCAATGTTATTTTCATTCCGGCGGCATTTAGACGACAATTTATCCATCGCACCCTTGTATATCTGTTAAAATGAGATGACAGTTTTTTTTGTTTTTTTTTAGTCATTTCGACGACAATTTATCCATCGCTTTTTTAACTTTTTCCTTTACTTTCTGGTTTCACCATCTTTTATCCATTTTTTTTTTCGTTCTCCTTTTCCACCTTTCTTTTCTTTTCCCATCCATCTTTATTCTGCTTATCTTTTTTTCTTTCTTCCTTTTCTCTTCATCTTATTCCACCCAACTATATCCTTTTTCGTTTTCTCCATTACTACGACTTTTGTCTTCACCCTCTTCTTTTTCGTATTTTTTTCTTCCTTTTCTTTTTTTACTATTTGTCCATTCATTCTTTTTTTTTTTTTTTTTGCAATTATTTTTATTTTATTTTCTCTTTCTCACCTGGGGAGATTTTTGTTTCTTTTCACCTCTTTTCGTTTCTTTTTAATTATTATTATTATTATTTCTCCTTCCCTTTTCATTACTTCCTCCCTCATTTGTTTCACTCCCTTCTCTATTGCCTGTTTTTTTTATCTCTTCCAACTTTATCCCCCTCCTCTGCTTTATTTGTCCTCCTCTTTCCAATGTCTTAATTCCTCCTTTATTTCCTATTTACAATGCAACCTCAGTTCTTGAACGTCTCGCATGTCGAACAAATCGGTTTTCGAACAGAAAATTCGAGTTGTAAATGCTTCGGTCATCGAACAGAAATTCAGTTCTCGAACAACATTGCCGATCCGATCCGATCCGACCCGAGCCGAACCGAACCGAAACGAGTTAACCCGAACGGAATCATTTCTTAGTTGACCGCCATGTTGTATACATTCGTGTGTTGTGCTGTGCTTTTCTTTGGCAATTTCTTTTTTCTCTTCATTAGTCCTCAGTCATGACTCCAAAGAAAACTGGCAAAGGAATAAAGAAAAGTTAAGAGAAAAACAATTGTCGACGATATTGTCTCTTCCGACTCAGTTTCAGATAGCAAAATCAACGATCTGTATTAGTCTTATAAATAAAAAGACAATCATGTCTTTCCTTCTCCTTTTCCAAACAATAACATCTTCCTCCTCGACTTACACTATCAACTGTCCTACTTACAGGTACGGTAAAATTAAAGGTTTCGTGTTGGGTACATTTTTTTTATTTTTTCTTAGATTTAATAATTTTCATTAATTTTGGGTATAACCTTGTGCACAAAGCACTGTTGTTAAAGTTTAAATAAGCCAGAAACGGATTAATCCATTTTACATTATCTGTCTATATTTCTGAGATGAGGTATTATGTACACTATTTACATTCTTCAGACTATTGTCCTCATCTTTGTCACCATATTTATTACAACGTTTCGGCCTTTCAGTATCTGTCTATATTTCTGAGATGAGGTATTACGTACAGTATTTACATTATTCGGACTATTGTCCTCATCTTTGTCGCCATATTTATTACAACGTTTCGGCCTTTCAGTATCTGTCTATATTTCTGAGATGAGGTATTATGTACACAATTTACATTATTCGGACTATTGTCCTCATCTTTGTCGCCATATTTATTACAACGTTTCGGCCCCTCAGTATCTGTCTATATTTCTGAGATGAGGTATTATGTACACTATTTACATTCTTCAGACTATTGTCCTCATCTTTGTCGCCATATTTATTACAACGTTTCGGCCTTTCAGTATCTGTCTATATTTCTGAGATGAGGTATTATGTACACTATTTACATTATTCGGACTATTGTCCTCATCTTTGTCGCCATATTTATTACAACGTTTCGGCCTTTCAGTATCTGTCTATATTTCTGAGATGAGGTATTATGTACACTATTTACATTATTCGGACTATTGTCCTCATCTTTGTCGCCATATTTATTACAACGTTTCGGCCTTTCAGTATCTGTCTATATTTCTGAGATGAGGTATTCTGTACACTATTTACATTATTCGGACTATTGTCCTCATCTTTGTCGCCATATTTATTACAACGTTTCGGCCTTTCAGTATCTGTCTATATTTCTGAGATTAGGTATTACGTACACTATTTACATTATTCGGACTATTGTCCTCATCTTTGTCGCCATATTTATTACAACGTTTCGGCCTTTCAGTATCTGTCTATATTTCTGAGATGAGGTATTATGTACACTATTTACATTATTCGGACTATTGTCCTCATCTTTGTCGCCATATTTATTACAACGTTTCGGCCCCTCAGTATCTGTCTATATTTCTGAGATGAGGTATTATGTACACTATTTACATTCTTCAGACTATTGTCCTCATCTTTGTCGCCATATTTATTACAACGTTTCGGCCTTTCAGTATCTGTCTATATTTCTGAGATGAGGTATTATGTACACTATTTACATTATTCGGACTATTGTCCTCATCTTTGTCGCCATATTTATTACAACGTTTCGGCCTTTCAGTATCTGTCTATATTTCTGAGATGAGGTATTACGTACACTATTTACATTATTCGGACTATTGTCCTCATCTTTGTCGCCATATTTATTACAACGTTTCGGCCTTTCAGTATCTGTCTATATTTCTGAGATGAGGTATTATGTACACTATTTACATTATTCGGACTATTGTCCTCATCTTTGTCGCCATATTTATTACAACGTTTCGGCCCTTCAGTATCTGTCTATATTTCTGAGATGAGGTATTACGTACACTATTTACATTATTCGGACTATTGTCCTCATCTTTGTCGCCATATTTATTACAACGTTTCGGCCTTTCAGTATCTGTCTATATTTCTGAGATGAGGTATTATGTACACTATTTACATTATTCGGACTATTGTCCTCATCTTTGTCGCTATTTTTATTACAACGTTTCGGCCTTTCAGTATCTGTCTATATTTCTGAGATGAGGTATTATGTACACTATTTACATTATTCGGACTATTGTCCTCATCTTTGTTGCCATATTTATTACAACGTTTCAGCCTTTCAGTATCTGTCTATATTTCTGAGATGAGGTTTTATGTACACTATTTACATTATTCGGACTACTGTCCTCATCTTTGTTGCCATATTTATTACAACGTTTCGGCCTTTCAGTATCTGTCTATATTTCTGAGATGAGGTATTATGTACACTATTTACATTATTCGGACTATTGTCCTCATCTTTGTCGCCATATTTATTACAACGTTTCGGCCCTTCAGTATCTGTCTATATTTCTGGGATGAGGTATTATGTACACTATTTACATTATTCGGACTATTGTCCTCATCTTTGTCGCCATATTTATTACAACGTTTCGGCCCTTCAGTATCTGTCTATATTTCTGAGATGAGGTATTATGTACACTATTTACATTATTCGGACTATTGTCCTCATCTTTGTCGCCATATTTATTACAACGTTTCGGCCTTTCAGTATCTGTCTATATTTCTGAGATGAGGTATTACGTACACTATTTACATTATTCGGACTATTGTCCTCGTCTTTGTCGCCATATTTATTACAACGTTTCGGCCTTTCAGTATCTGTCTATATTTCTGAGATTACGTATTACGTATACTATTTACATTATTCGGACTATTGTCCTCATCTTTGTCGCCATATTTATTACAACGTTTCGGCCTTTCAGTATCTGTCTATATTTCTGAGATGAGGTATTATGTACACTATTTACATTATTCGGACTATTGTCCTCATCTTTGTCGCCATATTTATTACAACGTTTCGGCCTTTCAGTATCTGTCTATATTTCTGAGATGAGGTATTACGTACACTATTTACATTATTCGGACTATTGTCCTCATCTTTGTCGCTATTTTTATTACAACGTTTCGGCCTTTCAGTATCTGTCTATATTTCTGAGATAAGGTATTATGTACACTATTTACATTATTCGGACTATTGTCCTCATCTTTGTTGCCATATTTATTACAACGTTTCAGCCTTTCAGTATCTGTCTATATTTCTGAGATGAGGTATTATGTACACTATTTACATTATTCGGACTACTGTCCTCATCTTTGTTGCCATATTTATTACAACGTTTCGGCCTTTCAGTATCTGTCTATATTTCTGAGATGAGGTATTATGTACACTATTTACATTATTCGGACTATTGTCCTCATCTTTGTCGCCATATTTATTACAACGTTTCGGCCCTTCAGTATCTGTCTATATTTCTGGGATGTGGTATTATGTACACTATTTACATTATTCGGACTATTGTCCTCATCTTTGTTGCCATATTTATTACAACGTTTCGGCCTTTCAGTATCTGTCTATATTTCTGAGATGAGGTATTATGTACACTATTTACATTATTCGGACTATTGTCCTCATCTTTGTCGCCATATTTATTACAACGTTTCGGCCCTTCAGTATCTGTCTATATTTCTGAGATGAGGTATTACGTTCACTATTTACATTATTTGGACTATTTTTCTCATCTTTGTCGCCATATTTATTACAACTTTTCGGCCGTTATACGCTCCGGACTTCTTCAAGTTGTTGGAATGTCGAACTGGACCCTTTATTTTGTTCACTGGGGTAGAATGTTCTAGTTCCACGTGCCATGTTTAATGGATGTCAGTTGTCAGTTATCTCCTTTTAATTCCCCTCTCCAAGTTCTCCACTGCCTTAACCGGGTATTGAACTCACACTCTAACTAACGCCTTTATCCCCTGTGCTATGTGTGAATTTCTGGGTATTATAAACCTAATGTCCTCAGCCCACATATTTTTAACAGTGCTCATATTGCAATTTTTTGCTGTTATCATTTTATGTTTTTACCAGAGCTCATATTGCAATTTTTGTTGTAAATATATCGCTTTTCTCTGGCACTCCTTATTACTGGTTCCCATATTATATTCATTTCTATTTCCATTGATTCCTATTGGAAAAATAGTTTCTGTTTACGAACATTTCGGGTTACGAACGTGCTTTAGGAACGAATTAAATTCGTGAACCGATCTTCTATTGTATTTTCTTTCTACCTTCACTCTTTTTTTTTTCATCTATCTTTTCCTTTGGTCTATTATTTTTATTGTTTCTTACTTTTCTCTTCAGCTTTCGTCTGCTTTTACTCAAATTTTGTTCTTTTCCTTTTACCTTCTTCAATTCTTTCTCTTTTTCAACCGTCTACCTTCTTTTTTTTTCCTTCTCTCCCGTTCGCTGGTCTCACTCTTTTCTTCTTCTCATCACTCCTCCTCCAGTTTTATTTCTCCTTTTATCCCCTTTCGTCTGTCTTCCTTGATTTTTCTGTTCATCTCCTCCTCTTTTGCCTCTTCCCCTCCGCTGACTTTTCGAATGAACAAGTGGAACGCAAAAATAAAGTGCCATTTCGTTTTTCTTCACACAATTTGTCCAGTTATTTTTTTTGTTTGTTTGGTTTTGTGTGAAGATTTTTTCACTTTCTTGTTTCATTTATTTATTTATCTATATATTCTTTCCGACGAGATTTCTTTATCGAAATTTTTTCCTCAACGTCTACATACAAATTTCGTCGGTTTCGAAAAAAAGTTTAAAAATACGACTTATCCATACGAGTCAACACACTTTTTTTTCATGAGACAAACTATTCCATTTTTACTAAGCAATTCCTTCCTACCTGACAAACTTTTATTTTCAAAATATTTGGTACAAATATTTTAAAATTACTTAGCTTAAATAGTCCCATTCATAACAAATATCTCGTCTAGTACTTATTTTTAGTACTGCTCAGTTATTGCCCACCCTATTTTCACTGAATCCAAGTAAACACGGCCCTGTCTAGAGATTGAACTGAACCCTTTATTTAATCTACGGGGGTAGGCGTTTTCGTCACACTACCCATGTCTCGGAATATGTCGTCTAGTACTTATTTTTAGTACTGCTCAGTTATTGCCCACTTTATTTAAAATATTTTGTACCACACCAAATCTTTCTTAAATGACTTTAACACATTATTTAATTTAAGGACGTAGATTTTTCTCATTTCTCTGTCCTTGCTTAGGGATATTTTATATATATATATATATATATATATATATATATATATATATCTGATATTGAGCACTTTATCCCATAAATATAGCACACTTTAAGACTATATTTCTTCATTTATATATATATATTATCTTGACTGCAGTCACTTTCTCCTAGACGTGATGTGGCTTCCCTCTGTCTTTACTACAAATATTTTTCCGACAACAGCCCTGACGAACTATTCTCACTGCTTCCTCAACTTCATGAATTTAAGCGTGCTACTAGGTTGGCATCTCGGTCCCACCCTTTCACTATTGAAGCA
>OZ038519.1:52720326-52770326 GCA_964036315.1 Acanthosepion esculentum | reverse complement strand
TTTTTTCTCAAAAATATGTTGGTAATATTTTTTCCAAAATGTATTGCTGGTAATATTTTTTTTCAAAAAATATATTGCTGGTATTAAAACCTATTTTTATACGTTCATAGTGTTTTGACCCCTTTTGGTGGGTTAACTATTTGCCTATAGCTGGGACCCTGACATGTGCTATCCTCCCGGGTCAGGGTGGTCCTGGGAACACTAGCAATTAAAAGGTTTTTCCACGCTCCTCGAAACCTTCTGGTGAAAGGCCTTGCTGTCGGACGTAGTTTATCGTCATACAGCTAGAAAAGAAAACCCAACCAATACTACAAGGAGAAAATAAAATAAAATAAAAAAAAGAGAAAAATAAAAACGGAACTCGAGGAACCTATTTTCCTGAAATGTTTTATAAATTTCAACCGACAGTAATGCTGGCTGATCGGTCGATGAATATCAACTGTTTCATTATTACAAAGAAACGGACAATATTACCATTAACAGAAATCTCTAGCAGCGCTTGAAGAAAATGTGGTCATGATACCATCTTGGGGTGTCGTTTAAAAGACACCCAACACGTTACTACCGTTGTCCAATAGGGTAAGGCTAAATCTTGACTTAAATTGTTTATATAGAGAGCTTCAATTATCTTAAGATGTATCTGTCTATATTTCTGAGATGAGGTATTATGTACACTATTTACATTATTCGGACTATTATCCTCATCTTTGTCGCCATATTTATTACAACGTTTCGGCCTTTCAATATCTGTCTATATATCTGAGATGAGGTATTATGTACACTATTTACATTATTCGGACTATTGTCCTCATCTTTGTTGCGATATTTATTACAACATTTCGGCCTTTGTACGCTTCGGCCTTCTTCAAGTGGTTGGAATGTCAAATGTCACCTTCATCCACTGTGCCATGTGTCCTTGAGGACACATAGCACAGTGGATAAAGGCGTTGGTTAGATCCAGTGACAGGACCCAAAGAGTGTAAGTTCAATACCTGGTTAAGGCGGTGGGGAACTTGGAGAGAGGAATTAACAGGAGATAACTGATAACTGACATCCATTAGACATGGCACGTGGAACTAGAACAGTCTACCCCAGTGAGCGAAATAAAGGGTTCAGTTCGACATTCCAACCACCTGAAGAAGGCTGGAGTGTACAACGGCCGAAACGTTGTAATAAATATGGCGACAAAGATGAGGACAATAATCCGAATAATATAAATAGTGTACATAATACCTCATCTCACATTTTTCTTTTTACATTTGTGCCATGAATATTTTGAGGGGTTCAGGACGACTCAGCACCGCCGACTCAACACCGAGACAACTCAGGACTTAGACAACTCAGCACCAGAAAAACATAATTTTTTTTATAACCGAATAAAAGTAATTTATTAAAGATTAAAAGATTAATTAGTATTTTATTTTTAATAAAGTAAATCATAAATTATGAAGTTATTTTTTATAAAAATATTTTAGAATGTGACTTATTTTATTAAAAAAAATAGATTACTTTAAGATTTATTATAATGAAAATAATTAAAAACAAAAAACGGCTTCATACTGGTTCATATTTTACATAATGCCTTTTCAAATGCTTTATTTGAAGAAAAATATTTACTAATTAAGATTTTAATCCTTAGTAAATGACTTTTATTCGGCTATAAACAAATTATGTTTTTCTGGTGCTGAGTTGTCTCAGTCCTTAGTTGTCCCGGTGTTTGAGTCGGCGGTGTTGAGTTGTCCTGAACCCCTCAGAATATATATGGCACGAGTGATGAGCCATCATCGATTTTTGTCTTCAATCATTGGTAAAAGACATAGCGTGAAGGTCTTTTATCGCATTCCTTTTGCTGGGATGATATGTTAGAGTCATACCATCTAGTGCCAAACTCCACTCTTTTGAACCTTGTTTAGTTTCATTTCATTTATTTAAGGTGGGCGGAGTATGTTTTTTGAATGGGATGAGACTCACAGAAACATTTTAAAATGAAATAATAAGCCAACTTTATAAAGCTTTGCTGATATTGTCTGTTCCTTAGTTATCTTCGGTGTATAAGAAAAAAATTCACCAAGTAATTTGAAGGCCAGAAAAGTATTTAATTTATATATTAAACTTATGTGTTGAGGTGTCCCTTCAACGAACCAAGGTAGGTAACTACGAGGAAATTCTATTTATTTTTCTTTCATTTTGCTGATTCTTATTTGAGAGAAAATATTGAATAAAACTTTACTTATTTCTTTCTTCTTTTATGTACCGTGTCCCTTCAGGACGTAGGCGATCATGGCTCTCCACTTCCTCCTATCCCTTTATAAAACCTTGCTGATATTGCCTGTGTGGGGAAAATTGTGAAAACGGCTTACCTCGGAAACGCCCACGAATCTGTGCGTCGTGCAAAATCCGGCTGCTCAGCGGTAAAAAGAACCAAAATGCCAGGCGGTCTCAGACAGTTAACGCGAAATCTCGTTGTCTCGTTATTCGCATGCAAATTATGGTCGGTCCTCGGCTGTATAAAGCAAGCCGTTTTATTTTGGAGAAGAGAGAAGCGCGTTTTTTTTCCTTTCATTTGATTTCTTACCACAGCCTGTTCCATAATTGTCTTCGGTGTATAAAAAAAAACTCAGCAAGTAATTTGACGACCATAAAATCAACATTCTAAAATATTTTTATAAAATTAACTTAATAATTTACAATTTACTTTATTAAAATAATTAAAATTAAAAAAACTGGCTAAATTTTACATAATGCCTTTTCAAATGCCTTATTTCAATAAAAAATATTCACTAATTAAAGTCTTAATCATTAATAAATTACTTTCATTCTTATATTAAAATATATATATATATATATATATATATATATATATATATATATATATATATATATATTTTTCTGGTGCTAAGTTGTCGCAGTCCAGTTGTTCCAGTGCTCAATCGGCGGTGTTGAATTGTCAAGGGGGAGGTAATTCGTCTTTGCAAGTAGACAGTTCACGTGACACAGACGAAATAAGTCAGCAAGTCGCCATTTTAGCACAGTTGAAACCTGAGTAAATTAATGAAAATTGAGTAAAAGAAAAAAAAAATTATTAATCGAAGGTGCACTGAAATAGAGAAAGCTAAGCAAAGTATTAAGAAAAAAGAAAAAGTCCTTAAAAATAATTCATTAAAACACACTTGCATTTAATTATTTTTAAATGAACTAAATCGAAAAGTGCTAAACAAAATGGAGCACTTTTTTTTGCTTTTAAGTATTTTTTTAATAAATTAATCCTAATGTAATTTATTTTTTAATGAAGTAAATCGATATTCTAAAATATTTTTATAAAAAAATAATTTAATATAGTAGAATCCCTCATTTCCGGAATCCCTCATTTCCGGAATCCCTCATATCCGGAATCCCGCATATCCGGACATGATTTTTGATGTGTATATTTGAATTATTTGGGTGATATGTAACTGATTTGAAATTTCTGTTTTTCAGAAAATTTACTTTGGATAATTGCTTATGCTTATTTCACCAAAATGTCTAACATTGGTGCAAAAGATGATGAGAATAAGAGGAAAGGTTGACAACGAGACACATCTGCAACAAGATGGCGACGAGATGCACGATTGTGATGAAACCTGGACTGAAAACGAAAAAGCTATTGAACACGACGGCCCCGCTAGCAATTTGAATTTCGTTTTACTGAAACGAAAGGAAAATCCATTCCTCGACAAACTGCTAACATTTTCTTTTTATCAATCAATTCATCCCAAACAAGGCGACTAAGACGCAATGGTCTACGGGGGTGAAAGAGAATGAGAAGACTTAGAGGGAACTGGAAACCGAATCCTAAACAGGAAACAAGGGATAAACCTCTACTCCTGCTCAAAAGACCGATGATAGTGCCACTAACACGAAATTGGCTACTGTGAGTGAAAGAGAATGGGAAGACTTTACAAGGAACCTGAAACCCAATCCTAAACAAGAAACAAGGAAAAACCTCTACACCTATGCAAAAAAACAAGGAACCGTACAATAAGCAAACCTATCTCCTCCTATTGAGAAAAAAATAGTAAATAATATTTTTGGAGACGTGAGAAGTATAGAGTTGAAGTAGACTTTATAAGGAACCAGAAACCCAATCTTAAACAGGAAATGGTGGAGAAAGTGACTAACAATGATTCTTTGAAAAATCTTGGCATTTGTAGCATTGACTCTTTTGTTGAACTGCCATATTTTCTTGTGTTGAGTGAGAGATATCTTCAGGTTGTCGCGATATTGTGCTCACTTCAAGTGCTTTCGAACATGAAAATGTAATGTATGCAACACGTAATGTGTCTGGGGGCTAATCAGCCTTCCCAGGCGACAATCTTGTTATTACGTCATGCCGTAGTTGAAGGGAGAGAAAAAGAGGGGAAAATAGGGATTTGTTCCCAATGTCGTTTGTCAAATAGAGTAATTTTTTGTGTTGAATGGATATGCCTATTTATATGATAGGTTGCTGTGTGCAACTCACGGCTCAAGGGGGGGAGGATAAGAACTCTGACTGGGGATCAAGAGAAACGCCTCTTGTCACGAGAGCGTCCTGCTATTGAAGATTGATAGAGAGTGAGTGAGACAGACAGAGATTGATAGGGAGTAAGTGAGACAGACAGATAGACAGACAGAGATTGATAGGGAGTAAGTGAGACAAATAGACAGTGAGTGAGAGAGACAGGTAGACAGACATAGATTGATACAGAGTGAGTGAGACAGACGGACGGAGATTAATAGAGAGTGTGTGAGGCAGACAGACGGAGATTGATAGAGAGTGAGTGAGACAGACAGCGATTGATAGGGAGTGAGACAAACATATAGACAGACAGAGACTGATAGTTGGTGAGACAGACAGAGATTGATAGGGAGTAAGTGAGCCAAACAGATAGACAGACAGAGACTGATAGTGTGTGAGACAGACAGAGATTGATACAAAGTGAGTGAGACAGACAAAAAGACAGAGATTGATACAGCGTGAGACAGACAAAAAGACAGAGATTGATACAGGCAGATGAACAGACATAGATTGATACAGAGTGAGTGAGACAGACAGACGGAGATTAATAGAGAGTGAGTGAGACAGACAGACGGAGATTAATAGAGAGTGGGTGAGACAGACAGACAGAGATTGATAGAGAGTGAGTGAGGCAGACAGACGGAGATTGATAGAGAGTGAGTGAGACAGACAGACGGAGATTGATAGAGAGTGAGTGAGACAGACAGACGGAGATTAGTGAGTGAGACAGACAGACGGAGATTAGTGAGTGAGACAGACAGACGGAGATTGATAGAGAGTGAGTGAGACAGACAGACGGAGATTGATAGAGAGTGAGTGTGACAGACAGATAGAGATTGATACAGAGTGGGTGAGACAGACAGATAGACAGAGATTGATACAGAGTGAGTGAGACAGGCTGATACACAGATGGAGACTGAAAGAGAGTGAGACAGACAGACGGAGATTAACAGAGAATGAGTGAGACAGGGAGATAAACAGAGTGAGTGTGACAGACAGATAGACAGATATTGACACGGCGTAAGTCAGATAGAGAACTGATAGTGAGACAGAGACTGATAGTGTGTGTTGATATATAGATAGATAGATCGCCCCCTTTCCATTCATCCAGCTTTATACAACATCACCTAGACTAAGTTAAAAGAAATCCTAAGCAGACTAGGTGGGGCAATCCCACAAATCTTCAACAGAGAGGCTTGCATTTTTTATTTTCATGCAACAAAACAAAGTCTTAAATTACATCACCAGAGACATCAGTGGTTCCCATGTGTTTTAAGCTCGTAGAAATATCAAGTGTTGTTTGTAAGGACAGAAGCCGTCCTTAAAGGCGTCTAGATGTTTTTATTTGCAGTCAAGTGAGAAAGGAAGAGCAAGAAAGACTGGGGCGGGGAATCTGCTATTTCTTCAGAAATATGAACACAAAATTTTTCCACTCTATCTCAGAAATGTTAATTGCTTCTTGGATTCTTATCACGCACATAGTTTCATTTCAGAAGAGAAACAAGAGAATACTTTATTACAGGTTGAGTATCCTTTATCCGAAATTCCAAAATCCAGAAACCTCAAAGACCCGAATGTTTTCCAGGTGCTGACATGTCTTTATTCGAAATTCCCAAATCCGGAAACCTCAAAGATCCGAATGTTTTCCAGGTGCTGACATGTCTTTATTCGAAATTCCCAAATCCGGAAACCTCAAAGATCCGAATGTTCTTCAGGTGCTGACATGTCTTTATTCGAAATTCCCAAATCCAGAAACCTCAAAAATCCGAATGTTTTTCAGGTGCTGACATGTCTTTATTCGAAATTCCCAAATCCGGAAACCTCAAAAATCCAAATGTTTTCCAGGTGCTGACATGACTTTATCTGAAATTCCAAAATCCAGAAACCTCAAAGATCCGAATGTTTTCCAGGTGCTGACATGGCTTTATTCGAAATTCCCAAATCCGGAAACCTCAAAGATCCGAATGTTTTTCAGGTGCTGACATGTCTTTATTCGAAATTCCAAAATCCAGAAACCTCAAAAATCCGAATGTTTTCCAGGTGCTGACATGTCTTTATTCGAAATTCCCAAATCCGGAAACCTCAAAAATCCAAATGTTTTCCAGGTGCTGACATGACTTTATCTGAAATTCCAAAATCCAGAAACCTCAAAGATCCGAATGTTTTCCAGGTGCTGACATGTCTTTATTCGAAATTCCCAAATCCGGAAACCTCAAAAATCCAAATGTTTTCCAGGTGCTGACATGACTTTATCTGAAATTCCAAAATCCAGAAACCTCAAAGATCCGAATGTTTTCCAGGTGCTGACATGTCTTTATTCGAAATTCCCAAATCCGGAAACCTCAAAAATCCGAATGTTTTCCAGGTGCTGACATGACTTTATCCAAAATTACAAAATCCAGAAACCTCAAAGATCCAAATGTTATTCAGGTACTGAGATGGCTTTATCCGAAGTTTCAAATGACAAGTCTACAACACAAATGTATCTTCGTAATTCTAAAACACAAATGTATCATTGGCAATTCTACAACACAAATGTATCATTGGCAATTCTACAACACAAATGTATCATTCGTAATTCTACAACACAAATGTATCATTGGTAAATATTTTTTATAAAAATCTATTCCGGTTATTTTTACTAGAAAAATGTATTTTTATACAGTGTTTTGTTTTTTGTTTAGGGGTACATTATTTGCCCGTAGCTGAGATCCTACAGGTGCTATCACTCTGGGTCAGAGTAGACCTGGAACAACAGCAATTGAGGTGGTTTCACTCTCCTTAAAATTTCCAACATTCTGATCAGAGTTCTGGTTGTCTGATCATCTCCATACCCAGAACTCGTCTCAAGGTTTCAGACAAACCGTTAAAGTTGTTGACAGTTCTTTTCATGATTCATCCAGATTATATAATCTCTGACCAATGTGACCCTGACATTGTCCACAGATGACAGGAGACTTATCTCCATGCTGTGACATTAGCGATATAGAATAACGGTCATCTTTGTAGCACATGAAAATATGGCATGACTGGATTTACTCTTCCAAGAAATTTCGTGAAATAAAAATTAGAATTAGAATTAAAATCAGCTTCTTCATCCCATCCGCAAAGAAGCTTTTCGGTTACTGTTATGGGATCTTACCTGTAACGAAGAGGAACTCTTCCTGACTCTATAAAGACTGCGCCTCTCAAGAGAGAAGTAGGAAAGAACTAGAACGAGTCGAGCCAATATTAGTTCACTCTAAACCAGACTGACAGTCATACTAACACTTTCACCTTCTTGTATTATTATTCTGTTGTTTTCTATGTATCTCTTTTCATTTTCTATCTATCTATCTCTTTTCATTTTTATCTATCTATCTATCTCTTTTCATTTTTATCTATCTATCTATCTCTTTTCATTTTTATCTATCTATCTATCTATCTATCTATCTATCTATCTCCGTGTGTTCACTATCTATCTATCTATCTCCGTGTGTTCTCTATCTATCTATCTATCTCCGTGTGTTCTCTATCTATCTATCTATCTCCGTGTGTTCTCTATCTATCTATCTATCTATCTCCGTGTGTTCTCTATCTATCTATCTATCTATCTCCGTGTGTTCTCTATCTATCTATCTATCTATCTATCTCCGTGTGTTCTCTATCTATCTATCTATCTATCTATCTCCGTGTGTTCTCTATCTATCTATCTATCTATCTATCTCCGTGTGTTCTCTATCTATCTATCTATCTGTTATGGGATCTTACCTGTAACGACAAGGAACTCTTCCTGACGCTATAAAGACTGCGCCTCTCAAGAGAGAAGTAGGGAAGAACTAGAACGAGTCGAGCCAATAGTAGTTCACTCTAAACCAGACTGACAGTCATACTAACACCTTCACCTTTTTGTATTATTATTCTGTTTAATATATCTTTGTTATTCCTACTCTTGTGTTCGTGTTGTTCTTCCTTGGTCCTAACCTTGGAACATAACAGTGGTGCGAGGATATTGGACCATAACAGTTACTAAGGAAACCACGTCTGCACCGCTAGCTTCATTGGGCACTAAACGAGCACTTGCTTATTACAATTCTAATTTTCACTTTTTAAAACAAAAATTACCGAAGAGTGAAGTTAGTTAGAAAAACGTTGTCATGGGAAAAACCGTCCTTTTTTACACTCCATCATTTTGCGGGCATGTTTACGCCCTGAAAATTATGGAATCGACACACTTCAAGAAAGTTCTTGTCACTGATATGACATAGAAAGTCTGTTGTTTTTTCTTTTTTTTCTTTTTGTTTCATCGCTGAATATTCAGACTTCTAGAAATATAACAGAAGAAAATTATTAAACTTGAAACAGCAGAAATGTGGTTCTACAGAAGGATGCTGAGAATCCCATGGACCGAACATGTGAGCAATGACGAAGTTTTTAGAGAAAATAAAAACAAAAATGAGACATAGTTAAGCTTAGGAAGAGACAGTTGAAATGTCTAAGGAACATAATAAGGAAAGAGGGCTTGGAAAAACTGATACTCACAGGACATATTAAAGGCAAGAAGAAAACAACGCATAACCTACATAATGAGGAAAGAGGGCTTGGAAGATTTGATACTCACAGGGCAGATTGAAGGCAAGAAGGAAAGAGGAAAACAACACATAACCTACATAAAGAGGAAAGAGGGATTGGAGAATCTGATATTCATAGGGCAGATTAAAGGCAAGAGAAACCGAGGAAAACAACGCATAACCTACATAAAGAGGAAAGAGGGCTTGGAAAATCTGATACTCACAGGACATATTGAAGGCAAGAGGAACAGAGGAAATGAACGCATAACCTACATAATGAGGAAAGAGGGCTTGGAAAATCTGATACTCACAGGACATATTGAAGGCAAGAGGAACAGAGGAAATGAACGCATAACCTACATAATGAGGAAAGAGGGCTTGGAAAATCTGATACTCACAGGACATATTGAAGGCAAGAGGGACAGATGAAAGCAACGGATAACATACGTAGCTAGCTTGAATAAATGAATGGCCGTACAGGGTTTAAGAGAGATAACAAAAAGACAAACTTTGTTAAGAGCTCCGAACGACAGGAAATTGTGGAGAACCATGATTGCCTACGTTCAAAAAGGGATATAGCACAGGAAGTAGAAGAAATTATTAGGTTGAGTCATAAGTAATTTCCGTTTTAGAGAACCAAATCTGGTGACGAAATTAACCTAACAAGCCGTTCCTTAAATCTGCCATAACACGTGAGGGATAATGGCTTCTTCTGTATCGGTAGAGTTCAAAAGAGTCCTTGTGGGTGACTAATTATTTTCTACCCTCCATCCTCTCCCCCACAGGAGGGATGTGGCGAGTCTCTCACTGCTCTCTCGCATCTTCCATGGAAAGTGCTCGGACGAACTATATTCCTTGTTTCCGCCAGGCCTAACCTTCATGATAAGGACCCGCCATGTCACTAACATTTTAGCAAACCACCCACATCGGTGATAAGTATGTTCCCCTCGAACAGCTTCTTCCCGTGAACAACTGCTCTGTGGAACCGACTCCAAGAGTATTTTTCCACGCGCACGACAAATTTAGCCTATGGTTAACCGTTATCTTCCTCTTCTATCTGCAAAAACTGTCTCTTAATGTAACACTCTACCTCCAATGGCCCACGGACCTTGTACAGGGTGAACCATACTCTAACAAAAGCAACCAATTCAACACAATAGACAATAAATTGACAAGGATAAATTTCCAGAAACGACCCCAAATGCTGACCTCTAGAGAGGATAGTGTAGTAGGTAAGGCGAGATCTTCGGATTATAATTAATTAATTTTATCTCTCCCCCAGTTTTCTCCTCTCTCTTTCGCCTTTTGTTTCATTTTTTATCTTGTTCCGTTTCTCTTACGCTTACTTTCGTTTTTACTTCTTTTTTTCTGTCTCTCACTTTGTTGGAAACCTTTCTCTTGATTTCTCGTTATCTCAGCCTTAAACTTTCACCTTCCACCACTCTCCCCACTCTCTCTTTCTTCCATCCTTCTTTTCAGTGGGTGGGGTGATTTCCAACAGTAAGATCTTAATTACCAAATATGGCGCTTGTTCAAATATGGTGGCTGTATTATCGCAAAGATAACAACGCGAGAATTTCATCCTTTGTCTTGTTAAAAATCAAAATGACTGAGTAAAATGCACTTTCAATGAAGGCCTTATTTATTTTGAGTGGGTAAGGTTGAGAATGGGGACGTCAGTTAATCAGAGAAGATCATGGCTTTCTTTTTAAATGTCATGAGGAGTCAGGTTATATCTGTCAGAAAGTGAGCAAGAAAGGCACTGGTAGGTCTGCTCTTGTGTATTATTTAATTCTTCTATTTTTACAGGCGGCGATATATATGTTTTGCTAATTTCACCCTAAGCAAGGCAACAAAGCCATTAATGGACAAGGGGTAGCTGAATATAAGAAAAACATTGATAAAAAGCAAGAACAATAAAATTACATTAAGAATAAAGTGGATGGCGACTGACATTGCATTTAAATTTTTGAAGATTAAACTGGACTGAAAAACAAGAAACGGGAACAAAGTTCCACAAGCGAGCAGTCCGAAAAAAAGAAACTTATCATAGAACTTACGGTTACATCTAGCCATTTCGACTATAATAAATGAGACCTTGCCGCCAATCGAGTAATGCGCTTACATTCATAAAGTCTTGTACTTTAGAGGAAAGGTTCTTCAAATAATTACCATGAAATTATTTAAAGCAACAATGTCGCCATTTTATATTTTTAATTTCCCGCATGCGCGTTGTTTGTTTTTGATTTTGTCGACTGCATTGTAGAGGAGGGGTAGTTGGGCACAGTCTGTGAGAAAAAGAGCACCATGACGCAATTCACTCCGCCAGATTTTTGGAAACAGCATACAGTACTGCAGCTCCAATACTAACATTTCTGAATGTTTGAGTATGGGTCTGAGTACAGTGCACAGGATTCGGAAAGACTTTGATGATATAGCCAGTCAACATGATGACTAGTGATGCCGACGTTATAATTTCATCTTACCCACAGGGACTCGGGCTCAATACGGAAACCTAGATCAAGCACCCTGAGGAGTTAGCGTTGCGCTGCGTTAAGAGGGTGGTCGCTGAAAGACTATATGCACACTGTAACAGGCCACACAAGCAGGAGAAACCAGTCATAGTTATCAACAAATTTCTACGACAGATTTAAAAAGAAAAGAGTCGGCAAATTTGATTCCACACCCCTGCCGGAAGGGTGGACCTGGAAAGAACAGCAATTAAGAGGTGGTTGCACGCTCGCCAAAACCTCCAATCTCCCGATCAGAGACCTTGCTGCCGGAAGGGTGAACCTAGAAAAAACAGCAATTAAGAGGTGATTCCACTCACCTCAAAACCTCCAATCTCCTGATTAGAGGTCTTGCTGCCGCAAGGGTGGACCTAGGAAGAACAGCAATTGAGAGGTGGTTGCACGCTCCTTAAAACCTCCAATCTCCCAATCAGAGGTCTTGCTGCCGGAATGCTGGACCTGGGAAGAATACCAATTCAGAGGTGATTCCACTCTCCTCAAAACCTCCAATGTCTTGATTAGAGGCTTTACTGTCAGATCTCGTTTATCTCATATCAATGTCTACTCTCTCTAATATATCAACTTTTCTTTGTCTGGGGCAAGAAAAAGAAACGAGTAAGGAGCGTTAAAACAAAGGAGCTTAAATTCGTTCTGCGGCAGAAATAAAGTTAAGTTTATTTCGTTGTGATACAACTGCGAATTTGGGTCAATCTTATATTACTAGTTTGGGGGTTTCTACTTTTGATCCCCTCCTTCCGAGTGATGAATTATTTTCCACCCTACAACCCCTTTCCCACAGACGAAAAGTCGCATGCTTCTCGCTGCTCTATCGCTGTTTCCATTTCTATTTCAGATTAACTACATTCTTTGCTTCCACCTGTTCTAACCTTCTCGTGTAAGACTCACCATGACACGTGGATTTTAGTGAATCACCCTTATTCCCTTTAAAAAAAAAAAGGTAAAAAAGAAAAAACATAAAAAATTTTTCAAATATAAAAAAAGAAAACATATAAAAAGAAAAATGTACAAAAGGAAAAAAAATTGTAAAAAAAAAAGTTTTTAAACATTTAAAAAAGAAAAATTTTAAAAATGTAAAAAAAGAAAAATGTAATAAAGAAAAAATTATAAAAATATAAAAAGGAAATATAAAAAAAGAAAAAATACAAAAAAGAAAAAATACAAAAAAGAAAAAATACAAAAAAGATACAAAAAAGAAAAAATGTAAAAAAGAAAAAATATAAAACAGAAAAAATATAAAAAAGAAAAATGCAAAAAATTTAAAGAAAAAGTTTAAAAATGTAAAAAACGAAAAAATGTAAAAAAGATAAAATATAAAAAAGAAAAATATAAAAAAATTAAAAAACGAAAAATATAAAAAACATTGTAAAAAAAAAGTAAAAATGTAAAAAAATGTAAAAAAGAAAAATTTTAAAAAGTAGAAACAAAAAAGTTTAAAAATGTAAAAAACGAAAAAATGTAAAAAAAAAGATGAAAAAGAAAAAATATAAAACTGAAAAAATATAAAAAAGAAAAATATAAAAAAAGAAAAATATAAAAAAGAAAAAATATAAAAAAGAAAAAATATAAAAAAGAAAAAATATAAAAAAGAAAAATGTAAAAAATTTAAATAAGAAAAAGTTTAAAAATGTAAAAAACGAAAAAATGTAAAGAAAATATAAAAAAGAAAAATATAAAAAAATTTAAAAAAAGAAAAATATAAAAAAATTGTAAAAATGTAAAAAAAAAAGTAAAAATGTAAAAAAAAATGTAAAAAAGAAAAATTTAAAAATGTAAAAAAAAAGTTTAAAAATGTAAAAAGCGAAAAAATGTAAAAAAAAGATGAAAAAGAAAAAATATAAAACAGAAAAAATATAAAAAATGGAAAATATAAAAAAGAAAAAATATAAAAAAGAAAAATGTAGAAAATGTAAAAAAGAAAAAGTTTAAAAATGTAAAAAACGAAAAAATGTAAAAAAGATAAAATATAAAAAAGAAAAATATAAAAAAATTTCAAAAAAGAAAAATATAAAAAAAATTGTAAAAATGTAAAAAAAAAAGTAAAAATGTAAAAAAGAAAAATTTAAAAAAGTAAAAAAAAAACACCAACAAAATCACGAATGTATTTCTTTTCAGAAAACCCGATAGGAAGCTCGACTGAAAAGGGAAAGCTCCTAACAAAAAAAAAAAAAAAAAAAAACGCGTTCTATTCAAGAATAACATAAAAGACAGACAGACACGGGCTGTTTGAATTCGTTTTTAAAACATTAGGAAAGATATTTATGAACCCTGATTGTTAGACGGCCTTTACAGACACGAGCGGGTTTGTCGTGTGCGGGGACTAAGGGAATGGGAAAGGCGCTGTCTTTGTCATTGTCGCCAAAGTGGGGCTGTTGACAAATCTTTCCGACTTCTGAAGAAGATTTTAAAGAAAAGAGACGACAAATTTGGCTTTGTCATTTTATAGAGCGTGACGATGAGGAATTGTCTTTTGTGTGTCAACACCTCCGCCAACTACTGCATCAAACCGCCTACTTCCGATATCTCCTCACATATATATATATATATATATATATATATATATATATATATATATATATATATATATATATATATATTGAACGATAAAAATTATTAAAAAAAATAATTAAAATCTTCAGACATACTGGATTAATATTCTTATGTTTTTATTATTATTATTTCATTTAGATTCCTCGACTAGTTTCGGCCAACATGGCCATCATCGGAAGAGAAAAAATGTTTCTGCTTGCTGGTGGCAGTAAACTACAGAAATATATATATATATATATATATATATATATATATATATATATATATATATATATATATACTTGAGATAGAAATAATATTTATAAACGTCCCTGTCAAGTGGAGTTAACCTTCAAGATAGGACATCTAACGTAGACCTGTTTAACAGGTGTAATATTGGAATCGAGACTTTTCTCATACGGTCTCAGTTACGGAGGACTTGTCATTGTCTTGAGAATGTCTGATGAGAGGATACCCAAGATCCTAATGTACAGTCAGTTAGATCAGGGCTACAGGCAACTTGTCAGCTGTCAATATACCTCATAAATGTTATACATGTTCACCGTAGTCTTAATGTAGAATCCAACGTAGTAAGTAATTTGTTCAATGAAACAACACCAATATCTAGTAGCAGCTGTTCAATAATTCTTAAGGTCTTCCATATCAGAGGTTGGCAGTGAATATTCGGAGAAAGTAGCAGAGCGTAGTTCAGTAGTACTTCTGGTGATCGATATCAGAGGTCGGCAGTGGATATTCGGAGAAAAAACAAAATGGCCGCCTTTATACATGTCGGAATTAATATTTTAAGTCTTCTGATTGGTTAACCTTCTATTGGCGAACTATAAAATGAGTCAGCTCATTTTAGTTGCCTCACTAATACACAAGGGGTACCAAAAAATCCTAACAATAACACCCTCGAGCGCTTAGCCTTCGAAGGGGTAGAATGGAGATCAACGTATTTTAGTGGACTCAGCAGTTTTCAATCAGCTTGTCTGAATCGTCTTCAAGAATCGAGAGCAAGATCT
Source organism: Acanthosepion esculentum (assembly GCA_964036315.1). NCBI lineage: Eukaryota > Metazoa > Mollusca > Cephalopoda > Sepiida > Sepiidae > Acanthosepion > Acanthosepion esculentum. The sequence continues at coordinate 52,755,160 of OZ038519.1, read as the reverse complement.
AAAAGGCCAGCCAACCTAACAGTGATCTCATCCTACAACACTTACTCGTGCTCCATATGCGGCCTCCTTTGTAAATCACTAGCAGGTGCTAAGTGCCACTTAAGATTATCGCACAAAATTTCATAACTGAATCAATTAAGTTGTCAGATCCTCATACGTCGAAACCGACGGGAGAGTGCATTATACACACACACACACACACACACACACACACACATACATATATATATATAAGTGGTATTGAATTTAATCAAAAAGGGTTTTTTGCTTTTTTTTTTTTTCAATTTGCCGAGCAGGAGAACCCAGTCATGACTATGAGACAATTTCTATGACTCCATCACCTCTTTCATTTGGTCACCTAACTCTCACCAGATAGCAACCCCCCTTGATTTTTATGTGTGGGGCGCAGTTGTGCGAACGACTAAGAAAACTCCTTGTAATACCAAAGATGATCTAAAGGCAAGGATTATGGCAGCGTTCACCAACTTAAATAAGAAGACCGTCCAGAAGAGATGCAGGAGATTCTGAAGTCGTCTGTGGGCCGTGGTTAAAACAAACGAAGCTTAGCAGCCTTAGACTTTGGGTGGGGGAGGGGTCCACGTTTAGTTCTGTCTGTTCGATGACTGAATTCAAACCCTGAATCAACCACTTCGGTTCCTCGCACCTTCCACCGACTCTCAAGTTTAGCCGTCCTTAATGCCTTCTCTTTGTTGTTTCTATTGAAAGAAGCGGTGCTGCCCTCTAGTGTCAGCTGAAATAATATCGGACCTTTTTCTTTTATTTTTCTACTGCTCCGAATTTCCAAAATAAATATAACGACATTAATTTTTTTTTTCATCCCTCTTCTTCCTCTCACTTCTTTTTCTTTTCTTTTTTTTTTACTCTATGGCTATTCTTTCTCCATCACCTTTTTATCTTTTTCACGATTTACTTTGGTTTTCCTTCTCTCCTCTCAGTTGTTTTCTTTTCTTTCTCTTCTTCCTTAAGCTCTTCTCTAGAAGTGTGTTTTTTTTTTTGCGGGGGTGCCATTTTCTTCAAATATACCTGCACATACGTTCTTCAACAAGCTACCTTTCAGCAAGCACAAGGCAACAAGTCGCTTTCAGGATGGACTTTATCTAAGCAGTCGGTTACCCATTGAAGTCCTGACCAGGTCCGACGTTGCTTAACTACGGTGGCCAAACGGGACACTAATGTTTTCAGCAGGAACTAAATTCAAAGCAGGCCTACACACAAGACAGTTGTTAAAGTTTCAATACTGCGTCAATTTACTAAGTATGTTGCATGTCGTCCAAACACTCGGATGTTTTATTTTTCCTTGTGTTCAAACATGGGGCGAGGTTAATAATTTCACGTGAGGACAGGAAGGACCGGGTCGGAAGAGAAGTGGGTGATTGGTGGGTTGGAAGATTGGTACAGCAACAAACAGACGTCTGTGTCAGCAAACTAGGTAAGAGAAACAAAGAAAGAACTGACTTAAACACATGCCGAGGACACATAGCACAGTGGATAAAGGCGTTAGTTAGATCCAGTGAGAGGACCCAAAGAGTGTGGGTTCAATACCCGGTTAAGGCGGTGTAGAACTTGGAGAGGGGAATTAACAGGAGATAACTGATAGCAGACATCCATTAGACACGGCACGTGGAACTAGAACAGTCTACCCCAGCGAGCGAAATAAAGGGTTCAGTTCGACATTCCAACCACCTGAAGAATGCCGGACGTACAAAGGCCGAAACGTTATGATAAATATGGCAACAAAGATGAGGACGATAGTCCGAACAATGTAAATAGTGTATTTAAATTTTGGCATTGAATAACTCATAGACGTGTTGATATGCCGCTAAACAAAATCAACCAACCAAAATGAAAGAACTTTTTCATGGCATTAATCCATATAATATCCTACAATTTCTTGAAGAAATCAAACTATATTCCAAAATATAATTGCAACAAAACTACAACATAAAACACACATATCACTGGCTCTACTAATTATGTTCACAAAAACATTGATATGTACAAAAGCTGAGTTTTATCTACCATGTATTCAATTGTGAAAGCAGAATAACATAATATTTTTATTACTTAAAACAAAATGACCCGCAATAGATTTTATTGTAGAATTAGCAACAGTACATTTTGAAAGCAAAATGACCAACAACATATTTTATCTGAAGCTGAAAGTATACATTTGTGTTCAAAATATTTTTAGTTGAAGCCATAAAATTGTTTTCAAAGTATTTAGATTTTAGCATTGAATAACCCATAGAGGTGTTGATATGCCACTAAACAAAATCAACTAACCAAAATGAAAGAACTCTTTCTTGACATTTAATCTATGTAATATCTTACAATTTCTTAAATCAAACTATATTCCAAAATATAATTTCAACAAAACTAAAAACATAAAACACACATATCACCGCCTCCTGTAATCATGTCCACACAAACATGTACAGGCTGTTCCAAAAGTCGCATTACCATTAATAACCTTGTAAATTTTATATTTATTTACCAAATGGAATCGTGTTTCTGTACGTGACAATATATTAAGAAATTTTATTGGTTAAATTATGGGAGATGACGTCGTGCAAATTTTCCTGGTTGCTATTTGACAGGCGTACTTTTTCTGTCAATTGTCGCGTTACTTGGAAAAACCCTCCATAAGGAGTTGATGAGTCGTCAAATAAATCAATAAAAAACAATAGCGCAGTCTTGTTTGATTGTGAGGATAAACAGATGAAAGACAACAAATGCCCTGATTAGATTAAGGGGAGGAAAACCAGGAACAAAGAAGCCGATGACATTCGCGTTCAACGTCCGCTTCAGTGAAATGAAAAATCTTCATTTGTACCCCCTTACTTCTTGAAATATGACCTGCATTCATATTTATGATTATTATGGCATGTTTTTTTTTGTCAAATTTGTGAAGCTGAAGGATTTTATGATGCAACTGAAGAATTACTGTCATTTTAGTCATTAAATCAAGAATTGCGATTTATCAGAAAATTCAAACAGGAAATCTTGCAAATCTGTAAGTCTGCGATTCGTCCATGTATACAACTGGGATCGGCAACCAATAGCACGCCGAGCAATTTCCAATAGCACGCAGCTGCAAATGACATCACGAAGTCCGAACAAATGACTACTACAACACAAAGAAGATATTTGGCTGTTACAATTTTAATATATACTAAAGTATTTTAAGACATTTTTATGTTTATACATTCTTTTTTATAGATACAAATATTTAAGTAAATTCTCTGTTTATAATAAACAGTATTAACAACATTTACCGGCCTGAATGTCCGAGAAATTGCCATAGAAAATATGTGCCCTCCGACAGGAATCGAACCTGTATCCTATACAGAACCGTCATATAGCCTGACGTGCTTTTACCGATTTCGCCACAGATACAGCGTCCTTTGTTCGTGTTCATGTGTAGCAGGGGTCGGCAACCTATGGCACGCATACTACACATGACACACCAAGTAATGACATCACGTAGTCCGAGCCAATAACTAGTACAACGTAAAGAAGATATTTAGCTGTTTCAATTTATACTAAAGTTGTTTTTTTTTGGGGGGGGGGTTAAGCTTATCACCCCAAGCAAGGCTGGAAGCCACTAGCACGCAAGGGGCTACAGAAGGTTTGGAGGAAGAGCAGATAGGAGTGGTAAAGGAGAGGATGTGGAGAAAGATAGTGGATCGATCAAGACAAGGGGGTTACAGAAGATTTGGAGCGAGAGCAGATAGGAATGAAAGGGGAAAGGATGTGGAGAAGGGAAGTGGATAGATCAAGGCAACTGGAGATGTCGATTGACGTTACACTTAAATAGTTGGAGATTGTATTTGTCAGGGAAACAGGAATAAGGAAGGGAGTTCCACAGGCGAGATGTGCGAGACATGAAGCTATTGGAGTAGAAGAGACGTCTACATCTAACAGTTTCAACGGTGAAGGGGTGGGAACGGGATGCCAGCCTCGTAGGACGTTTAAACTCACGAGGCCTAGGAACCAGCGAAAGCAGCTCATCGGAGCAATTACCGTGAAAGTAATATATATTACTATATAAAATATATTGTAGAACAGGTATATTGACCTTGACTTGTATAAAAAAAAATGCATATGCTGTTGGTACACTGAATGATTTTAAATCCCTAATCCAATGCCTGTAAATGCCATCGCAAAGTCCGAACGAATAACTACTACAACGTAAAGAAGATATTTAGCTGTTTCAATTTTAATATATACTATATATTACTACAGCGGAACCTCGGTTAACGAATTTAATTCGTTCCTGAAGCCCGTTCGTAACCCTAATGTTCGTAAACTGAAACTATTTTTCTAATAAAAACGATGAAATGTTGGAAGAGCCAGGCCGCAAATTGACTGTGGGTGACTTTGTGTTCATGTGTTAGCCGCACGAGCATAACAAATTTAGTTCGATTATGCCCTAAAACAGGGGTCGGCAACCTATGCCACGCCAAGCAATTTCAGATGGCACGCAGCGGCAAACGACATCACGAAGTCCGAACCAATAACTACTACAACGTGAAAAAGCTATTTAGCTGTTTCAATTTTAATATATACTAAAGTATATATACTATATATTACTACAGTAGAACATCGGTACACGAATTTAATTCGTTCCTGAATACGTATACTGTTGGCACACTGAATGATTTTAAAACCCTAAGTCGGCACATAGCAAACGATTGCCGATAGCTGGCTTAGAATAGTGCTGTCACATATGGTCCGGTGCCCCAGCTATTTACCCTGAGCACCATAGAAGAATCAGCAATATTATTGGTCCTGATCTGGGACGGCTCCAACCACCGCCGTTAGTTTGCCTCTCTGTGTCTTTTCTTTCATGGTAATTGTTCGGATGAGCTCTTAGCTATGGTTTTCGAATTTAAGCGCAGTACGAACGAATAACTACTACAACGTGAAGAAGCTATTTAGCTGTTACAATTTTAATATATACTAAAGTATATATACTATATATTACTACAGTGGAACATCGGTACACGAATTTAATTCGTTCCTGAATACGTACGCTGTTGGCACACTGAATTATTTTAAAACCCTAAGTCGGCACATTGCAAACGGTTGCCGATAGCTGTCACATATGGTCCGGTGCCCCAGCTATTTACCCTGAGCACCATAGAAGAATCAGCAATATTATTGGTCCTGACCTGGCGTCTCGGCTCCAATCACTTTCCCACCGCCGTTAGTTTGCCTCTCTATGTCTTTTCTTTCATGGTAATTGTTCGGATGAGCTCTTAGCTATGGTTTTCGAATTTAAGCGCACTACCAGACTGGCGTCGAGATCTCATCAATTTACAGTTAAGTTAGTTAGATGTAGCCATAGGTTCTATGCTAACAGTTTCTTTTCTGGCACTTCTCACGTGTGGATCTTCCTTCCGGCACCATGCTTTCCAGCCAACTTTAATCTTCAAAAATTTAAATGCAATGCCAATCGCTACCTACTGTCCTCCCGATTGCTCTTTCATCTTCCCGCTCATTGTTAATGTTTCTGTTCCTAATTCTTCCACCACCCTGTAAACACTTGTGTCTTAGTGGCTTCATTGCCTTGGATGCGGTGATTCCGATTAAAAATAAAAATTAACCTCACAATTTGATATTATTTGCTTTTACATCTATCAGGAAACAACCCAGGTAGAGCGTAAGTGATCTAGACAAGCTTACTATTAGACTCAGTTAGTTATGTGCCAGGCATGATACACACTTACGCAATCATGCATCTTTCGATACATGACTGACGAGGCAGATTTTTTCACCACAGTAGGTTGCAATTTCTTTCTGCGGTAGACCAGTTGTCATCCAAGGCTATAGAACCTGGTCTGTCTTGCTATTTACTCATAGCTGGAGGGAGAAGAGGATTCATATCTTTCCACAGTGCCTCCTTTTTATTATAAATTATAATAAATTGTTTTATTTGTGTTAATAAATAAATCAGGGGAGAAGAAGAGGATTCATACCTTTCCCAAGGGTATTAGCACGTAAGTAAATGTAATGGATTCGACTGGAATTCGAACTCGGCTCTCTGATTCCTCAATCCGAGCCACTATCCATTACTCCAGAGTGCCTCCTGTTTATTATAAATTATAATAAATTGTTTTGTTTGTGTTAATAAATAAATCAGGGGAGAAGAAGAGGATTCATACCTTTCCCAAGGGTATTAGCACGTAAGTAAATGTAATGGATTCGACTGGAATTCGAACTCGGCTCTCTGATTCCTCAATCCGAGCCACTATCCATTACTCCAGAGTGCCTCCTGTTTATTATAAATTATAATAAATTGTTTTGTTTGTGTTAATAAATAAATCAGGGGAGAAGAAGAGGATTCATACCTTTCCCAAGGGTATTAGCACGTAAGTGAATGTAATGGATTCGACTGGAATTCGAACTCGGCTCTCTGATTCCTCAATCCCAGCCACTATCCATTACTCCAGAGTGCCTCCTGTTTATTATAAATTATAATAAATTGTTTTGTTTGTGTTAATAAATAAATCAGGGGAGAAGAAGAGGATTCATACCTTTCCCAAGGGTATTAGCACGTAAGTGAATGTAATGGATTCGACTGGAATTCGAACTCGGCTCTCTGATTCCTCAATCCGAGCCACTATCCATTACTCCAGAGTGCCTCCTGTTTATTATAAATTATAATAAATTGTTTTGTTTGTGTTAATAAATAAATCAGGGGAGAAGAAGAGGATTCATACCTTTCCCAAGGGTATTAGCACGTAAGTGAATGTAATGGATTCGACTGGAATTCGAACTCGGCTCTCTGATTCCTCAATCCGAGCCGCTATCCATTACTCCAGAGTGCCTCCTGTTTATTATAAATTATAATAAATTGTTTTGTTTGTGTTAATAAATAAATCAGGGGAGAAGAAGAGGATTCATACCTTTCCCAAGGGTATTAGCATGGAAGTGAATGTAATGGATTCGACTGGAATTCGAACTCGGCTCTCTGATTCCTCAATCCGAGCCGCTATCCCTTCTCCACCGCGTAGACTACGAAAGCCTATACAGGGAAGTTTTAAAAAATATTAAGCCCAAGTCCGTGGGGCGGGACAGTTCCTTTCCCCAAGCAGTATCTCTCCTTCGGGAGGAGGCTGGGTTTACTGACCGACGCCAGAGGCAACAAGAAAAGAAGTGTCAAGGGGGCTTGGGTAATTTTTTCTACGGTATTACCATTAAACCAACTTGATAGACAGGTTTCCAAAAATACCCAGGAAATTCATCTTTATGTGAAATGCAGATGATTGCATCAATGAGTATGGTGACTTTCTGACCGTAGTTTAGATGGAGCATAAGACCGAAAGTATGGGGCACATAGTGAGGATCGAACTCACTACTCAGTCATAATAAATCTAGCAAGAAAAGCTTCCTAACTATATTACCAGTCGAAGTGCCCTAATGCCTACTGAAACAGATCGAAGGCTTTAAAAATGTTCCATCCCTCTATTTTCTTAACGAAGGTTTTCGATCATTCGTCCGTTACACTGTATCAATGAGCATGGTGATTTTCTAAGTGTGGCACAAGGCCGAAAGTATGGGCGACCCAGTAAGAATCGAAATTAATATTCAGTCGTAATTGATCTAGCACAGTGGTTCTCAACCGGGGTCTATATGGACCCTAGATTGCTATGTACCCTAGAGTTCCATGTAACATTACTGGGGTCGACACAGAAAAATAGCAAAAATTTGCACGAAGATATGCAAGCTCGATTTAGTAACTTACTCATGACGGATATACCAACTTTGGTGACAATTCCTTTTGAGGTTAATGCTGCCGATTTCTTTGCAAGAAACCCGCATTGAATTGCATCGGGATTAAATATTCCAAACAAAATTCAAAGATGGGAAATTAAATATATAGAAAACAAATGATACTGCTAAAAAAATATCCACTACTCTGGGGAAAAGCACAGCTCTGCGTTATTGCTTTTCCATCGTCTTACCTTGTTGAATCGGGTTTTAGTCGAGTGTCTCACTAACTATCAAAAGCCCGTAATAGACTTGACATTGTGAAAAGTGGTGATCTTCGACTATCATTCACATTGTTGGGTCCGAATATGAAAAAAATAGCAGCATCAACTATAAGGACTTCATTAATCTTCACTATTTTTATTTTATTAATTACTCGCATATTTTAAAATGGTTCGTGATGGGGTATTTTACTAGTGTACATAAATGTTTCATAGAATTTAGCTGTTAAATGCAAGTTTATTTTCATTAAATTAGTTTTACTTCAAAATAAAGCATTACTATAAAGTTTACTATTTCTCTCAACAATTCCTAAACTTACCTATTAGTAAAAAATAAAATAAGCTTTTTTTCATCGAATGGTTAGGGGGGGGGGCACCAAAGCAAAATTAATAGTAAAAGAGGTTCATGAGTGAAAAAAAAAAAAGGTTGAAAACGACCGAGGTAGGGAGACAAACTTGTTAACCATTACACCATGTCGAAGTATCCTAACGATTTTCTAACCATAGCTTAATTGTGGCACAAGGCCAAAAGTATGGAGTACCCGGTGAGGGCTCAAACTCACTATCCAGTCGTAAGTGATCTAGCGAGGTATGCTTGTTAACCATTACACCATTTCGAAATGTCCCTTGTATCAATGAGTATGTCTCACATGATTAGAAAAAAAAAAAGGCTCACTTGCGAATTGTCCTGAGTATGACGATAAAGTACACTCGCGTCCTGGGTAAGACGATAAACTACGTCCAACAGCATGGCCTCTGATCAGGAGGTTTTGAGGAGCGTGGAACCACCTCTTAATTGCTGGTCCATCCTTACCCGGAGTGGTAGCACCTGTTAGGGTCCCAGTTATGGGCAAATAGTTGACCCCGAAACTGGTTTCAAAACACTATGAAAGTGTAAAAATAGGTTTTAATACCAGAAATACTTTGTAAAAGAATTATTACCAGCAATACCTTTTTCAAAAAAATAAATTACCTGCAATATATTTTTGAAAAAAAAAATGACCAGCGATACATTTTTGAAGAAAAAATATTACCAAAAATAGATTTTTGAAGAAAAAATATTACCAGAAATAGATTTTTGAAGAAAAAATATTACCAGAAATAGATTTTTGAAGGAAAAACATTACCAGCAATACATTTTTGAAGGAAAATAATATTACCAGCAACACATTTTTGAAAAAAAATTACCAGCAATAAAAAAAAAACTTGTCGGCATTAAATAGCCCATTGAGGTTGATATGCTGTAAAACAAACCAAACCAAATTGCGAAAATCTTGATTTACCGCGGGTGAAAAGTAATAGATTTAGTTTTTGTTTATCATTTCACTCCCAGCAAGGTAACAAAGCCACTAAGATACAAGGGGTTACGAGGAGAGAAAGAAACAGATCGGGGTGGGAGAGGGTAATATAAGAACAGGGTTCTAGAAAGAATTTAAAAGACTAAGAAAAAAGAACTAATAATCCTCAGCTTTAGGCCAAAGGACAGGGTAGATTTGACTCTCTAGCCTTGACTGGCGACCAGTCTAGGAGTATGATAAGAAAAACTTATGGCAAGTCACAGAAAAGGAAAAGTAATCTGTGCATAGCCATGTTCACTTACGTACTAAAATGACAGATTATTAAAACGTAAAATAATGATCGCCATTAAAGTCATTATTATATATGTCGATTTTTTTCTTTTATACGTTCTTGTCTCGTTTTTTTTTCTATCGAGAACACTTTCCCCGAGGTAAAAAAAAAACAAAACAAAACGGGAATACTGCTGCGAAGTGAGTCATATCACTACCCGTAGGCGGCTCCCTCTTGCAAGAATAATCTATACACAGTGTAACCCGGATATAAGAGACCCGGATATAAGATAAACCCGGATATAAGAGCGATTTTCTCTGGTCCCAAATTAGAGCCTGTGTTAATGTATATATAATAGACTAAACCCTGATATAAGAGAAACCCGGATATAAGAGACTTCTTGTCCGGTCCCGACAATTCTCTTATATCCGGGTTACACTGTACAATATCATTCCGCCTCACCTGCTATCCTCTTCTGCTCCACCTACGAGACACGTCGCACCGTTTGGGAATCACTGCAGTGTAAAGAATCTAGCAGGGACAGTCTTTGTTAGCAGAAGTGTTCACAAGTTCTTTGTATTTTTTTTTTTTCTTGTCGGGAGACATTCGATTAAGAATGTATTGTTTTCTTTATAAATGGAGAAAAAAGTTTATACTTTCTTCATTAATGTTAACAAGCTGTAGTATTTAGTCAGATGTGGTTTCTAAATATTTTTTAAAACAATAGTTGTTCTTTGTCGGCCATCCAGATTTGGGTTATGTCTTTACCACCATTACTTCTATCAAGTGAAAAGCGTGGCCGCACATTTGGGCAACGAACATTTCACCGAAAAAGTACAAGTAAAAATAGCAACAAGCAATACTTTAAGTAATTTAGTTAGCAGTATTATAAGGTAGAATTGGACTAATAATTACCACTGAATTTCAAGTGATTAAATTACTAAATCTAAAGTTAAAAGTTTTATTTCAATATTTGTTTATTGAAATTAGTATTTTTTAAATATTTGAGTGTATTTGGGTAAAACCTAATTATTTAAATTCCTCTTTAACAATAAGATAAAAGCTAGTTCATCCCTTTAAGATAATGATAATTAAAAACGAAATTGAAAGCTTTTTCATATCGTAAAAGCTTAAGATTTTTGCTGTAGTAAAATGTGCTTTTTCTCAAAATACTTATCTTCAATAACATTTGAAGTAAAATATATACAGTGTAACCCGGATATAAGAGAAACCCGGATATAAGAGTGATGTTCTCTGGTCCCAAATTAGAGCCTGTGTTAATGTATATATAATAGACCAAACCCGGATATAAGAGACTTCTTTTCCGGTCCCAAGAGAGTTGTCGGGACCGGAGAAGAAGTCTCTTATATCAGGGTTTCTCTTATATCCGGGTTTGGTCTATTTTGTTTTATTAACACAGGCTCTAATTTGGGACCAGAGAAAATCTCTTATATCCGGGTCTCTCTTATACCCGGGTTTCTCTTATATCCGGGTCTCTCTTATATCTGGGTCTCTCTTATATCCGGGTTACACTGTATACAGAACAGATTTAAAAAATAAGCCTGTAAAAGAAAACGAAAAATTTTAAATAATACATTAAATAAATATAAATATATGTAGCACATTACGATAAAGCGTGTGACACACATGTAAGTACGCCATTACATTTTCGACCAAATGTCGTCTGCTCAGCGAAATGTCCGTCGGCCTAATGTCCGAATACTGTCAAACGATTTGTCACCATCCTCCTCTAGTTGTTTCATCATACGGTCAGTCATTAACTGGTTTATGATTTTCTAATCTACTTTTCACGTCAGAATTATCATATGTTTATTTTATTTATTTTTTTTTTTTTCTTTAAATGGCGTCCAAGTGGCGGTATGTTTCGTACTAATTAAGAACTCGAGCTGGTTTTAGCAGCGTTGTTCTCTACATGGTCTCAATTCCCCGCCCCCGCATCATCTCTTATTCTGCTCAGGTTTTTTTCTCGCGTCTTCATGAGATGCCCAGTGCTCTGATAATAATTTGTACAACCGTCACTTTGACATACACTTGCTAGAGCTCTCGTGCAAGGACCAGATAATGATTATTATAATCATTATTATTAAAAAAAAATAATAATATGAAAGAGAGAAAATGACGCTGGGGAACAAATATACGAAACCTCGTAAGGATATACCAGGCACATGTAACCGGTAGCGGACCTACATTTTAACGGACACTGAAGCTTGAACAGATAGGGGGGGGGGCTTCGTACCCAGCAACAACATATTCGAGAATCCAAATTCCAAAATATATGCTATGAATAGATTCGATCGAGCTCAATGAGACCGTACATACAGTTGGGGGTTCAGGCGCTGCAAACCTGCAAGAAAATTTTAAAATTTGACAAATTACAGGGGAAATTTCGACGCCATATGAAATACGTATTAGCTTATTCTAAGGGTCAACATTAGCTACTTCATTAGCTATTTTCTTGATTCTATAAATAAAACACCTTTTAAAAAAAATAAATATCGATTTTATTGAAAGATTCACTCATTAAAAAAAGGCGTCCTGGGTATGACGATAAACTACATCGGGCAGCAAGGCCTCTGATCAGATTTTGAGGAGCGTGGAACCACCTCTTAATTGCTGTTGTTCCCAGGTCTACCCTTCCGGTAGCAAGGCCTCTGATCGGGAGATTGGAGGTTTTGAGGAGCGTGAAACCACCTCTTAATTACTGTGGTTCCAAAGTCCACCCTGACCCTGGGTAGTAGCACCTGTTACGCTCCCCGCTATGGGCAAGCAATTAACCTCCAAACTGGTGACAAAACACTATGGCGGTATAAAAATAAATTTTGTATAGTAAAAATACCAGCAATACATTTTCATAGTATAAAAAATTTACCGGCAATCATTTCCAGAAAAAAATTAAACATTAAAATTTTTTTTAAAATTACTAGCAATACATTTCTGTAAAAAGTAAACATTAAAAAAATAAATAGAAATTACCAATAATATTTTTTTGTAAAAAGTAGACATTAAAAAATAAATACAAATTACCAAAAATACATTTTGTAACGGAGTTGTGTACTCATTTCTTTCCGGGTTCTGCCCACAGACCTAATGCCAGAAATGGCATCGTGACATTTTCCCTCTGAACAATTGAAAAAAAACAAAAAAAAAAAAACACAGCTTTTTCATAGATAAAGCTTTTAGTAAGGTGTGGGTTGTACTCGTGAGAACAATTTGTTGTATTTCTTTAAGGCATGGGCTACCAGGAATCCCTTGAATGAGTCTATTGGAATATTTTCCAGTCAAACCCAAAGCTCCAACTTTAACATAGATTTTGATGTTCTCATGTGCCACATATTTGAGATTTCGATTTCAAGGTCCTTGTATTTTGATAGCTTTTAAAAGATATTCAGAGATACACTGCAGTCTGCAAGGACTGCCATATCAATAAAGAGGCCATTTGTTTGTGGTCTCTAACAACGATGTCTGGGCGGTTGGCTTTGATTGTTCTGTCTGTGTGTATTGTGTAGTCCCATAAAATTTTTAAAGGTCCTATCTCCGTACAGGTCTATCTGGGTGTTGGTGTTTTCTTCTTCTTCTTCTTCTTCTTCTTCCCTTTCTACCCTCACTTCCTCTTTTAAAGGCTACATCTCGTTTCTTCTTCTTCTTCTTCTTCTTCTACTACTTCTTTTTTCTTCTTCTCCCTCTTCTTCTTACCTTTCTACCCCCACTTCCTCTTTTAAACATCATATCTCGTTTCTTCTTCGTAGTAGTAGTAATAGTAGTGGTAGTAGTAGTAGTAGAATAATAATAATAATAATAATAATAATAATAATAATAATAATTCTGGAAAATTGCAGGAGCAGACGTAGAAATCTCAGTGCAGCGTGGATTGATTATCGTAAAGCTTTTGACAGTGTTCCACATTCTTGGATCCTTAAGACTTTGGAAATGTACAAAGTCTCCCCTGTGGTATTAAATTTCCTTAAGCACAGCATGAGAATGTGGAACACCAAACTATACCTTAGTCACACCAGGGGCACTGCCATATCCAACCGACTAAATATCCGACGTGGAATCTTTCAAGGAGACTCTTTGTCTCCCCTTCTGTTTTGTTTGTCCTTACTCCCCCTTACGCATGAACTGAACAACAGTAGCTATGGCTACAAAATAAATAACAACATATTCAATCACCTACTATACATGGATGATCTCAAACTCTTTGCCAAAGACGGCAATGAGTTGAAGGGCCTACTTAATATTGTAAAATACTTTAGTGAAGACATATGCATGAGCTTCGGATTAGATAAATGTGCTAAAGTAACATTTAAGAAAGGTAGAATTTTAGAAGCACCCTTAATAGATTTAGATTTTGCCACGAAGATTAGAGAATTGGAGCATGATGAAGCTTATAAGTACCTAGGAATTAGTGAGGGAGATGGCATACAACACTCCCAAATGAAAGAGAAGGTAAGAAAGGAGTACTACAGGCGTGTACGCCTGGTACTAAATACCGAGCTAAACTCAAAAAACCGAATATCAGCTATAAACACCTTAGCTGTTCCTGTGGTGCAATACAGCTTTAATGTCTTTAACTGGACCATAGCTGAAATTAAGCGAATGGACGCCAAAACGAGAAAGCTCCTCACTTGCTACCGCATGCATCATCCCAAAGCTGATATTGATCGCCTGTATGTGCCCAGATCCGAAGGAGGCAGAGGACTAGTTCAACTAGAACTATCCTACAAAAGTACAACAATTGGCCTCCAAAGATACTTGGAAAATACAGAAGACTGGATGATGGTATGTGTCAAGGAACATGAAGGTAGTAAGTGTCTCTACTCTGTAGTAAAGGAAGCCGAAAAATAAAGAAAGGAGCTTCAAATGGGCACAGAAATTCAAATACATCACTGTACACCGGCAAAAGCTGCAAAAAACATTAAAAAGAATGCAAAGAGAAATGCGACTGACCAGATAAAGAAAAAATGGCAAAATAAACCGCTCCATGGCCAATACTCTGCCCGTACCAAACAAGCTGACGTAGACAAAAACCGAACCCATCAGTGGCTACGTAGTGCAGGGTTGAAAGGTGAAACTGAGGGTTTTATCATTGCCGCACAAGACCCATGCTTGTTAACTAGGAATTATCAAGCACATATACTAAAATACTGTGTTAGCCCAAGATGCAGATTCTGTGACAAATATCCAGAAACCATTGATCATCTTATATCAGGTTGCACGATATTGGCACCCACTGAATATAAAACCCGGCATGACAGAGTGGGCCAATACCTGCACTGGAAAATTTGCAACTCCTATGGGAAGGAAACTGGAAGAAATTGGTACGAACACCACCCTGACCCGGTTACGGAGATAGGACCTGTTACAATTCTATGGGACTACACTATACACACTGACAGAACAATCAAGGCCAACCGTCCAGACATTGTTATTAAAGACCACAAACAAAATAAGTGCCTCCTTATTGATATGGCAGTCCCTGCAGACTGCAATGTGTCTTTGAAGATATTCCAAAAACTGTCAAAATACAAGGACCTTGAAATAGAAATCTCAAAAATGTGGCACATGGGAACATCAACAATTCCTGTTGTAGTTGGAGCCCTTGGACTGGTTGGAAAAGATTCCAGTAGGCTGATTGAAGGGATCCCTGGAAGTCCATGCCTCAAAGAGATACAAAAAATTGTTCTGACAAGTACAGCCCACACTTTACGAAGGGCTTTATCTATGTAATTTTTTTTTTTTTTTTTTTTTTTTTTTTTTTTTTTGCAGTGGAAAGTGTCATGATGCCATTTCTAACCTTAGGTCCCTGGGCGGGACCCGGAAAGAAATGTGTAAACGCCAGATATCAAAGGAAATAAAAAAAAATAATAATAATAGGATACTTATCCAAAGGGTTACGGTCCGGCAACTGACTAGCAAATCTGTGTTTTAATAAAGATAAAAGGAGTCCATCGAGAACTGATTATGAAACCACAGAGCATAACTAGTTGCGTTTTTTTTTTTCTTTTTTTTTTTTAATCATTTCACCTCAAGCAAGGCGAGAGTATCACTGGTAAGCAGGGCGTGACAGAAAGTGAAAGTGAGAGAAAAGACTGGGTAGAGGGAGGGGTTGCCGAGGATAGGCGAAAGGAGGGGGGGAGGTTAAAAAAAGACCGAACATGGCGATTAACGTTGCATTTATTTTTTTTAAGATTGTAGCTTTCAGGGAAGTAAGAAAAAATCTGGGAAGTGCAAGAAAAGAAACTGTTGGAGTAGAAATGGCAGTTAAATTTAACTATTTCAACAGTAAAAGAATGCGACCTACATGCAAATATATATTATATATTATATATATTATATATAATATATATATATATCTATAATATATATATATCATAATTTATATATAATATATTATAATATATATTATATATAATATATATTATATATAATATATACATATCTATAATATATATATATATCATAATTTATATATAATATATTATAATATATATTATATATAATATATATTATATATAATATATACATATCTATAATATATATATATATCATAATTTATATATAATATATTATAATATATATTATATATAATATATATTATATATAATATATACATATCTATAATATATATATATATCATAATTTATATATATTATAATATATATTATATATAATATATATTATATATAATATATATATATCTATAATATATATATCATAATTTATATATAATATATTATAATATATATTATATATAATATATATTATATATAATATATATATATCTATAATATATATATCATAATTTATATATAATATATTATAATATATATTATATATAATATATATATATCTATAATATATATATCATAATTTATATATAATATATTATAATATATATTATATATAATATATATTATATATAATATATATTATATATAATATATATATATCTATAATATATATATCATAATTTATATATAATATATTATAATATATATTATATATAATATATATTATATATAATATATATATATCTATAATATATATATCATAATTTATATATAATATATTATAATATATATTATATATAATATATATTATATATAATATATATATATCTATAATATATATATCATAATTTATATATAATATATTATAATATATATTATATATAATATATATTAAAATATATATCATAATATATATTATAATATATATATAATATACATATTATATATATATATATTATAATATATAATATATATATAATATACATATCATAATATATATATATTAAAATATATATCATAATATATATTATAATATATATCATAATATATATTATAATATATATATAATATACATATTATATATATATATTATAATATATAATATATATATAATATACATATTATAATATATATATATAATATATATATAATATACATATTATAATATATATATATAATATACATATTATAATATATATATATATAATATACATATAATATATATATAATACACATATAATATATATATAATACACATATCATAATATATAATATACATATAATATATATATGTAATATACTTATTATAATATATATATATAATATACATATCATAATATATATATATATATAATATACATATTATAATATATATAATATACATATTATAATATATATATATAATATACATAATATATATAATATACATATAATATATATATAATATACATATAATATATATATAATATACATATAATATATATATAATATACATAATATATATAATATACATATTATAATATGTATATAATATACATATTATAATATATATATATAATATACATATAATATATATATAATATACATATTATAATATGTATATAATATACATATTATAATATATATATAATATACATATTATAATATATATATAATATACATATTATAATATATATATAATATACATATTATAATATATATATAATATACATATTATAATATATATATAATATACATATGTACATTATATATATATATTATAATATTATAATATATATATAATATACATATTATAATATATATATAATATACATATCATAATATATATATTATAATATATATATATATATATATAATATATATATAATATATACAGTGACACGCATAAGTATTGGATACATGTTATTTTCTGTTATAACTCTAGTTTATGTTCGCCATTTTGCCTGATATTTGGTAAGTAATATCTCGTAAAGTTGTTTTAGTTCTATGTGGAAGGAAAATTAAAAACTCATGGTTGAATCCATTTTTTTTTATCAAAGTTCAAAATTGCCCTATGCAAAAAGAAAGTTTCATAGAAAATATGCGTCTTCCGACAGGAATCGAAACTGTATCCTACACGGGACCGTTATCTATACGCGCAATGCTATTTTTGTTACAAAGTAGCGTCTGGTTAGCAAGGTTGGGTTTCTGTTTTTAATCTGCAAACCTCCTAATCATAAACAGATTATTTACTTAAATATTTATGTATATATAAATAACGTATCTGTATAAAATATATTAAAATAATTGTCGGACTTAGTCCATTTTGTAATATATTATATATATATATATATATATATATATATATATATATATATATATATATATATATATATATATATATATATATATATATGCAACTCAGCCTTACCTGCAATGCGCTGTTTTTATTTAAAACCTGTCACTAAATGGCATATATTTGGTTGTGCTAAATGCAATGGCCGATCTACTATGAAACTAACGATCCTTACTGTTCGGGGTCCCTTTTTAATGAGTGAATCTTTCAACAAAATCCATGTTTATTTTTAAGTGTTTATTATTAAAACAAGGCCATTTTCGTGATAGAATCATAAGCAAGTGACTTGAAGTAATTAATGTTGGCCTTTAGAAAATGCTCTATTACCGATTCCATATGGCCTCAAAATTTCCCCTGTTATTTGCCGCTCGTCTTTGGGAATGCTAAACCAAAAATGACAACCATCGCAGGTAAATTTCTTCTTGAGCCTACTATAGCGAATTACAGGTGAAAAAGGCCTTCAAAGATCTTGATCTTTCTTAAATTTAAGGAGATCTGCGATTATGGCCAGTCAGTCAGTGGATTGCCAGATTGGTACACTACACTTCAAATCTCACGTTCAGGACACTCTGTAAATTATACTTCGTAAATTTCAGTCTATATCTCTGAGATGAGGTATCATGAGTACTCACATTATTTACATTATTCAGACTGTTATCCTCATCTTCATTGCCATATACACAACGTTTCACACTGGCCCAATGGATAAAGACGTTGGTTAGATCCAGTGACTAGACCCAAAGAGTTTTGAGTTCAATACAAGGCCACAGCAGTGAATCGTAAATTTCAGTCTATATCTCTGAGATGAGGTATCCTATTGCGTCTTAATGACATTATCGTCGGTCTTGTCCATGGGTGGAGGTTGTTTCCTGATTAGGACTGGATTTCCAGTTCCTTCTAAAGTCTTTCCCTTCTCTTTCACTACCTGTAGCCCCCTTGTGTCTTAGTGGCATTATCGCCTTGCTTGGAGTGAACTGATAAAAATAGAAAACGAAGAACAGTGACACCATGCATCTTTGGCATTTCTCAACACCAACTATGCACCTCCATAATAGAGTATACGACTATTTCTAACCTATTAAATTTATGCATGTTACAAATGCACACACAAAATTTAAGTCTTATACAACTTGCAAAATAAAGTAACCAAATGCAACCTAATTATAAATAGGATGAAAAAACAATTAAAATCGTAATTCACTCCTGCATATCACTCAATGATACTAACAATGATATATCGTCTATTTTTAAAAAGTTTATAGCATCTAACTTAATTATCACTATTAACACCAGACCTCATAAATCCCCACTAGGTAAAGTTAATATTGTCCATGAATTCTCATGTCCTTTGAACTATAAAATGATGAGACCTATCTGCCAATCTAGGTCTTCACGTTTTAATATTGAAACAGCTTGATGTAACGAAAGGTTCTAATAGTTTCTTTTCTCGCACTTGTATTTATTTCTTTGTCTGAGTAACTCACACGGTTCTGTCATGTCTCTCAATATAAATAAATTATTAGCAGAAATCTTCTAGCATTAATCTGAGTATTTCCCAGAGAGAGAAATTGTTTATTTGTTAACAGAATGATAAAAGTTCTACCAAAATAATGTAAATGAAATGGAATATAGCATATACAATGAACTTCTGAAATGTTCTTGGACCGACCAAGAAGTTCTCACAGGCGCCTATTTCGGGTAGCGGATCGTGCCAAACGCTTTCCAACACGATATCGTAGACAGGCAGAGATAAAGAACCAAATTTGGCAATAGAAACAGGGTCAAAGGCGGTTATAGGGGGCACAGAGCCAATAGGCGGCTATAGGGGGCACAGAGACAAAAGGCGGCTATAGGGGGCACAGAGACAAAAGGCGGCTATAGGGGGCACAGAGCCAAAGGCCTCTATAGCGGGGCATAGAGTCAAAGGCGGCACAGAGTCAAGGGCAGACACGGAGGGACAGGGTCAAGGGCGGACACGGAGGCATGGGTCAAGGGCGGACACGGATGTACAGGATCAAGTGCGGACACAGAGGGACAGAGTCAAGGGCGGACACAGAGGCATAGGCTCAAGGGCGGACACGGATGTACAGGATCAAGAGCGGACACGGAGGGACAGAGTCACGGAGGGACATGGTCAAGGGTGGACATGGAGGTACAGTGTGATGGGCGGACACGGAGGGACATGGTCAAGGGCGAACACGGAGGTACAGTGTGATGGGCGTACATGTAGGCACAGTGTCAAGGACGAACATGGGGCTACAGAGAAAATACTACTAAACTGCGATCTAATGTTAATCTTCCATCTGGCAGAGAATGCTGGACAATTTCCTTGTAGATGAAGAGGAGAATTGTGGCACCAATGATGTTTTTACAGAAGAATGCTGAGACGAAACCTGAGAACAACAAGGAAGTTTCATGGGAAATGGAAACAAAAAGGTCATTTTGATTTCGAATCAGATTACAGAAATTTCCAGATAAGTAATGAGCAAAGTGAGCATCAACACCTTTGGTCGATATTGAAGGCAAGGGAGCCAAAGGGGAAACAATCGAGTAACCTAACTGACAAGTTTATGTAAATAAATTACAAAACAAGCAATCTGGATATTTAGGGTGCAAACACTGCTTACAAATACAAATAGTAAATAGATGTGGGGAAAACTGATAGCCTACGTCCTGTAAGGATATGACACACGAAGGAAGCGTTTAAAAAATAAAGACCAATATTAACTTGGGTCGAATCGAAGACGATCTCAGTTAATGGATGAACTTCGAAACATAAGCGATCAGTATATGTCTATATTTCTGAGATGAGGTATTATGTACACTATTTCCATTATTCGGACTCTTGTCCTCATCTTTGTTGCCATATTTATCACAACGTTTCGGCCTTTCAGTATCTGTCTATATTTCTGAGATGAGATATTATGTACACTATTTACACTATTCGGCCTATTGTCCTCTTCTTTGTTGCCATATTTATCACAAAGTTTCGGCCTTTCATTATCTGTCTATATTTCTGAGATGAGGTATTATGTACACTATTTCCATTATTTGGACTATTGTCCTCATCTTTGTTACCATATTTATCACAAAGTTTCGGCCCTTCAGTATCTGTCTATATTTCTGAGATGAGGTATTATGTACACTATTTACATTATTCGGACTGTTGTCCTCATCTTTGTTGCCATATTTATCACAACGTATCCCCAAGGACACATGGCACAGTGGATAAAGGCGTTAGTTAGATCCAGTGACAGGACCCAAAGAGTATGAGTTCAATACCTGGTTAAAGCGGTGAAGAACCTGGAGAGGGGAATTAACAGGAGATAAATGACAACTGACATCCATTAGACATGGCACGTGGAACTAGAACAGTCTACTCCAGTGGGCGAAATAAAGGGTTCAGTTCGACATTCCAACCAACTGAAGAAGGCCGGAGCGTACAACGGCCGACACGCTGTGATAAATATGGCAACACAGATGAGGACAATAGTACGAGTAATGTAAATAGTATAAGCGATCTGCCTTCCATGCCAATAAACAACTATTAGTTGATGTGGAAAAAACGGCGAAGGTACTTAATGTAGGCACGATATTTTATGAATAACCAGTGACTGCTATGCAAAGATGTATGCTTTGAAAATAAGTTCCCGGGGAAAGAAAAAATGAAAGAATTTCTGCGCTTCAAAATATTAAGCTTAGAAAAGAAACAGAAGATGGCATAGTAACAGACCTTTTCACTGATTCGTTTTCTACAAATTATCAACCCTTTGCAAGTTATTTAAAACCAAAAAATATTTTCAGATCC
The DNA here is from genome assembly GCA_964036315.1 of Acanthosepion esculentum. Lineage (NCBI taxonomy): Eukaryota > Metazoa > Mollusca > Cephalopoda > Sepiida > Sepiidae > Acanthosepion > Acanthosepion esculentum. Next base: position 52,733,119 of record OZ038519.1, on the reverse strand, counting down.
TAAGAATCCTTTTTCTTTTTCTATGTATATAATTGTTTAGTGATACAAGTATTATAATTAACCCATAGCTAGGGTGAGAAAAGATAAATTAATACCTTTCCCAAGAGTATTTGCGTATAAATGAGTATGATGATCCCAACTGGAACTGGAACTCTGCTCTTCGAATAACAATTCCGAGTCATTATTCATTACCCCCCCCCTACATCGAAGCTTACAGCAGCTGGTATTACCAAGCGATAACCGATCAAGGTCTTACCAGGCACAACATTGCTTAACTTCGATGATCGTACGGGAACCGGAGTTTCAACGTGATGTGGCCGTAAGCCTCAAAGAAAAATAAAACTGAAGATAAACAAGATGGCTTAGCTTCGGTTGACTATGAAAAGGCATTGGATTCGGCAGAACACTCAGCCGTCTTTAATTCAATACGAGAACGAGGTATTAGCAAAATCATATAAAGCTTGAGAATATATACTATAGCAACTGTAATAATTCGACTATACAAACACAGACTAAGTAAGTGTTGGAGTGAGGTAAGAGGATACAGTTTTACCCAATCTGTTGACCAGCAATACATTTTTTGTAAAAGAAATTACTAATGCTTCAAAGAAAATTAAATTACGAATGAATGACCCAAAAGAAGTTGATATGCCTTTAAACTAATGGTTTCCAACCAATTTTTGGCCATGTCCCTTTTGGTATTTCTAAAATTCTGGTGACGCCCCTATACACACACACACACACACACACACACACACACACACACACACACACACACACACACACACTGTAATATCCAATTCTTAAATGTTCAAAATTTTACTGCAATCCACGGTCTCCAAACAAGCTTCCAAAGACCCTGGTGTTCATGAAAAAGAAAATTTTTTTTTTTAAATAGTTAAATTTATATAGATTCAAAACTGAAAGGCAGAAATATAAAATATTTGAATGAAAGCTTATTCCGTAATATACTTTGAACATTTTAATCAGGAAATGATAATGCAAAATGAAATTTGAACTCACGTTGGTACAGAATAACGAAGAGTGCACATCCTACGCATGCTCCACCAAAATATTACCATATCCATTACTGTAATTTTTTTATTACAGTAATGGATATCAAAAAACAGTTTTGTATTACTACTTGCACTCGTGAACAACACACAGTTTTTTATTACTACGTACACCCCTGAAGATGATCTCGGAAGAAGATCGAAAGTACTTGGGAAATGAAAAATAAAAATGATTTTCATAGTTATAGCACATTTCTCACATCATTTAATTGCAATACACGGAAGATTATCCGTGAGTATGAATGGATTTTATTAAAAATAAGCAAACATAATGTATGTAATTTATTTAATCAGACATTATATATATATATATATATAACATAGACCAGTTGCAACGTAACATCATCCAGCTGTTGCGGGACCACCGTGTAGAAAGGTATTGAGCTTAATGGGCCGAAACCTTGCTGAAGCACGGCGCTCAGCTGAAGATTGCACCTGGTCTGGAGCACTGTGTATTTGTGTTCTATATATATCTCCAAATGTAAAAGAACAAAGAGTAAGATTTCAGCGTTCAAGACATTAAAACAGGGCTCAATACAAAAGTAAGGCCGTAAATATTTATTATGCAGTGTTACATTAGAACATGCACATACCCACTACAAAACTGTACATCTTGTTTCAACGTTAAAAAAAACTTTTTTTACGTTTCATCAGGTGAAATAATATGTACAGTTTTGTAGTGGGTATATACATGTTCTAATGTAATACTGCACAATATATATATATATATATATATATATATATATATATACGGCTTCCCATACTTAATACTTCTCGTTTTCACTCTCGCATGGTCATGTGTGACGTCACGAGCTGAGGTGCGATTTTCGCTTCTGCGTCCTGAATACACGAGTTTGTCGTTGCTTGGTAATCTTTCATGCAACAAAAATAGACTATCATTATTGTTTTGTCCGTGTATTGCTTAATATATTTAAATGTAATTGTCATCTTATGTAAGCCGAAAGCTTAGATAGGATTAAAAAACATGTATCAATATGGTGTTATTCTTTCATCTTTCAATGATAATGTTATTAAGCTTATCGGACAGTATGAAAGGAATTTACTTAAAATAGACAAAACTTGTCTATATTATTTAATGAAACATGCATCAATATATATATATATATATATATATATATATATATATATATATTGCCATCCACAGACAGACTGTTTCGCTGTATCACAGCTCATCAGTGTGGCTAGACGTCCGGTTGCCTCCAGCTAGGATCAAAGCCCGACTGAATTGGTATCAGTCGGGGATTCTACCACTAAGCCGTTGGCGCACGGCAGGGATGAAGATGAATTTATGCGTATTTATTTTTAGATAACCACACCGTGACCGAGAGAACTCGATTCGATTTACCGAAGAGTCTTGCATATTATATATATATATATATATATATATATATATATATATATATACATATATATATATATAGTGAAAATGCAACTAGTCATTCAGAATATTTAATTAGGGTAATAGTTCGGAGTTATATGATTTTAAAAAGTTAAATTGAGATAGAGAGATATGTGTCGCTATGCCATGATATGTCTTGTATCCGTCTAAGATATATAAAAAATATTTCCTTATATATATATATATATAAGAAATATAGTCTTAATGTGTGCTATATTTATGGGATAAAGTATTCAATATCAGAGATAGAGCGTGTGTAAATATAAAAGTGAACATAAAAGTCAACAGTGTTGACTTCTATGCTCACTATATATATATATATATATATATATATATATGAGAGAGAGAGTATGAGTGAGCCAGCGAAACTGAAAGATGTGGTTTGCAACAATTTTTGTTAGAAAATGGATACTTCTCGTTTCTGGGTTTCTCACCAGATTTCCCGCCTACTCGAAATGTTGTCTCATCACACTAATCTTCCTCCGGATACCACCGGTACCACCGAGTCAGTCAGTCAGTCTCTCTGTCTTTGTCTCTGTCTCTCTTTCTCTCTCTGTCTCTCGTCACCCGTAAAATATGACGTACATTCGTTGATGAAAAGCTCGACATTCCTGTTCCAATTTTCTGGGACCACTCCTTAGTTGGTATTTTACGATGTGAAGGAGAAAGGGAGAGAGAGAGAGAGAGAGAGAGTCACAGATGTAGAGAGGGTGAAATTGAAGTGAAGGAAAGAGATAGGGAAAAAGAAAACCGTGATAGGAGGTGGGTGGGTGGGATAGAGATAGAAACAGACACAGGGGAAAAGACGAAGGGAAAATGGTGTTGAAATATATCAACCCGACCAACGAGGGATTTTAAAGACATTCTGAGCTTTTGTAAGTTAGTTACATTTGAGGAGAGAGATAAAATAGGACACACACTAAAAGAGAGAGAGAGAGAGAGAGATTGACAGCGAGACAGAGAAAAAGAGAGAAACAGACAGGCAGAGAAAGAAGGAGTAGGAAAAACCTGACAGAAAGAGACAACGAGAAAACCAGACAGACAGAGAGAGAGAGAAAGAAAAAAAACAGGCAGATAGACAGAGATAGAAAGAGAGGGAAAAAACCTGACAGGAAGAGAAAACCAGACAAACGGAGAAAGAGAGAGAGAGAAAGAGGAACAAAAAGAACACACTGAGTAGTGAGAGAGAAAACAACAAGACCCACACTGAGAAGAAAGAGGGAAAAACAAGACACACTTTCAGAAGAGAGAGAGAAAAAAGCAAGAGACACTTAGAGAAAGAGAGAGAGAGAAAAAAAACAAGACACACTGAGAGAGCGAAAAAAACAAGACACACAGTGAGAAGAGAGAGTGAAAAAACAAATCACACAGTGAGAAGAGAGAGTGAAAAAAGAACAAGACACACAGTGAGAAGAGAGAGTGAAAAAAGAACAAGACACACAGTGAGAAGAGAGAGTGAAAAAAGAACAAGACACACAGTGAGAAGAGAGAGTGAAAAAAGAACAAGACACACAGTGAGAAGAGAGAGTGAAAAAAGAACAAGACACACAGTGAGAAGAGAGAGTGAAAAAAGAACAAGACACACAGTGAGAAGAGACAGAGTGAAAAAAGAACAAGACACACAGTGAGAAGAGACAGAGTGAAAAAAGAACAAGACACACAGTGAGAAGAGACAGATTGAAAAAAGAACAAGACACACACTGAGAAGAGAGAGAGTGAAAAAAGAACAAGACACACACTGAGAAGAGAGAGAGTGAAAAAAGAACAAGACACACACTGAGAAGAGAGAGAGTGAAAAAAGAACAAGACACACAGTGAGAAGAGAGAGAGTGAAAAGAACAAGACACACAGTGAGAAGAGAGAGAGTGAAAAAAGAACAAGACACACAGTGAGAAGAGAGAGAGAGTGAAAAAAGAACAAGACACACAGAGAGAAGAGAGAGAGTGAAAAAAGAACAAGACACACAGTGAGAAGAAAGAGTGATAAAACAAGACTCACAGTGAGAAGAGAGAGAGAAAAAAAACAAATCACACACTGAAAAGAGAGAGAGAAAAACAAGACACACACTGAGAGAAGAGTAAGAGAGAAAAAAGAAAACACACACTAAGGGAGAGAGAGAGAACGAACGAGACATGTCGATAAACTGAAGACAGACAGAAACAGTGATAACCAGGCAAATACGTAAGATAAAAGAGTGAGATATCTCGAGCTAAGAACTGCCTTCATCTGCAGATTATATATCGCTTCAGTATATCATCATCATCATCATTATTATTACTGGTCGATTATCAGCAGTATTCATTACCCAGCTGCACCCCTTTTGTTTCAGTTGTTATCATGGCGGATACAAGTATAGAGTTTCTTTTAATTCTCTAGCATGACACTCAACTGAGTTTTAAAGCCACTGGAATTATTTGCGAAGACTAAACTTTATCTGACCATACGGGCAAGATTAAACATTTCTAAGGGAAATTAACTTGACTCTCGAAAAAGCCCAAACATCGATGATTATCAGTTATCGATTATGATGCTTATAATGTAAGGTAGACGGCAATCAGACCATCAGCAATCGAAACCGAAATTATTCAAAAGTTACTGTATAATATATACTGATTGGAACCTAAACCTAGTTGTCAATCAAAGACAGAGAACCTTATTTGTTCAATCAATTCAGTTATAAATTTTTAAATCATTTCACCTCAAGAAAGGCTACAAAGCCTCTAAGACTCAATGGGTTACTGAATGTTAGAAACTATGAGAAAAAATACTATTAAGGAGAGAAAACAATAAAAATACAAGAATTCAGAAGATAACGATTGACATCACATTTTAAATTATTTTTGAAGTTGACTGGGAAGCAAGAAGACGGGAGAGAGTTTCACAAGCGAGAAGTGCGATAGAAGAAACTGTTAGCATAGAACTTACGGTTACATGTCGCCATTTCGACTGTAAAACGATGAGACCTTGTCGTTAATCTAGTGCTACGTTTAAATTCATAAAGTCTTGGTGCCATAGAGGAACGTCCGCCAGAACAATTACTGTGACAATTCCTGAGGAAAAGACCGGAGCGTACAACGGCCGAAACGTTGTGATAAACATGGCGACAAAGATGAGGACAATAGTCCGAATAATGTAAATAGCGTACGAATGATTGATTCGTAAGATAGATTCTGGAGAGAAAAATTCTCTAACGCGACACAGTGAACCATTTATAGAAAAGGCACAGGGTAAATACATTGAGCGGTGGGAAAGTTATTGAAGGCGAGATGCCGGATCAGGTCTATTAACATTGCAGATTATTCTTTGGATCTTTTTTAAGAACCACTAAATATATAGCATGAGCACCAGACCAGATGCAGATGCAATATTCAATGCATGGACATGGCACAGTGGATAAAGGCGTTCGTTCGATCCAGTGACAGGACCCAAAGAGTGTGAGTTCAATACCTGGTTAAGGCAGTGGAGAACTTTCAGAGGGGAATTAACAAGAGATAACTGACATCCATTAGACATGGCACGTGGAACTAGAACAGTCTACCCCAGTGAGCGAAATAAAAGGTTCAGTTCGACATTCCAACCACCTGAAGAAGGCCGGAGCATACAACGGCCGAAACGTTGTGATAAATATGGCAACAAAAATGAGGTCAATAGCCTGAATAATGTAAATAGTATAAGCGATCTGCCTTCCATGCCAATAAACAACTATTAGTTGATGTGAAAAAAATGGCGAAGGTACCTAATGTAGGCACTAGATTTTATGAATAACCAGTGACTGCTATGCAAAGATGTATGATTTGAAAATAAGTTCCTGAGGAAAGACCGGAGCGTACAACGGCCGAAACGTTGTGATAAACATGGCGACAAAGATGAGGACAATAGTCCGAATAATGTAAATAGCGTACGAATGATTGATTCGTAAGATAGATTCTGGAGAGAAAAATTCTCTAACGCGACACAGTGAACCAACTTTCCTAGCAGTAGACCTAGCAATTGATTCAATATAACTTTTTTCCACCTCACTGCGGTGGAAGACGTTAACCCGAGAAAACGCAACGAGTCACTCTTCTGGAGGTTAGCATCAGCCATGCTGATGGGAAGCCGAATGAGGGTCTCACAGATGATTGATAGAGATTTCTTGCCCAAGGGCGTTAGTGCACGGACGAATTTCAAATAACCTCTTTCAACTTCCCTGCACTTAAACGTTAGGACACCCATATCTGGCATAAGGTTACCATATCTGAGCGCGATAAGTTGAAATCACTAACTTGGGAGAAGATCTTGTTCTACTTGATGCGCCCTACTTGCCACAAGACAATAATAACAATAAGCGTGGATCAAATTCACTATATTAGCAATGGCATCTAAATCTAGATTTTTCAGGCTCACCGGTGAGGTAATGCTTTCTCGATCATAGCGGCTGGCAGAGGATAGAAAAAATTGTTTATAGTTACGTTGTTCTGGAATTGTCATCATTGGTCGACTGAACTTGCTTTGTTTCAATGACTTTTGTTTTGTTATTATTAGTTAATTTGTTCAATAAATACGTTAACCCCAAAAAAATAAAAAGAAAAAAATATTTGCAGTTTAGGACCCACGCTCAGTTTACATTAGAAATTTCCAGAATACTTATATTTAGATGTAACTGTGCATGCTTCATTCGAATCTGGCTTGATAAATTTGATAAAATCTACTGTTTTGGAGTTATCGACAGTAAAAGTTCGGATTTATTCGCATCGCGGGCAGCCATTACTGGCGTTGTTTGTATACATTCACTGCTGAATAGCTATGATTGGAATATTCAGTTGTTTTGATTCTTGCACACACAATATAATCCTCTTGCACAGTAATTGCGACGAGTAAGATCAATAAAACAAATGCCATTGACTACATTCTTTCACGCTTAGCTTTCCGCAGCGAATGTATGCAAACAACGTTCCCGTTTTTATGTAATCAGCAAAAAGCAGAATAACATGAAATCTGAAGCAGAAATGTCTAAAACAGATTACAAAAAAATTTCCCATGAAATAACAAGTAGGTACTTCTGCGCATGCCTGCTCTCCGACATTACTTCGCAACGTTTATTTAAAAACATTTTATATAAATTCTTCTGGTGTTTAAACAATATCCGATCCCTATTCATAAATTATTGGGTTGGTGCATAATTATCAGGTGTTTTTGTAGGTGAGTTATTTCTTAATGAAAATTGCTGTTTTTTACTCTTTATAATAAAAATATTCTTTTATTTTCAGGTTATAAAAATGCGTGTCGATAATCATACGCCCCGGAATAATCCTTTTAAAATGTTATTGTTGAATTATGTTTCTTTTTTCATAAGAAATATCATTTAAAATATCGTTTCTTTTTCTTGCGTCGGGGTGGGGGCAAAGATTAGTATGGGAAATTTAGCGTCTTTTGCGGTAAAAAAAAAAACAAACTATTTGTTTAGAAATTCTTGTAAAAATCAAGTAATCGTTAGATTTTAATGAAATTTTCAGAACTTCTTCACAAACAAATGAAATTATTTTTGAAACGTCTTACAAAATCTTGGTAAAAATATTTTTTACAATTAACTTTGATTTTAAGAAATTTAGAGAAATTAAAATTCCACCCTCTTCATATATATATCAGTTAAAAGCAGCAGTCCTTGGAGAATTTAAATCATGAATTTGTCAAACAGAAATACCATTTACTAAAACTTGTAAAATAAGAAATGCAATAAATATGACATTATTTAATGAAAAAAGCGTTGTATCCTTAAAGAGGTTACAAACTGACAAAAGTGGTACTCTAGTGAAGGAACAGGGGTTTATTGTAAAAGAGAATACACTACTGAAAGACAGGGAATCAAACCACGCGAGAGTGAATCCGATGAGTATTGAGTATGGAAAGCCGTTGGTATGAACCAATGGCTTCTGTTACTAATTATAGGCATTTAAGGATATTTTTGGAGATTTATTTTGTTCAGGTTAGGTTTCAACTGTTTTATGTATATAGCTTCAAGAATTTTTAGTTTTTGTTTATTGTTTTCATGTTTAAGTATAGTTGTGTTTTCGACGAGGATTTTATACTTAAACATGAAAACAATAAACAAAAACTAAAAATTCTTGAAGCTATATACATAAAACAGTTGAAACTCTCGCGTGGTCATGTGTGACGTCATGAGCTGTTGTGCGATTTTCGCTTTCAGCGTTTTATATGCACGTGTTTATCGTTGCTTGGAAATCATCCATGTAAACAAACAAGACTATCATCAATTTCTTGTTCGTGTATTGCTTAAATATATTGTGTAATTGCCATCTTTGATAATGGATTATGTAAGCCGAAAGCTTAGATTGGATTAAAAAATATGTATCAATATTGTGATTTTCTTTCATTGTTTAATGATAATGTTATTAAGCTTATCAGACGATATGAAAAGAACTTACATAAAATATATAGACAACACTTATCTATATTATTTAATGAAACATGTATTAATGAAAAAATGCTGCCTAAATACACACAATATATATATATATATATATATATATATATATATATATATATATATATATATATATAGTCAGTCTACATAGGCGATAGAGAGTGTGGGACATTCCATTACAACAAAAAGCTTTTAAGTGCTTTCATAAAAAATATTAAGGAAAGATTTTTATTAAGAAAAACAAATTTTCGATGAATAATTAATTTTTACAAATATTGTTTTCATTTTAAAAAATTTTAAATAGAATAATTTATTAAGTTTTGCATCTTAAAATTCTGTATTAATTTCAGCCTTTTAGATAATATTTTTATTAGGAAAACCATATTTACTAATCACAAATCATCAAACACGAAAATTATTAGAAGAATTATTTTGTATGTGTATAAACGTACCGAATGTTGTAGATATGGTCAACCATACACGACATTATCAGAAAATAAGAACGATAACGCTAGTAAAATTAAAGCCAGAAATTATCTAAAATTCAATAAAACATTAGATTACGGAGAATATTTTCTTAGATTTTTAAGATTACTGAGTACTTAAAAATTATACATAAAAGACGCTTACGTTATATTCAATTATTTTACGACTATAGACTCCATAGAACATCAGATAAACATCAATCTGTAAAATGTGTCGACATCTTGAATAAACAGCGACCTTTGTGTTAAAAATATGTATTTCTGCGATATTTTAAACTCAAAGTAAATAATATTTGTTTCAAATCAGATTAATTATACTTTAAATCTGTTCTTCCTGAAAGTTTCAAAAAAGTATATTTTATTTTTGGAAGATTTTTTAATAGAGAGAATTACGTTGCAATGAAAGATGACTTAAAAGGGGGCTCTAATCAGTTGTTTTAGTAAAAAAAAAAAAAAAAACTCAATATGTTCCTTCTCTCACTTTCTGTTGTTTGTTTTTCTCGCCATTTGCTCTAACAAATCAAATTATTTTGCTTTCATTTGCATCTGTTGCCTTTAATATGTCCTGTGTTTCTTCAGGATATTGATGATCATGGCCCTCCACAACATCCTGCCTTTTGTCCTCTCAGTAGTACTTTCTCTTTCGTCTCCTCTGTTTCTTTGTTGTTCTTGTTTTTCCATCCATTTGCTCAGACTTGTCAAGTAGATATCTTATTCCTTTCACCTTCTCTTGCCTTTGACGTGTCCTCTGTTCATTTATCTCATATTTGATTATGGCTCTCCACAACTTCCTACATGTTATTGCTTTTATCAATACTTACATCTACCAGTAAATTCTGTATTAATTTCTGCCTTTTAAATGATTTTAGTATTATTAAGTGAAAAATATCTTTACTAACCATAAATGGAAAAGCTAAACACAAATCATCAAAAACCAATATTTTTAAAAGAATTTTGAAATTTTTTTTCTATGTGTATAAACGTGTCAATGTTTGTCAATACGGGCGACCATACACAACATTATCAGAAAATAAGAAATACAACTACAGTAAATTTAAATTCAACATTTCTAAATTTCAATAAAACATGAGATAACCTATAATATTTACTTAATGTAATTAATATTTGTTTCAAGTCATATTAATTATACTTTAAATCAGCTAATTTTCCTCAAATAAAGTTTCAGAGAGGTATATTTTATTTTTGGAAGATTTTTTAATAAAGAGAATTACGTTGCGATGAAAGACGGCTTTAAAAAAGGGTTAATCAGTTATTTTAGTAAAAAAAAAATCTCCTACCAGTAAATTTACATTAGATTTTAAATACAGCAAAATATGTCGCTTATTAAATTAAATCTGTTAATTTGAAATTAAAACTAAAATAAAAATTTCAAGAAAGTTTTTTTTTAATTCATTTTAAACCTAAGGTATCTCGTTTTCTGTGGTGGTACCTACATTAAGAGCAATTGTGTTCACTAGATGATTGTTCAAATCTGCCAATAATTGATTGATAGTGTGAAGATGACATTAGAAAGTTCTTATTCCTTATTTTTATTACTAAAACAGTTGTCTGCGTTTGTTTCTTCATTGCATTTAGAGCAAGCCAACTACTAGGAACATCCCATATGCTAGGAAAAGTTTGGTGGTACCTACATTAAGAGCAACCGTTTGTGTTTTTTAAATGATTGTTCAACTCTGCCAATAATTGTTTCTACATCCAATTCATCTAACAATTCCTTTCCAATGGATACCAATCAATGATTGATTCCAGATTCTCCTCAGACAGCGAATTTCTTAAGATTATCTTTCTGAGGTTTAACTTTTAAAATGGCGTCTCACAATGGACTTGAATAACTGATAGTGTGCAGATGACTTTATAAAGTTCCTATTTCTTTTTATTACTAAAACAGCTGTTTGTTTCGTCACTGCATTTTTATTTGATATAGGGGGGCACTCCATCAGGGGTCCACTTGCCATCGGACAAGCTGACACCCTAACTAATCCGCCTCTGTGCAAATGTAATCGGTATTTCATGGGACAATTTTTGCAGTCCGTTTTATACATTTTTGCTTCAGGTTTAATACTGTTTTGTTTTGTGCTGATTAAATATTGTTTTAGGAGTTCTGACAATTTCTTATTTAACACTTAAATGAGTTAAATACTGTTAAACACAGCTTAATACAGGTAAGTTACGTATGCAAAGGATGGTCGGCGAGTAGGTCGAGACAAATAATGGGTGAAGTCATGTGGATAGTCGCAATTTTTTATATGTAAGCAAGCGATATCTTTACTAAGAGGCCACTTACTGTGCCCTTCATAATTTGTACGCAATAACCCCAACCGGTAAGAAAATCAACTTGCTTGATATCCACTTTTTCTCTTCCAATTCTTCTTCCTACCACTAACTTATTAATTTGTGTTTCCAGGCTCTTAAGAATCAATGTTTAACACTAGGATGGCCAGCTCCTTTGATATTGTTGAGTCTTGACTCATTGTTGAATCTCGCCTAATGCATGGAATAATAATGCAACACAAAATGTACTTAGAACAAGAATGTATTATAACAAGAAAGTGTACACAATAAGTACATATAGTATTTCTGTATATTTCTGGGAAGACGTTCCTGGAGAATGTGTTGACTAGTCGCAGTCGATCAGAGTCTCTAGTTGGATCTCATGATTTCTCTTCCGATACCAACTACTATTTATATAGTTGGTAGTCACCTATGCAGATTAGGTGGATCCTACACAACAGATATATATATAAAATGGCCATGGTGTCGTTTTCGACACCTTATGATTGTTTTTTAATATTTCGCATGAAAAATAATCATATATGGTTAATGAAATTACTCATATGTTTGCAATACATAGCTTATTAAAGAATATTACTATTACACATTAGACATCATTTTGAAGTCGGCTATAACATTCTTTCTACAATCCTGTAGGACCAACTATTTAGCAATGTCTTAGATTCCACAATCTTTACATGTTACTAACAGTACACTAGTTTCATCCTTTGCACATTTGCCGTGTTATATTATTTCAATGCATTTACCCTATAAATAGCCTAGGTGTCAAAAACGACACCTCGGACATTCAAGGTAAAACCTCAAATATCAGCTATTCCACTGAATATTTTTTAAAGAATTAAGTCTGTTAAGCATCTTTGCTAAAATCCAATAATTGTCCATAAGCCTCAGCATCGAACCAAAACTAGTTATTCCATAGTAATTTGTTGAAAATTTGAAGGTGTCGAAAACGACACCTCGGCCATCCTAGTGCTAACAACGTGCCCAGGCCGCACGCAATGTCTACACTCTCATATGACAGTGAAAACCAGATCACTTCCTCATAAACATAGAAAGAACCACATCTCGTTCTAAGGTC